>LR738710.1:460582990-460601169 GCA_902687465.1 Secale cereale
CCCAGATGGCCAAGGAGGCCGGCTGGCTGGGCCTAGGCTGCTAGGCTTCTCTCTCCCTCTCAAATGAATAAATAAAAAAACAAAACCTAAAAGAGAAGGAAAAGAAGGAGATGGTAGAGGTGGAATCTGGGCAAGAGGCTATTTTTCCTGGACTCGCAAAAATGTCCACGGTCCACGAAAAATAGGAGAGGCAAGAATAGAGAAAGAGAAGGCATGGGGAAAAATTATGTGTGTTTCGGTTAATTCCAAACAAACGGAATATTTATAATATAGCTCCCTAATAATATTGAGAGGCTATGTTATAAAGAGAAGTCACACTTCCCTCGATTTAAATGGACCGAAGGTCCACACAATTTATTTAAGTTGAGATGCAAAGATTAATGACATGATGAGATGATGCAATGCAAAATAAATAAGCAAGCACAAAAGAAACACACGGGAGAACCCGGAACATCTGGAATCTTCTGGGACGTCGGTCTTCGGGCGTCACAACTCTCCCACACTAATAGAGGATCTCGACCCGAGATCCTAGAGATAGCACCGGGTAAAAATGGAAGAGGAAGAGGTAAAACAAAGTTGCTTCTTTGACAGACGAGAGAAACCAAAGAACCTTGAGAGGTTAAACAAGTTGAAGAAGAACAATGCAACATAGATGGACGATGATGAAAACACTCCGTTAGAAAAGAGGAACCAGGAGCATTATGAGAACCTTGTAGGTTTAAGGACATGAATTAAGAGCTTACGAACCAAAAGAATATGAAACTGCAATGGTATTGCCAAGGAATAAGAACGAAATAATTTGGACAGCACTCCGGTTGAAAAGAGAGGCAAACTTGGTAAGATGAGAGAACTTGAATGAAGAATACAACACTCCGGTTAAATGATAAGCAAGGGGAAAAGATGATCTTGATAAAAACGAGATGATGGTTTGGAGGGATCAACAAGGAGACGAAAGAGTTATTTCACCGGAATGATAAATGAAGAATTTGGGTCATTTATAAGCACCATAATAGCAACAATTCTCAAGGAAAGCTTTTAGGTGAAATACAACCCAAGATAACTCCAAGAGATAAAAATGAGGGGTTGAAAGGATCTCCTGAACAAGGAAAATGATGGTTTTAAATATCTCGTTCTTGATAACTCGTGAATCATAATTCGTGAAGGACTTGTCAAGAATGACATAACACCATCTGAAAAGATAAGGTAGAAAGGATTGCACTTGGAAAGCATGATGAAGAATGCTTGAGCTCCAACAAGAATCTTGATGAAGACTTCCAGGATGAATTAAATCTTGATGAACCACCATGAGAACTCCGGTAATGAAAGCATGAGATGCGAAAGATGAAAAGAATAAGATTCAAGGCCTGCGATGAATTAGATGCAGCTTGAAATGGTGTAATAGAAATAACTTGAAGCTCCGGAAAACAAGATGAACAACTTGAAAACTAGAATTTATTCCTCATGAATAAACTCTAAAAGAAGGGATTAATCCACTTGGATGAAATAAGAATAAGAATTATGTTATGCATATCCTTCATCAATTTAAATTGACGACAAGCAAAGGATTTGGCATACTACTTATTCTCGTTGCAAAGAATTAAAGAGAGATCTAGCACAAGCTTGGGTAAATCTTCAACGAAGCACCGGTAGGATTATGAAAAGAACAAATGAATTAAAATGATAACAACGGAAGGGTAATCTTGAAAGAACCACCGTAAGAATATGGAGACGAAAGAAGAGACATCGATGAAGAATAGTTGGAGGACGAGGTTGAAAACTGAGAGCGAAGAAATATTCTCAAATGATGGCCTTCGGAGGATCACAAAGAAAAGAATTCATGAAATGCTTCGGATGGGTATAAAAGAATTCCTCACAAACTGAACAATAATTAGGATGGCATGAAGCTAGAACCACGATTCTTCAAGAGAACAGGCCTAGATTAAGAGAAACTCTTCTCCGATCTTCAAATGTTGAGAGTGAAGACGAGAAATGCCATGAAGAATTTCGAGATACTCCGGACGAATGACAAGAGGAAGGTGGAGCTAAAGATGGAAATAATTGAAAACAAGCTTGGAGAAGGCATGTGACTGATGGAAATCATTCTTACGTCACACTTTGAAAAGAATTTGAGTATAACTCCAGAAAAATTAGAAGAGTTAGGTAAGATCCTGGAAAAAGACCTGTGGGTTAGGGCCTCAAAGAAACCACCGTTGAAAAAGATTGCTTAAGAGATATTACACCGGTTGAATTAAATGGCTTGAATAAGATAGCAATCCTCAAAAATAATTTGAACGGATTAAGAATGGAATTATGAATCTTCAGCACTCCGGATATGAATAACAAGAGGAGAATGATTAATTGGTGCACCGGAATAAGAAAGCATTGTGAAAAGAGGAAAAAGGATAAGATCAACACCGAAATCTTGAATTACATCCACCAACAGAAATTGAGAACAAAAGAATGATGAACTTGAAGCTCTTGAGCATCTTCACGATAAATCACCGGATAAAAACATTGAAGGAAAAGAATGAAGAAACATCACATGAATAAAATGGATATTTCATTTGCGAATTCTGGCTCAATGAAAAGGGTGGGAGGGTGGGGAAAAACAAAGACAACTTGGGATGAATGAAACAAACAAATCGTCAGATTTCTCAACGGCGTCCGTATGGAATAACTTGAAGAGAAGGCACGCCGGTTGAAAAGGATTAACATGAAAATCTCGAGGGTCAAAAAGAATTAGCACTCCCATGGAAATATGAGAACACCAATTAGGAAGGTATGGAATCAACACTTGACATCGAAGCAACTCGAATACCAGAATCAAAACAAAAACAAAGGATAGATATGTTGCAACATAATCTTCACAATATCATCCGAACAGAGAATTGAACGAATGAATTCCGTAGGTACATCAACTTGTTGAGAAGCCAGTTGGAGAACAAAAGGTAAATAAGAAAAACACAAGGTACAGATAGAACAAACACAAGATAGGAGCTTCGTTCGACATCTTTGTGCTGAAAGCTCATGGAACATGTTACAAAAGGGTTTTGCAATCCCCGGATCAGCATAGCCAAGGACCCATTAAGATGCAACTCCCGATCGGAACAAACGCCCATAAAACCACTTCACTCAATGTAGAACCCCGAACTCCATCTCATGCACTCGTTGGAAGAATGCCTAGAACTACTAGATGAACCCACCTATTGATTTCTGAAAGTTTCCAGTTATGCAATCAGGTGTTGGGGATACAGGGGAAGCATCGCGCACTCAACTCTAATCCTACATCCAGCTGTATCCATCCTTCAACACATAACCAGTTCTCTCCGGAAACCGTTTACCTCGGACCTTCGAAACTCATCTACTATACAAGCTATGTCAATCCTCCCATACTACCTCCCCAATACTGGGTGATGTCGGGGTTAGCTTGCCACTAACCGCATAGGAGAGTTTTCGATGTCGGCCGTCTTAAGTATTCGAGAACTGATGCGATATATTTGTGACGACAACACCTCGGAGCTCAACTCCCCGGGACACTGCCACAACCCCTAATGACAGGAGGCATCGAGAACAATGTTCTCGTCACAAAGACATCGGAACAATCTAAACAATACTCGCGTGATCCTAAAAAAATTTGGTGAATTTTTTAGAGTAGAAGAGATAAGAGTAATCGCCAGGAGTCCTCACCAGAGTGAAAAGAGATGAGGAGCAAAAGAAATCCTACTCTCCGATATATATATAGGACTCAAAACAATTTCAAGTGTGTGCGTAGACTCAACCGTCAACGATTTGATCAATCAGTGTGGGCTTCTAGGTCGGAGAAGGCTCTGAATACCAACTTGTAATGCCCAGGATGGGACTATACCTCCTACGTGTCGAGGCACGACTTAAAGGTATAAGGCCATTCTGGAATGATCTCAAGTTTGGTATCTATGCACGACTCATGTAAAAGAGGGATTAAATGCAAAAGGAGATAGTTGGCTTACACTCGCCACTTCACACAATACATTACATAAGCAAAACATCATTCAAAACATCACAACCCGACTACGGGCGAAGACCCAAAAGAAAGATACCAAAACATAAAGCCACGGGTCTAGATCGAATCCTAGTAGAAACCACTACTGATCGTCGAAAAACGTCACAAGCATACGGCCACGCTCTTCATCGAACTCCCGGTGAATTCTGATCCTTCTCCTGCATCATTCTCGGCTGAACCTGCATCTGGTGTTGTAGTATCTGTGAGCCACGAGGACTCAGCAATCCCATAACCATGGGTAACAAGACTAGCAAAGCTTTGTGGGTAGGAAGAGGTAAAGTGGTGAGGTTGCAGCAGCGGCTAAGCATAATATGGTGGCTAACTTACGAGTACAAGAATAAGATGAGCATCTACGCAAACGGTAGCAACTAGTAGTGATCGCTAAAGATCCTGAACTACATACGAATCAAACATAACCCCACCGTGTTCTCTTCTCAAAGTGAAAAGAGACAGTCACGGTTACTCACACAGTTGTGTGTTTTACTTCGGATCCTCTGTCAAGTTTTCTACAACCGGACATTAACAAATTCCAATCTGCCACATAACCGCGGGCACGACTTTCGAAAGATCATAACCCTGCAGGGGTGTCCCAACTTAGCCCATCATAAGCTCTCACGATTATCTGAAGTGATAAATATAATATCATCACCCCTTATCTTAGGGAAATCCGATCAGGCTCGGCATCCCGGTGCACAAGACCTTTCGACAATGGTAAAACAAGTCCAACAAGACCTCCGGGCGTGTCGACACCCTGATAGTAGCCGCGCGTATCTCGTCTCAGGCCACGACCGGATGGGTGATCCTACATGAGCCAATCCTCGAGTTTCCCCGTGGTAGCCCCGCATAACACCCGTTTGGGACCAACACCATCAGCACTGGCCCCCCTGTTATGTAGAATTAAGAACCCGGGGACATGACCCCCTATGCAATTAATTAATTAATTAAGTTGTTATTATGAGCAAATTAAAACCAATGTTGGGCCTTGCTGGAGGAGTTTTATTCAAAGTCGAACTGTCAAGGGGTCCCCGTCCACCCATCGTGTAAGGAACGCAAAATCAAGGAACATAATGCCGGTTTTTTGGCGCCTAAGGTGGCATGAGTGGAACAAAACACCGAGCAAAAGGCCAAGCCTTCCACCCATGCCCAGTATATAGGTGTGTTTATAATAATAATAGATATTGTGATATCCAACAACAAGTTCCCTCCTGGAACGATCTTCATCTTCACCTCCAACTAACAACGCTATAAGAGGGGCTGAGCAAGCGGGTAACATAGCCAAACAGTGGTTTTGCTAGGAAGGTGTCAAGGTTAGAGGTTTCATGGCAACAAGGAGAGGCTGACATAAAAGATGGGTAGCGCGACATGTAACGATAGCATCGAGACAACTAAGCATGGCAATGGTAGTAAAGGTATCCAAGGGTATGATCATCTTGCCTGGGATTCCGCAAGGAAGAAGAACGGTTCCATGAAGTAGACGGAGCAACATAGTCGAGCGAATCCTCACAACTCCGGAACGAAACCGAAGCTAACAAGAGAAGCAACCGGAAAGAAGCAAACAACACGGTAAACACACAAGCATAAACATGGCATACGATGCACATCCAAGTATGATTCATGTCCGGTTTAATTATGCATGGCATGGCGATGTGCACAAACAACACTACAAGTTAAGTGGAGCTCAATATGCAACGAGTTGCATATTGACGAAACACCACATGTTATTTATTTAGTTGACTCTCGATTATTTACAAGACAAGATTAAATGTTTATTTTAACATGGCAAGAGGTGAAGCAAGAGCAAACTATCTATTTAGGCATTATAAAAGAGGCCGGAAAAACAACAACAATTCCGGGAAAAACCCCATAGCATGTTTAGCAATTTTAAGCAAACCACAATTCACACATTTAAATGTTGTTAACATGATGCGGATGTCATGATCAAGTTTTATGCAATTTATTAATTAAAGGTTAACAAGAAGAGATAAGAAGCATTTGTCACCGTGGTGGAAGGAAATGGTGCCACGGCAACGATCCGAAAATGATGCAATGGCAACATCTCCGTTCCGGTAACTCGTTGAGAGACCGGTGCAAAAGATGACGGAGAGCGAGTCGAACAAGATGAAAGGTGGGGTGATCCCGTCACCGGGTTCCCATGAGTCGGCGATGAGGCAACCGAGGAGCATGACAAAAGGCGAAACGGGCAAAATGCATACAAGGGAAACATTTCAAACAACACAACCAGCATACATCCACGGGTCATCGTCTCGGGGTTATACCTTCGGAACATTCGTTTCGGGGCGGTTCGAGTCGTCGAGGGACGTAGTGGAAGTAGAGGAAGTAGTCGTTCATGGTCATCGGTAGGGGTACTCGTTCCGTAGTGGGAAGTTGTTGTTCCGTTCGTAGTCGTACACGGGGCGACGGTAGTGGAAGTAGTTGTACACGGGGTCGTCGTGGAACTTGTCGGTCTCGGGACTTTGCGATGGTAGTGGAACTTGACGTTTCGCCGTGTAGTCGAACTTGAGGGTCGTCGACGTGGTGGTACTTGCAAACTCGTAGATGGCAGTAGAGGTACGGGGTCATCTCGGCACTTGGAGAAAAATCATCGGAGATGGAGCTTGGCGATCCGGGTACGGGACTTGGCAACGACAAAAGGCCAAAAACAAGTGCTGGTTCGGAGCCATTCAAGTTTCCGTAGGTTCTGGGCACCTGCAGGGAAAAGAGGTCGACCGGACCTGGAGCAACGTGCGGCGGCTAGCGGGACACGACTGCGGCTGGACTTGCTGTCACAGAGCAGCGAGGAGGAGGGAGGGCCGCACGGGGCGAGGCAGAGTGCTCCTCCTGGACTCCTGGGGGCGGCATCGAAGGGATCCGGCCGTCAGAGTGCGGCTGCTCACCGGGGAAGCTGCGGCTGGCGGGGAGCACGGCCGGAGGAAGCTTGAGGTCGGGGCGGCAACTCCTGGCCGGCCCGCGGTGGAGGGGCGCGGCGCAGGGGCCATGGCGAGCGGACGAGAGCCCCGGCTCGGCGCGGCGCGGAGGAAGACCGAGGGAAGGCCGGCGGCCAGAGGGCGCGGGGAGGCCGGGCGGGGCGGCTTCCGCGGCGGAGGAGAGGTGCGGGGCCGGCGAGGGGGGAGGCCGGAGTGGCGAGGCCCTGGCCGACGAGGTGAGGAGGAAGAGCATCAAGCAACGGAGGAGGAGGGAGATCGAAGGAAGGGGACGAGCGGCGCGAGCGAGGGAACGAGGGAAACGCCAAGGGATCGAGAGGGGGAGGGCGTTGCGGCGCTGAGGGAGGTCGAGGGAAAGAGTGAGATGGGAGGGGGTTCGGGCTAGGGTTAGTTGCAGCTGGGCCAAGGTGGCCAGGTGGGCTGGCTGGGGGGGGGGGAGGCCGCAGGCCCAGATGGCCAGGGAGGCAGGCTGGCTGGGCCTAGGCTGCTGGGCTTCTCTCTCCCTCTCAAATGAATAAATAAATAAATAAACCTAAAAGAGAAGGAAAAGAAGGAGATGGTAGAGGTGGAATCTGGGCAAGAGGCTATTTTTCCTGGACTCGCAAAAATGTCCACGGTCCATGAAAAATAGGAGAGGCAAGAATAGAGAAAGAGAAGGCATGGGGAAAAATTATGCAAGTGTGTTTCGGTTAATTCCAAACAAACGGAATATTTATAATATAGCTCCCTAATAATATTGAGAGGCTATGTTATAAAGAGAAGTCACACTTCCCTCGATTTAAATGGACCGAAGGTCCATACAATTTATTTAAGTTGAGATGCAAAGATTAATGACATGATGACATGATGACATGATGCAATGCAAAATAAATAAGCAAGCACAAAAGAAACACACGGGAGAACCCGGAACATCTGGAATCTTCTGGGACGTCGGTCTTCGGGCGTCACATTGATCACCAACGTCGATTAAATCCGAAGAAGAAAGAGGTGGTAAGAAATGAAATACTAAAACTTCTGGAGGCAGGTATTATTTATCCTATTGGTGATAGTCAGTGGGTAAGCCATGTTCATTGTGTCCCTAAGAAAGGAGGCATTACTCTTGTTCCTAATGATAAAGATGAATTGATCCCGCAAAGAATTGTTACATGTTATAGAATGGTAATTGATTTCCGTAAATTGAATAAAGCTACTAAGAAAGATCATTACCCTCTACCTTTTATTGATCAAATGCTAGAAAGACTATCCAAACATACACATTTTTGCTTTCTAGATGGCTATTCTGGTTTCTCTCAAATACCTGTGTCAAAAGAGGATCAAGAAAATACCACTTTTGCTTGCCCTTTCGGTACTTTTGCTTATAGACGTATGACTTTTGGTTTATGCAATGCACCTGCTACCTTTCAAAGATGTATGACTGCTATATTCTCTGACTTTTGTGAAAAGATTGTTGAGGTTTTCATGGATGATTTCTCCGTTTACGAAACTTCTTTTGATGATTTCTTAAGCAACCTTGACCGAGTTTTGTAGAGATGCGAAGAAACTAATCTTGTATTGAATTGGGAGAAGTGCCACTTTATGGTTAATGAAGGTATTGTCTTAGGGCATAAGATTTCTGAAAGAGGTACTGAAGTTGATAAAGCTAAAGTAGATGCTATTGAAAAGATGCCATGTCCGAAAGATATCGAAGGTATTAGAAGATTTCTTGGTCAGGCTGGTTTCTATAGGAGATTTGTTAAAGACTTCTCTAAAATTTCTAGGCCTCTCACTAATCTCTTGCAAAAAGATGTTCCTTTTGTTTTTGATGATGATTATGTAGAAGCATTTGAAATACTTCAGAAAGCCTTGATTTCTGCACCTATTGTTCAACCACCTGATTGGAATTTACACTTTGAAATTATGTGTGATGCGAGTGATTATGCTGTTGGTGCTGTTTTAGTACAAAGAGTTGATAAGAAATTGAATGTTATTCATTAAGCTAGTAAAACTCTAGACAGTGCCTAGAGAAATTATGCTACTACTGAAAAAGAATTTTTAGTAGTTATTTTTGCATGTGATAAGTTTAGATCTTATATTGTTGATTCTAAAGTAATTGTTCACATCGATCATGCTGCCATTAAGTATCTTATGGAAAAGAAAGATGCTAATCAAAGACTTATTAGATGGGTTATCTTACTACAAGAATGTGATTTGCATATTATTGATAGAAATGGAGCTAAGAACCCCATTGCAGATAACTTGTCTAGGTTAGAAAATGTTCTTGATGACACACTACCTATTAATGATAGATTTCCTGATGAACAATTAGTTGTCATAAATGCTTCTCATAATGCTCCATGGTATGATGATTAAGCTAATTATATTGTTGCTAAATTTATACCACATAGCTTCACATACCAACAAAAGAAAAAAAATCTATGATTTAAGACAGTACTTTTGGGATGACCCATACTTTATAAAGAAGTAGTAGATGGTGTTATTATACATTGTGTACCTGAGCATGAACAGGAACAGATCCTACGCAATTGTCACTCTGAAGCCTATGGAGGACACCATGCTGGAGATAGAACTACACATAAGGTATTACTGAAAGAACATGCGGTGCCCCCATTGTTTGGTTTTGCTAATTGATGACAATCTCTATGGACTAATGGTTGCCTTGAGTTATATTTGAAGGATTTGTCCATAGGCTTTTCTTGGAGTCCATTTGTTGGTTTCAGGGAGAGTTTGTGATGGCCAAGGTGCTATTCAAGGAATTACCTAAAGATTGGTCATGTGAAAGGTTGATCAAGACTAAGTGAAAGAGTGAATCAAGTTGATCAACACACAAAGCATAGAAGATGTACTGAGAGGGATCAAGTGATCCCATGGTACGGTAAGCATTGTCAATTACGCTCTATGTACTAACCCATGGTCTTCGCGAGAGTTCTTTGTGGGGTTAGGTTGCGGCGTGCAAGTTCAAGTGATGCAACACGAAGAGATCAAGTGCTTGAAGCTTGCCATCCATTGTGGTGACAATGGACTTGTGAAGATATGCCGAAGAGTGGCTCGCCCATAGTGGAGTATGGGGGAGCAATCTACTAGTCTTCATCGAGCCAACACAATCAATAAAGGTGGTCCAACTAAGATCGTCTACATCTAGCTCAAGTGGACTTTGTGCAAGGCAAAGGTTTGCCCTTGATAGGATTTCTATTTTATCGGTCTCATGGTGGTAGTTTGGAGACTGGGTTATAGGATCGATTGCCATACTATCAAGGGGGGCTCTTGATGAGTAGCATGATCGTATCGTTTGTAGAGATCTCAAACCATTGCATCCTTGCATCATCTTTATTGGTTGTTGTTTGGTTCTTCTCATGAGATTTGGAGCTTATGGTCATTTTCATGACAAGCTCGAGTTCATCGAAAATAGAGTTCACATGCATATTCTATGATGTTTTCGATATTGGGGTTTTTGCCGGTTCTCTTTGTGAGTCTTAGAGCTTATGGTCATCTTGATGACAAGCTCGAGTTCATCGAAAATGGAGTTCACATGCATCTTCTATGATGTTTTCCATGTTGGAGGTTATGCCGGTTCCTCTCTGATGGAGTGTTCACTCCTTTATATCCTAAGCATACCTCCCCTGCCTCTTCTTACTATAACCAATCATTGTTTTGATGCTACTCGTCCTCCTCTATCCAACAAGCTTGAGTTTGCTCAATTCAGAGCTCATAAGCAGAAGTTATGGAAGTTCTGGTTTTATTGTATCCTTCTGTTGTCCTTAGCCACAATATGAAGGCATCCAAGTGCTAAAGCCTCTATGGCGTACGGCAGTACCGCTCCTGGTGAGCGGTAGTACCGCTGCCCCCAGCCCTGACGCTGAAGCATGCGAACGCAGGCGCGGATGTACTTTTTTACATCCGCCCCTACGCGGCAGTACTGCTCCCTGTGAGCGGTAGTACCATGCCGGCTTATTACTTGAAGCTAGCTCCAGCGGATGTAGGGGCGGTAGTAATTTTTTACTTCCATGGACGCGCGGTAGTATCGCTATCCCCAGCGGTAGTACCGCTGCCTCACTGTGTATTGTCGTGTGCTGTACGTGAGTGGCTGTTGAATACTACCCTTGCGGTAGTACCGCAAGGGCAAGCGTTAGTACCGCTCTGGCACTACTACCGCCCTGTTGCAGTAGTGCTTTAGTTGGCTACTACCTCCCTAGCGGTAGTACCGCTCCTTGGAGTGGTAGTACCGCTTAGTGCGGGTGTGTTGATAACGGTTGTATTTTCCCCCTCCTATTAAAGGGAGTCTTCTTCCCGATTGAACCCAATCCTTTGAGCTCGTGTTCTTACCCCATTGTTGACCCTCTTCGAGCTTGCTATCTCTCAAGCCCTCCATGGATTCTTGCTAGTTTTAGGGGGGGGGGGGAGAGAGAGGAGATCTAGATCCACATTTCCACCAATCACTTTCTCCTCTTTGTGAGGGGAACCCTTCGGATCTAGTTCTTGGAGTTCTTTGTGTTCTCTTCTCCGTTCTTCCTCTCATTTCCCTCCCTAGGATTAGTTGCTTTGGTGAGATTTGGGAGAGAAGGACTTGGGCACTCCGCATGCCCTTGCCATTGCTTTTGGTGCATCGGTTTGAGTTCTCCACGGTGATACATGAATGTTACAAGTTGAGATTCTTATTACTCTTGGGTGCTTGGGCGCCCTAGACGATTGACGTCACCTCAGAGCCATATTCCATTGTGGTGAAGCTTCGTGGTGTCGTTGGGGATATAGCCCCAATATTTGTGGTGTTTGGAGCTCAATCATTATGGTGTAAAGCTCCGGGCAAGCATCGGGGTCTCCAATTGTACGGGTTCGGTGACCGCCCCAAGGGTTGCCAAAGTGTACGGGTTCGGTGACCGCCCCAAGGGTTGCCATTTGTACAGGTTCGGTGACCGCTCTCAAGGGTACCTTAGTGGAATCACGACATCTTGCATTTTGTGAGGGCGTGAGGAGATTACGGTGGCCCTAGTGGCTTCTTCGGGAGCATTGTGCCTCCACACCGCTCCAAACGGAGATTAGCATCCATAAGGGTGTGAACTTCGGGATACATCATCGTCTCCATGTGCCTCGGTTATCTCTTACCCAAGCCCTTTACTTATGCACGTTACTTTGTGATAGCCATGTTATTTCTTGTCATATATCTCGCTATCACCTAGTTGTTTATCTTGCTTAGCATAAGTTGTTGGTGCACATAGGTGAGCCTAGTTGTTGTAGGTTTTGTGCTTGACAAATTAACCGCTAGGTTTATTCCGCATTTGTTCAAGCCTAACCATAATTATTTTAAAGCGCCTATTCACCCCCCCTCTAGGCGACATCCATGATCTTTCAATTACAATCTAGTTTTTATTGGCCTACTCTCTTCAAAGATGCCCGTAAGTTTGTCTTGTCTTGTGATGAATGTCAGACTATTGGTAATATTAATAGACGTCAGGAAATGCCTATGAACTATTCACTTGTTATTGAACCATTTGATGTTTGGGGCTTTGATTATATGGGACATTTTCCTTCCTCTAACGGGTATACACATATTTTAGTTGTTGTTGATTACGTTACTAAGTGGGTAGAAGCTATTCCAACTAGTAGTGTTGATCAAAACACCTCTATTAAGATGCTTAAATAAGTTATTTTTCCGAGGTTTGGAGTCCCTATATATTTAATGACTGATGGTGGTTCACATTTTATTCATGGTGCTTTCCATAAGATGATTGCTAAATATGATGTTAACCATAGAATTGCATCTCCATATCATCCTTAGTCTAGTGGTCAAGTAGAATTAAGCAATAGAGAGATTAAATTGATTTTGCAAAAGACTATTAATATATCTAGAAATAATTGGTCTAAGAAACTTGGTGATGCATTATGTGCTTATAGAACTACATATAAAAATTCTATGGGTATGTCTCCGTATGAAATGGTGTATGGAAAAGCATGTCACTTACTTCTTGAATTAGAACATAAGACATATTGGGCTATTAAAGAACTTAATTATGACTTCAAACATGCTGGTGAGAAGAGGTTATTTGACATTAGCTCACTTGATGAATGGATAACCCAAGCCTATGAGAATTCAAAGTTATTTAAAGAAAAAGTTAAAAGATGGCATGACAACAGGATACAAAAATGGGAATTTAACGTAGGTGATCATGTCTTCCTATACAACTCTCGTTTAAGATTTTTTGCAGGAAAACTTCTCTCTAAATGGAAAGGCCCTTACATTATCGAGGAGATCTGTCGCTCCGGTGCCATCAAAATCAGCAACGCCGAAGGCACAAATCCGAAGGTGGTAAACGGTCAAAGAATTAAACACTATATGTGAGGTACTCCCTTAAATGTTAAGACCAATATAATTAACACAGTGACACCGGATGAGTACATAAGGGACAATTTCGAGAACTTTTTAGACTCCGAAAAGGAATAGGTATGTGGTACGGTAAGTGAACCGACTCCAAAACATTCCAAACAACAATTTTCTCCATTTTGGAATATTTAAAAAATAGGAAAATTAAAACTAGTACAGAAGAGACACGGGGCAGCGACAAGGGTGGAGGGCACCCCGTACCCCCTGGGCGCGCCACCTACCTTGTGTCCACCCCGTGTGCCTCTTGCACGATACGTATTTCTGTCGGTAAAAATTCATTATATAATCTCGCGAAGGTTTTGACCACCGTACCACGACAATATCTTCTGATTTTGTTTCGAGCTGTTTGTCTGACAGATCTAGATCACCATGACGTCTCCAAGCGCTCCCAAGGACAAGTTGTTCGAGAAGGTCGTCAACCCCTACCTTGCGGAGGTGCTGCAACACCCTCAAACCATTGAGATGCATGAGGGGGTGCTGCACATCCACGACGTTGAGGGGCTAAAAAAGACCGGAAGTGTGGAGATAAGACTCAAAGCAATGGAACAACAAGTTTTCAAGTGTCAAGGGATAGTGGAGCATGGACTTAACGCCAACCACATGATGATCCCTGAATTCACTAGTAACCACAAGCTGGACGCCAAGCACATTGGGGAGATCATCTTCAAGCTTCAAGAGAAAATAGAGCATCTCCAAGCCCAGATCTATCACCTGCCGAACCAAAACTGTGAGTATGAATTCAGATTTAAGAGGATGAGTTTGGCTGCAGATTTGAGCATCCCGGAGACTAATTCATCCTTCTATGATGGAGAGCCTATGCCTTGGAAGATGGATGACAAGCCTAATTCATCAACATCTCCTTCATCACCACCTCTGAAGAAAGAATCATAAATACATGGGTATGGGCACTCCCCTTGGCAACTGCCAAGCTTGGGGGAGGTACCCCAGTATCGTATCATCATCACACCTTTATCTTTACCATTTTTCTTAGTTCAATCCTTTTGGTTTTATCTTGATCTAGTAGAATAAAGTTTTTAGTATGATTTAGCTTTGAGTTTTGCTTTTATCTATATCTATGTAATCGAGTCCTCGAGTTATATAATAAAGAGTAGTTTTGAGTGAGGGCTTTGCTATGTTGCTATAATCTCGAGGGAAGTATTAAATAAAGAAAAGAAGAGAATAAAAAGAAATAAATAAAGATCATATGTTGATCTTATGTGAAGTAATGACTTCACATATAAAGAGTATGATGATTAAAAGTTGTTGAGTGTTGTCAAACATAGTTTTGGTCATTGTCCCAATTAATAGGAAGTAATAAAGAAAGAGAGGTTTCACATATAAATATACTATCTTGGACATATTTTATGATTATGAGCACTCATTAAAATATGCCATGCTAAAAAGTTGAAGTTGGACAAGGAATAGAAAACTATAATCACCTCCTTTTTACTAATCTTGATATAATTGTATAGATCAATATAATCAAGATTTGTATAGACAGCACACAGGAACAAAAACAATTGGTACGGTTAAGGGCATCCACACTGTGTAGCCAAATGTGAAAATAGCTTTTGGCATCGATGGGAACCATTTTAGAGGGTGCTGCCAAAGCCAAAAAGAGGGAACCGAAGCTCCCTAATTGATTGATTGAAGGAATAGAAAAATGCAACCTCTCTCCTCTTTCTGTCATGCTTGGACGCATGTACGGTACGTATAGGGCATAGAGTCTACTCCCATGTCCCTTCTATCACAAATCACAAAGAAGTGAGGCGTCAAATCACAAAGCACGGACGAAACAACCATCATTTCACTGTTCGCTGACTCCGCTTCTCCATCGTCTTCTTTGAGAAACCACCTTACCGCACTAAGCTAGACGGACGCCGCTATTGTGTAGTACTAGTACATTTACACCTCCTTTGGTTGAACGGACTTCCTGGATGCAAGGAAGGTGGTTGTCTCGCCTTGCAGGTGCCACTTGCGAATGACTTGCCGTGGTCTCCCTCAATGGTGTGCTCCATCGAACACACTTCGCCAAAGCCACAACGTTCAAGATATCGTCGATGTCACCGCAATGGGGAAGGAAGTTAAATAGCTACTACCTCCTTTTTGTATACAAGGCCAGTATCAAAATTACAATTTGAAGAAGGCCACTAACACTAATCGAGGCAAATTTGATGGTTTTGCCTCGTAGTACTAGCAACCAAGGACATTAATATACCCTTGCATGCATGAAGAAGTGAGAAGGTTGGTTTGCATGGTGCTGCATTAATCAAGCAATAAGGAGTGAGATGGTTAGCTCTTTGGGCGTTGGAGAAAAAAATACGCATTAATTGACACGTCAAATGAGGATTTGTATCGATCAATCCCTGGATGGAAAACCCCGCCTTTCTTTTTTAACACAAGTAGTATGTACTTGTATCATGTTTGGGTCTAGGCTGCACGGCATACTTTGCCACACATTTTTTCCAATCTTGCCTAAAGTTTTTCCAAATGAAAAGGAGGTACACTTGCGCATGATTGTTGCCGTCGCACGGAACCCTGACATAGTCGCTCTTGCACGCCGCAAACCCAACCAAGCGAACGCACCCTCACTGACACGTGATACCACATGTGATCAAACCAAACTCAGCTGTCCTACCGCTGACACATAATTTTTGTTCCTACAGTATGTTCATCCAACCGCATGTTGAGGAAGATCCGTGCGGCTCGTGTGATGGTCTGTTGGGGAAGAAGAAGGGTTAGGAGACGTGGGATATCCATCCAACTGCCTTAAATGGTTGACTGACACGAATGATGAAAGTCAGGCGACTTGCATAAATATATGTTTTTACATAGCAAAAGATCCCTAAAAACGACATAAAGAAAAACTATCACTGCTCGCGGAACGAGACAACCTCGTCGCATTTTTGGCTGCCGGCGTGGACCAGCCGTAGCTGCCGACGTGTATCTTCGCACCGTGGTTGTCCTCGAACTCTAGCTAATCGTTGACTTGGAGCGTGCGGGTGCTCTGCACTAACGCGAGCACCGACTGGTTCACGTCCAAGACGTTCGGTTCCGCCTACAGGAGGGCCACGATGGCAGCGGCATCAACGCGGTCCGTGTCGAGTTGAGCCTCCGTCGCCCGATTCAAGTCTAGGATGTCCGGCTCAACCTCCAGGAGGGCCTCGATGGCTGCAGCATCCGCGTGGTCCGCGTCCAGTTGAGCCTCTACCGCCCGTTTCACATCCACGACATCCGATTCCGCGCGCAGGAGGGCTTCAACGGCAGCGACATCCGCGCGCTCCGCCTCGAGTTGAGCCTTCGCCTCCCGGTCCTCCTTTAGGAGCGCCAGGTTGAATCACTGGTCCACCTGCACCATGGGGGGCCCGGACACTAGCACGAA
Organism: Secale cereale; assembly: GCA_902687465.1. NCBI lineage: Eukaryota > Viridiplantae > Streptophyta > Magnoliopsida > Poales > Poaceae > Secale > Secale cereale. The sequence continues at coordinate 460,599,727 of LR738710.1, forward strand.
GTCAACGTCCATCGTCTCATATGCATCCGAGGCCTTCTGCGCCGCCACCTCCGCCATGAACATTGGATCGGCTTCCTCCTCACCGGAGCTTGGCTCCAGAGAACTCGGCGATTGGCCTGCCGCTAAGCATGCTTGGGACCGGAGGTCTGTGGCGCTGACTGCCGCTGTGATTTCTGCATGGCGCTCTGGCGTTAGCATCTTGTAGTATGTGATCTTGCGGTGCACCATGGCTTTCCGGCGAACTAGGGGATGGCTAATGCGGGCTAAGGGATTGAAAGGGGGGGAATGTGCTGGAGAGGAGGTGTGGTTTTGGCGCAGTGGTGACCGGCCGGCAAGTAGCTGTCGTAGGCCAAGCATCGAAGGTTCGGGTGTGAATAGTGGTTCCGATGACGACCGGTCAATCGGTTTTAACTGTGGGGAGTTTGCAAAGCCCGACGGCTGGAGCCTGGAGAGTTTTGAGGTGGGATGGGACCAAAGTTTCGGAGTTTCACATGGCAGACGTTCGAAACTCCCCACCGCTCCTGTCGACGATGAGGCGATGACTTCGTAAAATCTCAAGATGACTAGCAAGATGCCCGTGCATTGCACGGAACATCAGGATGCGTTTTTTATGATATCTCAAGAATTTCATTGAAAAATGGTATCTCGAGAATTTCATTGAAAAATGATATCTCGAGAAAGATGAGAAAAATGATATCTCCAAAAAGAATACCCCGGCACGCTGAACCCTTCACCTCGCTTGCCAAATGGAACGTGCTTCGTCTTGCGTTTTCGCTCGCTTGTGGGACCGTAGTTGAGAGCAAACCAACGTCCCTCCCCTCCCCCGCCCGCGTCATTTATCTATACTAGCAAGATGCCCGTGCGTTGCACGGAACATCAAGATACATTTGTATGAGTAGTTTATCTTGTGGGAGAAAAGGATGAATGAGGGAAGGCCTTATTTGCAAATGTGGAGAGGCGTGCGGGTATCTTCTCGCAAAATTGCCATAGTTTCCTTCCTATCCGTCAGATATAGATCGGACGGCATATATTGCAGGATGGCGGGCACATCATCATCACCAACTATTAAAACAGATCCGGCCTCGCCTTTGTAGTCGGGATTACTGGATTACTAGTAGTAGTATCGATGGATCGAGCGAAGCACCAAGTTTTTTTTTGAGGGGGCAAAGCACCAAGTTTTAAATGAATAAAGGCGGTACACTCACAGCACGCCTGTCGCGGTCACATTGCACCACTCACACGGTCGGTCCTGCACACGGCTCATGCAAACCGAACGTGCTTCGGCTTGCCTCTTCACTGACACGTGGGACTGCACTTCGAGAAACCGACCATGCGCCAAATGCCCCCGCCCACCGTGCAACCCCCCCCCCCAAAAAAAAATTCCCCCCAAATCCCAAATTCAACCGCCCTTCGGCCAACTAGCCAATAATATTCCCCAAAACC
>LR738710.1:460602166-460811983 GCA_902687465.1 Secale cereale
CCTCCCCCGCCCCCTCCACTCCATTCGCTCCGCCAAAGCCGCCCTCCCTGTCGCACGGGTACGTCGGCGCCGCGGTTTGTCGAGGAGACGCACGATAATCCTCTCGCTCCCACTATACGCTCTCGTAGACTGCCGTCCTCTAGCCGCGCCGCCACCGCTGGTGACGTTCTCGTGGAAACACATGGTAGTCAGCTTCTCCCACGGTACGCGCATTCTAGACTGAGGCCCCGTGCATGTTAGAGTAGCGCTAAATGTTAGCTGATAGACGCTGTTAATCTCACTGTTTGCCGAAGTAGTTTAAAGTCAATATGCTCTACTTAAGAAGCTTCGTTGGCCTATTCTACACGCAATATGCTTAGCTGAGATGGCATGCCATGCCCGATTAGTTGCTAAAATATCATGCCATATATTTATTGTGCTGTAGATTCCCATGGTCTAGTAGCCAATCTGTTAGGTGAAATAGCTCTACACCGTTTTATGCTCGATCTTTGTTGCTGAGATGGCCTTCGATGGCTGTGTGCTCGGCCTCATTGACTGCTAAAACAGCCTGCCATATATTTTGTTACTTAGATCTGCTTGTCCAAATATCTTGCCATAGCTTTAGAAATTGACCTAGGTATATTTTTTCAGACTTCATAAAAAAACATATATGTTTTTACTGTAATAGTAGAAGAACTAATTTGTATGTCTAACAGATGGACATGAGTTGGATAACTTCTGCTCGAGATTCTCTGTTGCATATGTCGAGGGGGTCAAAAACTTCATGAACTTTATCAAAGCTGAGTACGGTGGTCCGAAATCAGATGTGCTCTACCTATGTAGCAATTGTATGAATTCAGTTACAAGACCCTAGTCAACTATGCAAAATCATCTACACTTGTATGGGTTGTCAGTCACATATACTAGGTGGGTTCATCATGGTGAAGTTGTGAACGTCAATGTTACTGACTATGTGGAAGCAACAGATCACCCTCTTGATCTGCCTGATGCTCAGTTGGAAGAGGAGGAGGAGATGGTGGTAGCGGAGCCAGCGAGTTTGACCAACATTGAAACAATGCTACAAAATGCTTGTGCATTTCGTGAACTTTCACCTGCACAAGGAAAACGGTGGGCCCGCATGTTAGAACAATACAACATGGCTGTCACCCCAGGAAATAAGCTGTCAGTATTCTCAGCTATGGTCACCTTTCTTCAGGTGAAGACATCTGAGCAGATGACCAATAAATCTTTCGATAAGATGTTGGATGCTTTCCGCAAATCTTTCCCAGCTGCGTCTAAGCTGCCACACACCTACAATAAAATGAAGAATTTACTTCGTGCAGTTGGAATTGGATATGATATGATCTATGTTTGTAAGAATAATTGTGTTATGTTTCGGAAGGATTATGCCAACTTAAGTGAATGCCCAAAATGCAAATCATCAAGATGGAAAGATGGCGATGCTGTGAAGAGGATTCTTAGAGTGTTCCGAGACATTTTCCAATTATACCAAGATTGCAGAGGTTGTTTCATGATGCTGAAACAAGAGAGGATGTAATGCGGCATTCTAGGAACCAAGAGTACAGAGATCAGAATGTAATGAGCCATCCACCACATGGTAGTGACTGGAAAAGCTTCAATCAGAAACACAAAGAGTTTGCTGCTAACCTGAGAAACATGAGACTTGGCTTAGCTACAGATGGATTTAACCCATTTGGCCACCAGAGTGCCACATATAGCATGTGGCCAGTGCTTGTTATACCTTACAACATGCCACCAAATGTCTGCACCAAAGAGTCAAACTACATTATGGCCTTGCTCATCCTAGGTCCAAAAAGTCCTCGAAAGGATTTTGATTTATTCATGGAGCCTCTTGTGGAGCAACTTCAACGGCAATGGAGGGGTGTTTTCGCTCAAGACCTATATAGCAGCCCACCAGCTGATTTCTTTATGCGTGCTGTTATAATTTGGTGCATCCATGATTATCTAGCTTTGGGCACTATGTCAGGGCGAACGAACATGGTTACAATGCATGTGTTCGCTGTGACAGGAATCCGCTGTCATACGCAATACTTAGCAAGATCTGTTACATTGGACACCGATGTTTCCTTGCCAAGGACAAGCCGTGTCCTACAAAATACCAAAGATATGTGTTCAATGCAAATCATGAAAACCGTGATGCGCCAAAGAAGCTCACCGCCAATGAGTTGCAAGTGGAATTAGAGAAGGTCAGGAATATTACACCAGTAAACCATCCTGATAATGGTAGCGGGGAAAGGAAGCATGGCAGGGCAGAAGAGAAATTATTGTTTACCCGCAGGTCCACTTTGTGGGACTTGGAGTATTGTAGAGATTTGGATCTGTGGCATAATCTTGATGTGATGCACATCGAGAAAAATATATGTGACAGCATTATCAGCACACTTCTTAATATTGAAGTGAAGACGAAAGATACCTTAAAATTTAGGATTGATTTGACACACCTAGGTATCATAAGGGATTTGCAGGTGGAAGATGATTGATTTGACACACCTAGGTATCATAAGGGATTTGCAGGTGGAAGATTAAGGTAAACCACGGGATATGGCACCAGCTGTGTACGTCTTGGACAAGGTAAAAAGAAAAGGATTCTGCGAGGTCTTGTCATGTGTGAGATTCCCACATGGATTTGCTTCCAACCCTGAAAGGAGAGTCGGTGCAGATGGAAACAAGGTACAAGGGTTGAAAACTCATGACTGCCACGTCCTACTTCAAAGGGTTTTTCTTGTTATCCTTAGAGGATTGGGCCGCTCTGACTTATACAGAGTAGTTGCAGAGTTGGGACAATTCCCCAGGGAACTCTGCAGTAGAAATATCAGGATATATGCTTTGGAGCGTCTTAGAGACAAGATACCAACTATCCTATGCGACCTTGAGAAGATATATCTGATGACTGCTAGGACTACGTCGATTTTTTCCCCAAAGGGGAAGGGATGGTGCAGTATAGCAGCGGTAGGTATTTCCCTCGGCGATGAAACCAAGGTTATCGAACCAGTAGGAGGACCAAGCAACACAACGTAAACATCACCTGCACACAAATAACAAATACTCGCAACCCGAAGTGTAAAAGGGGTTGTCAATCCCTTTCGGGTAACATACATGATAGAGTTGTAAATATTGATAGATTGAATGATAAATAAGATAAATTGCAGCAAGGTATTTTTGGGTTTTGGGTTTAATAGATCTGAAAATAAAAGCAAAGGAAAATAGATCGCAAAGGGAAATAATATTGGAAGAGACCCGGGGGCCGTAGATTTCACTAGTGGCTTCGCTCGACAAAATAGCAAACGGTGGGAAAACAATTATTGTTGGGCAATTGATAGAACTTCAAATAATCATGACGATATCCAGGCAATGATCATTATATAGGCATCACGTCCAAGATTAGTAGACCGACTCCTGCCTGCATCTACTACTATTACTCCACACATCGACCGCTATCCAGCATGCATCTAGTGTATTAAGTTCATGGAGAAACTGAGTAATGCAATAAGAATGATGGCATGATGTAGACAAGATATATTTATGTAGAAATAGACCCCATTGTTTTATCCTTAGTAGCAATGATACATACGTGTCGGTTCCCTTTCTGTTACTGGGATCAAGCACCGTAAGATCGAACCCACTACAAAGCACCTCTTCCCATTGCAAGATAAATAGATCAAGTTGGCCAAACAAAACCCAAATATCGGATAAGAAATACGAGGCTATAAGCAATCATGCATATAAGAGATCAAAAGAAGACTCAAATAACTTCCATGGATATAAACAGATAGATCTGATTATAAACTCAAAGTTCATCGGATCCCAACAAACACACCGCAAAAGAGTTACATCATATGGATCTCCAAGAGACCATTGTATTGATAGTCAAAAGAGAGAGAGAGAGGAAGCCATCTAGCTACTGACTACGGGCCCTTAGGTGTACAAGGAACTACTCACACATCATCGTAGAGGCACCAATGGAGGTGGTGAAACCCTCTGTGATGGTGTCTAGATTGGATCTAGTGGTTCTGGACTTTGCGGCAGCTGGATCAAAATTTCGTCGACTCCCCTAGGGTTTCTGGAATATCTGAGTATTTATAGAGTGAAGAGGCGGTGCAGGAGGCCACCGAGGTGCACAACCCACCTGGGAGCGCCAGGCCTGGCGCGCCCTGGTGGGTTGTGCGCCCCTCGGGGCACCCCCCAGGTGCAGCTTCATCCCACTGGATGTCTTCTGGCCCATAAAAATTCTCCAAAAAGTTTTGCGGTGTTTGGGCTCCGTTTGATATTGATTTCTTGCGATGTAAAAAACATACAAAAAACAACAACTGGCACTTTGCACTATGTCAATAGGTTAGTACCAAAAAATGATATAAAATGACTATAAAATGATTGTAAAACATCCAAGAATGATTATATAACAGCATGGAACAATAAAAAATTATAGATACGTTGGAGACGTATCAATATCCTCCAGCCTTCTTTGATGTGATGCTGCATTTGGTTTTTCATCTACCTGATGAGGCTCTACTTAGAGGTCCAGTACAATATGGCTGCATGTACCCTATTGACAGGGGAGTTGGCACTTTCAAGGGTTATGTTACGAACAGAGCTAGACTTGAGGGTTCCATTGTAGAGGCCTACATTGCTACAGAAGCGTTGACATTCTTCTCAAAATACATTGAAACAGCTGATCATCTTAGCAAAGAGGTGGGTGAAGACAGTCCTGAGCTCAATGTTTTTGATTGTTTTGTTCGAGTTACAAGGAAGAGTCGACAAGGCGACAAACATAAATATTTGGACAAAATGGTTTGGTATGTGTTGAATAACTGTCCTGAGATTCTACCTTATATCGAGTAAGTGCTAAGTACTGCAGCTTATACATCGTAATCTACTAAAACTGCAGCACATTCTTATATATTTAGATGTTTGACGTGATCACTATATTGTGCAACATCTACAAAAAGGAGTTAATGCCGCGAAATCCAATAAACATTGACAAACTGGTTATGGCAGGATTTGCGAAATGGTTCAAGAGCCATGTAAGCTTTTGAATTGCACTGTCGTTTTTTTTAATATATTGAGTACATAAGGTGATCAGCTTGTCTATTTTCTAACCATAGGTTAAGAAGATGTGGGAGGATGGGCATGCAGTTAATGATTCCCTTTACGCACTAGCAATGGGTCCTGATACTCGGGTAAGACATTATGAATCTTGCGTTGTAGGAGATGTGCGCTATAACACCCTTGCACGCGACGAAGGCAGGAAGACACAAAATAGTGCCATCATGAGCATGGATACGTACGGCGAAGAGACAACTAAAATGTATGCGAACATAACAGACATTATTCGGATGCAGTATATCTCCAGTTTTGAGGTTCATCGGTGTGTGGTTCTATTGTGCTGTCGTTGGTATAACTTGTTTTCCAGGACCACAAAACCCAGATCTGATGATTATTTCAAACCCATCAATGTCAAGGCAGCGTACAAGACTGACGAGCCTTTTATTTTGGCAAATCAAGCAACACAGATATTTTTCTTGGAAGACACATTTGCATGTAGCGATGAATGGAGAGTAGTGCAAAGGTTTGAGTAGAGGAATTTGTTTAATAAAGTTGGACAAAAAGATGATGCTTATTGAGGGAGTCCTGGATCGAGGGGTCCTTGGGTGGCCGGATAACTCCTGGTGGGCCGGACTGGTGGGCCGTGAAGATCATAGTCGAAGATCATCTCTCGTATCCGGATAGGACTCCTGTATTCATGTAATGGCGAGTTTTAGGTTCAGGTGTAATCTTTCCTTCCTCTGCAAGATGGTATGTACAAACCCTAGGCCCCTCTGGTGTGTATATAAACCGGAGGGTTTAGTCTGTAGAGGCTAATAGAGAAACACAAATCCTCATAGGCTAGACTCTAGGGTTTAGCCAATAGGATCTCGTGGTAGATCAACTCTTGTATTCATATTCATCCATATTAATATAGCAGAAAGTAGGGTTTTACCTCGATCGAGAGGGCCTGAACCTGGGCAAACATCGTGTCCCCAGCCTACTGTTACCATCAATCCTCACACACATAGTTCGGGACCCCTACTCGAGATCCACCGGTTTTGACACCGACATTGGTGCTTTCATTGAGAGTTCCACTATGTCGTCAACCGAAGGACTGATGGATCGCGTCATCAACCACAACGGCAACACCGAGGGAATCTTCCCTCCCGGACAGCTCTTCGTGTTCGGCGGCTTCGTGCTCCACGCCAACACAAAAGGCCACCTCAAGCAAGTTGAGAGCTACGACCCTAGCCATCAAGTCAGGTTTGGAAGCTTAAACTACGTTGTGGATATCCGCGGAGACTTGGTCTTCGACAGATTCTAGCCCGCGGCAACCTCTTCCTGCCATCACGATGAGCACGACCTAAATCTGTCATTGGATCAGGAAATAGCACCTGTAACAGTTATGTCCCTAGATCTGGAATAGATCGCATCTCCCAAGGACGGGAAGCTCAACCCCACCACGGAAGCCGCATACTCTACGACGCTGGAGCCGCACACGGACCGACCTATGAGCAGGATCTGTGTTACCGGAACCCCAGACTCGTGTCCGGTCTTAGATTCCGAATCACGCACATCTGCGCCCTTCAAGCTCGATCAGGCGTCCATCGCCGAATTTAGTGATGCAGATATCTTCCAGCAGTCACCCTTTGGCGACATGTTAAAATCTTTGAAATCCCTCTCCTTAGCTGGGGACACACAACCAAATTATATCTGGTTCAAACTGGAGGCCGGTGATGGAGAATTTTGCTCCCCACCCACCACCCACTTGGTAGCCACGGTCGAAGATCTAACTGATCTACTTGACTACGCTTCCGAAGACTTCGACGGGATTGACCTCGAAGCCGAAGCAGATCCAGATCAAAGTCGGCCCGTAACCGAGCGGTGGACAGCTACATCTTCATACGATGTGTATATGGTGGATACACCTAAGGAGAAGGAGGGCGACGGTGAAAACGATCCCGTAGAGGACAGGCATGTCAAAGAACCTCCCAAACATAGGCGCCCGAAGCGTCAAACTAAATCCCGCAAAGGAAAAGATAGCAACACTGTCACTAAAGACGGTGACAGTACGGAACAAGCCGAAGACCCCGCAGACCCAGAGATGGAGCAGGAGGAGCGAGAGGACGGCGAGCATAGTCCGAAACCACTGTCTGATGACAGCAATGTCGAAGACAGTAATTATGAACCTGTCTCCGAAGAGGATGTCAGCCTGGGTGACGATGAATATATCATCCTAGAAGAACCCATAAAACAAAAGCGCTTCCATCGTAGGCTTATTGCCACCACAAGGAGCCTGAAAAAGCAGCAGAGACGGCTTCGAGCCGCACAGGCACGCTCAATGATAGATGGAACGAAGTGCTAGACGCTTGAGGGAGTCCTGGATCGAGGGGTCCTCGGGTGGCCGAATAACTCTTGGTGGGCCGGACTGGTGGGCTGTGAAGATCATACTCGAAGATCATCTCTCGTATCCGGATAGGACTCATGTATTCATGTAATGGCGAGTTTTAGGTTCGGGTGTAATCTTTCCTTCCTTTGCAAGTTGGTATGTACAAACCCTATGCCCCTCTGATGTGTATATAAACCGGAGGGTTTAGTCCATAGAGGCTAATAGAGAAACACAAATCCTCATAGGCTAGACTCTAGGGTTTAGCCAATAGGATCTCGAGGTAGATCAACTCTTGTATTGATATTCATCCATATTAATATAGCAGGAAGTAGGGTGTTACCTCGATCGAGAGGGCCTGAACCTGGGTAAACATCGTGTCCCCAGCCTCCTGTTACCATCAATCATCATACGCATAGTTCGGGACCCCCTACCCGAGATCCGCCGGTTTTGACACCAACATTGGTGCTTTCATTGAGAGTTCCACTATGTCGTCGACCAAAGGACTGATGGATCGCGTCATCAACAACGATGGAAACATCGAGGGAATCTTCCCTCCTGGACAGCTCTTCATGTTCGGCGGCTTCGCGCCAACACTGAAGGCCACCTCGAGCAAATTGAGAGCTACGCCCTTGGCCATGATGTCAGATTCGGAAGCTTAAACTACGATGTTGATATCCACAGAGACTTGATCTTCGACGGATTCGAGCCTGCGGCAACCTCTCTGTGCCTTCACGATGAACATGATCTAGCTCTCTCATCGGATCAGGAAATAGCACATGTAGCAGTTCTGGCGCTAGATCCGGAACAGATCGCGTCGCCCGAGGACAGGAAGCTTGATACGTCTCCAACGTATCTATAATTTTTTATTGTTCCATGCTATTATATTATCCTTCTAGGATGTTTTATGGGCTTTTATATACACTTTTATATGATATTTGGGACTAACCTATTAACCCAGAGCCCAGTGCCAGTTTCTGTTTTTCTCCTGTTTTAGGATTTCGCAGAAAAGGAATATCAAACGGAGCCCAATTGACCTGAAATTCAGCGGAGCTTATTTTGGACCAGAAGAAGCCCAGGAAGTGCCGGAGGGGGACCAGAGAGTCCACGGGATGCCCACGAGGGTGGGGGGAGCGTGCCCCCCAGGGCGTGCCCCCTGCCTCGTGGACAGCCCGGAGACCCCCTTTACTTGGCCCCGACTCCAACACCTCCTATATATACTAAAACCTCCTGAAAATAACCTAGATCTGGAGTTCCGCTGCCGAAAGCCTCTGTTGACACCGAAAACCAATCTAGTCCCGTTCTGGCACCCTGCCGGAGGGGGGAATCCCTCTCCGGTGGCCATCTTCATCATCCTGGTGCTCTCCATGACGAGGAGGGAGTAGTCCACCCTCGGGGCTGAGGGTATGTACCGGTAGCTATGTGTTTGATCTCTCTCTCTCTCTCGTGTTCTTGAGATGGCACGATCTTGATGTATTGCGAGCTTTGCTATTATACTTGGATCTTATGATGCTTCTCCCCCTCTACTCTCTTGTGATGAATTGAGTTTTCCCTTTGAAGTGATGTTATGGATTGAGTCTTTAAGGATTTGAGAACACTTGATGTATGTATTGCATGTGCTTATCTGTGGTGACAATGGGATATCACGTGATCCACTTGATGTATGTTTTGGTGATCAACTTGCGGGTTCCGTGACCTTGGGAATCTATGCATAGGGGTTGGCACACGTTTTCGTCTTGACTCTCTGGTAGAAACTTTTGGGCACTCTTTGAAGTACTTTGTGTTGGTTGAATAGATGAATCTAAGATCGTGTGATGCATTCGTATAATCATGCCCACGGATACTTGAGGTGACAATGGAGTATCTAGGTGACATTAGGGTTTTGGTTGATTTGTATCTTAAGGTGTTATTCTAGTACGAACTCTATGATAGATCGAACGGAAAGAATAGCTTCGTGTTATTTTACTACGTACTCTTGAATAGATCAATCAGAAAGGATAACTTTGAGGTGATTTCGTACCCTACCATAATCTCTTTGTTTGTTCTCCGCTATTAGTTACTTTGGAGTGACTCTTTGTTGCATGTTAAGGGATAGTTATATGATCCAGTTATGTTATTATCGTTGAGAGAACTTGCACTAGTGAAAGTATGAACCCTAGGCCTTGTTTCCTATCATTGCAACACCGTTTATGCTCACTTTTATCACTTGCTACCTTGCTGTTTTTATATTTCACGTTACAAAAACCTATATCTACCATCCATATTGCACTTGTATCACCATCTCTTCGCCGAACTAGTGCACCTATAAAATTTACCATTGTATTGGGTGTGTTGGGGAAACAAGAGACTCTTTGTTATTTGGTTGCAGGGTTGTTTGAGAGAGACCATCTTCATACTATGCCTCCCACGGATTGATAAACCTTAGGTCATCCACTTGAGGGAAATTTGCTACTGTCCTACAAACCTCTGCACTTGGAGGCCCAACAACGTCTACAAGAAGAAGGTTGTGTACTAGAAACCAAGCTCTTTTCTGGCATCATGGCCGGGTAGGTGAGTGCTTGAAGGTATATCTTTAGATCTTGCAATCGAATCTTTTAGTTTCTTATTTTATCACTAGTTTAGTTTATAAAAGAAAACTACAAAAAAATTGAATTAAGGTTACCTCATATGCTTCATCTTTTTAATATCTTTCATGAAAAGGATGGGAAGGAAAATTGTGCTCAAGTACTAGAGGAAGAATTACATAGAATGCTTGGCATAAAATATGTGCATGATGAGCATGATTGCAATGTTGTTAGTATGAATTCTTTGAATACCCATGATGCTAATGATATGCAAAGCCACAAGCTTGGGGAAGCTATGTTTGATGAAGATGATATTTTTAGTCCCCCAAGTTTTGATGAGAAAATTTATTATGATGAAAGCATTCCTCCTATTTATGATGATTATATTGATGAAAGTGGATTTGGAGAGGTCATGACTTTATTTAGTGATGAATCCACTATTCGGAAGAGGTTCCCATTGATTATGAGAACAAAGTTGCTATCTATGATGATTATTGTGATGACTTGTATGCTATTAAGAATAATTATAACCATGAAACTTGTCATCGTGATTTTAACTTTCAATTGGATTATGTTTCACATGATAGTTATTTTGTTTAGTTTGCTCCCACTACTATTGATGAGAATGAATTTGCTTATGTGGAGAGTAGTAAAATTTCTATGCAAGTAGATCATGAAAAGAATGCTTTATGTGCTGGTTATATGGTTGAATTCATTCATGATGCTACTGAAAATTATTATGAGAGAGGATCATATGCTTCTACATATTGCAATAATATCAAGTTTCCTCTCTATGTGCTTAAAATCTTGAAGTTATGCTCGTTTTCACTTCCTATGCTAGTTGATTATCGTTCCCATAAGTTGTTTGCTCACAAAATCCCTATGCATAGGAAGTGGGTTAGACTTAAATGTGCTAGTCATATTCTTCATGATGCTCCCTTTATGTTTCAATTCTTATCTTTTACGCGAGCATCATTGAAATCATCATGCCTAGCTAGGGGCGTTAAACGATAGTGCTTGTTGGGAGGCAACCCAATTTTATTTTCTTTGCTTTTTCTTCTGTTTAGGAATAAATATTGCATCTAGCTTCTATTTATATGTGGTTTTGTGTTTTAATTAGTGTTTGTGCCAAGTAGAACCTTTGGGAAGACTTGTGTGAAGTTTATGTGATCATGCTGTAAAAAACAGAAACTTTAGCGCTCACGATATTAGCTACAATTTTTTTACCGGAGAGTGATTTTTAGTTGATTATTTTTTCAGTTGATTAATAGACAAATTCCTCAGGTTTACCAATTTATTTCATAATTTTTAGAGTTATAGAAGTATTCGAAAGTTACAGATTGCTACAGACTCTTCTGTTTTTGACAGATTCTGTTTTCTATGTGTTGTTTGCTTATTTTGATGAATCTATGAGTAGTATCGGTGGGTATGAACCATAGAGTAGTTGGAATACAGTGGATATTACACCAATATGAATTTAGAATGATTTCACAACAGTACCTAAGTGGTGGTTTTATTTTCTTATACTAACGGAGCTTATGAGTTTTCTGTTGAGTTTTGTGTTGTGAAGTTTTCAAGTTTTGAGTATGGCTTTGATGGACTATGGAACAAAGACTGGGAAAAGCCTAAACTTGGGGATGCCCAAGGCACCCCAAGGTAAAATTCTAGGACAACTAAAAGCCTAAGCTTGGGGATGCCCCGGGAAGGCATCCCCTCTTTCGTCTTCGTCTATCGGTAACTTTACTTAAGGCTATATTTTTATTCACCACATGATATGTGTTTTGCTTGGAGCGTCATTTTGTTTTTCTTGCTGTTTGAATAATATCCCAAGATCTGAAATTCTTAAATGTTAGAGAGTCTTCACATAGTTACATAATTATTCAACTACTCATTGATCTTCACTTATATCTTTCAGAGTAGTGTGTCATTTGCTCTAGTGCTTCACTTATATCTTTTTAGAGCACGATGGTGGTTTTATTTTGAAGAAATAGATGAACTCTCATGCTTCACTTATATTATTTTGCGAGTCTTTTAGAACAGCATGGTAATGTGCTTTGGTTATAAAAGTAGCCTTAACATGATAGGCATCCAAGAGGAATGTAGTAAAAACTTTCATACAAAGTGCATTGAATATGATGAGAAGTTTGATACTTGATGATTGTTTTGAGATATGAGGATGGTGATATTAGAGTCATGCGAGTGGAGTAATTGTGAATTTGAGAAATACTTGTGTTAAAGTTTGTGATTCCCGTAGCATGCACGTATGGTGAACCGCTATGTGACGAAGTTAGAGCATTAGGTATTTGAAGAATGTCATCCTTTGTGTGGAGGTCGGGGGTGCGTGATGGTTAACTCCTACCAACCTCCCCCTACGAGCATGCGTTGATTGCTTTGTTTTGATGACTCGTAAATTTTTGCAATAATTATATGAGTTCTTTATGACTAATGTTGAGTCCATGGATTATACGCACTCTCACCTTTCCACCATTGCTAGCCTCTCTTGTACCGCGCAACTTTCGCCGGTACCTTACACCCACTATATACCTTCCTCAAAATAGCCACCATATACCTTCCTCAAAATAGCCACCATATCTACCTATCATGGCATTTCCATAGCCATTCCGAGACATATTTCCATGCAACTTTTCACCGTTCCGTTCATATGACACGCTTCATATTGTCATATTGCCATGCATGATCATGTAGTTGACATCGTATTTGTGGCAAAGCCACCATGCATAATTTTTCGTACATGTCACTCTTGATTCACTTCACATCCCGGTACACCACAAGAGGCATTAATATAGAGTCATACTTTGTTCTAGTATCGAGTTGTAATATCGAGTTGTAAATCAATATAAGTGTGATGATCATCATTATTAGAGCATTGTCCCAAAGAAAAAAAGAAAAAAAGAGAAAAAGAAGGAAAGGCCAAAGAAAAAAGGAAGGCCAAAAAAATAAAAAATAAAAGAAGAAAAAAAAGAAAAGAAAAGAAAAGGGACAATGCTACTATCCTTTTCCACACTTGTGCTTCAAAGTAGCACCATGTTCTTCATGATAGAGAGTCTCATGTTTAGTCACTTTCATATACTAGTGGGGATTTTCATTATAGAACTTGGCTTGTATATTCCAACGATGGGCTTCCTCAAATGCCCTAGGTCTTCATGAGCAAGCAAGTTGGATGCACACCCACTTAGTTTCTTTTGATGAGATTTCATACATTTATAGCTCTAGTGCATCCGTTACATGGCAATCCCTACTCACTCACATTGATATCTATTGATAGGCATCTCCATAGCCCGTTGATACGCCTAGTCGATGTGAGTCTATCTTCCTCCTTTTTGCCTTCTCCACAACCACCACTCTATTCCACCCATAGTGCTATATCCATGGCTCACGCTCATGTATTGCGTGAAAGTTGAAAGGTTTGAAAGAATTGAGTATGAAAACAAGTGCTTGGCTGAAACCGGGGTTGTGCATGATATGAATATTTTATGTGATGAAGAGGGAGCATAGCCAGAGTATATGATTTTGTAGGGATAACTTTCTTTGGCCATGTTATTTTGAGAAGACATAATTGCTTTGTTAGTATGCTTAAAGTAGTATTATTCTTATGTCAACATAGACCTTTGTATGCTCATGTATTGCTTTGTCTTGAATCTTTCGGATCTGAACATTCACGCCACAATAAATAAAATTACATTGAGAATTATGTTAGGTAGAATTACACATCAAAAATTCTGTTTTTATCATTTACCTACTCGAGGACGAGCAGGAATTAAGCTTGGGGATCCTTCATATGTCTCCAACGTATCTATAATTTTTGATTATTCCATGCTATTATATTATCCTTCTAGGATGTTTTATGGGCTTTTATATACACTTTTATATTATTTTTGGGACTAACCTATTAACCCAGAGCCCAGTGCCAGTTTCTGTTTTTCTCCTGTTTTAGGGTTTCGCAGAAAAGGAATATCAAACGGAGCCCAATTGACCTGAAATTCAACGAAGCTTATTTTTGGACCAGAAGAAGCCCATGAAGTGCCGGAGGGGGACCAGAAAATCCACGGGCTGCCCACAAGGGTGGGGGCACGTGCCCCCCCCTAGGGCGCGCCCCCCTGGCTCGTGGACAGCCCGGAGACCCCCTTTACTTGGCCCCGACTCCAACACCTCCTATATATACTGAAACCTAAGGAAAATAACCTAGATCGGGAGTTCCGCCTCCAAAAGCCTCTCTTGCCACCGAAAACCAATCTAGCCCTGTTCTGGCACCCTGCCGGAGGGGGGAATCCCTCTCCGGTGGCAATCTTCATCATCCCGGTGCTCTCCATGACGAGGAGGGAGTAGTCCACCCTCGGGGCTGAGGGTATGTACCAGTAGCTACGTGTTTGATCTCTCTCTCTCGTGTTCTTGAGATGGCACGATCTTGATGTGTCGTGAGCTTTGCTATTATAGTTGGATCTTATGATGCTTCTCCCCCTCTACTCTCTTGTGATGAATCGAGTTTTCCCTTCGAAGCTATGTTATCGGGTTGAGTCTTTACGGATTTGAGAACACTTGATGTATGTATTGCATGTGCACAATGGGATATCACGTGATCCACTTGATGTATGCTTTGGTGATCAACTTGCGGGTTCCGTGACCTTGGGAATCTATGCATAGGGGTTGGCACACGTTTTCGTCTTGACTCTCTGGTAGAAACTTTGGGGCACTCTTTGAAGTACTTTGTGTTGGCTGAATAGATGAATCTGACATTGTGTGATGCATATCGTATAATCATGCCCACGGATACTTGAGGTGACAATGGAGTATCTAGGTGACATTAGGGTTTTGGTTGATTTGTATCTTAAGGTGTCATTCTAGTACGAACTCTATGATAGATCAAACGGAAAGAATAGCTTCGTGTTATTTTACTACGGACTCTTGAATAGATCAATCAGAAAGGATAACTTTGAGGTGGTTTCGTACCCTACCATAATCTCTTCGTTTGTTCTCCGCTATTATTTACTTTGGAGTGACTCTTTGTTGCATGTTAAGGGATAATTATATGATCTGATTTTGTTATTATCATTGAGACAACTTGCACTAGTGAAAGTATGAACCCTAGGCCATGTTTCCTATCATTGCAACACCGTTTATGCTCACTTTTACCACTTGCTACCTTGATGTTTTTATATTTTCACATTACAAAAACCTATATCTACCATCCATATTGCACTTGTATTACCATCTCTTCACCGAACTAGTGCACCTATACAATTTACCATTGTATTCGGTGTGTTGGGGACACAAGAGATTCTTTGTTATTTGGTTGCAGGGTTGTTTGAGAGAGACCATCTTCGTCCTACGACTCCCACGGATTGATAAACCTTAGGTCATCCACTTGAGGGAAATTTGCTACTGTCCTACAAACCTCTGCACTTGGAGGCCCAACAACGTCTACAAGAAGAAGGTTGTGTAGTAGACATCAAAGCTCAACCCCGCCATGGAAGCCGCAGACTCCACGGCCTTGGAGCCGCACACAGACCCAACTATAGGAGGGGTTGGTGTTATCGGAACCCCGTACCTAACTCCGGCCTCAGATTCTGAATCACTCACATCTGCGCCCTTCAAGCCAGACCAGGCGTCTATCGCCGAATTCAGTGCTGCAGATATCTTCCAGCACTCACCCTATAGCGACATGCTAAAGTCTCTAAGATCCCTCTCCCTAGATGGGGACACACAGCCGCACTATATCAGGTTCGAACTGGAGGCTGAAGGAGAATTTTGCTTCCCACCCACCACCCACTTGGTAGCCACGGTTGAAGATCTAACCGATCTACTTGACTATGCTTCCGAAGACTTCGAAGGGATGGACCTCGAAGCCCAAGCGGATCCAGATCAAAACCGGCCCGTGACCGGACGGATGACAGTTACGTCTTCATACGACATATACATGGTGGATACACCTAGGGAGGCGGAGGGCGACGGAGAAAACAATCCCTTAGAGGACAAGCCCGTCGAAGAACCTCCCAAACTTCGGCGCCCAAAGCACCGAACTAAATCCCATAAAGGAAGAAATAGCAACACTGTCAGTAACGACGGTCACACTCCGGAACAAGCCAAAGGCCCCGCAGACCCAGCGATGGAGCAGGAAGAGCGAGAGGATGACGAACAGAGTCTGAAGCCGTTGTCCGATGACAGCGATGCCGAAGATAGTAACTACGAACCTGTCTCCGAAGAAGAGGTTAGCCTGGGCGACGACAAATATATCGTCCCAGAAGAACCCTCTGAACAAAAGCGCTTCCATCGAAGGCTTATTGCCACCGCAAGGAGCCTGAAAAAGCAGCAGAGATGCTTCGAGCCACACAGGACACGCTCAATGATAGATGGAATGTAGTACTAGATGCTGATTAAAAATATGGCTATAACAGCGAAATCAAAGGCTATCCTAAGAGTAAACTACTGCCCGAATTCGACGATAAGGCCGTTGCGCCTATACCGCCGAAGAAGAATACCGCCGATAAGTCGGACCGACCACCTCGTGGACGGGACAGAGTTGCTAGCAACGGTGTACAGAAACCCACACCACCATCCCGTAAAAGGAAAGGAGGACGCAGCTCAATTCCGGAAACCCGACCTGCGTGAGGACCTAAACAAAAAATCTAGCAAGACCGAGTCTATCTACAGACCTAGGGATCGGGCGCCCGCTTGGGACGGCAGCTATCAAGCCAATCGTGCCGGTCACATACCAGTTCGGGGTCAATACCAAACACCACAACCATCGAATATACGCCATGATATATCAAAATACAGAGGCGCCGGAGACCCTCTGTGCTTCACCGATGAGGTACTGGATCATGATTTTCCAGAAGGGTTTAAACCCATGAACATCGAAGTGTACGATGGAACGACGGATCCTACCGTCTGGGTAGAAGACTTTATTCTTCACATCCACATGGCTCGAGGAGATGATCTCCATGCCATTAAATATCTACCCTCAAGATGAAAGGACCAGCTTGACAATGGCTAAACAGCCTTCCAGAGAACTCCATTTGGAGTTCGGAAGAACTTGAGGATGCTTTTTGGGCCAATTTTTAAGGGACCTATGTCCAGCCCCCAGATGCCGATGATCTAAGTCACATTATACAACAACCCGGGGAGTCAGCCCGCAAGCTCTGGAATTGGTTTCTCACTAAGAAGAACCAAATTGTCGGTTGTCCGAACGCTGAAGCCTTAGAGGCCTTCAAGCAAAGTGTCCGGGAGGAATGGCTAGCCAGACACCTTGGACAGGAAAAGCCGAGGACAATGGCAGCTCTAACTACACTCATGACCCGCTTTTGCGCTGATGAGGATAGCTGGTTAGCTTGTAGTAGTACGAGCGACCCTGGAATATCTAAAGCTAGGGACGGCAATGGAAAGCCACGACGTATCAAAAACAAACGTCAAAATAATCCTGGAAGCCCAGATGATAAATGGTAAACGCCGGATTCAGCGGCTCCAGACCCGGTCAACGGAAGAAGCAATTTAAAGGCAATAAAGATGGTCCATCTAGCCTGGACAAGATAATAGATAGGCCCTGCCAAATCCATGGCACCCTAGATAAACCTGCAAACCATACCAACCGTAATTTTTGGGTCTTCGGGAAGGTCTGCAATCTAAACGCCGAAGACAAGGGGAAAGGACCTCAGAGTGAAGACGAGGATGAACCTCGCCAGCCGAACATAGGGGGACAGAAGAAATTTCCACCGGAGATCAAAACAGTGAACATGATATATGCCACTCATATCCTAAAGAGGGAGCACAAGCGCGCACTTCGAGATGTCTACACCGTTGAGCCTGTCGCCCCCAAATTCAACCAATGGTCGGCCTGTCTGATCACTTTTGATTGCAGGGATCATCCGACTAGTATTTGTCATGGGGGCTCAGCTGCCCTAGTGCTTGACCCAATTATAGATGGATACCATCTAAGCCAAGTCCTTATGGACGGCGGCAGTATTCTCAATCTGATATATCAGGACAATGTCCGCAAGATGGGGATCGACCTATCAAAAATCAAGCCAAGCAGCATGACCTTTAAAGGAGTGATACCGGGCGTAGAAGCCCACTGCACGGGCTCTTTAAAATTGGCGGTCGTATTTGGCTCTCCTGGTAACTTTCAAAGCGAAGAAGTAATCTTCGACATAGCTCCGTTCCAAAGTGGCTATCACGCTCTACTCGGAAGAACGGCATTCGTCCGCTTTAATGCGGTCCCGCATTATGCCTATTTAAAACTTAAAATGCTTGGACCACGCGGCGTTATCACGATTAATGGAAACATGGAGCGCTCTCTTCGTACGGAGGAGGACACTCCGGCCTTAGCAGCCGAAGTCCAAAACGGCCTATTCAAGCCGGATAATCTATCAATAGCAGACATAACTAAACGTGTCCGACACACGCCTCAGTGCGGCAGCTCAGATGAACCTGATCATGATTGACAGCTACACCCCCGTCGGCTGCCCCAAGGTGATAGCATATGTGCCTCGAGTACATAATTATGCCTTAAAAATTCCTTGGCCGACGATCGGGGGCACCTACATATAGTCCATAGTTCGGCTAGACCCTATTCGGACTCTAAACTTATCTTTTTTAGGTTCATTAAATGAACCAGACTTGTTATGGCCACACTGGATTCATTTTTCTTTTCCAAGTTTATTTTCTTTTCTTTTTTTCAGATGGCCATCATACTCCCACCTTCAAGGACACATTATAGAGGAGGAAACGGCGCAGACGTGCAGCAGGGAACCGCACTAAGGTTTCTTTTTAGATTAAGACCCTGTGTAGACCTTTTTTATCTTTCTTGTTATATACCTTTTTGGCATGTAAAATGTCCAACAAGGTTTTCGGCATTGTCTGTAAGTTTGCGGCTCGCCGTACCATAAAGGGATATTAATAGAGCAGTTTGATTCGCATTATGTTCGGAGTTTTATTCACTCACCATAAATGTTCTCTTCCCACATCACATTGCCATATAAGCCTTGTCAATAAGGGTCTATTACCAGGGGCTGTATTCAGCCCGGTATATGTGTATGTGTTGAAAAGACCGAACACATATAGGGAGTGTTCGGCGTCCTAGATGTTTGCCTTATATGCATCCGAATCATGTATTGGGTCAATATTGGGTTGCCCGGCTCCTGTGCTTACCCCTACGTTCCCGATTTTTCGGCTAGGGTGTAAAGGGAGAACTACTGCGATTGTACTTCTGGCTCGTTCGGTCAAGTACCTTAGTAGAGAAAGCCGAAAACTGACTGTCATGATAGGCGAGAACCTGGTCCACAATCCGGTGACTTAGTTTTATACTACGATCGATAGAGATATACCCTCGTGTTATATGAAGGGTTGGTTTTTTCGCCCGGCCAGGTGCAATTCGATACCTTACGTAAGGAATATCATACCCGCACCAGGGGCTAGTACCTAGCCCCACATGTCAAACTCCTACGACTAAGTGAAAGCAGTAACGTCGCATAGTCCGATTGCCTGGTTCGCTCCGCATACACCTCCTACACGGACCAAGACGTTAGATAAAGAGTGTATATGCATATGACAGAACACCCCAGTATTATGTACATGTGGGCTGAAGCCGACGACTGGAAACTTTCAGATTTAAATAAACAGTCACACTGGAGGTAAAAGACGCTGATATTATAAATAGCATAAAAGTTATATATATCGGATTCATAAGCATACGTCTTTACATCCGGATACAATTACTCGAAGATAATATCCTTTGAGCACTGGCCTTCTACAAGGCGGGCGCCGTCGATGACATCCTCAAAGTACTTCTCCAGCTTGCGGTGCTCCTTGCCGGCGGGTGGACCAGCAGTTGCAATATGCCCTGCATTCATCTTCGCCCAGTGCACTTTCACACGAGCGAAGGCCATCCGAGCACCTTTTATGCAGGCCGAACGCGTCAATGCGTCGACCTGCGGGCTCGCCTCGACGAGCCGCTTCACCAATCCAAAGTAGCTACTTGGGATTGGATCAGCAGGCCATAGCCGGACTATTAAGTCCTTCATGGCCGAGCCCGCCATGTTGTGCAGCTCGACCGCTGCTTCATCTGGTCGTTGAGGGGCACTGGATGTTTTGGTGCATAGAGCTGCGACCAGAACAACTTCTTCGGATTGTTCCCCTCCTGGGCTCGGAAGTATTGGGCGGCATCTGCACTGCTACTCGAAAGATCAGCAAACACACCTGGAGAACTCCATAACCGTGTCAGCCCAATGTACTTCTGCCCTCCGAAGATGCTCTGTAAGAGAAATTTCTTACCAGATTCTATCTGTCGTGCCTGCTCGATTTCTTGACGGGCACTGCGCGACTCGCCTCACACATTGTGGGCAGTTTTCACTGCCGCAGCAAGCTCGGATGCTTGTTCTGAAGTTTTCTTCTCCAAAGCCTCACATTTGACAATGGCATCGTTGAGTTCAACCTCAACTTCGGACACCCAAGCCCGGTGCTTCTCACACTCAGCCTTTTTGGCCTCCAAATCAGCAGCCGCTTTGTCAGCGGCTACCTTGTTCGCCTCGGCCTCTTTCTTGGCCTTGGCAACCTCCCCCTTGAGGACCTCGAGCTAAGTGGCGCCAAATGTGTAATATATAATACAATATCAGAGTTTATAAAACATACTCGATCAACATTAAATTAGTCTTTTCAACATTTTAAAATCCGCATACCTTGCGTTTCATCCAAACGTTGATTGTCGCGGTCGAGGTTCGCTTTGGCCAGCACGAGCTTCCGGTTTAGTTCGGCAACCTCTACGTCTCGCGCATTTGCCGCAACTAGTGAATCATGTACAACAGTTCAGCTCTATAAGTATGTTATATTATGGATACTTCGCTCGGTTCTCTTCAGAATCACACAAAGCATCAGGGGCTACTGGCTATATATGTGTATTTAAAACAAATAAAGTTCAGAAAAAGCATTACATTTCTTACCTCAAAGCATGTTAGCAGGCTGTTGAAGGCTTCTTTCAGTCCGCTTTTGACGAACTGGATCATCTTCGCCATCGCACCCATCACGGTGCGGTGCTCCTCAACGATGGAGACATCTTGCAGTGCTCCCTCCATAGAGTCTGGCGCCACCGGATTAACTCCGGGCGCTGCTCGGACCCCAGAGCCGCATTAGGTTCTGGGTCAGTGTTCGGGAGAGCCCCGGATTGTTCGGGCCCCCCGTCTTCGGTCCATGGGGGTTGCTTCCCCATGGTCTGCGGCGGCCGAGGTATTACCCCCGGCCGCCCCATCACCTGCCCCGCCCTCGTCTCCTTGGGCGGAGGACACCTGCTAGGAAGACACTTCGGTGTCCCCGCCGATCACGGGCGATGGAGCCCGGATTGGCGGGTCACTCTCCGTCTCTCCGGGCGCTAGAGAGTTCCCCTCCGATGAGGAGGCGCCGGGGTGTCCTCCGGGAGGGTTGTAGCTCAGCAGGAGAGAAATACTAAGTAAGTATCAAAAATACTGAATAAAAAAAGGTGCAGCAGTCAATCCGGACAAACTTACAATTCTAGCAGGGCTTTCTCCCTGGGCTTCAGCGCGAAGCTATGTTCGGACGGTCCTAACTAGCCGCGAGGTTCATCTTCCTCCGGGGTGCGGCTGTGCTGTGTCAGCAGGGGCCG
Organism: Secale cereale; assembly: GCA_902687465.1. Lineage (NCBI taxonomy): Eukaryota > Viridiplantae > Streptophyta > Magnoliopsida > Poales > Poaceae > Secale > Secale cereale. The sequence goes on from LR738710.1 coordinate 460,623,789, forward strand.
CCCTCTTCTCCCCCCTGCCTTGCGCAGGGGGCTCTTCCTCCTCTTCCTCCTCCTCTTCTTCATAACCTCCACCTCTTCAGAGGAGAGGATGTTGATCTCCTCGGACTTCTTGTCCGCAGGGCGGGGGCTGTCTCCGGCCCCCTTGCCCTTCGTCTCGGGCTTCTTGACCGGCGCCTTGTATGGCACCGAGACCAGCATCGCCATCACCTCAGGCGATTATGGGTCTTCGGGCAAAGGTGTTGTACACTTGATCCGGGTCGCCTTCTTCGTCTAGCCCTGTATGTCACGTAAAAACTCTAATTCCTGTCATCAAATAAGGGAGGAGATATATATTCGGCGAAGTTTTCTATTACCTCTGGAGCAGAGACCGTCGTACTGTAGCCCGCATCCTCGGTCTCTTCCGGCCACTCCTTCTGACTCTTGAAGAGATACTTCCAAATCTCTTTGTGCATAAAGCCGAAGAGGTGCTTCAGAGGCTTATCCCCAGCCGGATCGAACTCCCATAGGGAGAAGTCCCGGCTTTGGTAGGGAAGGACTAGCCGGGCCAGCATTACCTGGACCACGGACGAGAGCTGATGCCCCTTTCGGGACAGTGGCTATCAAGCCAATCGCGCCGGTCATATACCAGTCCGGGGTCAATACAGAACATCACAAACATCGGACATATGCCATGATATAGCAAATACAGAGACGCCGCACACCCTCCATGCTTCACCGATGAGGTGCTGGATCATGATTTTCCAGAAGGGTTTAAACCTGTGAACATCGAGGTGTATGATGGAACGATGGATCCTGTCGTGTAGATAGAAGACTTCATCCTTCACATACACATGGCTCGCGGAGATGATATCCACACCATTAAATACCTACCCCTCAAGCTGAAAGGACCAGCTCGGCACTGGCTAAACAGCCTCCCAGAGAACTCCTTGGGAGTTGGGAAGAAATTGAGGTCGCTTTTCGGTCCAATTTTCAAGGGACCTATGTACGGCCCCCGGATGCTGACAATCTTAGTCACATCATCCAACAACCCAGGGAGTCAGCCCGCAAGCTTTGGAATCGGTTTCTCACTAAGAAGAACCAAATCGTCGACTGTCCGGACACCGAAGCCTTAGCAGCCTTCAAGCACAGTGTCTGGGACGAATGGCTAGCCAGACACCTCGGACAGGAAAAGCCGAGGACAATGGCAGCCCTAACTACAGTCATGACCCGCTTTTGCGCCGGCGAGGACAGCTGATTAGCACGCAGCAGCACCAGTGACCGTGGAACATCTAGAGCCAGGGACGGGAATGGAAAGCCACGAAGTAACAAAAAACAAACATTGAAATAATGCTGGAAGCCCAGATTACACAGCGGTAAACGCCGGATTCAGCAGCTCCAGACTCGGTCAACGGAAGAAGCCATTTAAAGGCAACAAAGATGGTCCATCTAGCCTGGACAAAATATTAGATAGGCCCTGCAAAATCCATGGCACCGATAATAGCCTGCAAACCATACCAACCGTAATTGTTGGGTTTTCAAGCAGGCCGGCAAGCTCAATGCCGAACACAAGGGGAAGGGACCTCAGAGCGAAGACGAGGATAAACCTCGCCAGCCGAACACAGGGGGACAGAAGAAATTTCCACCGGGGATTAAAACAGTGAACATGATATATTCCACTCATATCCCAAAAAGGGAGCGCAAGCACGCACTCTGAGATGTCTATGCCGTCGAGCCTGTTGCCCCCAAATTCAACCCGTGGTCAGCCTGTCTGATCACTTTCGATCACAGGGATCACCCAGTATCCGTCATGGGGGTTCGGCTGCCCTAGTGCTCGATCCAATAACCGATGGATACCATCTTACCCGAGTCCTTATGGATGGCGGCAGCAGTCTTAATCTTATATATGAGGACATTGTCCGCAAGATTGGGATTGACCCATCAAGAATAAAGCCAAGTAGCACGACCTTTAAAGGAGTGATACCGGGCGTAGAATCCCGCTGCACGGGCTCTTTGACATTGGAGGTCGTATTCGGCTCTCTGGATAACTTTCGAAGCGAAGAGTTAATCTTCGACATAGCTCCATTCTAAAGTGGCTTTCATGCACTACTCTGAAGAACAGCCTTCGCCCGCTTTAATTAATTCCCGCACTATGCTTATGTAAAGCTTAAAATGCCTGGACCACGCTGTGTCATCACGGTCAATGGAAGTATGGAGCGCTCTCTCTGCACGGAGGAGGAGACTGTGGCCTTAGCATCCGAAGTTCAAAAGGGCCTATTTAAGATAGATAACATATCGATCTCGGACATAGCTAAATGTGTCCGCCACACGCCTCAGTGCGGCAGCTCTGATGAACCCGAGCTAGATTAGCAGCTACGCCCCCATCGACTGCCCCATAGGTGATATCATTTGTACCTAGGGTGCATAATTATGCCTTAAAATCCCTTGAGCGACGCTGGGGGCACACTTCATATAGTCCATAGTTCGGCTCGACCCTATTCGGATTCTAAAAATTATCTTATAAGGTTCACTAAACGAACCAGTCTTGTTTATGGCCACATCGGATTTCTTTTCCTTTTCCAGGTTTCTTTTTCTTTTTACAGATGGCCATCATACTCCCCCCTTCAAGGACACATTACAGAGCAGGAAACGGCACAGATGGGCAGTAGGGACCTGTGCTAAGGTTTCTTTTTAGATTAAGACCATGTGTAAACCTTTTTTCTCTTTCTTGTTATATAACTTTGTGGCATGTAAAATTTCCAAGAAAGTCATCGACATTATCTATAAGCTTACGGCTCGCCGTACTCTAAAAGGATATTAATAGAGCAGCTTGATTCACATTATGTAAAATTTCCAAGAAAGTCATCGACATTATTCACTCACCATAAATGTTCTCTCCCCACATCAGATTGCCACGTGTGCCTTGTCAACAGGGTCTATTACCAGGGGCTATATTCAGCCCGGTATATAACGAAAAGACAGAACACCTACAGGGAGTGTTCGGCGTCCTGGATGTTTGCCTTATATGCATCAGTTCCAAATCATATCTTGGGTCAATAATTGGGTTGCCCGGCTCCTGTGCTTACTCCTACGTTCCCGATTGTTCTGCTAGGGTGTAAAGGGAGAACTACTGCGATTGTACTTCTGGGTTGCCGATCAAGTACCTCAGTAGAGAAAGCCGAAAACTGACCGTCATGATAGGCGAGAACCTGGTCTGCAATCCAGTGACTTAGTTTTATACTACGATTGATAGAGATCTACCCCGTGTTATATGAAGGGTTGGTTTTTCGCCCAGCTAGGTGCAATTGGATACCTTAACTAGGGAATATCATATCTGCACCAGGGGCTAGTACCTAGCCTCACTTGTCAAAATTCCTATGGCTAAGTGAAAGCAATAATTCCGCATAGTCTGATTTCCTGGTTCGCTCCGCATACACCTCCTACACGGACCTGGGCGTTGGATAAAGAGTGTATTTGCATATGACTGAACACCCCAGTACTATGTACATGGGGGCTGAAGCCGACGACTAGAAACTTAGAGAATTATATAAACAGCCACACAAGAGATAAAAGTCGCTCATAATATAATAGCGCAAAAGTTATGTACATTGGTTCATAAGATTGAAGTATTTACAACTAGATACAATCACTCAAAGATAACATCTTTCGAGCGCTGGCCTTCTATAAGGCGGGCGCCTTCTATGACGTCCTCGAAGTATTTCTCCGGCTTGCGGTGCTCCTTGCCTGCGGGCGGGCCAACAGTAGCTATATGCTCTGTGCTCATCCTCACCTAGTGCACTTTTACACGGGCGAAGGCCATCCGAGCACCTTCGATGCAGGCCGAACGCGTCAATGCGTCGACCCGTAGACTCGCCTCGATGAGCTGCTTCACCAATCTGAAGTACCTACTTGGGATTGGATCAGCGGGCCATAGCCGGACTATCAAGTCCTTCATGGCCGAACCCGCCATATTATGCAGCTTGACCAGCTGCTTCATCTGGTCGTTGAGGGGCACCAGATGTTTTGGGGCATAGAACTGCGACCAAAACCACTTCTCCGTGTCATTCCCCTCCTGGGCTCGGAAGTACTGGGTAGCGTCAGCACTGCTCCTTGGAAGATCAGCGAACACGCCTGGAGAACTCCATAACCGTGTTAGCCCAAGATACTTCTGCCCTCCAAAGATGCTCTGTAAGAGAACAATCTTACCAGATGCTATCTATCCTGCCTTCTTGATTTCTTCACAGGCGCCGCGCGACTCGCTTCGTGCATCCTGGGCAGCCTTGATTACCTCAGCTAGCTTGGAAGCTCATTCCGAAGCCTCCCCTTCCAATGCCTCGCATTTGCGCATGGCATCGTTAAGTTCAACTTCGACATCCGACACCCGAGCCTGGTGCTTCTTGCGCGCAGCCTTTTCGGCCTCTGGTTCGGCAATCGCTTTGTCAGCAGTCGCCTTGCTCCCCTCGGCCTCCTTCTTGGCCTTCGCGAGCTCGCCCTTTAGGACCTCGACCTCAGTGGCGCCAACTGTGTAATCTATAATATCATAAAAGAGTTTATACCCATACTCAATTAATATTGTTAGCTAGTCTTCTTGACACCTTAACTTTGTAAATCCGCATACCTTGCGTCTCATCTAAACGCTGGTTGACGCGGTCGAGGTCCGCGTTGGCCAACAAGAGCTTCCAGTTTAATTCGGCAACCTCTGCATCTCGTGCAGTTGCCGTAACTGGTGAAGCATGTTCAAATAACATAAGGACAACAGTTCAGCTCTATAAGCATAATATACTATGGATACTTCGTCAGATTATGTTCAGAATCACACAAAGTATCAGGGGCTACTGGCTATACATGTGTATTTAAAAAAATAAGGTTCCATGAAGAACATTACATTGCTTACCTCAAATCCCGTTAACAGGCTGTTGTAGGCTTCATTCAGTCCGCCCTTGATGGACTGAATCTTCTTCATCACCGCACCCATCACGGTGTGGTGCTCCTCCATGATGGAAGCACTTTGCAGTGCTCCCTCCATAGGGTCCGGCGCCTCCGGGTTGGCTCCGGTCACCGTCATATCCTCCCCCTCCTGGGGGGCTGGTCTTCAGACCCCGGAGCCGCATTAGGTCCCAAAGGGCCCCGGATTGATTGCCCCCCCCCGTCTTCGGTCTCCATGGGGACTGTTTCCCCATGGTCAGTGGCAGTCGAGGTATTACACCTGGTCGCCCCGTCACCTGCCCCGCCCTCACCTCCTTGAACGGAGGACACCCACTGGGAAGACACTTCAGTGTCCCCACCGATCATGAGCGATGGAGCTCGGACCGACGGGTCACTCTCCGTCTCTCCGGGCGCTAGAGAGTTCCCCTCCGATAAGGAAGCGTCGGGGTGTCCTCGGGGAGGGCCATAGGTTAGCAGGTGAGAAATACTAAGTGAGCATAAAAAATGATAAGCAAACAAAGGTGCAGCAATTAATGTATCCGGACAAACTTACGTTTCGGCCAGGGGCTTCTCCCCGGGCTTTAGCACAAAACTCTGTTCGGATGATGAGTCCGAATGAGTAGAGAGGTTCAGTCTCCTCCGGGGCGCGGCCATGCCCTGGTGTGCGGCTGCCCCCCTCTTCGTCCCCCTGCCTTGCGCAGGGGGCTCCTCCTCTTCTTCTTCTTCCTCATCATCCTCCTTCCCTTCGGAGGAGAGGATGTTGATCTTCTCGGACATCTCGTCCGCAGGGCAGGGGCTGTCTCCGGCCCCCTTCAACTTCTTCTTGGACTTCTTGACCGGCGCCTTGTACGGCACCGGGACCAGCATCGCCGTCAGTCGAGGCGATTCTGGGTCTTCGGGCAAAGGCGCTGGACACTTCATCCGGGTCGCCTTCTTCGTCCAGCCCTGTATATCACGCAAAAACTCCAATTCCTGTTATCATTAAATAGGAAAGGGGATATATGTTCGGCAAAATTTTCTATTACCTCTGGGGCGGAGAGCGCGGTACTATAGCCTACGTCCTTGGTTTCTTCCGGCCACTCCTTCTGGTTCTTGAAGAGATGCTTCCAGATCTCTTTGTGCGTAAAGCCGAAGAGATTCTTCAGAGGCTTATCTCCTACCAGATAGAACTCCCATAGGGAGGAGTCCCAGCTTTGGCAGGGAAGGACAAGCCGGGCCAGCATTACCTGGACCACGGACGAGAGCTGGTGGCCCTTGGAAATCACACCGGACACACGGCTTCGGAATGTCGTCACCTCAACTTGAGACCCCCAGTCCAGACCCTTTTTGGTCCAGGAGGTCAACCTCTCTAGGGGTCCAGATCTGAAAGCAGGTTCCGCCGCCCATTTGGCGTCGCGGGGTTAGGTGATATAAAACTACTCCTGCTGCCAAACCTTGTTCGTCTCTACGAATGACACTTTTGGCCAAGTCGCATTCGGGAGCTTGCTAATCATGGCGCCCCCGCACTCCGCGTGCTGCTCGTCCACCACCTTTGACTTCACGTTGAAGGTTTTAAGCCATAGGCCGAAGTATGGAGGGATGCAAAGGAAAGCTTCACACACCACTATGAAAGAGGAGAGGTGAAGGATTGAGTTCGAGGCTAGATCATGGAAATCTAGCCCGTAGAAGAACAGCAAACCCCGAACAAAGGGGTGGAGCGGAAACCCTAGCCCCCTAACAAAGTGTGAAGTGAACACTACTCTCTTACCCGCCGTTGGGATGGGAATCACCTGACCCTTGGCGGGGACTCGGTGCGCGATGTCGACAGCGAGATAGCCAGCGCTCCGAAGATCCTCCACGGTTTTTTCAGTGATCGTGGAGGCCTCCCACTTGCCCCTGGCACCGGATCCATCCATTGCTGGGGAAGGAGGCGGTGGTTGAGGAACGTGGAGTGGTGGGCGCAGGAGATGAGGAAGCTGGGGCTTGGGAGATTGGAGAGCTTGAGCTTGAGGAGAGCGTGGGGCCGATGAAAGGGATTGTTGTCCTTTTATAATGCTGTGAATACAGAGCGTCCCCCCCGCCCCAGTTTAGCCATAAACCTCGCTGGTTCTCAAAGCGGTCGTGCGTAATGCGCGGTGTGGATGCTCACGCCACATTGATAAGGATCCCACAATAAGTGGGCACAATCTCTATTCTGATAAGACGTGTCAATGAGGATATACCTCGAAACGCGAAACTAGGACCAAATAAAATGGTTCGATATGTTAGTGGGATGGACGCAACGCTTCATCAAAAGTTGTCAGTAAATACACATTATTCATTTTCTTTTAAAGAGCCTTGCCTTCGAGGCTAAGGGTTGTTCTAACCTTGCAGAGCCAAACACAATACACCTTTTTGCAAAAGATATATTCGGAAGAAGGAACCCGCCTTGCAATGCCGAAGACAATACGGAAGCCGAACTCATTGTCATCGAAGACAGGTTCAGGGGCTATTGAGGGAGTCCATGATTGAGGGGTCCTCATGGGGCCGGATAACTCGTGGTGGGACGAACTGGTGGGTCGTGAAGATCATTGTTGAAGATCGTCTCTCGTATCCGAATAGGACTCCTGTATTTGTATACTGGCAGGTTTTAGGTTCGGGTGTAATATTTCCTTCCTCTGCAAGATGGTTATGTACAAACCCTAGGCCTCTCCGGTGGATATATAAACCGGAGGGTTTAGTCCATAGAGGCTAATAGAGAATCACAAATCCTCATAGGCTAGACTCTAAGGTTTAGCCAATACGTTCTCGAGGTAGATCAACTCTTGTAATCATATTCATCCATATTAATATAGCAGGAAGTAAGGTATTACCTCGATCGAGAGGGCCTGAACCTGGGTAAACATCGTGTCCCCAGCCTCCTGTTACCATCAATCCTCAGACACATAGTTCGGGACCCTCTACCCAAGATCCGCCGGTTTTGACACCGACACTTACGCTGCTCCTGATGTAGAAGATTCCACAAATGTTCCTAATATCTCTAAGAACCATCACATCAATGACGCCGGCGAAAAGATTGCATGTCGGGCTGTGGACATACGAGAGTTGATCAATAAGAAGCCAACATTCGAGGACATTGAGGATGAAGAAGAAGATGACACTGGGGGTAATTACGATTCAGATTGATACACATGGCAAAGATGTTGACGCTGCTGCTGCGGATGATGATTAGATTGCTTTTGTAGTATTTGCCTGTTAGAAGACATTTTTTATCTACTATGTGAAATTGTGTTTGCTATGACAACTGAAACCTGATGAAGTTGTTGTTTAGTATTTTGTTGTGAGAACATTACTTATTATCTATGTTGATTTGTGTTGTGATTATATGACGACTACAACACGATGACATTGTTGTTTAGTTGTACTCATATTTGGCTGTGAAACTTGTATTTGATGACATAGTTTGTTGTAGGACTGCAATTTTCTCGACGTCTTCGAATGGGAACAAATCTGACCCGACAGGGCCTCTGCTAATTTATTTATTTATTAGCAAAGGGCCTCTGCTATTTATTTATTTATGAGAAACAGGGGATACCCCCCCCCCAATTTCCGTTAATAGAAATCATTAGATGTTCACAACACTACACCAAGCCTGCTAAACATGTTTCATTCATTACTAGTTTTAGCAAAGTGCTCATGTCATAGCCACTGAATACATCATGAGTGTTACATATACTACAAATAAAGAGACAATCATCCTACAGAGCACATCGATTTTGCCCATTATCTTCACAAGCTCTTTCATCTCCTCATTGTTGTCAAGGCCGTTCAGCAGTTGTTGCTTAGACATGATCAGATGAACTGCATCTTTAACCTACTGATGTGCATCTTCCTCTTCTGTTGTTCCTTTAGTTACTTGTCCAACACCCCAACCTGCTGGTATTGGGATTCCTCGGCTAAGCAAATAATTAATGTAGTTGCATTCCCCCACGTCCCTTTTCTGCACGAATCAAATTGGAAGATCATCAACCAAACTATTAAAAAAATCAACTGAAAGCAGCGGAACAACACTTCAAAATATTATTACCCCATGATTCGGGCATTTGCAGAAGACTAGGCCAGGGTTGAGGATTGTGGTTGAGACGCGACGGATGATTGTGCGTGATTTGCAGCAGTGGCACTGCACCAACGGCAGTGGGTTGCAATGAGCAACCGGCTGCGGTGCGTGTGTTGGCGGGGGTGTGATTAGACCCACATGCGATGGTATGGGTGGCGACTTGGTGCATATCTGGTTGTTACCTGCTGAAGAGCAGGTGGATGAGCCGCCAGCGGACATGGTTGATGTGGCCAGAGCTTCTGATGCTAGGCAGAGTAAGTAGAGAAGAGGATAAGCGAATGTTGGATATGTGAGTTTCATTACTTGCAGAGTAGCATAGCACCATATATAGTCATAGTCTAGGTTTGGATTAGAACCAGCTATAGGACCACGTCTCTCTTTTTTCTAAAACTCAGCAACGTCTCTTTACTGGTACACTAGCTTGTTCTGTACGCCTTCTCAAGTCTTTGATTTTCTTTCTCTCTTTTTTTGTGAGGAAGGGAGGAGGACAAAATTGAGGGTTTCCGGGACTCGAACCCAAGACCTCTCGGTTGAAAACCAATGGTGCTAGTCACTTATGTGGCGAACGTTCCCTGGGAGGAGGACGACAGACAAACGCATTTTCCTCACAGTTTTAGTTGCGACAGAAGATCGAACGGTCGTAGTTTTGGGAATGTTATCAGGCGAACGAGCCCTGTTTTTCTTTTCTTCCTATATATTAAAAAGTATGCTAGGTGTCGGCTTAGTCAACAAACCATTGTGCCAACCTTGACTGTTGGATTGACATTCAACATCTGTCGTGTTTCTTCAGTCTCTTCTTCCTCCAGCCGCCAAAGCCAAACCAACGCCAGAGGGACTGCCTGCTCCTGCCTCCCATGGCTGGCTGTGCTGCCGCACACGCATCGTGGCCACATCGCACCCTAAAACTCTGCACATCTTCCCCGGCTCATGTTTGTTCCCGTCCGAGGCCTCACCATCATCCTGCACCATGGTTCGCTCGCTGCGGCGCCGCCCTCCGGTGTTGTCAACATGGTCAACAACCGAGAGGAATAAGGAGATTATTGTACATGGTGAGGATGACAGTAGGGACCCACTAGGATCATGGCAGTAGGCAAGCAAGTGCCTCCTTTATTACAAGAAAAAAAAGGGTTCCTCCTGATGGTTTCCTGACATCTGGGTTGCACGCCACTGTCAACGTAGTCAATAAGCGAGATAACTGCACAAGGAGGGGCAGACACCCGGGACCCAGCAGCGCGCGTAGTTTTTTTGGGACTGAGAAGGATATCAACTGGGTTGTGCGGGAGTTGTGGCCCGTCTAGCCCAGGATTTTATTTCATATGTTTACCACATGACCAGCCTAGGTTTTTTCCTTTCTGAAAATGGCTATCCCAGCTTTTTTTGCAGAATAACCAACATAGGCCTACTTGCTTTACTACGCCCTGCTGGGTCAGAAATCTTTCAAGGCGAGAAGGGATGCATTCGGGCTTGCCCAGAAAATGGGCTATAAGTAATAAGAAATGGGCTATAAGTAATAAAAAATGGGCTGTAAAATGAGAAAATACAGAAAACAGGCTATTAGTTCCAAAATATGTTTTTCTTTCGGATTTTGATATTTTAAATTTCATTGGTTTTGTGCGGGTAAAATTTCATTGTATTTAAATTAAGGTATGTTTAGTCTTTAAATTAATTTGAATCTGGTTAGAAATTTCAGGCTGTATGATGTTTGGGACAGATTTGGAGGCTGATTTGTGGGTCTACTAGGTTGACGCGTACGCAAGGCTTTGTCCACTTATAGTCAACACATGCTTTCTATTAGCAGTGGTTGTTGGATGTCCATCTAATGGTTGTGGTGCTTCTTCAATATCTGATCTTCTTGATCCAGCCACCCAAACTAGCACCGATGGGACTGCCTACTCCCGCCTCCCGTGGTCGGCTGTGCTGCCGCACAGGCCGCACCGCCCCACCCTACTCCATCGCCGGCCAGGCCATTCCTCTGATCACCCACACCTCCTGTTATTTTTTGGTGACGGCAGTCGAACCAGTAAACCGTCGTACTCCCCACCGCGTGGGCAATCACTGTCGAGTCTTCCCGGGCTCCGGGTCGTTCCCTTCCTAGGCCTCGTCGTCGTCCACCACGCTGGTGCTCTCGGAGCGGCATGGTTAACATGGTCAATGAACGACATCCATCGGAAGAGGACTGTACGTGGAGAGGCTGACAGCTGGGTCCACGGCCGCACGCAAGGAAGTGCCTCCTTATTACGCGCAAAATAATGATTCCTCCACCTAATAGCAGGGACCTATCGGAAGGGCATCTGTATTTTGCGAAAAAACATTCGTCCCGTCGACAGCTCAGACACACCAGCTATATCTTCGCACGGAAGGAAGTGCCTCCTTATTACGTATAAAAATGTATACTCCCTTGCTATCTGGGACCCACCATAGTTGGAGGTTGACTTGTCGGCCTACTGACGCGGATGGAGGGCTTTGTCAACTTAGTCAATATGAACTACTCTAGCAGTAGTGATCGTACGATGTCCATCCAACGGCCGTAGTGCTTCTTCACCTCTGGTTTTCTTGCTCCAGCCGCCCAAACCAGCACCGGTCGTGCCGCCTGCTCCTGCCTCTCGTGGCTGGCTGTGCTGCCGCACAGGCCTCGCCGCCCCACCTACTCCCAGCGGTGGCCAGGTCATACTTGTACTCACCCACACCTTCTGTTATTCTCCGTTGAAGGTAGCCAAACCAGTCCCTCGTACTCCCCTCTGCCAGGGACTCCAGTGCCCCTTGTTACACGACTCCAGATCGTTCCCATCTTAGGCCTCGCCGTCGTCCATCGCTTGGTGCTCTCGACGCGGCGTGGTCAACATGGTGAAGGAACGACTTTGTCACATCCCTAGTTCTGGTAATGCTTAGTGCTAGCATCTTGTGTTGCATGATGTTTAAATTTCAATTAAAGTTGAAATGGGGATGGCAGAAACCCCCAGCACCACTTAATCCAACTAGGGTTACTAAAATACTTTTTCAATGAACCTGAAATGCCCTTAAAAATGTTCATCATCTTTACCTTGGTCTAGAACCTCTGACAAAAATGGTTCACATTTTACTAGAACAGAATTGGGTCACTGAATTAAATCATATGCTATTTGCATTTGGGCATTTAAATGCTATATAATATTTTAAATGTCCAAATATTCATGAACTAAAATGTTTACTGTTTGAAATATTCCAAACAGTAGCCTTGAGCAGTTTCATGAATTTTGAGATTATTTTGGTATTTTTAATAAAGCCCTAAAGTTACAAAATAAAAGAAAAGGAGACTTACCTGGCCAAACTCACCTGGCAGCCACCTGGCGGCCCAGCCCTGTGCTGGCCCATGCCAGTCAGCTGCTTCCTCCTGCCAGGCAGGCAGGGAGATGAGCGCAGGCGCGCTTGAGCTCACCACGCACCTGCCAGCTTGTCTGCCTCACCTCGGACACCGCTTCCCCGTGTGGATGACCCCCTGGACGCCGCCCAGACCTCGCCGACACCCCCTTTCACCCCCTACACCTCTCCTTCGCCCTCCCCACCAAGGCCGACGCCGCCGCAACCGCACCGCCATCGTAACCGCGGCCACCGTCGCCTCCTCATCGCCCCTCCGTGCCCAGAAGCTCTGCCACCGTCTGCTTCGTCGAGCAGATTGAGCCCCGAGTGCTCGCTCGCCCTGGAACCACCGTACCGACCTCGCTTCACCTCGCCGTCGCCGGAGATCCACTTCGCCGCCCCGCTCGCTCCAGCTCGTCCTCGACCCAGCTGCCTAGCTCGTCGTGACCTCTGTGAGCTTCTGCATCTCCTCCCCCTCTTCGTTCTCGCTGCCGTCCACCGTAGCGACTGCACCGAGCATACCCGCAAGCGCCACCGCCTGAGCTCGCCGCTGACGTGGCTCCGGCCACGCAACATCCTCACCACCGTGCCCAACGCACTCACCGCACCGCGTAGGCCTCATAGGAGCTAGCCCCGCGCCTCCACGTGCACCGTAGTGTCGAATTCGAGCTCGCCCAAACTCAGGCAGCTGCCAAGCTCATCGCCGGCGTTGTTTCCGGCGGCACCGAGCCCAACCACCACCACCACTCGGCGCGGCTCGCCTCCAGCTACGCGTAGATGCCCTCTACCGACCTTTTGGTCGCCGGAGTGCGAAACCCGCACCCTCGCCGCGTCTGGTCATCGCCGGCGGCTAAACACCGGCAATTTGACCCAGTTGGCCAGGGATTTGACCCCCCTGGGTCACTGACATGTGGGCCCCCTGGTCAAACCTAGCTTTGCACTAAACTAACCCTAATTAGTGAAGTTAACTAATTATGTCATTGACTAGTGGGTCCCACTGGTCAGGTATGACCTGGACCGCACAGTTGACCTGCTGACATCGTAAATGATTTTCTGGGTTTAAAATAACTCACGAAATTCTAGAAAATAGCCAAAACTTCAAAAATTTACATAAATTCAATCGTAGCTTGAAATAATTTTTATATGAAAATTACCAGAAAAATCCAATCTATCCATATGTACCCTTTTCATGCATGTTAGAACGACTTATAGATGCTGTTTAGGACCAATCATATAAATGGCATTTGAATATCCACATATGGAGTTTGAATTTGAATCTTGGATTCAAACCAACTCCATTTAACCAGTTGCTAGTTGCATTAGCTCAAATCACATCATATTTACATGTCATGATCATGCACCATATTGTGCATTGCATTGATTGTGTTCTTTCTCTGTTGCCGGTGTTTGTCCCCTCTCAGTAGCCGACGTTCCGACGATATGAGTTCGATGGCACCGATGAAGAGCTATACTATCTTCAAAAGTGCTAGGCAAGCAGAACCCCCTTGTTCATTCTGATACAATCCCATTCTCCCGCTCCTGCTCTCTTTTACTGCATTAGGACAACAACGATTCATCTGTTACATGTTGCGGTAGTTGAACCCCTTTCCTCTGCATGACCTGCCATTGCCACAGTAATTAGATGAAACCCACTAGCATGAGTAGGAGTTGTTTGAGCCCTGATGTGCCTACTCATACATGCTTGTGTGTCAAGTCTGCTACTGCTTAGAGTTGAGTCAGGTCGGATCCATTGGGGATGAATTGGAGGTGTGTGAACATGTCCTACTGTTGAGAACTAAGTGTGTGAACACAATTTGGTAAAGGTAGCGGTGAGAGGCCATGTAGGAGTACATGGTGGGTTGTCTCATTGAAACCGTCCTCAGGAACTTAGTTATGTGTTTGTGATCCATGAACAGCTAATACCACACATTGGGATCCTTAACTGACTCTCTCTACTTATTAACCGCCCTTGTCCTCTGTCCAGGAGTTGCAAGTAGTTTCTGGTGTTTGTAGCATAATGGAGGTCGTGCGCAGTACTGACCCTAGGGGTGGGCTGTGATGCGGTAGGTACGTGGCACGGCGTACCGGGACGACCGCTTGGTGCCTCGGGAACCCTACACACATCGTTCGGGGCCATATGTGGAAACCTCGGCCCGACTCCCTGCGGATGGAACCTGAATAGGCGATAAACCTCGACTAGGGACTTGTGTGGTTAGTCAGGTCATGGCCAACACCCTCGCCACGCTTCCGCTTGAAGGTTGCCGAGATACATAACATGTACATGGTGGTAAGTGGCGAGAGCGTGTGTGAAGAAGTACACCCCTGCAGGGTTAACATCATCTATTCGAATAGCTGTGTCCACGGTAAAGGACCTCTGGGTTGCCTGTATAGTTCATAGACAAGTGAAAGTGGATACTCTAAAATGCGCAAGATAAGCATGAGTGCTATGGATGGCCTTCTCGTAGGGAGATGGGAGCAGATCCATAGTGGTGTATTGATATGGTGAATATGTGGACTCGTGTGTGCCACCTCAAAAGAGTTACTTGCAGTCATAGTATAGGTTAGCCACTGAGTCAAAGCTGGCTTGCTACAGTTAAACCCCACAACCCCCTTTGTTGATAATGATGCATAAGTAGCTAGCTCTGATGTAAGTCTTGCTGAGTACCTTTGTAGTCATGTCTGCTTAATTTATGTTTTTGCAGAGGAGACTTCAGTCTCATTAGTAGTTCCGGATGGACTTCGACGTTTAGCTTGTTACCTCAGCTATGGTCTTGTACCATTGGAAGGGTCTTGTAGATAGTCAGGCTTCACAACCTTTTTCATTTGTAGTTGTCTGTACCCAGACATGTTATGCTTCTGTTGCTTGTATGCTCTATATGTTGGGTCATGAGATCCATGTTTGTAATATCTGGCTCGTCGGAGCCTAATGAACAAATACTTTGATTCATATAGTTTTGTTGTGATGCCATGTTGTATTTGCACATATCGAGCATATTGTGTGTATGTTATTGAAATGCTTGGTATGTCTGGGATCCGACACCTAGTTGTTTACCCTTGGTAGCCTATCTTATGGGGAAATGCCTCCTAGTGTTTCCACTAAGCCTTGGTAGCTTGCTACTCCTCCGGAACACATGGATTGACCGGCATGTGTCCTTCCATGCTCATGTGGCTGGCCCTTATGGGGAAATGTCACGCGGTGTATACCGGAGTCCTGTTAGCTTGCTACAGCACGGCAACACTCACTGCTAAGCGACACGTGCATTGTTGGGTCATGTATGCATGTCCCTGTAATTTAGCGCCACTTTTGGTTTATAACTGGACATGTCAGCACGAGTTCTCTGTCATATGTATGCTAGCCACACTATCATTTATGTGAGCCAAAATGTACAAACGGTCCCGGGCCAGGTAAGGTGACACCCGTGGGGATACCGTGCGTGAAGCCGCAAAGTGATATGATGTGTTACACGCTAGACCAGTGTGACTTAGAATCGGGGTCCCAACAGACTTCCATTGGAAGAGGACTGTACGTGGAGAGGCTGACAGCCGGGTCCACGGCCGCAGCAAGGAAGTGCCTCCTTATTAAGCGCAAAATAATGATTCCTCCACTTGACAGCGGGACCTACCATAGGGGCCAAAAAACGTTTCCCCTCTAACAGCTGGGACGCACCAGCTACATCTTCGCACGCAAGGAAGTGCGTCCATATTACGGGCAAAAAAATGATTCTCCCCCTGATCGCTGGGACCCACGATCAATAACTTTGCACGTAAGGGAGTGCCTCCTTATCCTCCCTGACAGTCGGGACCCACCTGGTCGAAGCGTACGTAGTGTTGTCATTCTTGTCGCGAACGTGTACGTACATATTGGTCGATCAGTCTCTGTGCAACGATGAACCGTGGCCGAGCAAGCAGCGACACATGTAGAGTTCATGTAGTCCAGTCTAAACTATATACATGTACATACAACCAGATGCCAACAATATGGCCACATACGTACATACAGGTGGGGTCTCGAACTCCTAGCTACTCGCGCATATGTACGGCCATGGCACGTGTACATGGAGAGGCAACGGATGGAAGAAACGGCGTCATGTTCATCGGCAGCCAAGCGACTGGGTCGGAACGGAGAAATAACGCCCTGTTCATTAGGATCGAAGCCACTGGGTCGGAACACGTCGTGTTCAATGGGAGCCAAATGGCTTGGACGGAATAGCCGGAACGAGGCCTGGGGTACCGCAAAACGGAGGAAAATGGTCTTATGTTCGAGCGCATACGCTCGAAACAGGGTCCTGTTCATCGGGAAGGGTCTAGCGTACCCCCTAACGGAGTTAACAGACTTGTGTTCGAGCTCCTACGGTCGAAACTGGGTCCTGTTGATCGGGCGGGGGTGTGGCGTACCACTAAACGAAGGAAACATACTTCTCTTCGACCTCCTACAGTCGAAACGGGGGTCATGTTCATTGGGCGGGGTGTAGCGTACCGCAAAACGGGACTCCACGGGCTACTGTTCATCCACCGTCTACTTCCTCACTCCAGCCTCCACGGGCTACTGTTCATCCACCGTCGACCTCCTCCAGCCTCCACCTGCGACTATTCATCCACGTCGTCTCCCTCCTGCCTCCACCAGCTCTTGTTCATCCAGCCTCCACCATCCTCCACCGGCTATTGTTCAACCACCCCTCCATTGGCTACTATTCATCCAACCCTCCACCGGCTACTATTCAACCAGCCCTCCACGGGGTCCTGTTCATCCACCCCAACTGGCTCGATCAGGGTCCTGTTCATCCAGTGGCAACGGCCTCTAGCTACTATACCACGGGGTCCTGTTCATACAGCCCCCACCGGGAACTGTTCATCCAACCCCCAACAATGCTCAGTGTTCATCAAGAGGCAGCAGGTTTGATCGCCTTCATTTAGCAGCAGTAGCGAATGAATCACTTGATCGAGTTCAGTTAACAGCCAGATCGATCGATCGCTCGGGTTCAGTAATGCGTAACATGCAGTGCAATCGCTTGGGTTCAATAGGCGAACGCTTCACTCGGGTTCAGTAAGAGCCCAACGCCTCGCACACACGTTCGTACGTGTATGAGAGAAACGTGCAATTCCTCCGTGCGTCACTGGGCCTCGACCACCCACCGTAACCGGGAACTCCCCAATATTTTCCTCGCCCTCGCTTCTACCATAGTTTTTTCCGTCATGGACAGCCCAAAGAATGTCATGCAGCTGTGTCCCCGGCCCGTCCAGGATGAAAAGCCCATTTTCTGTCATGATTTTTTGTCATAGAAGTAGTAGCCCATCACATCTACGATGATACGGGTTTTTGTCACAATTATCGTCATAGAAGTGTCATAAGCATGACAAAAAAATCGTTCGGGCCATAATGTCACGATGCGTCTTTTTTTTGTAGTGTATACAGACATACAGTGAAGCCTATATTTACAAGAAAGTGAGTGGGAGCTCCATAGCATTTCTGATATTATATGTGGATGACATATTGTTGATTGGAAATGATGTTGAATTTTTGGATAGCTTAAAAGGATACTTGAAAAGGAATTTTTCAATGAAAGACCTCGGTGAAGCTGCTTATATATTGGTCATCAAGAACTATAAAGATAGATATGACGCTTAATAGGACTTTCACAAAGCACATACCTTGGTAAAGTTTTGAAGAAGTTCAAAATGGATCAGTCAAAGAAAAGGGTTCTTGCCTGTGTTACAAGGTGTGAAATTGAGTCAGACTCAATGCCCGACCACTGCAGAAGATAGAGAGAAAATGAAAGTCATTCCCTATGCCTCAGCCATAGGTTTTGTCATGTATGATATATATGCTGTATACCAGACCTGATGTGTGCCTTGCCATAAGTTTGGCATGGAGGTACCAAAGTAATCCAGGAATGGATCACTGGACAGTGGTCGACAAAGGATATTTTTCTCGTTTATGGAGGTGACGAAGAGCTCGTTGTAAAGGGTTACGAAGATGCTAGCTTCGACACAGATCCAGATGACTCTAAGTCACAGACCGGATGCATATTTATATTGAATGGTGGAGCTGTCGGTTGGTGCTGTTCCAAGCAGAGCTTCGTGGCGGGATCTACGTGTGAAGCAAAGTACATAGCTGCTTCCGAAGCATCACATGAAGGAGTCTGGATGAAGGAGTTCATATCTGATCTAGGTGCAATACCTAGTGCATCGAGTCCAATGACAATCTTTTGTGACAACACTGATGCAATTGCCTTGGTGAAGGAATCCAGGTTTCACAAGAGAACAAAACACATCAAGAGATGCTTCAACTCCATTCGTGAATTGGTCAAGGATGGAGACATTGAAATTTGCAAAGTACATACGGATCTGAATGTTGCAGACCCGTTGACTAAGCCTCTTCTGCAAGCAACATGATCAGCACCAAGACTCCATGGGTGTAATATTCATTACAATGTAATCTAGATTATTGACTCTAGTGCAAGTGGGAGACTGATGGAAATATGCCCTAGAGGCAATAATAAATTTGTTATTATATTTCCTTATTCATGATAAAGGTTTATTATTCATGCTAGAATTGTATTGACCGGAAACCTAATACATGTGTGAATACATAAACAAATGTCGTGTCCCTAGTAAGCCTCTACTAGACTAGCTCGTTAATCAAAGATGGTTAAGGTTTCCTAACCATATACATGAGTGGTCATTTGATAACGGGATCACATCATTATGAGAATGATGTGATGGACGAGACCCATACATTAGCTTATCATTCGATCGTACAATTTATTGCTACTGCTTTCATGTATGCCAAATACATATTCCTTTGACTATGAGATCATGCAACTCCTGGATACAGGAGGAATGCCTTGCGTGCTATCAAATGTCTCAGCGTAACTGGGTGATTATAATGATGCTCTACAGGTATCTCCAAAGGTGTTTTGTTGGATTGGCATGAATCGAGATTAGGATATGTCACTCCGAGTATCGGAGAGGTATCTCTAGGCCCTCTCGGTAATACACATCATAACAAGACTTGCAAGCAAATGACTAATCAGTTAGTCATGGGATGATGTATTACGGAATGAGTAAAAAGACTTGCCGGTAACGAGATTGAACTAGGTATAGAGATACCAACGATCGAATCTCGGGCAAGTAACATACCGGCGGACAAAGGGAATTGTGTGTGTTGTCATAACGGTTCCACCATTAAAGATCTCCATAGAATATGTTGGAGCCAATATGGGCATGCAGGTTCCGCTATTGGTTATTGACAGGAGAGGTGTCTCGGTCATGTCTACATAGTTCTCGAACCCGTAGGGTCCGCACGCTTAACGTTTATTGATGATATAGTTGTAATGCCCAGGATGGGACTATATCTCCTACGTGTCGAGGCACGACTTAAAGATATAAGCCCATTCTGGAATGATCGCAAGTTTGGTATCTTTGCACGACTCATGTAAAAGAGGGATTAAATTGCAAAAGGAGATAGTTGGCTTACACTCGCCACTTCACACAATACATTACATAAGCAAAACATCATTCAAAACATCACAACCCGACTACGGGCGAAGATCCAAAAGAAAGATACCAAAACAACATAAAAACCACAGGTCAGAATCGCCCCTAGTAGAAAACCACTACTGATCGTCGAAATGTCACAAACATACGGCCACTCTCTTCATCGAGCTCCCAGTGAAGTACTTGAACCAGCTCCTGCATCATACTCGGCTGAACCTGCATCTGGTGTTGTAGTATCTGTGAGCCACGAGGATTCAGCAATCCCATAACCATGGGTATCAAGACTAGCAAAGCTTTATGGGTAGGAAGAGGTAAAGTGGTGAGGTTGCGGCAGCGGCTAAGCAATATATGGTGGCTACTTACGAGTACCAGAATAAGATGAGCATCTACGCAAACGGTCGCAAAAGTAGTGATCGCTAAAGATCCTGAACTAGATACGAGTCAAACATAACCCCACCGTGTTCTCTTCTCAAAGTGAAAAGAGATAGTCACGGTTACTCAAGCAGTTGTGTGTTTTACTTCGGATCCTCTGTCAAGTTATCTAGAACCGGACATTAACAAATTCCAATCTGCCACATAACCGCGGGCACGGCTTTCGAAAGATCATAACCCTGCAGGGGTGTTCCAACTTAGCTCATCACAAGCTCTCACGATTAGCTGAAGTGATAAATATAATATCATCACCCCTTATCTTAGGGAAAATCCGATCAGGCTCGGCATCCCGGTGCACAAGACATTTCGACAATGGTAAAACAAGTCCAGCAAGACCTCCCGGCGTGCCGACACCCTGATAGTAGCCGCGCGTATCTCGTCTCAGGCCACGTCCGGATGGGCGATTCTACAGGTTTATATCAATCCTCGAGTTTCCGCGTGGTGACCCCGCAGAACCCCCGTTTGGGACCAACACCGTCAGCACTGGCCCCCCCTGTTATGTAGAATTAAGAACCCGGGGACATGACCCCCTATTCAATTAATTAATTATTTAAGTTGTTATTATGAGCAAATTAAAACCAATGTTGGGCCTTGCTGGAGGAGTTTTATTCAAAGTCGAACTGTCAAGGGGTCCCCATCCACCCATCGTGTAAGGAACGCAAAATCAAGGAACATAATGCCGGTTTATCGGTGCCTAAGGTGGCATGAGTGGAACAAAACACCGAGCAAAAGGCCAAGCCTTCCACCCATGCCCAGTATATAGGTGTGTTAATATATATAGTAATAGATATTGTGATATTCCAACAACAAGTTCCCAGGAACGATCTTCATCTTCAGCTGCAACTAACAACGCTATAAGAGGGGCCGAGCAAGCGGGTAACATAGCCAAACAGTGGTTTTGCTAGGAAGGTGTCAAGGGTTAGAAGTTTCATGGCAACAAGGAGAGGCTGACATAAAAGATGGGTAGCGCGACATGTAACGATAGCATCGAGACAACTAAGCATGGCAATGGTAGTAAAGGTATCCAAGGGTATGATCATCTTGCCTGGGATCCACAAGGGAGAAGAACGGGTCCATGAAGTAGACGGAGCAACAGTCGAGCGAAACCTCACAACTCCGGAACGAAATCGAAGCTATCAAGAGAGGCAACCGGAAAGAAGCAAACAACTCGGTAAACACAAGCATAGACATGGCATACGATGCACATCCAAGTATGATGCATGTCCGGTTTAATTATGCATGGCATGGCAAGGTGCACAAACAAAACTACAAGTTAAGTGGAGCTCAATATGCAAGGAGTTGCATATTGACGAAACACCACATGTTATTTATTTAGTTGACTCTCGTTTATTTACAAGACAAGATTAAATGTTTTTAACATGGCAAGAGGTGAAGCAAAATAAAACTACACTATTTAGTCATTTTAAATGAGGCCGGAAAACAAACAACAACAAATTCCGGAAAACCCCATGAGCATGTTTAGCAATTCTAAGCAAACAACAATTAAACATTCTAATGTTGTTAACATGATGCGGATGACATGATCAAGTTTATGCAATTTTATTAAAGTTAACATGAAGAGATAAGAAGATGATAATGAGTATTTGTCACCGTGGTGGAAGGAAAAGGGTGCCACGGCAACGATCCGAAAATGATGCAACGCAACAACTCGGTTCCGGTAACTCGTTGAGAGACCGGTGCAAAAGAAAAGGTGGCGTGAGCAAGCGAAACAAGATGGAAGGTGGGGTGATCCCGTCACCGGGCTCCCACGAGTCGGCGACGAGGCAACCGAGGAACATAACAAAGGACGAAACGGGCACGATGCACACAAGAAAAACATTTCATACAACACAACAAGCATTCATCCACGGGTCATCGTCTCGGCGTTATACCTTCGAAGCGTTCGTTCTCGGAGGGGTTCGAGTCGTCGCGGGACGTAGTGGAAGTAGTCGTTCCGTAGAGGTACACGTTATGTAGCCGTTCACGTCATCGGTAGAGGTACTTGGCGTTCGTCGTGTAGGTGTACTCGGTCCTCGGGGCACCGGAGAGGAACACTGACGCATCGTGTAGTCGTTCTCGTAGCGGTCTTGCCGGACTCGGTTCTCGCGACGTAGTTGAACTTGCGGGTCTTGGCGACGGTGGTAGTAGAGGTACATATCATCCTGGCACTAGGCGAAAAAAACAACAGCAAAGCCACAAACAAGCATGGCATAGCCTCGGTCACGGCCAAGGCAAGTTGGGCGACGGAGCAGCGGCGAACTTGGCGAAGCAGACAGGGGCTTGGGGCGGCCATGGCGGGGATGCAGAAGGGAGCTCCTCTCCCTGCAGCGAGGAAGAGAGGCACGGGCGTCGCGACGCGCTGGAGGCGCTGGAGATGACGACCGGAGAGGCAGGGGCCGCGGGATCCGGTCGCGGAGGAGAGGAGAGGCGCGGCATCGGCGCTGGAGGGCGCGTCCAAGGCGGACGAGGCAGCGACGACGGCGGCTTGGCGGGCCTGGCCGAACAAGGAGAAAGGATGGGGTGCGGGCGCTGCAGCGGCTCCTGGCCGGCTCGCGGGTGGCGAGGCTGGAGAAGTGCTGTCGCGGCTGGTCGCATCGAGGAGGCCGACGGCCATCGGGGTTGGCCAGGAGGAGGCGAGGCGCGCTGCGCGTCCTCTGCTCGGGCAGAGCGACGGCACAGGCAGAGCACTGGAGGGGCTGCGGGGCTCTGGCGCGGTAGGAGGAGGGCCGCTCGGGCCTGGCTAGGGGGATCGAGGGAAAAATCGGGGCGCTCGAGCGACTGGAGGGAGATGGGAGAGAGCGATCGAGCAGGGAGAGATGGGGTCGGGGTCGAGCTAGGGAACGAGGGTGGCGGCGGACGAGGGATCCAGAGGGAGGAGCGAGGGGGATCGGTTCGGGCTAGGGTTTAGATGGGGGTTTGGGCCGTGGGAGGTATGGCCTGATGGTCCAGGAGGCCTGGGCCGAAAGGAGGCCTGGAGGCTGGGCCTCTACTCTTCTTATTTATTTCTTTAGCAGAAATAAAAAATAGAGAGAGAACAACACCAAAAGAAAAGAGGCCAAGAAGAAGAAAATAAATGTTCTGTAAGGCTTTATGGGATATTACCAACCCAACAAAAATGGCTCCAACGAAATAGGGAAGATATGCAAGTGTGTTGCGGTTAAATCCAAACAAATGGAATATTTATTAATAGCTCCATAATACTAGGAGGATATGTTATAAAGAGAAGTCACCTTCCCTCGATTTAAATGGACCGAAGATCCACACGATTTATTTAGTTGAGATGCAAAATAAATATGACATGATGGCATGATGACATGATGCAATGCAAAATAAATAAGCAAGCACAACTGAAACACACGGGAGAACCCGGAACATCTGGAATCTTCTGGGACGTCGGTCTTTGGGCGTCACAATAGTATTATATGAGTTATGTATGTTGGTGACCGAATGTTGTTCGGAGTTCCGGATGAGATTACAGACATGACGTGGAGCACCGAAATAGTCCGGAGGTAAAGATTAATATATGGGATAATAGTGTTTGATCTACGGAAAGGTTCTAGAATTTTCCGAAAGGAGTTTTGGATGTTTCCCGAAGTGTTTGGGCACGAGGACACTTTATTTGGGCCAAGGGGTAAAGCCCACGAGGCTTTTGGAAAGTACGAAAGGAAGTTTTGCGGAGGCCAGAGGCCAAATGCCACGGTCCCTGGCGTCTGGGTCCAGACATAGGGAACCCTGGCGTCTGGTCCTGGAGTCCGAGTGGGACTCTTGCCTTTCGGGCAAACCAGACTTTGAGGAGGCTTTTACTCCAAGTTTCGACCCCAGGGCTCAACATATAGATAGAGGGTCAGGGCTAGCACCCAAGACACATCAGGATTCACCAAGTCGTGTGCCGGCAAGCCCGACCCTCTAGTTTATCCTCCGTCTAGTTTCTATAGTGCTTGTCGAAGCCCTGTGGAGATTGCTCTTCACCATCAACCGTCACCACACCGTCGTGCTGCCAGAACTCGTCTACTACTTTGTATGTCTTGCTGGATCAAGAAGGCGAGGACATCATCGAGCTGAATGTGTGCTGAACGCGGAGGTTCCATACGTTCGGTACTTGATCGGGATGGGTCGTTAAGGTGTACGACTACATCAACCGCATTGATAAACGCTTCCGCTTAGCGATCTTCAAGGGTATGAAGATGCTCTCTCCCTCTCATAGCTATGCATCTCCATGGATAGATCTTGCGTGTGATTATATTTTTTTATTTTCCATGCAACGTTTCGCAACAACGACGTTTGGACACACCACTACGATGTGGTGTTCCAGGTGGTGTGAGTTGTGAAACAATTCCACATTGTTTTAAATGAAGGCCAAACTCGTAACTCAAATATTCACCTCCGCGATCAGATCATAGAAACTTTATTATCTTGTTATAATGATTCTCCACTTCACCCTGAAATTCTCTGAACTTTTCAAATGTTTCAGACTTGTGTTTCGTCAAGTAGATATATCCATACCTACTTAAATCATCTATGAAGGTTAGAAAATAACGATACCCGCCGCATGCTTCAACACTCATCAGACCGCATACATTGATATGTATTGTTTCCAATAAGGCATTAGCCCGCTCCATTCTTCTGGAGAACGGAGTTTTAGTCATATACCTATGAGGCATGATTCGCAAGTATCAAATGGTTCATAATCAAGTGATTCCAAAAATCCATCCTCACAGAGTTTCTTCATGCGCTTTACACTAGTATGACCTAAATGGCAGTGCCACAAGTATGTTGCACAATGATTATCAACTTTGCATCTTTTGGCATCAATGTTAAGAATATGTGTATCACTATGATCGAGATTCAACAAGAATAGACCATTCACTAAGGGTGCGTGACCATAAAAGATTTTACTCATGTGAATAGAACAATCATTATTCTGTGACTCGAATGAGTAATCGTCTCGCAATAAACAAGATCCATATATAATGTTCATGCTAAAATGCTAGCACCAAATAAGAATTATTGAGGTCCAAAACTAATCCTGAAGGTAGATGTAGAGGTAGTATGCCGATGGCGATCACATAAACCTTGGAACCATTCCCGAGGCGCATCATCACCTCGTCCTTAGCCAATCCTCATTTATTCCGTAGCTCATGTTTCGAGTTACATACATGAGCAACCGAACCAATATCAAATACCTAGGCGCTACTACGAGCATTAGTAAGTTACACATCAATAACATGTGTATCAAATATACCTTTGTTCACTTTGCCATCCTTCTTATATGCGAAGTATTTCGGACAGTTTCGCTTCCACTGACCATTTTCCATGCAGTAGAAGCACTCAATCTCAGGCTTGGGGTCCAGCTTTGGGCTTCTTTCCGGGAGCGGCAACTTGCTTGCCATCCTTCTTGAAGTTCCCTTTCTTTCCCTTGCCTTTTTTCTTGAAACTACTGGTCTTGTTAACCATCAACACTTGATGCTCCTTCTTGATTTCTACCTCCATCGATTTGAGCATCGCGAAGAGCTCGGGAATCGTTTTCATCAACCCTTGCATATAATAGTTCATCATGAAGCCTTTGTAGCTTGGTGGCAGTGATTGAAGAACTCTATCAATAACACCATCATCTGGGAGCTTAGTTACCAGCAGAGTCAAGTGGTTGTGGTACCCAGACATTCTGAGTATGTGTTCATTGATAGAACTATTCTCCTCCATCTTATAGCTAAAGAAATTTTTGTAGACTTCGTATCTCTCAACCTGGGCATTTTCTTGAAATATCAACTTCAGCTCTTGGAACATCTCATATGCTCTATGGCATTCAAAACGCTTTTGAAGTCCTGGTTCTAGGCCGTAAAGCATGGCACACTGAACTATCGAGTAGTCCTCAACACACGACTGTCAGGCATTCATAATATCTACAGACGCTGGAGGGGGTGGCACACTGATGTCTGCTAGAACTACGTCCGTGTTTCCCCGAAGAGGAAGAGATGATGCAGTATAGCAGCGGTAGGTATTTCCCTCAGTGATGAGACCAAGGTTATCGAATTAGTAGGATAACCAAGCAACACAACGTAATCAACACCTACACACAAATAACAAATACTCACAACCCGACGTGTAAAAGGGGTTGTCAATCCCTTTAGGGTAACGGACGTGATAGAGTTGTAAATATTGACAGATTGAACGCCAAATAAGATAAATTACAGCAAGGTATTTTTGGGTATTTGGTTTTATAGATCTGAAAATAAAAGCAAAGGAAAATTGATCGCAAAGGCAAATATAATAAAGAAGAGACCCGGGGGCCGTAGATTTCACTAGTGGCTTCTCTCGAGAAAAATAGCAAACGGTGGATAAACAATTACTGTTGGGAAATTGATAGAACTTCAAATAATCATGACGATATCCAGGCAACGATCATTATATAGGCATCACATCCAAGATTAGTAAACCGACTCCTGCCTGCATCTATTACTATTACTCCACACATCAATCGCTATCCAACATGCATCTAGTGTATTAAGTTCATGGAGAAACGGAGTAATGCAATAAGAACGATGACATGATGCAGACAAGATCTATTTATGCAGAAATAGACCCCGTCACTATATCCTTAGTAGCAACGATACATACATGTCGGTTCCCTTTATGTCACTGGGATCAAGCACCATAAGATCGAACCCACTACAAAGCTCCTCTTCCCATTGCAAGATAAATAGATCAAGTTGGCCAAACAAAACCCAAATATCAGAGAAGAAATACGAGGCTATAAGCAATCATGCATATAAGAGATCAAAAGAAGAATCAAATAACTTTCATGGATATAAAAAGATAGATCTGATCATAAACTCAAAGTTCATCGGATCCGAACAAACACACCGCAAAAGAGATACATCATATGGATCTCCAAGAGACCATTGTATTGATAATCAAAAGAGAGAGAGAGGAAGCAATCAAGCTACTGACTACGGACCCATAAGTCTACAAGGAACTACTCACGCATCATCGGAGAGGCACCAATGGAGGTGGTGAACCCCTACGTGATGGTGTCTAGATTAGATCTGGTGGTTCTGGACTTTGCGGCGGATGGATCGAAATTTCGTTGACTCCCCTAGGGTATTTGGAATATCTGAGTATTTATAGAGTGAAGAGGCAGTGCGGGAGGCCATCGAGGTGGGCACAATCCACCTGGGCACGCCAGGGGACAAGCGCGCCTTGGTGGGTTGTGCCCTCCTCGGGGCACCCCCAGGTGCAGCTTCAAGCCACTGGATGTCTTCTGGCCCATAAAAGTTATCCAAAAAGTTTTGAAGTGTTTGGGCTCCATTTGATATTGATTTCATGCGATGTAAAGAAAATGCAGAAAATAGCAACTAGCACTTGGCACTATGTCAATATGTTAGTACCAAAAATGATATAAAATGACTATAAAATGATTGTAAAACATCAAAGAATGATTATATAACAGCATGGAACAATAAAAAATTATAGATACATTGGAGACGTATCAATATCCTCCAGCCTTCTTTGATGTGATGGTGCGTTTGGCTATTCATCTACCTGATGGGGCACTACTTAGAGGTCCAATACAGTATGGCTGGATGTACCCTATTGAAAGGCGGCTAGGCACTTTCAAGGGCTATGTTAGGAACAGAGCTAGACCCGAGGGTTCCATTGTAGAGGCCTACATTGCCAAGGACAAGCCGTGTCCTACAAAATACCGAAGATATGTGGTCAATGCAAAGCATGAAAACCATGATGCGCCAAAGAAGCTCACCGTCGCTGAGTTGCAAGTAGAATTAGAGAAGGTCAGGCATATTACACCAGGAAACCATCCTGATATTGGTAGCGGGAAAAGGAAGCATCGCAGGGCAGAAGAGAGATTATTGTTTACCCGCATGTCCACTTTGTGGGACTTGGAGTATTGGAAAGATTTGGATCTGTGCCATAATCTTGATGTGATGCACATCGAGAAAAATATATGTTACAACATTATCGGCACACTTCTTAATATTGAAGGCAATAAGAAAGATACCTTAAAATCTAGGATTGATTTGACACGCCTAGGTATCAGAAGGGATTTGCAGGTGGAAGATTAACGTAAACCACGGGATATGGCACCAGTTGTGTACATCTTGGACAAGGTAACAAGAAAAGAATTCTGCGAGGTCCTGTCATGTGCGAGATTCCCACATGGATTTGCTTCCAAATCTGAAAGGAGAGTCAGTGCAGATGGAAACAAGGTATAAGGGTTGAAAACTCATGATTGCCACGTCCTACTTCAAAGGGTTTTACCTGTTATACTTATAGGATTGTGCCGCCCTGACTTATACAGAGCAGTTGCAGAGTTGGGACAATTCTCCAGGGAACTCTGCAGTAGAAATATCAGGATAGATGCTTGGAGCGTCTTAGAGACAAGATACCAACTATCCTATGTGACCTTGAGAAGATATATCTGATGACTGCTAGGACTACGTCGGTTTTTCCCCAAAGAGGAAGGGATGATGCAGTATAGCAGCGGTAGGTATTTCCCTCAATGATGGAACCAAGGTTATCAAACAAGTATGAGAACCAAGCAACACAACGTAAACAGCACCTGCACACAAATAACAAATACTCGCAACCCGATGTGTAAAAGGAGTTGTCAATCTCTTTCGGGTAACAGACGTGATAGAGTTGTAAATATTGATAGATTGAATGATAAATAAGATAAATTGCAGCAAGGTATTTTTGGACTTTTGGTTTAATAGATCTAAAAATAAAAGCAAAGGAAAATAGATCGTAAAGGTAAATAATATTGGAAGAGACCCGAGGGCCGTAGATTTCACTAGTGGCTTCTCTCGAGAAAATAGCAAATGGTGGGAAAACAATTACTGTTGGGGAATTGATAGAACTTCAAATAATCATGACGATATCCAGGCAATGACCATTATATAGGCATCACGTTCGAGATTATTAGACTGACTCATGCCTACATCTACTACTATTACTCCACACATCGACCGCTATCCAGCATGCATCTAGTGTATTAAGTTCATGGAGAAACGGAGTGATGCAATAAGAACGATGACATGACATAGACAAGATATATTTATTTAGAAATAGACCCCATCGTTCTATCCTTAGTAGCAGCGATACATATTTGTCTGTTCCCTTTCTATCACTGGGTTCAAGCACCGTAAGATCGAACCCACTACAAAGCACCTCTTCCCATTGCAAGATAAATAGATTAAGTTGGCCAAACAAAACCAAAATATCGGAGAAGAAATACGAGGCTATAAGCAATCATGCATATAAGAGATCGAAAGAAGACTCAAATAACTTTCATGGATATAAAAAATAGATCCGATCATAAACTCAAAGTTCATCGGATCCCAACAAACACACCACAAAAGAGTTACATCATATGGATCTCCAAGAGACCATTGTATTTATAATCAAAAGAGAGAGAGAGGAAGCCATCTAGCTACTAACTACGGACCCGTAGGTCTACAAGGAACTACTCACGCATCATAGGAGAGGCACCAATGGAGGTGGTGAACCCCTCTGTCATGGTGTCTAGATTGGATCTGGTGGTTCTGGACTCTGCGGCGGTTGGAATTGATTTTCGTCGAATCTTCTAGGGTTTCTAGAATATTGGGGTATTTATAGAGCAAAGAGGCGGTCTGAGGGGCACCCGAGGTGGGCACAACCCACCAGGGGGCGCCTGGGCCTCTTGGCGCGCCCAGGTGGGTTGTGCTCCTCTCGGAGCACCCCCAGGTGCTTCTCTGGCCCACTGGATGTCTTCTAGTACAAAAAAATCCTCAAAAAGTTTCACTGCGTTTGGACCCCCTTTGTTATTGATTTCCTGTGATGTAGAAACATGCAGAAAACAGCAACTGGCACTTGGCACTATGTCAATAGGTTAGTACCAAAAAATGATATAAAATTACTAAAATTATTATAAAACATCCAAGAATGATAATATAACAGCATTGAACAATCAAAAATTATAGATACGTTGGATACATATCACACACCAAGCGGTACATCAAGGACATAATTCTTGTGTGCAGCAATGAGGTTAATCCTCAAATTATGGACACAGTCCGTGTAGTTGCTACCGTCATTTTTCAACTTAGCTTTCTCTAGGAACACATTAAAATTCAAGGGAACGGTAGCACAGGCCATTGATCTAGAACATAGATATGCAAAAACTAATAAGACTAAATTCATGATAAATTTAAGTTCAATTAATCAAATTACTAATGAACTCCCACTTAAATCAACATCCCTCAAGTTGTCTAAGTGATACATGATCCAAATCAACTAACCCATGTTCGATCATCACGTGAGATGGGGTAGTCATCAATGGTGAACATCTCCATGTTGACCATATCTACTTATGACTCATGTTCGACCTTTTGGTCTCCAGTATTCTGAGACCATGTATGTACATGCTAGGCTCGTCAAGTTTAACCCAAGTATTCCATGTGTATAAAACAAGCTTACACCCGTTGTATATGAACATAAAATCTATCACACCCGATCATCAAGAGGTGCTTCGAAACGAAGAACTTTGGCAACAATGCATTCTCAGGGAGAACACTTTTATCTTGAAACTAAGTGAAGGGATCATCTTATACTGCTACCGTCGTTCTAAGCAAAATAAGATGCACAAAGGATAAACATCACATGCAATCAAAATATGTGACATGATATGGTCATCATCATGATGTGCTTTTGATCTCCATCTCCAAAGCATAATGATCTCCATCATCACCGACACGACACCTTGATCATCATCGTTGCATCGGGTCATCTCGCCAACTATTGCTTCTACAACTATTGCTAATGCATAGCGATAAAGTAAAGCAATTACATGGTGCTTAAGTGATTGACATGCAGGTCATACAATAATTAAAGACGCTACGGCTCCTTCCTGTTATCCTACTCATCGACATACAAGTCGTGAAGTTATTACAAAACATGATCATCTCATTCATCAATATATATCAAATCATATTTTGACCATATCACATCACAAAATGCCCTGCAAAAACAAGTTAGACGTCCTCTACTTTGTTGTTGCAAGTTTTACGTGGCTACTATGGGCATCTAGTAAGAACTGTTCTTACCTATGCAAAACCACAACAGTGATTATGAAGTTTGTTGTTTTAACATTCTGCAAGGACCGGCCGTAGTCAAATTCGATTCAACTAAAGTAGGAGAAACAGACACCTGCCAGCCACATTTATGCAAAACAAGTTGCATTTCAGTCGATGGAACCAGTCTCATGTACATGGACATGTAAGGTTGGTATGGGCTGGCTTCATCCTACAATGCCGTCGAATCAAAATAAGACGTTGGTGGTAAGCAGTGTGAACATCACCGCCCACAACCTCTTTCTATTCTACTTGTGCATATCATCTAGATAACCCACAAGTATAGGGGATTGCAACAGCTTTCGAGGGTAGAGTATTCAACCCAAATTTATAGATTTGATACAAGGGGTGCCAAAGAATATTTGTAAGTATTAGCTGCCGAGTTGTCAATTCAACCACACCCAATGATTAATTATCTGCAGCAAAGTGATCAGTAGCACAGTAATATGGTAGTTTAATAGTAGTGGCAACAACAATAGTAACGGTAACAGTGATAGCAATAATTTTGTAGTAAGTGTAATGATACGTCTCCAACGTATCTACTTTTCCAAACACTTTTGCCCTTATTTTGGACTCTAACTTGCATGATTTGAATGGAACTAACCCGGACTGACGCTGTTTTCAGCAGAATTGTCGTGGTGTTGTTTTTGTGCAGAAATAAAAAGTTCTCGGAAAGACCTAAAAATCAACGGAAAATTATTTTGGAAAATATAAAAAATACATGCGGGAAGATCCACGTTAGGGGCCCACACCCTGTCCACGAGGGTGGGGGCGCGCCCCCCTGCCTCATGAGCCCCCTTGATGCTCCACCGATGTACCCCCGGACTCCTTATATTCACTTTCGGGGAGAAAAAATCAGAGAGCAAGAATTATCGCGTTTTGCGATACGGAGCCACCGCCAAGCCCTAATCTCTCTCAAGAGGGCTGATCTGGAGTCTGTTCGGGGCTCCGGAGAGTGGAGATCATCGCTATCATCATCATCAACCTTCCTCCATCACCAATTTCATGATGGTCACTGCCGTGCATGAGTAATTCCATCGTAGGCTTGCTAGACGGTGATGGGTTGGATGAGAATTACCATGTAATCGAGTTAGTTTTTAAGGTTTGATCCTTAGTATCCACTATGTTCTGAGATTGATGTTGCTATGACTTTGCTATGCTTAATGCTTGTCACTAGGGCCCGAGTGCAATGATTTCAGATCTGAACCTATTATGTTTTCATGAATATATGTGTGTTCTTGATCCTATCTTGCAAGTCTATAGTCACCTACTATGTATTATGATCCAGCAACCCCGAAGTGACAATAATCGGGACCACTCCTGGTGATGACCATAGTTTGAGGAGTTCATGTATTCACAATGTGTTAATGCTTTGGTCCGATACTCTATTAAAAGGAGGCCTTAATATCCCTTAGTTTCCACTAGGACCCTACTTGCACGGGAGGGTAGGACAAAAGATGTCATGCAAGTTCTTTTCCATAAGCACGTATGAGTATATTCGGAATACATGCCTACATTACATTGATGAACTGGAGCTAGTTCAGTGTCACCCTAGGTTATAACTTTTACATGATGAATTACATCCGACATTATTCCCCATCACCGATCCAATGCCTACGAGCTTTTCACATATTGCTTGTTGCTTATTTCCTTTTCCGTTGCTACTATTACAAAAACTACATAAACACTACCGTTACTTTTATTGATGTTACCGCTATCTCCATATTACTTTGCTACTAAACTACCTTGCTGCAGATACTAAGTTTCCACGTGTGGTTGAATTGACAACTCAGCCGCTAATACTTAAGAGTATTCTTTGGCTCCCCTTGTGTCGAATCGATAAATTTGGGTTGAATACTTTACCCTAAAAAACTGTTGCGATCCCCTACACTTGTGGGTTATCAAGACTATTTTCTGGCGTCGTTGTCGGGGAGCATAGCTTTATTCTTTAAGTCACTTGGGATTTATATCTGTTGATCACTATGAAGAATATGAACGACTCAAAAACCAAGATTTATCCCTCAACTACAAGGGGAGTTAAGGAACTGCCATCTAGCTCTGCACTTGATTCACCATCTGTTATGCATAAATTTGCGACACCTACTCCTGCTATTGAATCTGATATGTCGTATGTTCTTGATGATGCCACTTCTTCGATGTATGATGAAACTACTTCTATGCTTGATAATACTGTGCCACTAGGTGAATTTCTAGATGAACAAATTGCTAAGGTTAGGGCGAATGCAAATATTGAAATGTATAATATTTATGAAAGTGATGATGAATCTTGTCACCTTAGATATGAATTGCCTATTGTTCTGGTGGGTTATGTTATGGATGAAGAAACTGCTATAGACTTTCTTGCTTGCAACGATAGATATGATCTTAAGAATTTATTAGCTAAGCTGAAAGAAAAGTCCTTGAATGCTAGAATGAAACATGACCCTCCTTTTACTACTTCACATATCTTTGTTACTGATAAGGATTATGATTTCTCTGTTGATCCTAAGTTAATTACCTTGGTTGAATCTGATCCTTTCCATGGCTATGAGTATGAAACTATTGTGGCACATCTTACTAAGTTGAATGATATAGCCACCCTGTTTACAAACGATGAAAAGATTCATTATTACTATATCCTTAAGTTATTTCCTTTCTCGTTAAAGGGTGATGCTAAGACTTGGTTTAATTCTCTTGATCCTGGTTGTGTGCGTAGTCCCCAGGATATGATGTATTACTTTTCTGCTAAATATTTTCCCGCTCATAAGGAACAAGCTGCCTTACGGGAAATATATAACTTCGTGCAAATCGAAGAAGAGAGTCTCCCACAAGCTTGGGGAGGCTTATCCAATTACTTAATGCTTTGCCTGATCATCCTCTTCAGAGGAACGATATACTTGATGTCTTTTACAATGGACTAACCGATGCTTCCAGAGACCACCTGGATAGTTGTGCTGGTTGTGTTTTCAGGGAAAGAACAGCTGATCAAGCTGAATTACTATTGAATAATATGTTGGCCAATGAAAATAATTGGACACTTCCTGAACCAGCCCCTAAGACAACTCCGAAGAAAAGGGGAGCTCTATTTCTCAGTCCTCAAGATATGCAAGAGGCAAAGAAATCTATGAAAGAAAAAGGTATTAAAGCTGAAGATGTTAAGAATTTACCACCTATTGAAGAAATACATGGTCTTGATAACCCGACACAGGTAGTAAATGTAAATTCTCTTTATAGATTTGATGAAGGTGATATTCCTCGATATAAGTCTGCTAGCCAATGCTTAGATGAGTTCGACAATTTCATTGTGAAACAAGAAAACTTCAATGCTTATGTTGGTAGACAATTGCAACACAATGCTTATATGATTGAACGCTTGAGTGATTATATTTCTAGAGTTAAAGGTGAATTGAAACTCATTAGTAAACATGCTTCTATGATTACCACTCAAGTAGAACAAGTACTTAAGGCTCAGAATGATTTGCTCAATGAATTAAATAGTAAGAATAATGACTATGCTGTTAGAGTTGCTACTAGAGGTGGTAAAGTGACTCAGGAACCTTTGTATCCTGAGGGCCACCCTAAGAGAATTGAGCAAGATTCTCAGAGACCCAATTTAGATGCACCTAGTTCTTCTAAGAAGAAGAAAAAGAAAATTATAGAACTTTGCATGCTTCTAATGAACCTGTAGCTGACACACCTAATAATCCCAATGATATATCTGTTTCTGATGCTAAGACACAATCTGGTAATGAACATGAACCTAGTAATAATATCAATGATGATGTTCATGATGATGCTCAACCTAGCAATGATAATGATGTAGAGATTGAACCTGTTGTTGATCTTGATAACCCACAATCAAAGAATCAACGTTATGATATGAGAGACTTTGTTGCTAGGAAGCACGGTAGGGAAAGAGAACAATGGGTTGAGAAACCCATGCCTTTTCCTCCTAAACCATCCAAGAAAAAGGATGATGAGGATTTCGAGAGCTTTGCTGAAATGATTAGACCTATCTTTTTGCGTATGCATTTGACTGATGTGCTTAAAACAAATCCTTATGCTAAGTATATGAAAGATATTATTACCAACAAAAGAAAGATACCTGAAGTAGAAATTTCCACCATGCTTGCCAATTACACTTTTAAAGGTGGAATACCTAAGAAACTAGGAGATCCAGGAGTACCTACTATACCTGGCTCCATTAAAGGAAACTATGTTAAAACTGCCTTATGTGATCTTGGAGCCGGTGTTAGTGTTATGCCTCTCTCTTTATATCGTAGACTTGACTTGAGTAAGTTGACACCTACTGAAATATCTTTGCAAATGGCCGATAAATCAACTGCTATATCTGTCGGTATTTGTGAAGATGTGCCTGTTGTGGTTGCAAATGTTACTATTCTAACGGACTTTGTTATCCTTGATATTCCCGAGGACGATAGTATGTCTATTATCCTTGGTAGACCCTTTTTGAATACTGAAGGGGCTGTTATTGACTGCAACAAAGGCAATGTCACTTTTCATGTCAATGGTAATGAGCATACGGTACACTTTCCGAGGAAACAACCTCAGGTCCACAGTATCAATTATATTGGAAAATTTTCAACTATTACTATTGGAGGTTTTGAATTTCCTCTCCCTAATGTCAAGAAGACATATGATATTCTTATTGTTGGGGACATACATATCCCCATTGAGGTAACCTAGTGTTATTCGAAAATTCTCCGGTTTCATGTTATTCGGAAAGAGCTTATTAACAAGACTTGATCAACCGTGTTAATGGACTCCTTTTGATGAGCATGAAATAGGTGAATGTCGATAGCACAACCTTCTGTACCCTCCTTTTACTTTCTATTAATTAGATTAAATAAAGCAAAAATAGTATTCTCTGTCTGTTTCCAGACTTATCCGTGCAAAAAAAACCCAAAAATAAAAGTTCTCCAAATGCTCTGAAAATTAAATATGATTTTTTTCTAGAATATTTGAGAATATATGGCACAAAAAACACAGCGAGGGGAGCCAGCACCTGGCCACGAGGGTCCAGGGCGCGCCCACCCTCACATGGCGCGCCCCCTGCCTCGTGGGCCCCACGTGGCCCCCCTCCACTTATTCCTGTACCCATACCCTTCTTCTTCCTCCCAAAAAATCACTAGCCAGCTCAAGCACGAGTTCTAGCTCATCTTGCTGCCATTTTCGTTCTCCTTGCTCAAAGCTCCATTCACCAAACTGTTTGGGGAGATTGTTCCTTGGTATGTGACTCCTCCATTGGTCCAATTAGTTTTTGTTCTATTGCTTTATTTATTGCAAATTTTTGCTGCTATGGTGACCTTGTTCTTGAGCTTGCATATCAAATATCTTTGGTACCAAGTAGTTCTAATGCATGATATAGTCTCTAGGCACTCGTAGGAGTTGTTGCTATCAATCTTGTTGAGTTTGGTTCACTTTTATGTTGAGTTACTAAAAATTTCAAAAAAATTCAGAGGAGGAAAATGATAAAGAGATTGTTGAGGGGTTCCTCCAGTAAAAGTTCAGAGGAGAAGAAGAGGAAAGAAAATAAGAATCCCAAATATAATCTTCCTCGCATGGCGGAAGTTCGGCCGTGTGAATGGCCTTGTAATGAGTTCATGAGAGCCGCCGGGACTTACGAAGAATTTTATTATTTGGCAAACAATGCAAGCCTCACCAACTTCCTCCACGACCAGCGTGAACAGTATCTCTTACTCATTAATATTTTCACGCAAAATTTTCATTTTCATGCTAAGAAAACACCACCTACAGTGGAGTTTCATTTATATGATGAGGTTAAGGAGATGTCATTCTTTGAGTTTTGTGAAGTATGCAAGATACCCTTTGAAGGTAGACTTGATGAACCATGTCGTGAAGACGTTGAAGGGTTTATTGAAATGATAGCTGTAGGGGAAACTAGACAAGTCTCATGGGCAAAAATTACTAGTATACATTTCCCTGTTCTGCACTACTTTGCTTTATTTGCTAGTAGATGTTTAAGTGGTCGCAGGAACAGTGGGAATCTCAGTGCCCATGATATTGTCATTTTACGCCATGCTTTGTTTCAAGATACAACTTTTAGCTTGGGTGCCGTCGTTGCTAAATGACTGAGGTTGAACCGCTCAAAGGGCCCCGTCTTTGGAGGCATCTTTGCTTCTCTCCTTGCTGAACATTTCAGAATACCTATTAGGCATCATGAGAAGGAAGAAAATTTGCTTGCCCCTGTTTATCTAGATTATAAGAGTAAGATAGCACATGATTTTATTGTCAAAGACAAAGATATGTTGCTTAATTATAAATTGAGGTTTGATGAAAAATATTGTGAGATTGTTACCTTGCCTGCACCATCTCTGTTTGATCTGTCTACAAGCATATATCTTGTTACGTCAGATGCTTTCTACAAGCACCAGAGCCAGGCACGAGCTTCAAAGCCTGAGCAAGAGCCACCACTCGATCCTTACCGTCAGTCTGTTTATGGGTGGGATCTGGATGAGCTTGCCAACCAGTGGCACCCAGAGGACACATCTCAGTACACTAGAGGGAGTAGCTTCGATCCGTGGCCATAGACCAACTTAGGCCAAAAGCCTAAGCTTGGGGGAGTACGTGTTTCTCACCGACTTTACATTCATGCTCACACACTTATTCTAGTTGTTGGTGCTCACACTCTTTCATTGTACCATCCATGCTTAGTTTCAATTCTTTTTCTTAGTCTTTTTCTTGTGTGTTAGAAAAACCTTAAGAAAAACAAAAAATATTAGTTGTAGCTTCTAGCTAGTTTACTTTCCTTGTAGTAGTAATAGTTAAAAGAAAACCCAAAAAGATTTCTAGTTCTTTTTTTGCATGTTGGGAGCTTTCCCGTGTAAATAGTTTCTTTTCTTTTCTTTGGGGGTTAAGAGTAGAAGACCATGATTGAAAATGCTTAGTGGCTCTCATATGCTTTACTGTTGATTTAACCTTGAGCCGTATTACCTTGTCTTCTCTCTTGTATTAAATGCTTGCAAATTCCAGCTTAGTCCAATGCACGTGCACTATTATTATTATCCACACCGTTCAGTCGTGCAAGTGAAAGGCAATAAGGATGATATATGATGAACTAATTGAGATGAGAAAAGCTGGTATGAACTCAACCTCTCTTGTTTTTGTAAATATTATAGTTCATCGCTCCTAATTCAGTTTGTTATGAATGAAACATGCTTGCAATGACAATTAGAGATCATAGCTACTTATGCCATGCTTAATTAGCTGAGAGTTTATAATGGTCTATCTTGCGTGCCAACATGATATTAAAATGGTTGTGATGTGGTATGATGGGGTGGTATCCTCCTTTGAATGATTCAAGTGGTCTGACTTGGCACATGTTCACGCATGTAGTTGAAACAAATCAACATAGCCTCCACGATATTTATGTTCATGGTGGTTTATATCCTACTCATGCTTGCATTCATTGTAGATTAATTTTAATACATGTTCATGACCGTTGTCGCTCTCTAGTTGGTCGCTTCGCAGTCTCTTTCTAGCCTTCACCTGTACTAAGCGGGAATACTGCTTGTGCATCCACTTCCATAAACCCCAAAGTTATTCCAATGAGTCCACCATACCTACCTATATGCGGTATTTACCTGCCGTTCCAAGTAAATTTGTATGTGCCAAACTCTAAACCTTCAAATGAAATTATGTTTTGTATGCTCGAACAACTCATGTATCAACTAGGGTTGTCTATATCTTCCATGCTAGGTGGGTTATTCTCACGATGAGTGGACTCCGCTCATCATTCATGAGAAAATGGCTGGTAACCGGGATGCCCAGTCCCAAGCTCAAAATCATCATAACTAAACAAAACTCCCCCAGGGTTGTTGTTGGTTTGGACGGTACCCGTTGTTTCGGACCAGCCATGGAGTGTGCTTGTTGGTGGTTGGGGGAGTACAAACTTTACCATTCTGTTTGGGAACCACCTATAATGTGCGTAGCATGGAAGATATCGAGATTCTTGGTTGTTATGTTGACAATGAGAGTATACCGCTCAAAATGTTATTCATCTCTATTTAAAAATTGAGCTCTGGCACCTCTACAAATCCCTGCTTCCCTCTGCGAAGGGCCTATCTATTTACTTTTATGCTGAGTCATCATCCTCTTATAAAAGAGCACCAGTAGGAGAGCACCTCTGTCATTTGCATGTATTACTATTAATTTGCATTGAGTATGATCATGACTGGATCTCTTTTACCATGAATTACAATGTCTAGTCAGTCCTTGATCCTTAAAGGTGCTCCGCATTTATGTTTTGTGGTCTCAGAAAGGGCTAGCGAGATACCATCTTGTTATATCATATCATGATTGTTTTGAGAAAGTGTTGTCATCTGAGGTTTATTATTATTGCTCGCTAGTTGATTATGCCATTGATGTGAGTAGACATGAGACCTGAAAGTTATTATGAATGTGGTTAGTTCATGATCATTGCTGAAAACCTGAATGCTGGCTTACATATTTGCAATAACAAGAGCAAACAGAGTTTGTCAAAGTTTTTCTTTATCACTTTCAGTTTATCAACTGAATTGCTTGAGGACAAGCAAAGGTTTAAGCTTGGGGGAGTTGATACGTCTCCAACGTATCTACTTTTCCAAACACTTTTGCCCTTGTTTTGGACTCTAACTTGCATGATTTGAATGGAACTAACCCGGACTGACGTTGTTTTCAGCAGAATTGCCATAGTGTTGTTTTTGTGCAGAAATAAATAGTTCTCGAAACGAACTGAAATTCCACGGAGAATTATTTTGGAAAATATAAAAAATACCCGCGGGAAGATCCACGTCAGGGGGCCCACACCCTGTCCACGAGGGTGGGGGCGTGCACCTTCCCCCTGGGCACGCCCCCTGCCTCGTGGGCCCCCTGATGTTCCACCGACGTACCCCCGGACTCCATATATGCACTTTCGGGGAGAAAAAAATCAGAGAGAAAGAATTATCGCGTTTTACGATACGGAGCCGCAGCCAAGCCCTAATCTCTCTCGAGAGGGCTGATCTGGAGTCCGTTCGGGGCTCCTGAGAGTGGAGATCGTCGCAATCGTCATCATCAACCTTACTCCATCACCAATTTCATGATGCTCACCGTCATGCGTGAGTAATTCCATCGTAGGCTTTGTG
Source organism: Secale cereale (assembly GCA_902687465.1). Classification (NCBI taxonomy): domain Eukaryota; kingdom Viridiplantae; phylum Streptophyta; class Magnoliopsida; order Poales; family Poaceae; genus Secale; species Secale cereale. The sequence goes on from LR738710.1 coordinate 460,664,300, forward strand.
GACGGTGATGGGTTGGCTGAGATTTACCATGTAATCGAGTTAGTTTTGTCAGGGTTTGATCCCTAGTATCCACTATGTTCTGAGATTGATGTTGCTATGACTTTGCTATGCTTAATGCTTGTCACTAGGGCCCGAGTGCCATGATTTCAGATCTGAACCTATTATGTTTTCATGAATATATGTGTGTTCTTGATCCTCTCTTGCAAGTCTATAGTCACCTACTATGTGTTATGATCCGGCAACCCCGAAGTGACAATAGTCGGGACCACTCCCGGTGATGACCATAGTTTGAGGAGTTCATGTATTCATAATGTGTTAATGGTTCAGTCCGGTACTCTATTAAAAGGAGGCCTTAATATCCCTTAGTTTCCACTAGGACCCCGCTGCCACGGGAGGGTAGGACAAAAGATGTCATGCAAGTTCTTTTCCATAAGCACGTATGACTATATTCGGAATACATGCCTACATTACATTGATGAACTGGAGCTAGTTCTGTGTCACCCTAGGTTATAACTTTTACATGATGAATTGCATCCGACATAATTCCCCATCACCGATCCAATGCCTACGAGATTTTCACATATGGCTTGTTGCTTATTTACTTTTCCGTTGCTACTGTTACAAAAACACTACCGTTACTTTTATTGCTGTTATCACTATCTCCATATTACTTTGCTACTAAACTACCTTGCTGCAGATACTAAGTTTCCAGGTGTGGTTGAATTGACAACTCAGCTGCTAATACTTAAGAGTATTCTTTGGCTCCCCTTGTATCGAATCAATTAATTTCGGTTGAATACTTTACCCTCGAAAACTGTTGCGATCCCCTACACTTGTGGGTTATCATGTAACATAGCAGTAGTAACTTGACAAGATCAATATGTAGGAAATCGTAGGCATTGGATTGGTAATTTGTTGGATGATATTCCTCATGTGACAGTCATAACCTAGGGCGATACGGCACTAGCTCCGGTTCATAAATATAATGTAGGCAGGCATGATAACCCATAAGTATAGGGGATCTCAACAGTTTTCGAGGGTAGAGTATTCGACCCAAATTTATAGATTCGACACAAGGGGAGCCAAAGAATATTTGCAAGTATTAACAGCTGAGTTGTCAATTCAACCACACCTGGTGATTAATTATCTGCAGTAAAGTGATCAGTAGCACAGAAATATGATAATTTTGATAGTAGTGGTAGCAGCAATAGTAAGGGTAACAGTGATAGCAATAGTTTTGTAGGAAGTGCAGCAGTAATGATAGCAGTAGTAACTTAGCAAGAGAAATATAGGATAAATTCGTAGGCATTTGATTGGTAATTTGTTGGATGATATTCATCATGAGACATGCATAACCTAGTGCGATACGTCACTAGCTCTAGTCCATAAATATAATGTAGGCATGTATTCTGTAAATAGTCATGCATGCTTATGGAAAGAACTTGCATGACATCTTTTGTCCTACCCTCCTGTGGCAGCGAGGTCTATATTGGAATCTAAGAGATATTAAGGCCTCCTTTTATTAGAGAACCAGAACAAAGCATTAACACACGGTGAATACATGAACTCCTCAACCTACGGTCATCACCGGGAGTGGTCCCGCCTATTGTCACTCCGGGGTTGCCGGATCATAACACGTAGTATGTGACTGTTACTTGCAAGATCGGATCTGGAACATGAATATAATGGTGATAACATAAACGGTTCAGATCTGAAATCATGGCACCCGGGCCCAAAGTAACAAGCATTAAGCATGGCAAGGTCATATCAACATCAATCTCAGAACATAGTGGATACTAGGGATCGGCCCTACCAAAACTAAATAGATTATATGATGAATCTCATCCAACTCCTCACCGACCAGCGAGCCTATGAAGTAATTACTCACTCCCGGTGGGGAGCATCATGGAATTGGCGATGGAAAATGGTTGGTGATGATGAAGAACGAAGATTCCCCTCTCCTGAACCCCAAACGGACTCCAGATCTGGCCTCCCGATGAAGAACAGGAGGGGGCGGCGACTCCGTCTCGTGGACCACGATAATTCTTTCTCCCTGATTTTTCTCTCCATAAATGTGAATATATAGTATTAGGGTTGACCTTTGCGGGGCCACCAGGTGGGTACAACCCACCTGGGCACGCTAGGAGGGGGCGCGCCCTGGTGGGTTGTGGCCACCCAGGTGCCCTCCTCCGGTGGTTCTTGGCTCCGGTATTTTTATTTTATTGTATAAAAATTCCTCGCAAAGTATCGTTCAATTCCGAGAACTTTTATTTCTGCACAAAAACAACACCATGGTAATTTTGCTGAAAACAGCGTCAGTCCGAGGTTAGTTTCATTCAAATCATGCAAATTTGAGTCCAAAACAAGAGGAAAAGCATTAGGAAAAGTAGATACATTGGAGACGTATAAACTTCCCCAAGCTTAACCTTTGCTTGTCCTCAAGCAATTCAGTTGATAAACTGAAAGTGAGAAGAAAAAAAGTTCTCTGAACTCTTTTGCACTTGTTTGCATAAATAGGCTTAAACAGCACCCAGGTTTTCAGCAAAGTTCACGACTAACCATGTCAACAATAACTCTTAGGAATTATATTAACTCATATCAATGACATAATCAGCTAGTGAGCGATAATAAGACATCTCAAACAGCAACATGTTGTCAAACCAACGATGATATAATATGACAATAGGGGTATCTCGCTAGCCCTTTCTGAGACCGCAAAACATAAATGCAGAGCACCTCCAAAGTTCAAGCAGCGACTAAACATTGTAATTCATAGTAGAAAAGATCCAGTAATGCTGACACCAAACATTCATTACACACAATGCATAGGCATGACAGCAGTGCTCTCAGATCTGGCGCTTATTTTAGAAGGTGATGACACAACATAAAAGTAAGTAGATAGTCCCTTTTTTAGATAAGTACATAGTCCCTTCATAGAGGGAAGCAGTGATTTGCAGAGGTGCGAGAGCTCGATTTTTAAAACAGATGTAAATGATATTTTGAGACATGCACCCTTCTCATTTACTTCATGACTATTAGTTATCAACATCTCCCATGGTAAACAAGCTAGTGGTGGTTCCTGAGAAGAAAAGTAAAGGTTTGGACTCCATTGGGAGTTTTGTTTGTTTATTTATAAGCTCCTTTTCTTTTTGCAATTTGGGAATGGGAATCCCTATTACCGCCCTTTTCTCGTGCGATGGCGAGTGAATAAACACTCGACCTGAGAATAACCCGTTTAGCATGGAAGATACCGACTACCTCATGTCATTCCATGAACGATCCAGGCACACAAAAAGGATATTTATTTGAAGTTTTTTTTTTGAGATGGCACGTGCAAATTTACTTAGGACGGCAGGGTAATAGCGCATATAGGTAGGTATGGTGGACTCATCTGGAATAAGTTGGATTTTTGAATTTGATGCACAAGCAATATTGCCGCTTAGTACAGGCGAAGGCTAGCAAATAGGTTGGGAAGCAGCCAGCTAGAGAGCATCAACGGTCATGAACATACATTATGCATAATAAACAATGAACACAAGCATGAGTAGGATATGGACACCATGAACATTGATATCATAGAGGCTATGTTGGTTTTCATTCAACTACATGTATGAACATGTGCCAAGTCAAGCCACTCAAAAATTCAAAGTAGGATACCATATCATCATACTACATCACAATCATTTTAATGCAATGTTGATATCCAAGGTAAATCATTATCAGCACCTAGCTACTTATGCATGGCATGTGAAACTATAATCTCTAAATGTCATTGCAAACATGTTTAATCACAATGGTCTGAATCATGGGTACTAGGTTAAACATATTTACAAAAACAGAACAAGTCGAATTCATACCAGTTTCTCTCTACCACGGCCAGTTCATCAAATATCGTCGTTATTGCCTTTCACTTGCATGACCGAATGATGTGAAAATAATAATAGTGCAAGAGTGTCATGGACTAAGCTGAGACCTCTAGACATTTTATTCAACGGGAGAAGGCAAGATAAAATTGGCTCTTTCTTAAATCAACAGTTATGCAAATGAGAGCCACTTAACATTTTCATCGTGGTCTGCTCCTTGGTATGACTCAAAAATAAAAATAAAGAAATTCAGAGAAGCATACTGAAATATTTTTGGAGTTTTTTATTTTCTAGAACACGCAATGAAAGAGGAAAGCAAAAACGAGAAAAACTATTTACATGGGGAAACTCCCAACAAGCAAAAGAAGAACAAGGAAATCTTTTTGGGTTTTCTTCTTAATATTACAACTAGGAAAGCATAGAAAGTAATCTAACGACTGCTAGACATTTTTTTGTTTTTCCAAGGTTTATCAAACAAACCAGAAGAAAGCGAGAAAATAAATTAAGCACGGATAATACAATGAAAAAGTGTGAAAACCGACAACTGCAATGAAATATGTGTATATGAATGCAAAGTTGGTGAGTAACGGTGTCCTGGATTAGGGGGTACTCACCACGTCGTCTCCCGATCAGTTGGATTGGGCCGAGGACCCCCATGGCCATTCACTCATGGGCCAGTTCGGACAGCCGATGTATACACAAGGAAGATTCCACAAGACTTGGTGATCAAGACAAGGACTCCTCCCCGCCGGCTTATTCGACTAGGACTCTTATTATCCTAGGCCTCCGGTACATTATATAAGCCGAGGCCAGGCTAGTCGATAGTGATATATGCTAGATCATTATAATATTATTCATCATACCCTTAGGTTTTAGACCACAACATATGATCTCAAGGTAGATCAACTCTTGTAATCTCCATATTCATCAAGATCAATCAAGCAGGAAGTAGGGCATAACCTCCATTACAAGCGCCTGAATCTGGGTAAACATCGTGTACCCTGTCTCCTATAACCATTGATCCATGATTCACAGCTCTGGACCCCCTACCCGAGATCTGCTGATTTTGACTTCGACAATGGTGCTTTCCTTGAGAGTTCCGCTATGAGATCAACGAAGGATCAATGGCTCGTGTGCAGATTAACCACAACATCGACATCTTCGTCACCAGCTCGACTGGTCACCTTGGCTCGACCAAGGACTATGCCCCGTCTCAGTTCATCATATTCGGATGAGGGCCTCTATCAACATCAACTTCGATTTCTATCAAGATCATGGATAAATCATGCATGGAGCTCAGGGGCTCAACGTCAACATTGCCCTGAGCGACCGCACTGTTTTCCTAGATGGCAAACTTGTGTCCACTGCCACCGCCTCTTCGAGTGTCGCTTTAACGATTGCTTCAGTGGAATTGTGCGGAATTAAGTATATAACAACCATGCAAAATTTCATCGTGTTCCGATGGAGGAATCTCTGACGATCTACGATATACCGGAGTCCTGTCAAATCTGTACGGGAATCTGGACGAGTTTAGGGCATGGTCTCCAGAGCCCAGTTCGGAGGTCCTTTGGAAGATCCAACCGTTGACCGGCTGCATAATTCCTATATCTACCACCCCTCGAAATTTCAGCTCGATCTAACCGTTCAAACGCCGGAAACCTTTCGATGACTGGACCAATTTTCCGATCTGTTTTCTGCATGAATACAGATCCGACCCGAATTCATCTTTCTTCATGAACGGGGTATTGGACAACCTTTTTAAAGGAATTTTATTCTAGGGTATTGCGCGTTGTTCTTAAACATGTGCCAATAAAATTTAAAGCCTTCTCTAAGGTACTCTTCACCATCAAGCTGGTGTCAAACCAGTCCGGAAATATTGTAGTACGGCTGCAGACTTGCGCTAGACAGATCGTCACTTCATCGAGCCGAGCTCAACTTCTTCGGATAATCATCTCAGCAAGACGAACAAGAGTTAGGAATCACAAAGGATAAATCATCACCAACATCGCCCCCACGGATTACACGGAGCGGGCACACCAGCATTATCGCATGGTCACTTCATCAAGCCATCATTGACTGCATCACAAGTTACGACCTGCGTCGGCATGGCCGTCCTGTTGCTTCTTCAAGCCGATGTCCATCCCGCCGAACTGCTTCAACACCTCGGCTGACATGGCAGATGCAACGTCTCCTTACCGACCTGCTCCGTCACCTCGGCTAGACCGGGGGCTTCACCATATCTTCATCAAACCTACTTCGGCGACTTCAGCGTTTTCGGCGTCACCAGCCGACCTGCTTCGACTCATCGGCTGACATGGAGTCTTCGACACCTCGGCTGGACTGGGGCTCTGCTATTTCTTCATCAACACGCTTCGGTGACTTCGGCTCATCGGCTGACCAGCTTCGACACATCGGCTGGCATGGTGGCTGCAACATCACCTTACCGACCTGCTCCGTCACCTCGGCATTCAGGCCACATTTCTTTAATTATTTGCTTCACTTAAATTAATTAAGTAGAAGAATTTTTGTAAGCATATTATTGTTAATATTTCTAGCTTGCACTATTTTATGTGTGCAGGCGATTGGTTCAGACCGGGCCGCGCTGTCGCCTTGGCGTGCCAACGTCGTCGTCCGTCATCCATCGACATAATTATGTCGTTGCCTTGGCGTGATGTCCTATGTTGGAAACCCCATGTCGTTCGCTTCATCAACCTAGTCAGCCGGAGACTCCGACATCATCCGCCAACAACTCAGCTAGACTAGGGGCTTCACCTCTTCGGATTGCCGAGCTCTTCGCTCGGCCACCTCAGGACCAACCTGGGGGCTGGAATCTTGTCCCGCATCAAGCTCGGACCGCGTCATCAATGCCGAACACATTAACCAGCTAAGTTACTTTCATGCTCAAAGTTTAAATTTTTTAATTTGTGTTCGGTTCAACCATGCTCACATACGTTGTTTGTTAAAGAAACTTCCTTTACCCATGTTAACTGGGGGCTCTTAAAAATTATATGAGTTGTTTTATAGTAAATGTGTTTTCTTCTTCTTGGTCGTTGCAAAGTCTTTTTCTACCGCTCCTTTTTCGACTCGAGTGTCTGGTCAATAGCCGAATAGCCTGGTTTCTCTTTAAAGCCGCTGGAGTTTAGTTTGCTAAACTGGCCTTGGAGAAGCACTCCGCCTTCGGGGTAAGGTGGTTGAAGCCAAAGGTTGACCCGCTTGAAGTTTTGAGATCGGATGTGTCATGTTAAAGCACGACAAAAGCACAATTTTGTTAAGACCAATGTTCGGATTGGCACAAAAATCTTGATTTAGTTCGGACGTCAAGATTTTTTATAAGTTTTTTGGCTTTTCGAGCTTATGGCACTTTTTAGCAATTTGTATGTTTTTGTTTCACGAAGCGGGTCATCCTCATGACCGAGGTGCCCATCATTATAATTCAGCTCGGAAGATCTCTTCCGACCCACAACTCGGCATCTTTTCTGCCGAACTACACCTTGGTGTTTACAAAATACATGCCACATCGGGACTAGTTCCCGAGCAGTGCAATGCGAGACGCCTTTAAAGCATTAGCAATATTAATAGGGGCTGGACTACAGCCAAACCCACCAAAAGCCAAGGTATTCCGAGGAGTCTTCGGCAAAACGTTCTCGGATATTGCTTTATATGCATCGGTTTCGAATTGTGTGTTTGGTCAATAGTTGGGTCACCCGGCTCCCATGCTTACCCTTACGTTTCCGATTTTTCGGCTAAGGGTAAAGGGAGAACCACTGCGATTGTGCTTTCGGTTCAACTAGTCAAGTGCCTCAGAGGCGAAAGCCAAAAACTAACTGTCACAACAAGCGTAAAGTGGTCAGCGATCCAATGTGTTAAACTATAAGATCGATGGAAGTCACCCCGTGTTAAATGATGGGCCATTCATAACATTGGCCGAAGTGTTTATTGCTTGACCTCGGCTGTCGCCGAACACTAACCGGGGGCTAGTAACTAGCCTCCCAGCATTAAGCTCCTATGACTAAGTGAAAGTTATAAAGCCCGCATATCTGATTGCCTCGTTTCCACTAACACAACCGCCTTCGGGCACCGAGATGTTGGCTATGGATTGTTTTTTTTATTGCGGAAACACCCTGTGTAGCATCTACAAAGGGGTGGAAGACGACGATGGGCCGCTTTCAAATGATAAACGATCGCAATGGAGTCAAAATAAACATATATAATCAACGTTTGTATTCATTATACAAGCGTTGCCTTCCGTAATTATTGTTATAAAGCCATAAATATGCATCAATTTGACTTAAGACTTTGGCCAAGCTGGGTTGCCTGGCTCCTATGATTACCCCTACATTCTCGATTGTTCGGCTAGGAGATAAAGGGAGCACCTCTGTGATTGTTACTTCCGGGTCATCCGTGTTAGTACCTTAGACTAGGAGAAGACGAAAGCTAGCCGGCTTAAAGAATATAATTGGTCGGCAATGATGGAAGTGAAAATTTAGGTTCACTAAAAACCATAGAGTTCGGGAACTTTCCCCAAACTAAATCCTCAATATTTTCCTCCCACATTGCTCGGAGGCGAGGTTTCATGATCATGATTAGCATGAAAACCAAAAGAGAGGAACCTATAGCGGGACTATTTTCTTTGGAAGATGTTTCTTACATTAAAAAGTAATATAACATATCTCTCCGCGTACCTTTGTTTATAAAACCGTATGACCGGATTGCCTTGTTTGCCGTAAATCTTTGCCCTTATAAAGGCTTTATAAAGTAGGGAAATCACTCCCCGACTACTGGTTGAGGAGGTTGAAGCCGATGGTCGGTCAACAAAGTTTTGCACAATGCGGATCCGAGCATTAATGATGTAAAAACACTTGGATACATAGGATCATAAATTGCGAGTAAAGTCGATTTATTGCAGCCCATCTTTTAAAGAGCAAGGGGCACAATCTCGCTGAGACAACCGAGAAACTTACATAACGCTCTCATAATTCCCAAGTGACATCGATTTCCTATCTATTAAGCCCCTTGGGGCCAACCTTGGCGAGCCCAGCTTTCGTTTGCTCTAGCTCCTTTAAGAGGTCTTTATTCTCTTTTCGAGAAGTTTGTGTTAAACACAACAATTTTTTCAGTCAAACGGATATCGATCCTTAATTCGGCCACCCGTGTCCACATTAAGGCTCGGGGGCTACTGGGCTTCGCGCTCATTATTTATAAAAATTTAAAGGGCACATCGATCCCCTGATCTGGTGTTGCCACCTGACAAGTGGCTCGGGGGCTACTGCATTGCCTATTCAATACAGAAAAATTCAAAATGCTCAGTGTTCAGCATGACCGGACTATGGACAAGCGTGTCTTCAGACAACAATAAGTACCATATGGGTCTCATCCGGCATCAAGCTAATATATCACGTAGACTTCTCACGACCCTCTCTCAGGGGCCCGGCCACCGATCACTATTACCTCTAATATATTACACTGCGTTTCTATTCCTATGTATGATCCCGAGCTAGGAGTTGATCCTTAGGCCGATTTCACGATTTGAGTCTCAGGAGCTACTAGGATCGATGGTTTCATATTTTCCTTCATGTGCATCTCAGATTTTAGGCCGACAGACACCTTGAGGGCTACTGGCAATACATCTCGTCAGCAAATAAATTTACACGCATCGGAAATAAAATCCACAAATAATCAGCCCACAACCTAGGTGCTGAACCACCTCGGAAGCAGTTCGGCATATAGCTCGGATGCAAGTGGTTGGCTCCTTACAGGGCATTTCCGGCATTAAGCTCGGCTAAACTCCTTCAACTTTTTTGAACCAAGGTGATCTATGACACCTCGGATATAGTCCGGCGTTGGAGCTTGGACACAGTTCGGCATTAGAGCTCGGACAAAGTCCAACGTTGGAGCTTGGATAGAGTCCGGGGTTAGAGCTCGGATACAGTCCGGCGTTCGAGCTTGGTTGGAGTTCGAGATTGGAGCTCGGACTCAAGAAGACACAGCCGCATGGGAAACACTTCAAACCCGAGGTGTGGCATATTAATAAAAAGGCATTGATAAAGGTCAAAGACTTAAAGGGCTCCTCGGATACCCGAGATGTGAAATCTTCATATTTAGCTCGGCAATACTCAAGATAGAAGATGCGAAGATTTGTTGAACCAGTTTTCAAGATCGACGACCGAAGACGAAGAACAGTTCGGAAGAATCAAGGAGCCTCCCCAACTTGAAGACCGGTTCAGGAGGCTACTAACGGTGTCCTGGATTAGGGGGTACTCACCACGTCGTCTCCCGATCAGTTGGATTGGGCCGAGGACCCCCATGTCCATTCACTCATGGGCTAGTTCGGACAGCCGATGTATACACAAGGAAGATTCCACAAGACTTGGTGATCAAGACAAGGACTCCTCCCCACAGGCGTCTTCAACTAGGACTCTAGTTATCCTAGGCCTCCGGTACATTATATAAGTCGAGGCCAGGCTAGTCGATAGGGATATATGCTAGATCATTATGATATTATTCATCATACCCTTAGGTTTTAGACCACAACATATGATCTCGAGGTAGATCAACTCTTGTAATCTCTATATTCATCAAGATCAATCAAGCAGGAAGTAGGGAATTACCTCCGTTAAGAGGGCCTGAACCTGGGTAAACATCGTGCCCCCTGTCTCCTGTTACCCATCGATCCATGATTCACAACTCAGGACCCCCTACCCGAGATCTACCAGTTTTGACACCGACAGTGAGAAACACGTACTCCCCCGAGCTTAGGCTTTTGGCCTAACTTAGTAAGCAATTAGTAGCCTGGATAGTCGTAGGGGTACTGAGGAGCAGGCATCCCACTGCTGAGGCTCCTCCTCTGCTGTAGCCTGGTCGTTCCGATAAGCGATGATATCCGCGGGCATAATCGTGTATCCTCCCCTAGCAATAGGTTCAAACAAAGCAGGTGCATGCAAGGGAATAATATCACGAGTTGTCACGCTAAAAACCAGGTTATAAGGAATAGGAATGTTAGGATAATAGACAGCAGTAAACTAGTGGTGATCCATGGCAGCGCGATCTAGGTAAACCTTGGGTAAAGGAAAATCATGCAGGCGTATCTGAACATTAAAGCGAGCCGCCAAACGAGCGGGGTAAATATGTAACACCCCATATGTGATACTTTCCAATAATGGCAATAAAGCAATTCTCAATTTGATCCTTGTCCTTATCCTTGGGGGTTCTTGTCATTTGAGCTTATTTTAATTTTGCATTGTCATTCATTTTATTTCTGCATCCATGCATTGCTTCATCATCATGGCATCTTAGTCATCTTAGCTTCTACTAGTTTTGTTAGTGTTGTGAGGCCACCTTGTTGATGTTGTGTGAGTGTTGGTGCAAAGCCATGCCTTGCCAAAACCCTAGGCCCCTTCTTCTTCTTCACCTCTTCTCTTACCTTCTTTTCTTCCTTTCTTTACTTATTTTTGCAAGTGGTCTAGCCATTCCATTAATGTTCAACTCCTCCCTTTTTCTCTGTTGCTATGACATGTGCCTTCATGCAAAGCCATGCCCCATTTGGAAGTGATTTGGTTGGGTTCAAAAATGACAAGAGTTTGAACCATATTCAAACTCCTTTTATTTTTCTACCTCCAAAAATGTCCAAACCAATTTTATCAAATAGGGCATAAATCCAAGAGCATGGGGATATTTTATTTATATCCTAACTCTTTTCCTTTGAGCCTGCACATTTCTTTTCATTTTCTGTCTGAAGAAAAATAGAAAAGAAAGGAAATAGCAGCAGCAGCAGTGGCTTGGGCCACCTCCCTCCTCGCCAGGCCCAGCCCTCCTCCGCAGCAGCCCCTCAGCCCACTTCTTCTCTCCCGCAGCGGCCCAACCAGCGCCAGCGTGCTCGTAGTCGCGCTGTCCTCTTTTTCCCGCGCGGTCCCACACGTCAGCCTCTTAGCCCCCCTCTTCGTCGTCTTCCTCCGTCACTCTGTTGTGAAACAAAGCGCGTGCTCGCCGTCACGCCGTGATCACGGACGTCGAGGCCACGCGATCGGTGTCTCCCTTTTTAAACTCGAGAAGCTGCAACCCTAGGTCTCCTCCTCCTCCCTCTTTCCCTCACGCGCCGCCCAGGTAAGCGCTCGCTGCACACCTGCACAGCTCGCCATGGCCGGCCCGATCCCGAGCTCGTCTCTGGCGTAGAGACGTTGCCGGCCTCCTCGCTATCGTTCACGAGCAAGCTCACGCCTCCCCGAGCCGTCCTGGAGCAGATCCAGGGCCCAGGACGACAAGCCCGACGCCCGTGCCGTCTACTTCCTCTCCGTCGTCGACGAACAGCGACCGCGCCAAGATTTAGAGCCCGTCTTCCTCCTCTCTGGCATGTCTCCATCGACATCATCTTGTCCTAGGGTAAGGAGGTACTCCCCACTCCTCCCTGCTTCTTCTTCATCGTCGTTAGTCCTCTATACGCGTCGCCGTAGCCATGTCGTCGTCGTGCTCTCGGTGCCCCGTCATTCTGAACCTCACTGCTGTCGCGCGCTTCAGCTAGTCGTTGTAGGCCTTGCGCGTCGCTGCTCTGGACCCGCAGCAGCTCTGCCACACGGTCCCGCACGCCCACAGCTCGTCGCCGACCAGCCTAGGCCCTTGCTTGTCGCTGTAACGCCCCGGACACACCCGCCGGTGGTCGTTACTCCTGGCGGGATCTAGACTGGCCTCACATATCAATACTAGTCTTTTCTGCGCACTTTGTCCTCACTCGTGCGCATCCGGGAGCAACTTCCCTGTCGGTCACCCATCCTGAAACTACTCCAAGCTGAGCACACTTAACTTTGGAGTTCTATCCGAATGGGCTCCCGGAAAAGAAGGAATTCCTTATTTATATGAGTAGTCTATCATCCCTAATAAGCGAGGCCATCACATACACCCTCACTCAGAGGAACCGACGTCCTCGTCGGGCCACAGGAACGTTCCCTCTTGGCACAACCGTCTGTGCTTCCAGGACAGCACATGTGCCATGCCGTTTGCCATGACGGGTCACAAACATCATGCACAACATGACTGCAAACTGTCCGCAAACATCCGTGTAACCGCGAGGGTCGGCTCTGATACCAACTTGTAACGCCCCGGACACACCCGCCGGTGGTCGTTACTCCTGGCGGGATCTAGACTGGCCTCACATATCAATACTAGTCTTTTCTGCGCACTTTGTCCTCACTCGTGCGCATCCGGGAGCAACTTCCCTGTCGGTCACCCATCCTGAAACTACTCCAAGCTGAGCACACTTAACTTTGGAGTTCTATCCGAATGGGCTCCCGGAAAAGAAGGAATTCCTTATTTATATGAGTAGTCTATCATCCCTAATAAGCGAGGCCATCACAGTCGCGTAGAGCTCCGCCGCCGCCGATCTGACGAGAGCTCGTCGCCATCGATGTAGTGCGTGCTAGGTGCCGCAAGCGCATGGAGTGGATGCGGCGTTCCCCCAGGAACTGCCCGCACCCCTCTGCCGTCCCTTTAGGTCGCCGGAGCAGCTCCGACGAGCCTCTGCTTTCACCTGCCGCTAGCATCTTCAATTATCTCTTCTAGCAATGCGCATGTCTTCTGTCGAGAACACCTGCCTAGCCCAGTGGCTAGCTCCTTCGTCAGTTAGCAGAGAGACGCAGGTTCGATTCCAACCAGGGGCAGTGGGATTTAAACCCCCATTTTTGCCTCGCGTGAGACTGACACGCAGGCCCCACCTGCCAGCCTCACCGCGCGCTGCACGCCCACACGCGCACCCAGCCGCTGCCACATCAGCGCCCTAACCCCACAGGTCAGTGGCTGCGGCTAGAATAGGCCTGGGTCAGTTTGACCTTATGCGCCTATTTTCTTTTTCTGTTTTTCTTTTTCTTTTTCTTTTTCTGCATATTCTTTGTTTATTTATTATCTGTTGATATATGCATCTAATGGTTTTGAGTTATATATGAAACTTGCTCAGTTTTTCTTGTAGATTATCAATATGTTGTTTGTTGCCATGCTTGAAAACATTTAAAATGTTGTTTGAATTATTCTTGTGTTAAATATGCTTAAAACTTGTAAAAATCATAACTAAATAACTACAACTCCAAATTTAACAAACTTTATATGCATTTGGGGTGGAAAAATGTGTAGAATAATGTGGTGCTGTTGTTTTGCATGTTTAACAACTTTATAACAGTAGTATCTCAGATCTGTCCCAAATGCATTTAAATAATTATGGGAGTTTCTGGAAATTGGTGTATGTTATTTCCAGCCCATTTGATTATGCTAGCATGTTCCTGTAGTCTTAGTTGCACCCTTGCCATGTTAACCAACTCCTTTAAACTTGTTGGGTGCTTGTTTGAATAATCTACATGACCTTGATTCTTTTCTTCTATTGCTTGTTTTCTTTCATGTGGGTGATCTTGTTTGCTATGATGTTATTGCACTCTTGTGTCCCTAGGACATGCATCATATCTTTCCATGTCCATATGCATCATGATCCTGCATCATGTGGTTGAGCATTGCACGATGATTGGTTGTTCCAGTGTTGCATTGTTGTGTTTGGTTAGAGCCCGGTGACGATTCAGAGTATGAGGTTCCTACCGAGGCTGAGTTTGAGGAGCAAGGTTACGATTCCTCCCTGGAATCAACAGGCAAGATGACCAATCCCAGATATCACTACTATCTTTGCCTATGCTAGATGTCTCGCTCTTTAGATATTGCCTCGATGCCTATGTCTGTTTGTCAGCCCTCCTATTGTTGCCATGAAACTCTTTAACCACCCTCCTAGCAAACCGTTGTCTGGCTAAGTACGCATCACTCAGCCCCTCTTATAGCATTGTTAGTTGCAGGTGAAGATTAGGAGATTCTTGCCCCGTGATGAAGTTATTGTTGGGATATCACAATATATAAACTATTAAACTAAATCATCTATATATTGGTAATGGGTGGAAGGCTAAGCCTCTTGTTTGGTGTTTTGTTCCACTCATGCCACCCTAGGAACCGCTAAACCGGTGTTATGTTCCTTGATTTTGCGTCCCTAACATGGTTGGGGTTTATGGGCCCCCCTTGATAACTCGCTCAGTGCTAAAGCTTTTCCAGGAAAGCCCAACATTGGTTTTACATTTGCCTAATAACTAAAACTTGCATAGGGCATTGCAAACCCGAGTTCTGAATTAACAACCCGGGCTAGTGCTCCTCATGAGTGTTGGTCCAAACTGGGCATGTTGTGGGGCCACCTCGAGGAAACTCAAGGGCTGGTATACACCCGTAGCTTGTCCCATCCGGTCGTGGTCTGAGACTAGATACGCGCGGCTACTGTCAAGGTGTCGGCACGCCGGGAGGTCTTGCTGGATTAGTTTTACCTTTGCCAGAATATCTTGAGCCCGGGATTCCGAGAATACTCTGGTCTTCCCACCTTGGAGTTGCGACTCTGCAGATCGTGAGCTTGTGATGGGCTAAGTTGGGACACCCCTGCAGGGTTTGATCTTTCGAAAGCCGTGCTCGCGGTTATGTGGAAGATGGGAATTTGTTAATATCCGGTTGTAGATAACTTGACACCATGTTCTTGAATACACTACCTGCGTGAGTAACCGTGATGGTTTCTTTCCGAAGGGGTTCAGGAAGTGAACACGGTGGGGTTATGTTTGATCGTGAGTAGTTAGGATCACTTCTTGATCAACTTGGCGATCGTTGGCACTTGTTCTCTTCTCGTTCTAATCTCGTAAGCTAGTGCTTAGTGCTGTTGCAACCTTGTTTTAAGCCTTTTCCACATCTAGGCCTTTGATAGTTTTGTTACCCGGGAGCGGGATTGCTGAGTCCTCTATGGCTCACAGATTCAACACAACACCAGATGCAGGTACTATTGGGAACTACACAGGTGGTGGTTCAGAGTTGTACTGGGAGTTCGATGAAGAACGTGGACGTTACTATGTGTCTTATCCCGACGATTAGTAGCGCCTCTTACTAGGATGATCCGGGCCTTGTGTTGTTTATATCTTTTCGTTAGGATTTCGTCCGTAGTCAGACTTTGATGTTATCTGGATGATGTATGTTAATGTATTTCATTGTGTGGTGTGGCGAGTGTAAGCCAACTACCATTTTACACTTTCATCCCTGCTTTTACATGAGTTGTGCAAAGATACCATACTTGAGATCATTCTAGTATGCGCTTATGTCTTTAAGTCGTGCCTCGACACGTGGGAGACATAGTCGCATACTAGGCATTACAAAATACCACCGTGTATTTTACACTTGGACTTATTATTATGGAGGCGACGTGCCACAATAGCTCCCAAGCTTAAGTGTTGTCGCCCTCTAGTGCACGACGCAAAACAGCTAGGTCTCGTGAGCTGAGTGCACCCACCTTCTCTCTAGCTAGCAAGCATTTTGTAATGAAAAGAGCAAAATAATGAACAGCAGGAAAATGCAAGCAAGCGACAGTGATACCCGACACCCCATCTCTCATCACCCACTATCAGAGTACGGGAAATGCTTTCAAAATCTGCGGGTCTAGGCTCTGCCAAACTACCATCAGTAGGAAGCAAGCATATTTCCAAAATTCAGTAAGCGGTATCTGATGGGGTTCAACATATAAATTAAATTGCACCTTAGGGGATTATTCCTAGGAAGCAAATTAAAACTTTGCACAAATGTGTTTGTGAGGAGATGATACTGTTCACATTCAGCCGCAATGAAATTGGTGGGGCCGGCTTTAACAGCATATTGTGAAAAATCTTGAAGGATTCCAGCATCTTCCATGAACGGAGTATGCGGCCATTCGCATGGCCGTATCTCCGCCAATCTCCGGATGTGGAGATCACTATCAAATGACTCCCCTATCACTCTTTTGGAGTTCTTCTTGGAAGAAAACTTCCTAAAGATACTCATGTTTTTCCTATGAAGAAAATTCTGAAATTTTTAGTCCACAAAATTTTTCTCAACAAAGCTTTACAAGAATGATAGTAACTACTCATAGGGATGCCTAGAGGCCATAGCAAGCATTCAAACTACTTAGAACTCTAAGAATTCAACATGCAAGCTCATCTACAGCAGCACCAAGAGTAGCTGATTATTCAAAATATAAACAACTAAAACAAAAACTAATTGGACAAACAGAGGAGTCACATACCAAGCAACAATCCCCCGAAATAGTTCGAAATAGAGCTTCGAGCAAAGAGATCGAAATCCGCGGGTTTGAGAGCAAGAACACGAGAGAGAGCAATGGTGAATTTTTTCACGAGGTAGGTGATGGTGTGGTACAAAGGAATAAGTGACAGGGCCCATGTGGGGACCACAACCCACCAGGGTGCGCCTAGGGGTCCTGGCACGCCCAGGTGGGTTGTGCCCACCTGGTGCACCTCCCTCTGATATTATTTGCACAAAATATTCTTAAATATTCAGGAAAAAAATCATGTTAAATTTTCAGAGCATTCTGAGAACTTTTATTTTTGGGTCATTTATTATTATTATTGTACGGGACACTTAGAAAACAGACAACACACGGCATTTTATTTTATTTAACTAATAAAAACAGAAAACAAAAGGTAGGGTGAGAAGGTAGTGCTCACTAAATTTATCAACTTCATTCCTCTCAAAAATTATTTATTAATAAGGTTGATCAGGTCTTATTAACAACCACTTTTGATTAGCATGAAATCGATGAACTTTAGTAAATCACTAAGTTACCTCAATGGGGATACGAATGTGCCCAACAATAAGCATTTCATATTTCTTTTTAGCAGTAGGTAGAGGTATTGAAAACTTCCAATAGTGATTGTCGAAGATTTTTCAATAACATTAATACCATTCACTTGGAATTGTTTCTTCGGAAAGTGCACCGTATGCTCATTATCATTGATATGAAAAGTGACCTTGCTTTTGTTGCAATCAATAACAGCCCCTGCAGTATTCAAGAAGGGTCTGCGAAGGATAATCGACATGTTGTCGTCCTCGGCCATCTCAAGTATAACAAAGTCGGTCAAAATAGTAACATTAGCAACAACAATGGGCACATCCTCACAAATACCGATAGGTATGGCAGTTGATTTACCATCCATTTGCAAAGATATTTCAGTAGGTGTGAGTTTACTCAAATCAAGTCTTTTATACAAAGAGAAAGGCATAACACTAACTCCAGCTCCTAAATCACATAAAGCAGTTTTCACATAATTCTTTTTGATGGAGCAAGGTATAGTTGGTATTCCTAGGTCGCCAAGTTTTTTAGGTACTCCATCCTAAAAAGTATAATTAGCAAGCATGGTGGAGATTTCAGCTTCCGGTATTTTTCTCTTATTGGTGATGATGTCTTTCATGTACTTTGCACAAGGAGGCATTTTCAAGATGTCATTTAAGCGAGTACACAGAAAGACTAGCATCGGCATATCAGCAAAGCATTCAAATTCTTCATCATCTTTCTTAACCGTGTTTCCTAGCAACAAAGTCTCTTTTATCATATCTTTTATTCTTAGGTTGTGGGTTATCAAGATCAACTGGTGGTTCTATCTCGACATCATTATCTGGTTCCCTTTCATTGTTTAGTTGAGTATCTTCATGAACCTCAACATTATTCTTTTCATTATCACTAGGTGAATGTTCACTACCAGATTGAGTTTCAGCATTAGATATAGAAATATCATTATCATTATCAGGAGGTTTTTCTACTTCAGGTTCACTAGTAGCATGCAAAGTCCTATCATTTTTCTTTTTCTTTTTAGAAGGACTAGGTGCATTGTTGTTCTTTCTTTGTGAATCCTGTTCAATTCTCTTTGGGTGTCCCTCGAGATAAAGTGGTTCCTGAGTCATTCTTCCTCCTCTAGTTGCAAGTTCACTTTGTCATTTAGCAACTTGTTCTAACTAGGTTTGGACCATAGAAGCATGCTTTCCCACACCTCTAACATAATTCGAGATTCTAAATAACAAGTGACTCAAGCGAGCGATCATATGAGAATTGTATTTCAATTGTTTCATAACATTTGCATTGAAGTGATCTTGTTTCCTAATGTAATTTTCAAACTCATGACTAAGGTGCATATTGTGAGGATTATCATTATCATTGATTTCATTAGAGAATTTACCTCTACCAGCTTAGGCAGTGATGGTGCATTAAGCCCATGTATCTCTTCAATAGGAGGTAAATTTTTGACATCCTCAGCTTCAATACATTTCTCCTTCATGGATTTCTTTGTCTCTTGCATATCTTCAGGACTGAGATATAATATACCCCTCTTCTTCAGAGTGGGCTTAGGCGGTGGTTCAGGAAGAGTCCAATCATCATAATTTTTCAATATGTTGTTCGATAATTCTTCAGCTTGTCCAATAGTTCGTTCCGTGAAAACACAACCAGCACAACTATCTAGGAAGTCCCTAGAAGCATCGGTTAGTCCATTATACAAGATATCAAGTATTTCTTTTTCTTAAGAGGATGATCTGGCAAAGCATTAAGTAACTGGCAAAGCCTCCCCCAAGCTTGTGGAATACTCTCTTCTTTAGTTTGCACAAAGTTAAATATCTCCAGTAAAGCAGCTTGTTTCTTATTAGCAGGAAAATATTTTTCAGAAAAGTAATAGATCATATCTTGGGGACTGCGCACACAACCAGGAGTAAGAGTATTGTACCAAGCTTTTGCATCACCCTTTAATGAGAACGGAAATAATTTGAGAATATAGTAGTAACGAGTTTTCTCATCATGAGTAAAAAGGGTAGCTATGTCATTCAACTTAGTGAGATGTGCCACAACAGTTTCAGTTTCATAACCATGGAAAGGATCAGATTCAACCAAAGAGATTAACTATGGGTCGACAGAGAATTCATAATCCTTATCATCAATAAAGATAGGTGAGGTAGAAAACTTAGGATCACATTTCATTCTAGCATTCAAATAATTTTCTTTATACTTGCATAATAATTTCTCTAGATCATCTCTATCCTACCAAGCAAGAATATCTCTAGTTGTTTCCTCATTCATAACATAACCTTCAGGTACCTTAGGCAATTCATATCTAGGAAGGCTAGTTCTAGCAGGTGTTTCAAAATTTGAAGTTTCAAGTTCATCATTGTATTCAACAACATCATGTTGTCTTACTCTAGCAATTTGTTCATCAAGAATTCACCAAGTGGCATATCATCATCATGTAAGGTACTAGCATCATCATAAGTATCATTCATAGTAGAAGTGGCATCATCGATAACTTGTGATATATAAGGATTAATAGCATGTGGTGGTGTTGCAAGTTGACATATAACAGAAGGTGAATCTAAAGCAGAACTAGATTGTAGTTCCTTACCACCCCTCGTCTTAGAGGGAAAAATCATAGTCTTAGCATCCCTGAAAGTGCAACTATCCTTGGGTGATTTTGGTAATCACTAACAACATATAGCTCTTAAACTAATGCAATTTCAAGGTGATTGATGTCTACTACACAACCTTCTTCTTGTAGATGTTGTTGGGCCTCCAAGTGCAGAGGTTTGTAGGACAGTAGCAAATTTCCCTCAAGTGGTTTATCAATCCATGGGAGGCGTAGGATGAAGATGGTCTCTCTCAAACAACCCTGCAACCAAATAACAAAGAGTCTCTTGTGTCCCCAACACACCCAATACAATGGCAAATTGTATAGGTGCACTAGTTCGGCGAAGAGATGGTGATACAAGTGCAATATGGATGGTAGATATAGGCTTTTGTAAACTAAAAATATAAAAACAACAAGGTAGCAAGTGGTAAACGTGAATATAAATGGTGTTGCAATGATAGGAAACAAGGCCTAGGGTTCATACTTTCGCTAGTGCAAGTTCTCTCAACAATAATAACATAACTAGATCATATAACTATCCCTCAACATGCAACAAAGAGTCACTCCAAAGTCACTAATAGCGGAGAACAAACAAACAGATTATGGTAGGGTACGAAGCCACCTCAAAGTTATTCTATCTGATCGATCTATTCAAGAGTCTGTAGTAAAATAACACGAAGCTATTCTTTCCGTTCAATCTATCATAGAGTTCGTACTAGAATAACACCTTAAGATACAAATCAACCAAAACCCTAATGTCACCTAGATACTCCATTGTCACCTCAAGTATCCGTGGGCATGATTGTACGATATGCATCACACAATCTCAGATTCATCTATTCAACCAACACAAAGAACTTCAAAGAGTGCCCCAAAGTTTCTATCGGAGAGTCAAGACGAAAACGTGTGCCAACCCCTATGCATAGATTCCCAAGGTCACAGAACCCGCAAGTTGATCACCAAAACATACATCAAGTGAATCAATAGAATACCCCATTGTCACCACGGGTATCCCACGCAAGAAATACATTGAGTCTTCTCAAATCCTTAAAGACTCAATCCGATAAGATAATTTCAAAGGGAAAACTCAATCCATTACAAGAGAGTAGAGGGGGAGAAGCATCATAAGATCCAACTATAATAGAAAATCTCGCGATACATCAAGATCGTGATATCTCAAGAACACGAGAGAGAGAGAGATCAAACACATAGCTACTGGTACATACTGTCAGACCCGAGGGTGGACTACTCCCTCCTCGTCATGGAGAGCGCCGGGATGATGAAGATAGCCACCGGAGAGGGATCCCCCCTCCGGAAGGGTGCCAGAACGGGTTGAGATTAGTTTTCGGGGGCAACAGAGGCTTTCGACGGCGGAACTCTCGATCTAGGTTATTTTCTAGAGGTTTCAGTATATATAGGAGGTGTTGGAGTCGGGGGCAAGTAAAGGGGGTCTCCGGGCTGTCCACGAGGCAGGGGGCGCGCCCAATAGGGGGTCTGTTGGACCTTTTGGCAACCCATGGACCTTTTGGCCCCCCTTCGGCACTTTTTGGGCTTCTTCTGGTCCAAAAACAGCCTCCGTTGAATTTCAGATCAATTGGGCTCCGTTTGATATTCCTTTTCTGCGATACCCTAAAACAGGAGAAAAACAGAAACTGGCACTAGGCTCTGGGTTAATAGGTTAGTCCCAAAAATCATATAAAAATGTATATAAAAGCCCATAAAACATCCTAGAAGGATAATATAATAGCATGGAACAATCAAAAATTATAGATAAGTTGGAGACATATCAAGCATCCCCAAGCTTAATTCCTGCTCGTCCTCGAGTAGGTAAATGATAAAAACAGAATTTTTGATGTGGAGTGCTAACCAACATAATTCTCAATGCAATTTACTTTATTGTGGAATGAATGTTCAGATCCATAAGATTCAAGATAGAAGTTTATATTGACATAAGAATAATAATACTTCAAGCATACTAACAAAGCAATTATGTCTTCTTAAAACAACATGGCCAAAGAAAGTTATCCCTACAAAATCATATGGTCTGGCTATGCTACCTCTTCATCACACAAAATATTCATATCATGCACAACCCCGGTTTCAGCCAAGCAATTGTTTTCATACTCAAATTTTTTCAAATGTTTCAACTTTCACGCAATACATTAGTGTGAGCCATGGATATAGCACTATAGGTGGAATAGAGTGGTGGTTGTGGAGAAGACAAAAAGGAGGAAGATAGTCTCACATTGACTAGGCGTATAAATGGGCTATGGAGATGCCCATCAATAGATATCAATTTGAGTGAGTAGGGATTGCCATGCAACGGATGCACTAGGGCTATAAATGTATGAAAGCTCAACAAAAGAAAATAAGTGGGTGTGCATCCAAATTGCTTGCTCATGGAGACCTAGGGCATTTGAGGAAGCACATCGTTGGAATATACAAGCCAAGTTCTATAATGAAAATTCCCACTAGTATATGAAAGTGACTAAACATGAGACTCTCTATCATGAAAAACATGGTGCTACTTTGAAGCACAAGTGTGGAAAAGGATAGTAGCATTGTCCCTTTTCTTTTCCTTTTTTTGGGCCTTCTTTTTTTCTTTGGCCTTTCCTTCTTTTTTTCTTTTTTTGGGACAATGCTCTAATAACAATGATGATCACACTTATATTCATTTACAACTCGATATTACAACTCGATACTAGAACAAAGTATGACTCTATATGAATGCCTCGGGCGGTGTACCCGGATGTGCAATGAAACAAGAGTGACATGTATGAAAAATTATGCATGGTGTCCAAGCCACGAATACGATGTCAACTACATGATCATGCATATCAATATGACAATGCTGAAGTGTGTCATAGCAAACGGAACGGTGGAAAGTTGCATGGCAATATATCTCGGAATGGCTATGGAAATGCCATGATAGGTAGGTATGGTGGCTGTTTTGAGGAAGGTATATGGTGGCTGTTTTTAGGAAGGTATATAGTGGGTGTAAGGTACCGGCGAAAGTTGCGCAGTACAAGAGGGGCTAGCAATGGTGGAAGGGTGAGAGTGCGTATAATCCATGGACTCAACATTATTCATAAAGAACTCATATACTTATTGCAAAAAATTATGAGTCATCAAAACAAAGCAATCAACGCATGCTCCTAGGGGGGAGGTTGGTAGGAGTTAACCATCGCGCGCCCCCGACCTCCACACAAAGGATGACACTCTACAAATACCTCATGCTCTAACTTCGTGACATAGCGGTTCACCATATGTGCATGCTACGGGAATCACAAACTTTAACACAAGTATTTCTCAATTTCATAATAACTCCACTAGCATGACTCTAATATCACTATCCTCATATCTTAAAACAATCATCAAGTATCAAACTTCTCATCTTATTCAATGCACTTTGTATGAAAGTTTCTACTACATTCATCATGGATGCATATCATATTAGGACTAGTTTTATAACCGAAGCACATTACCATGCTGTTCTAAAAGAATCTCAAAAGTATATAAGTGAAGCATGAGAGATCAACAATTTCTACAAAATAAAATTACCACCGTGCTCTAAAAGATATAAGTGAAGCACTAGAGCAACCAACAAACTACTCCATAAGATATAAGTGAAGATCAATGAGTAGCTGAATAATTATGTAACTATTTGAAGACTCTCTAACGTTTGAGAATTTCAGATCTTGGGATATTATTCTAACAGCAAACAAAATGACGCTCCAAGCAAAACACATATCATGTGGTGAATAAAAATATAGCATTGAGTAAAGTTACCGATGAACGAAGACGAAAGAGGGGATGCCCATCCGGGGCATCCCCAAGCTTAGGCTCTTGGTTGTCCCTGAATATTACCTTGGGGTGCCTTGGGCATCCCCAAGCTTAGGCTCTTTGTCACAGCCCTAGAGTTTGCTTGTAACAAGTAGCTTTGCATCCATGCATCTTGTTTGAATTCAAAGGAAATTTGAACTGGGGATGACCAAACCCTAGCACCAAATGGACTCAAATAGGCTCAAATAAAATCATTTCCAATGAACCCAAATTGCCCTTTGAAAATGTTCATCATTTCTGATAAAGGTGAAAACCCCTGCCAATAATGATGAACATATTCCTAGGTTATTCCTGGATTTTTGAATTAAATCATATTGTATTTGACTTTGGGCCTTTAAGCACTATAGATAATTTAAATGCTCAAATAATGTCGGAACTATTTGTGGGCCACTGAAATAATGTAGAAAGTGCTCATGAATATTTTCAGGATTTTACAAAATGGATTAGTATTTTTACTAATTCAAAACAGAATAAAAGAAATAGAAAAAAACAGAAACAGAAATACAAAACAGAAAGAAAAGAGAGACTTACCTGGCAGCCCACTTGCCTGGTGGCCGAGCCGAAACGGCCCAACTGCAGCCAGCCCACCTCCACCTCGCCAGTCGTCTTCCTCGGCGCGCCAGAAGGACAGAGCGTGCATGGAAGACACGCGCGGGCACGCGCCACGCCACCTCCTGCTTGCTAGCTCGCTGTTGGAGACGGCCCCGAGCGCCACGACACCCCTGACCACCTCCCACTCCCCCTCGAGCTCTTTCCCCTCCTCCCCGTCTTTGTCTCCCTAGAATAGAGTAACTCGAATGGAGCTCGTCGTCGTCGCTTGTCGTTGTCGCAGCCACCACCCCTCCCTCTTCCCCTAGAGATGTCCACGAGCTCCGCCACCTCGTCCTCGACCTCCTCGCCGAGCTATGCAACGCCGAACGCCGCCGAACACCATCGACGCCGTCATCTTCAACGTTTGGCTCTCCAGATCACCGGAGATGCCACGACGCCGTCAGTGCCTCCCCGAGCCCGTTGTCTGCTCTGCGAGATCGCCGTGAGCTCCTCCGTCATTTGCCCCTCCTCCCCATGCCTCTCGATCACTGTAGCCACCGTTTCGACCAAAGCCAAAGCTCGCCGCCGCTCGGGCTGGTCGTCGGCGCCACCCCGATGACCTTCTGGTCACACCACCATGTCCAACGGGTTTGTGAGCACTCGTAGAGCCCGTAGGTGCAAACCTCAGTTCCTCCCACGCGTCGTATCGTCGAATCCGTCGCCACCAGAGCTTCGACCGCCGCAAAGCTCATCGCCGGTGCCTCTGCAGGCCTCCCCTCGCCCAGCCAGGCGCCCTCCTAGATGCGGGCGGGTGAGGGCTTCCTTCTGGTGCCCTCAGCACGCCCAGCCGCTGCCCCTAGCGCCACCCTGGCGAGCCGCTGCCGCACTGTGATGTCACCGGCGCTTAATCCGGCGACGCTGATGTGGCCTAATTAGTTCAGGCACTAATGACTCCCCCGGGTCATTGACATGTGGGCTCAGGCCCCTAACTAAATAAGGATTAGATTTAGCTTAGTGTTAATTAATTATGTTAGTTAGATTGGACAGTGACATGTGGGCCCCGCCCGGCTAACTAAACTAGGTTAGTGTTAGTTAATTTAGTTTAGTTAGTTGAGTCACTGACCAGTGGGCCCCACTGGTCAGGTTTGACCTGGACCTGCCTGTTGACCAACTGACGTAAGCATGACACCATGCTGACTCGGTAAAGTATTTCTGGAATTAAAATAAATCAGAAAATGATTTATGAATTTCAGAAAATACCCCAAACTTCTAAAAATCATAGAAAATAATCTATAACTCAGAATGAAATAATTTATATATGAAAAATTATCAGAAAAATCCAAGGAATCTGTTTATGGCATTTTCATGCATGTTTGAACAAGTTAAACCTGCTGATCAGGTCAAATCAATTAAATGACATTTAAATACCCACATGTGGAGTTTGAATTTGAATCTTGGATTCAAACCAACTTCATTTAATTCATTGCTAGTTGCATTTGCTCAAATCACAGCATATTGCCATGTCATGATCATGCATCATATTGTTGCATTGCATTGATTGTGTTCTTTCTCTGTTGCCGGTGTTTGTCCCTTCTCAGTAGACGATGTTCCGACAATATGTGATCAATGACACCGATGAAGACACAATGATATCTTTAGAAGTGCCAGGCAAGCAAAACCCCATTGAGCATTCCGATACAATCCCACTCTCTCGCTACTACTCTCTTTTACTGCATTAGGACAACAACGATTCAACTGCTATTTGCTGCGGTAGTTGAACCCCTTTCCTCTGCATGACCTGTCATTGCCACAGTAAATAGTTGAAACCCACTAGCATGAGTAGAAGTTGTTTGAGCCATGATGTGCCTACTCATTCATGTTTGCTTGTCATGCCTACTATTGCTTAGAGTTGTGTCAGGTCTGATTCATCGGGGATGAATTGGAATGGTGATGAACATGTCCTACTGTGTGTGAGCTAAGTGTGTGAACATGTTTTCGTAAAGGTAGCGGTGAGAGGCCATGTAGGAGTACATGGTGGGTTGTCTCACTAGAGCCATCCTTAAGAACTGAGTTCTGTGTAAGTTGTCCAATGACTAGCTGCTACCACACATTGGAATGCTTAAGTGCCCCTCTCGACTTATTAATCAACTCGATCTTTGTCCAGGAGTTGCAACTAGTTTCTGGTGTTTGTAGGTAGTGTTAGTAGTCTACCAAGTGGCACCCGGTACAGGTGGGCTTGGGACGGAATAGGCACACGTGGCCTGGTGTACCGAGTGGCACCCGGATGGTGGGCTTGGGAACCCTGTATACATCGTTTGGGGCCGTGATGGAAACCTTGGCCGGACTCCCTTGCGGATGGAACTCGAATAGACGATAAACATGGACTAGAGTCTTGTGTGGTTAGTCAGGTCGTGGCCGTCTACCTCGCCAGGCTTCCGCTTGAAGGTTGCCGAGATACACGACGTGTACATGGCGGTAAGTGGCGAGAGCGTGTGTGAAGAAGTATACCCCTGCAGGGTTAACATGATCTATTCGAATAGCTGGGTCCGCGGTTATGGACTTCTTGGATGCTTACATGGTACATAAACAACTTGAAATGGATACTCTAAAATGCTCAAGACAAGTGTGAGTGCTATGGATGGCGTTCTCGTAGGGAGACGGGATCAGATCCATAGTGGTGTATTGATTGGTGGATATATGGACTCGTGTGCGCCACCTTAAAAGAGTTACTGGCAGTCGTAGTTCAGTGTCACAGCCTCAAAATTGGGTTATCAATTTTGTGTTGTGATTTCTTCATAGCAAACCTCTTTCAAATTTTCTCATGAGGATTTCTAGATGACCCTGAGATTTCTGGTCATTTTCACCCTTTCAAAACCTTGCTCATGCCTTTGTCGGTAGGCAAGACCTCATTTGCATCACCTCAAATTTCTCTCAACCATAATTCCAAGCTTTTGGAATTTCAAGGTGGCCTTTGTGATTACAAAGGAGCCATCATTTGCCTTGATCTATTGATCACTCCATCCTTTCCAAGAGACCACCTTGTCTTCATAATTCTTGGATATGCAAAAATATTGCTAAGTCATATGCAATATTTTTGAATTGGGATTTATTCCTTTTATTGCCTGTCCGAGGAATAAAATCCAAAGGCATAGCTAGCCATCTCCTAAATTCATGAGAATTGGTGGAGTTGATGCTTATGCCTAAACCAAGCTCTGGCAAGTATATTGGCCAAAATTAAATAAGGAAAATTGCCTTTTCCTATTTTATGCCAATATTGCATTTCTGCAATTTTCCAAAGGAACTACTATTTTTATAGCATAGAAAATTCCCACATAAATTGTGGAGCTTGTCTTTGCTATATAATCACTAGTTCCATCCTCATCTCATGATTCTACAGTTAAAAATTTGGCACATGATCCAATGCAAGTTTCTGCCTTCTCTGAAATTTTGCAAAGGAAGTGCTTTATTCCTAAGTCCAATTGAGCTGCAATTTGGCAGGGTGTTTAACATTGTTAAATGACCCATGGATACCAATGATGAGCTCAATACATTCAACCTATCTCCCTATGCAATTTTTCAAAGTTTTTGACCAGAACACAAGTTTGTGAAGGAAGTACCTTCATAGTATTTCCAAATGAGATGAAACTTTTCCATCCTCTCAAGTATCACAAATCATTAGCCTCCACCCAAATTCAGTTCATTCAAATGAACTATGTGAGCACAGGAGCAATCTTTGTTTCTGTCCACATTTTCAGTTTGTGAAGCAAGTGTATTTTATCTTGCTCCACTATGGCTGATAATTTTTCCAGGACTTCTCATATCTATATGATCCCTCTCCTCAAGAGTTTGGCTTATTTCATCAAGCCATTTTCCCTAAGGACTTTTCTGAAGTATTTGGACAGAAATGATAGCTGTGAAGGAAGTACCATTTTGGTAAGTCCATTTGGTATGAACTTTTTACAGCATCATGGTATGTCCAAATCATCAGGCTTTGCCAAGTTATAGCCCAATCCAACACTCCGAGTGAGTGCTTGTTCATCATTCAGCTTCTGGGTCAGTTTTGGTGGTTCTACAGCAACTATGGTAAATAGTTGTCCAAATTACCTTACAACTCCCAAGATCGTAGTCCTTTCTACCCTAAGCCTCCCAGACATCAAGTTTACCTTTTACCCTCTCTGGTTTACTCTCTAGAGTGTGGTAAAGTTTGCAGCAGTAAACTTCTGGAGCTTGTTTTACTCAGCTAACTTTGTCTCTACCCCTCTCTTTACCATGGTAACACACCACGGTGGAAGGACTACACGTTAGACATGATCTTACAGCAGTAAAAATCCCAGAGCGTGCCATGCCAGTGGTGACCACGAGGCAAGCCAGCCAAAACGGTGGTCTAGCCACTATTGTCGTCGGCATCGCTGCTCCGACCGTCTCTGACCTCGCCATTAATGTCCTACAGCTCCCCCTCGACGTCGTCTTCCCTCTGGACCGCTGGCCCCCTTCGTTTTCTTCTCCGGCGAGCCGTGCCAATGACCAGAATAGTGCGCTCCTGTGCATTGTCGTCTTCCTCCCCGGTGTCCGCTTCCTCCTCTTGTCCTCAAGCCTTGCTCGTCTCCGTGACTCCCTGGCGCTCGTCCGCACCCTCCACGTCACTTTCCCGTGTGCCCCCGTGACTGCGGCGGCCGACAGAGCCGCGGGTGGACGCGCTCGGCGGTGCCCGACTCGAGTGCCCCTGCCCGGCTATATATAGCCCGCCCGCGCCTCGTTCGAGCTCATCAGCAGCTCCTCCACCCTCTTCTACGCTTCCCCGAGCCTCTCCCTGAGCCCGGAGCCCCTCTTTGGCCCCCTCCCCATAGCCATGGCCGCCGCCCCGGCCTTCTCGGATTCCGGAGCCCTGAGCCTCCCCTCGCCGTTCCTCCACCACCTCTTCATCCCTCAGGCTCCGGCGAACCTCCGCATAGCCTCAACCCTTCCGTTCCCCCACCACAACCCCATCTTCTCCAGTGGCCGAAGCCTCTCTCTTCCACGGGCCCTATTGCTTCTTCTCCCGTGATCCTCGACGGAAACGGAGACTACCCTGAGATGCGCCTCTCCGTCCTGCGCGTTTTGGTAGGTCGCACGACCCGCGAGGTGGCCGGAGTCGCCAGCGCTCCTCGTCGGGGCGATCTCCTCCCTCGGCCTCGGTCGCTCCAGAGCAGGAGGTTGAAGACGCCAGGCTAGACGGGCCCCTCCTCGCGCGGCCCCACCTGTCGGCGACCGAAGTGCCTGGCCCAGTGCCACGTCGGATAAGTGGCGGCGCCCCAGGCGCGAAGTCGTTTTCCCCACGCAAAAGCGTATTGCTGGATACTGCGCTTTCAATCACCGAAAGCTCAATACTCCTCTTCTTCGGGCCAGAATGCGCTTTCCTCTTCGGAAAGCGTATTTCTGAGAAAGATGCGATCTTTTTTCTGTCAGGGGCCAGTTTGTGAGGATTTTCTTTACAGATGGGTCCCTGGTAGTTAAACGGTCATATCTTTTTACCCGTAGCTCCGAATCAGGTGAATCCAAAGCCTGTGTCTTCGTTTCGTCGAGCCCGTTCCGTTGATGTCATTTTCATAATATTTTCACCTAGTGAAAATGACCATGTTATCCTTGCCGTAAACAGCCCCATCCGAGAGAGAACTATTTCTGGCGATTCTTTCCGCAAGCTTTCCGCACTTTTCTTCGGAGTATTTGTCGACCCCCAGGCAAGCCAACCTCTTATCATAAGCTCCGGACTCGCACGTTGACTTTGCTTGTACCTTGTGCATGTGTAGTTGCAGTCGATGGCTTATTGTTTTCAGGTGCAATCTTTCCTTTATGTATTTTCATGCAATCTTGTCTTGTCATGATATCTCTTGCCATGCTAGTTAGGATGTTGTTATTAAGAATGCGAGGTTGCTACTCTACTTGCTTTTTATGCCATAGTTATAAAATGTTATGATCCTTTTAATGCACCGTTAATATGCTAGAACTTAGTATTGTCATATTCCTTATGTTATAACCTGTGCACCTGAGAAGTTCGATATTTTGTATATGCATGTGTATGTTGCATGCTCATTGTTGCATTCTTGTTAAATACGCTCATGATGATGGAGAGTTAATAAAAATTAATTAATCATAACAAACTCCTCCGTCATCGATGGGATCGGTTCATGGTGCCACCAAATCAAACTTTTTCAGTGCAACCACATTTGCCTTTATGGGAAGGCCTTAATACGAACTCCTGTTATGCCTCTCGCCGGTGCCTCCAACGAGGGAAGGTTATGGACACGTTCTACCCTGATCACGTAGACGGACATAAGCCTTGTGTGCCCGTAGTTGTTTTGTTATGGTACCGGGTCCCCGTTTGGGACAATTTGGCCACGACGGTGGCCCTGTGTCTCTGGTAGACACAGGGCCACCCAGGACTAGCCCAGTAGGGAAGAGTCGGAGTGGCCGGGAGAGTGTCATGACAGTAGTTCGGTTTTGTCGGAACGTTGTTGGTCCACCCGAATGGGATGACGAGGCCATGGGTTCCGTGGTGTGGGTACAGTGCGCTACCTCTGCAGAGTGTTTACAAAGTCTATCGATAGCACACAGTTCGTAGTAGGTCACACTATTGGGTCTCGATCGGAATGGAGGATACACCAGATATAATAAAATTTGTTAATATGGTAACTTGAATGAAATAGTTGTACGAAGTCAAGACTAAGATGGAATTCATGAGATGAGTTCTCCGTGAATATTGGAGACAAGGTGTTGGTTGTGGTTGTGTCGGTGTACAAAAAGGGGGGTACACTTTTTGAACCCCTATGACTGTGCACGGGCAGTCCGAGCCACGGGCACCGCCGCACCAAGCAAGGCAAGGGAGGTGAGCCAGGGTGAGATCGAAGCTCGATGGAACTGGAGCAACACCAAAACCAAGACCACGAAGAGCAAAGGGACGAAGCAGGTTCCCCCGGCAAGATCCTTGCGAGGAGCTAGTTTTAGCAGCCCCGGCAAGATCCTTGCCGGGGCCGGCTTTAGCAGCCACGGCAAGATCCTTGCCGCGGCAACTCGCCCCACGCCTACGGAGCGGATCACCCTTGAGTCCACTGCCCCCATGGGGCAAGGATTCGGGAGATATCCCCGCAGTGGCATGCGGATCTTTGTGAAGACATTCAAGATTAGGTACACACTAAGAAGACGATGAACCTTGGCGGGATCCCAGCCAAGGAAGACCACAAGACCTCCGGCAAGCACCTTGCCGGGGATGGCAGCAGGCGCCGCGACAAGACCCTTGCCGGGGCCCCGGCAAGGCCCTTGCCGAGGACATCCGCGGGGCCACCATTAGGCCCACGCCAACTAAACTTCCACCGCCTTATGCAGCTGTCGACCCAACCAGCTGGGCAGGCACCTGCGTGGTGGCATGCAAATCTTTGTGAAGACCCACCATTGCGCCACCTCAGCTGCCTGCCTGCCTACATGGCATCTCAGGCATCGCTGGCCAGGGCGCGTACCGACACAAGAAGGAGTGGCGACGGACAAGACAGATCTCTCCCCCGTCCCCGATAAAGCAAGGACACCTAAGCAAGACGCATTAAATGCGCCTTGTCATGTAATGCAAGAAGCCAAGAACACAGATATACAATCCACCAAAGCAGGAGTAGGGTTTTACGCATCCTCGCGGCCCGAACCTGGATTAACGAACCGTGTGCTTCCTGTTAGATCCGCTCTTCTCTCAACCCTGCGCCCCGCTAACTGTAGTAGGGATTCTTGTGATCCCATAGGTATCGTTCCCAATACACCGACATCTTTGGCGCGCCAGGTAGGGGACGCAGTTGTGAGAATCGGCTTTAGCAGTTAGTTCGATGCTTCTTCATCATCATGACACCCAAGAAGAAGACGACGTTGGCGGTTGCCCAGTCGGAAGCCGGACAGCCCGTCCCGACGTGGGCTAGCAGCAGACCGGTCGCGGAAAGGACCCGGGGCGCTGCTCGCGAACACTAACACCGTCCCAGCATCCGGAGTTTGGGAGGTGGCGATGTTTGTGCACCTGGTAACGGGCCACACACCGCCAAATCCAAAGACGGAGCTAGGCCCGCCGCGAGTGGCGCGGGGCCCTCTGGGATCGCTGCCGCACTACCTGAAGGCGACGCAAGGACCTCCAGGACTCCCACGCCGGCGCCAACAGCATGCTCCTCCCAATAGCGCGCGACGAGCGGCGTCACCACGCCGAAGACCCCGGGCGTCGCCGCGGGAAGAGCTCCGAGCGGCACTCCCGAGACGTAGAAGACCTGCCCGCCCGCCGAATCGTTGGTGGAAACGACATGCGACCGCGGGATCGTGATGGAGCTCCCCCTGACATGGTCAGGGCTCGAAGCGTGTCGCGGTCCATGCAGGTTTCGCTACTGCTAACCCCAGCAGAAGCCCTGGCGCGCACGTAGTTGCTCCTCGACTTTCCTCCCGCTACGGGGAAACTCGACGAATGGAGAGCCACCATCTGAAGCCTTGTCGCGGTCGCCAACAAGGATGAACCAAGTCCAGCGAGGCCCCCAGGTCGACGCTCCGATGGGGTCCCACGCACCGGTGGCGGGAGGATCGGCAGCACTGTGGCCATGGTGCATTCGCCTCCTTCTCGCCCGGTACCACGTGTGTCGACTCATCGAGACGTCGCGGGTGACGCCATCTCCATAGCGTCGTCCGACCCACGGACCCACGGCGACCAGCATCAAGTTCTTTAGGAGCGAGCTCATGAAGATGCTCGGACCACCATCGAGCGCCGGCGTGGAGCACGCCACCAGTCAGACAGGCGAGCAGGGCCTGCTGTGAACCGCCCAACACCGGAGAACCCTGGAAGTCTACCTTACGAGGTAGGCTGTCTGGCTTTTACTCGTGAGCTGCGGCAGTTCCAGTGGCCCACTCACCGCACCTTCAAGCCTGACGTTGGCGAGAAGTACAATAGCAAGACCAACCCGTCGGAGTTCCTCAGCATCTACACCATCACGATGCAAGCTGCCGGAGCCCGCGACGATAAGGTGCTTGTGAATTACTTTTCGTTGGCTCTTAAACCCAACGCCATGTCGTGGTTGATGCACTTGCCGGTAGACTCTATTTCCTCCTGGTCGGATTTGTGCCATGAGTTTGTTGGCGCCTTTACAGGAGGCCACCAAGCCCATGGCCAAGCAAGTGACCTCCATGTCATTCCCCAGAAGGAAGGTGAGAGTCTGCGGAAGTATATACAGAGTTTCAGCCGGGTACACTACAATATCTCTGATGTTCACCCTGCCGCCATCATCAGCGCGTTTCATCAGAACGTGCGTAACCACAAGATGTGTGAAGAGCTAGCAATGACCAAGGTGAAAGACGTGGTAGAACTCTATGTTCTTGCTGACAAATGTGCCCGGGGTGAAGAGGGAAGGAAGTACCCCGGCGAAGATGCCGGCGTGGAAACCGACTCTTCAGATGAGGATACTGCCGCCCCGGAGAAAAAAGGCCGGCGCCGCAATAGGAAGCGCAAGGGTAAAGCCGTGCTTGCCGTCGAGGGATCTGATGACGCCGGCTCCGCCAAGAAAACCAAGGCAGATGACCCCAGCAAGGAAATTGCCGGGTTTGTCGCCTGGCGGGCCTTGGTGGCTGCCGAGAAGCCAGGAAACTCCGACAAGCAATACTGCAAGATCCATCGCACCAAA
The DNA here is from genome assembly GCA_902687465.1 of Secale cereale. NCBI lineage: Eukaryota > Viridiplantae > Streptophyta > Magnoliopsida > Poales > Poaceae > Secale > Secale cereale. The sequence goes on from LR738710.1 coordinate 460,698,449, forward strand.
GGCCATGATCTCCAGAATTGCCGACAGGTTGAGCTCCTTGCTGAGAAGCAGAGGGCTGAATATGAGAGGCGGGACAAGGAGAAGGGCCAGGATGGTGCTGGGGGGTCCGGCAAGAAGCGTGATGGCCAAGAAGGCCGTCGCGGCAAGGATAAACAGCAGGAGAGGCCCGCCCAGGACCGTGATAGAAAGCCAGAAGACGACAATCACGAAGAGGACGACGAGTCCGACGACCAAGAGTTTCAGAAAGCCACGGAGGCCATGTGTGTCGATGGGGGCACCTTGCTGCATACTTCTCACCGCCAGCTTAAACAGTGGGCGCGTGAGATTACAGCGGCGGAGCCGTCGTCTGGTGCCCAAAAGCCATAGAAATGGTCCAGGACACCTATTATTTTTGACACTGAGGATCACCCTGATCGCACTACTGCGGTCAGGTGCTTGCCATTGTTGGTTTCACCGACAATACGCAACCTCAAGGTGACAAAGATGCTAGTCGATGGCGGGGCCGGTCTGAACTTAATCTCGCCTACAGTAATCGAGAAGCTGCAGATTCTTGACGAAGACCTCGAAGAGACGGGCATGTTTTAGGGGGTCAACCCGGGGAGAAGTCAACCGAAGGGGAAGGTCACGCTGCCCGTGACTTTTGTAAGTGACCTGAACTACATGACAGAAAGGACCGTGTTCGATGTCGCCAAGATCCCCTTGCCCTACAACGGGATCCTTGGCCGCCCAGCGCTGGCCAAGTTCATGGCGGCGTCACACTATGCCTACAACACCCTGAAGATGCCAGGACCTATGACGATCATCACCATCCCCTCCGATAAGAAAGATGCGCTGAATTGCGCTGACCAACTATACCAACAAGCAGTTGCAGCAGCTGCCGCGACTAGGGCACTTGCTCCTGCCACTGGAGCCCCGGGCGGGAAGAAGAAGAAGACCGGTGAGACCTCGGGCACACACTCCGGCAAGCGCACCTCTTCGGAGTGTAGTGCTCCCGTCGAGGACGTGCCAGAGAGCTCCACCGGCAGAAACAAGAAGTCCAGGGCCACGCCGCCAGGAACCAAGAAGGTTTCTGCCAAGGAGGACCGCACAGGAGGGGCTTTCACCATAAGCTCCACCCTTGACGACAAATAGGAAGACGCGCTCGTCACCTTCCTCCGGGCAAATGTCGATGTGTTTGCATGGCAAGCATCGGACATCCCCGACGTTCCCAGGGAGGTGATTGAGCACCACCTTGTTGTCTGTCCTCATGCGCGGCCTGTCAAGCAGAAGGTCAGGAAGCAAGCTTTGGAACGACAAGAGTTCATAACAGAGGAGATCCGGAAACTGGAAGCAGCGGGTTTGGTAAGAGGAGTGCTCCATCCAACGTGGTTGGCCAATCCAGTGGTAGGGCGCAAGGCAAATGGGAAGTGGAGGCTGTGTATTGATTACACAGATATCAATAAGGCTTGTCCCAAAGACCCCTTCCCGTTGCCGCGCATCGACCAGATTGTTGACTCCACTGCTGGGTGTGACCTGCTGTCATTTCTCGATGCCTACTCCGGCTACCACCAGATCTTCATGACAAGAGAAGACGAAGAGAAGACATCATTCATCACCCCATGTGGTACGTATTGTTTTGTACGAATGCCTTTCGGGTTAAAGAATGCTGGCTCAACGTTTGCAAGGGCAGTCCAGGGTTTTGAACCCCAGCTCCATAGAAATATGGAGGCTTATATGGATGATATAGTGGTCAAAACCAAGAACAGGGCAACCCTTATACCAGATTTACAAGAAACCTTTGCGAACCTACGCAAGATTAACCTCAAGCTGAACCCTGAGAAGTGCGTCGTCGGCGTCCCGTACGGCAAGCTTCTCGGGTTCTTTGTGTCACAGCGTGGGATAGAGGCCAATCCGGACAAGGTCAAAGCTATAGAACAGACTGAAGCACCCAAACAGGTCAAGGATGTGCGTTGGCTTGCTGGCTGCGTCGCCGCCATGAGCAGATTCATTTCCAAGTCTGCCGAGCGAGCCCTCCCCTTTTTCAAGATTTTGAAAAAGGCAGGCCCAATGGAGTGGACGCCAGAAGCCGAAGCAGCATTGCAAGATTTGAAGAGGTATATTTCCTCCACGCCAGTACTAGTTGCGCCTAAGCCACAGGAACCGTTGCTGCTATACCTGGCGGCAACGAACCAGGTGCTCAGCGCTGCACTAGTGGCACCGAGAGAAGTTGATGGCGAGGTGATAGCAGCGATAGAGCCTGATGCCGTTGGTGTAGAGACGACACGGCCGGTTGGAGTGCCGCCGAGGAAGAAAATGATGCAGCACCCGGTCTACTTTGATAGCTCCCTCTTGCAGGGGGCTAGATCAAGGTACTCCGGCATGCAGAAATTACTCTTCGGCCTTCTCATGGCCTCGAGGAAGCTGGGTCACTACTTCCAGGCACTCGAGATCACTGTCGTCACTCGCCTCCCTCTGCAACGGATATTGCACAATCCCGATGCAATGGGAAGAATCGTAGAGTGGGCACTGGAGTTGTCCAGCTTTGGCCTCAAGTTTGAAAGTACCTCGATGATTCAAAGCCGAGTCCTGGCGGAGTTCGTTGCAGAATGGACCGCGACGCCTGATGAAGAAGCCCAGGAGATTGCTCTCCCCGGCAAAGAGGCGAGTTGCTACTGGATCATGTACTTTGATGGAGCTTTCTCCTTACAGGACGCCGGGGCTGGCGTACTGCTTGTCGCGCCCACCAGAGAGCACCTCAAGTACATGGTCCAGATGCACTTCCCCAGGGTGGTATCAACGAACAATACTACTGAATATGTGGGGCTGCTTGCTGGTCTTAGGATCGCGGCAGACCTCAGAATCAAGAAACTCATTGTCAGGGGCAATTCGCAGCTTGTCGTCAAACAAGTCAACAAAGATTACCAGAGCCCGTTGATGAAGGCCTACGTCGATGAAGTGAGAAAGCTGGAAGAGCGCTTTGATGGTATACAGGCGGGGCACGTTCCCCGAGCAGAGAACGACATCGCCGATTACCTGTCAAAGCACGATGCCCTCAAGTTACCTGTGGAACCAGGTACCTTTGTGCTTCAGCTTTCTCAGCCATCCGTTGATCCATCAACAGAGCAAAACAAGAGGAGGAAATCAGGGCCTGGCAAGTACTTTCCTGCCGAGCTCCCTGGAGCCGCCGGCAAGGAAGTTGCCGGGGACACTGAGCCCGCCACGGGACGGCTAGCTCCGGCGGAGCATCAAGCTCTTGACGTCGAGACAGCCGTTCCTATAGCGGAGGAAATGCCTTTAGTCCTCGCCGTCGAGCCTCAGGCTCTGGCGTGGGCACAACATACCGTCCGATTCCTCCAAACTGGGGAACTTCCTGAGGAGCAGGAAGAAGTGGAAAAAGTAGCCCGTCGGTCTGCTATGTACCAGTTCGTCGATGACGTCCTGTACAGAAAGAGACCGAATGTGGGGACCCCGACTCATAAGTCGTGATCACCGAATGCACGTGTACAGTGATCCCAGAGATCAATGCTCACTGAACACACAGAAACTGAATAACAAGAGTCTTACATCCAAACATACCGTATTACACAAATAGGACCATAATGGTCAAGTCTTGAGTATAACATTGCAGCGGAAATCTTCAATGACAACATGGACCCATGCCATCTGCCTTAACCCTACAGGCATTCTGACTGGGAAGCGTCCTAGCTCGCATGCTCGTCACCAAGAAATCTTCATCATAACCTGTTCTCTCCTGCCTGGTCAATAAAATAACCAGTGGCAAGCCAATGAGTACATTGAATGTACTCGCAAGCAACCCAAGTGTGATAACAGAATAATTATGCAAGGCCCTACTGCTAGGTTGGCAGTTTTGCGGAAAGCTAGTTTTTCATATGCAATTATGATCAACATATAACAAGGGCATGCATGAGTCTGTAACAAGCATCAGGAGGTCACAGACATCATTATCAAGAAAGAGTTGCAATCAACTCATGCTCAAGCTCATTGTGACTTCCTCACAATCACATCATCAATATTACTGAACCAGGTTGTTTCCTCACACACACACACCAGGTTTCGCAAACATTGGACGTAGCCCAAGAGCGGTTACCCAACTGTCCATGACCGTGGACACGGCTATTCGAATAGTTTTACACTCTGCAGAGGTTGCACACTTTACCCACTAGATCCGGGGAACTTCCGTGTCATCCACGACCCGCGGTACCTTAGGTACCCGGGGTAAGCACCCGATCACTATCTTTCCCTAGGCGACACTAATATGGAGTCCACTCGATTGGTAACAGCCCCGTGCCAAACATTTCACATCTCAAGGTTTGTGGAGACTCGCTCCGTATTCATCACATATCACAAGCACGGGGTACCAACGGTGTGTCCGGTGCCCTATGAAAACAGTCATGGCCGCCTATCCAAGCATGACCCCGTCCCGAGAGTGACCTCATGTCACTCCCATCACTAGTAATGCGGGCGCCATGATAGTATCGACCTAGGTAATCAATAATGCCCTTTCCCATATAAGGGTAGAGTGGTTGCGCATGTAAGGTTGGAATAACGGTCGCAACTTAAACCAATCCGTTTTCAAAACAACACACACACTTGCCTCGGTACACCACTTCGTCATCAAGTGGTTACCCATCTCACCATCTCCCTCGGGCATAAATGGCACCCGACGGGGTTTTCGAAAAGTCTTTTGAAAGTATCCTGCCTCCGTCACCATGCATATACCCGTGCTATTTGCATAGCCACTACTATAGCAACCTAACTACTCCCACCCACATAACCCTCATAGGAAGGTAGGGTCATGTTTGATGCAAGTTTCAACAGTAAAGTAACAAAGGTAGCAACCAAAGGGGTTTCCTCCTCAACATGATTCCGATGCATTGAATAATAAGGTGTTATGAGACATGCATAAAAAGGTCTCTTGAACATGGTCAAAGGGTTGCTTGCCTTATTCTTCCGAGTCTTCAAATCTTCTGGTCCATCTCCGATTACTCCGTTTATTACGTTAACTAACGATGGAAACAATCATAATAAGCAACACAATCAAAGCAAAAAGTAAAAGTGCTCTAAAAATAGTAGTTGGACTTTTCTAGGATACCTCTGGTCATATGAAAAATAACCAAGGTGGTTACATAGGTGTTGGATCAATGAATAGCTTGGATCATTTCAATATGATGGAACCAAAGGGTTTATGGATTTGGAAGAAGTATACAGAAATATTTCCTTGAATGATGAGCAAAGGTACCCATCATCAAGTCATGATTTTGGAAGCATCTAGGAGTTGGTTTCAATGGATTTGGAATTGAAATGAATTTCCTAGGATTTTGCAAAGCTGATAAATATGAAGAAATGGCTCAATATTTGGTGGGGTACAGAAACTATTATTAAAAATGTTCCAAAACTAAGTTTGGACATGACAAGCATCTAGGAACTTGAATCACTGTATTTGGATCAAGATTGAGCTCTCTGTGATTTTCTAAAGTTTATCACAGAAATGAAATAAAGGCATTTGATAAATATTTGTGAAAGAAATGTTTCTGGAATAATGTGCATGTTGCACCATGTGATAGAGCATGATTTATGGAGTCATAGGAAATTTGAATCATCAAGTTTGGAGTTCATTTGAATATTTGGGTGATTTTGGAAGTTTACTGGAAACAGAAAATAAAAATAAAAAGGGGGTTATACCCTTGCGCGCAGGGCGAAGAATAGCTGCACCGTGACTAGGCCGACCCATCAGCACAGCAGCGCGCAGGGACTCGGCCACGTCGAAAGCGCCCGCCAGGAAAGGCGCTTCCGCGCGGGGAAAGCGGCCGTGGCCAGATCCGCCTCCACTTAAACGGAGGGGCCCGCCCACTGGGTCGCTGACGCGCGGGCCCCAGCGGCAGGTTCTTCTTCCTCCCGCGCGATACGACGGGGAACAGGGGAGGTGCGGCCGAGTGCTCGCCGTCGTGGCCCCGTTGGCTCGGGCCATCTCCGGCGACGCTCCGGCCACCGGAGTGACCAGCGCGGAGAGGCGCATCCAACCGTGGGTAGCACGCCTGCCGGGGAGGACCAGGGCGAGCAGGCGTCCAACCGCGGCGGAGGAGGGCTCCGGTCATCTTGAGCTTCGAGCATAGGGGCGTCTTGGGGAGGTTTGGCGGAGGCGGGGAGCTCCCTGGAGGTCGAGCGGTGGCACTGGAGTGGCTAGGAGGAAGAGAGGAGCTCGGGGTTGCCCGAATTCGAGCGGCGGCCTGCGGCTCTGCTCCGGCCAAGGAGGAGGCTGGAGGGCACGGGAGGATGAGTGGGACGGCTTGGGAGGCGTAGGAGAGAAGGGAAAGGCCAAAGGAGGTGCAAGCGGGTTCGGGGGTGCCCTATTTATAGGTAGGCACCGGTCCACCGAGGCGCCGTGCGCCGGCGAGGCCGTTGCTGTTGCTGCGGGCCATGCGAGCCTACCGCAGCGTGTCCGGGGTACTCCTGGAGCTGGTCCACGCCTAGAGGAAGAGAAAGGAGGAGCGGGGAGGCGTTAGAGGGCCGCGCGTGTGAGCTTGCTCACTGGAGCGCTCGGGCGGCCACGGCGCGCGTGCGAGCAGGAGTGAGGGAGGAGGAGAGAGGAGGGGGCCGACCGCCTGGCAGGTTGCGGACGTCGAGGCCGCCTCGAGGGACACGAGGGGGAGGCCCAAGGCTGTCGGAAGCAGCCGATTGGGGGCGGCTGCAGTGCTCCAGAGCACTGTAGCGCGCTCCAGAGCGTGCTTTTGGCCGGCATGGCCGTGCCTTTAGCTCCTTGGCCGTGTCCTCTTGTGTCCAGCAGTGTTAGGGAGTAGTAAAGAAGTGGCCTGTGGCTTTGGATGCTCCAGGGAACCACTGGGATGAGGAGGGAGGTGAAGGAGAGGGTGAAAATTGCTGTCCAGCAATAGGAATTGGGGTTTTACCCCCTCCAATAATTGAGCTGAGGCCATAGAGAAGTTACTGGGGGTAGAGGATGATCAGGGGAAGGTGTGGTAGAAATTTGGGGTAAAGGGAAATAGAAAAAGGGGTCCAAACACAGGTTTTGGTAAATGAACAGAAGGTGTTTGATCAAGTGTTGGGGAGGCAAATGACTTCCAATTGGCATGGGACTTAACAGGATCAAATGTAACCTATAATTAGGCCCCTACACCAAATTTGAACTCATTTGGGCAAAGTGGCCAATGTAACTTTGGTGAACCCTAGAAATCAACAGAAATGGGTTCACCTTTCTGGAGTCAAGCAATTCATCTCCCCTTGATGCACCACTTGGTGTAGCATCATCATTTGGGGTTATGAATATGCCCACAAAGTTTGAGGCTCCAGATAAAAAGTTGACAATGTATAGTTGTTCAAATTTGAATTTGTACAGAAGTGGTTTTGGGGTGATCTGATCAAGTTGCTCTATTCCAAATCTTGTGCCATTTGGTCTAGATGCCGTATTAGGCCATTCTAGAATGTGCACCAAATTTGAGATCATTTGGACAAGTTTGGCAATGTAGAGTTGCTCAAACTTCAAATATGGACAGAATGGTTTTGAGGGGATTAGAGGATGTTTCCTTGATCTTCAAGGCATGAGGCTTTGCAAGATCGTCAAATATGTCATATATGACATGATAGAATTTCCCTGGAATTTTTGGAGAATATTTCCTTTGTAAATATTTCAAAAGCTTGAAATATCCAGAAAGGGTTTTGGAAGGATTTGTCCAATATTTTGAACATGACCATGTGTTGAAACTCTTATATATGGACAATATATGTCCTATGAGTCTCCCTGAATTTTGGCAAATATTTTTGAAATGATTAAATAATTTTTCCCTATTAAAGACCATTTCTGGCCTTAAGAAAAAGCTTTTAAATAAAATATAAAAATAACTTTTAAAATTATACTTTTGTGGTTTCTGGGAGTCCTATATCTAATAGGATTCAAATAAACTTTTTGAAAGATTTTTCACACCCTAAATAAGGTACTTGCAGTGCAAACCTCAATTCAGGGGTTTTTGGAAAACTAATTTTAGAAAATACCATTTGGCCAAAATATTTTTATAAGAAAATTCTATACTGGTCTATACACATGGCATGATCATTGGGAAAAGGTTTTGGGTCAAGGAGATGAAGTATAAAAGTTGGAGGATTTATTTGATTTTTAGAGCACTAGCAAACAGCAGACAAAAGTCAAATCAAGCAAAGTCAAAAGCACTCAAAAGTTTTTGCAAATCCATATTTTTAACATGAAAATTAGCTTAAGCAATGTGATATGAAAATCTGGGTGTGACAGACCTACCCCCCTTACAAGAATCTTGTCCCCGAGATTCCCAGACTAGGCGTGGAAAGAAAGGCGGAGTCTTGGATACGGGGTAGTCTTCACTTCTTCTTGTTGGTTCTGCTTCCGAGTGGTGCTCCTTGGAATCTTGAAGTGCTTGATGGTATGGCTTCTTGCTTGATGCCTTCCTTGATGGGGGTTGCTGAGGGGTCTCTTGCATAGGTTAGGTTGGGTTAGCTGTCAAAGGCTCGGTGATCGATGTCCTTGCGGGCATCGGGCTAGCTAGGAGGTAAGAAGCACTTCCAGAGTGGGGGCTCGTGGAAGATTTGGTGCACGGAGGGTATCTCAGGTGGTAGATCTAGCTGGGAAGCCGTCTACTACATGACTTGCAGTGATCTCAGAGGGTCCAATGAACCTTAGCGCGAGCTTCCCCTTGACGTGGAAACGCTTGGTTTCCTTCAGAGGAGTTACCCGCAGGTACATGTGGTCCCCGACATGGAAACTCATGTTCCGACGGTGAGTGTCAGCATAGCTCTTTTGCCTTGACTTGGCTGCCTCCAAACGTTCTCTGACTAGTTGGACTTGCTCTTCCGCTGCGCGGAGAATATCCGGTCCAAAGACTAGCCTTTCTCCAGTCTCTGACCAGTTGAGGGGTGTGCGACATCTGTGTCCATACAACACCTCAAATGGTGCCATCTGAAGGCTCGACTGGTAACTGTTGTTATAGGAGAACTCGGCGAAAAGGAGACAATCCTCCCACTTGGCTCCATATGCCAAGACACAGGCTCGGAGTCATGACTTCGAGAATCTGATTGACTCGCTCAGTCTGACCTCCGGTCTGTGGGTGGAAAGCCGTGCTGAAAGATACTTGGTTCCCAAGGCTGCTTGGAACTTCTTCCATAACCTAGAGGTTAACTGGGTTCCTCGATCTGACACAATCTCCCTGGGAACGCCGTGAAGACTTACGATTCGGTCGATGTAGAGAGCTGCCAGCCGGTTTGCCATCATAAGTGGTCTTGACAGGAATGAAATGGGCCACCTTGGTCAACTGATCGACTATGACCCAGATAGAGTCATGTCCTCTATCCGACCTTGGCAATCCAGTGACGAAGTCCATTCCGACTTTATCCCACTTCCACTCAGAAACCTTGAGTGGTTGAAGCAATCCAGCGGGTCGCTGATATTCAGCCTTGACCCTTTGGCACACATCACACTTTGCAACATAGGTTGCAATCTCTCTTTTCATCATGTGCCACCAGAATCGTGCCTTCAAGTCTTGATACAATCTTGGTGTGAGCGTTCCTTCGACACGGAAAAGCTCGGCTCCTTTGAGAGGAGTGGTTTGCAGATACGCCCGGTCTTCATCGCGGAAGTTTTCTTCTTGATGACGGTGGTCGGTGTAGATCTTCCTTCTTGACAGGGCGGTCTTCAAACGTCTTCCATCCAGCTGTCCGTCTCTTCTTTGTCTTCGGGCGGACAAGTAGGCCATCAAATAATGATGTTACCTATCTTGTCCACTTACTCCATGAGGTCTAACGGGTACGCAAGATAAGCTGGGGTATTGGTGGTGGTCTCGGTTGAGTATTTGCAGAGGCCTTCCTGACTCTGAGTCAAGGCCCGTGGTCAGAATCTGACCAGGTTGTGGCTCGGTGGGGCTTAAGGGTTTCAAGGATTTTAGTGAGTGAGTGAACTTATATCATCTTATCCTTAAGCACAGTTTCTGAGATGCCAATAGCTCTATCTAGTACGCCGAACGGAAAAGCGTCTTCTCGCAGAGACCAACTTCAATCACCACTCATTGCCATACATATCCTCATGACTCTCAAGAGATGGTCTCACAAAATTATACTTGTCTAAGATCCCCAAATCCATATGTACGTCTACCTCTAAAATCCAAAGGTAGATCATACATGCTGCTGAGCTTAAATTAAACTCCACAATCCGAGCACTCAACCTAATCTTGCAAGGCTCAAGATAATGCATCACCAATCTAAGGAAACACGTCATATGCCACTCCAAGATTTTGTTTCCTTCCTATAGATCACCTCCAATATCCCGGTAATTACCATCAATCACCACATAATCCAATAATCCTACAATTCCGATGTCTACGGTGTTCCACAAGATCTCAAGTCTCTATAATACCCAAATACTTGGAAGGACTATGCATCACGATAGTATGTCCACCAAATTCCCATCATCCGGGTCAAGTAATCTCCAAGATCACGACTAAATAGATCCCTAAATCAACTCCGAAAAAATAACCCAATCTCCTAGGTTATTGTCCATCGAGAAGCTTGATATCATAATCAGGATCATAGGTCTAAATCCAATCTTACTCCGAACCATGCAGACATATCCAGCATTATACCAACCAGAATCACCTACATAAATCCAAATCTCATGTCCATCGGGCACTCGTTCATGCTTCCCCAAAGTCATGATCCCACCAACATGAAAACCTCACAATCCACCAAGGTCTCAGATAATTCCTTGAAGTCACTGATATAAAGCCACCAAGTCATCTGTCCAATATCCTCGAACTGGTCTATCTATGGCATCGTCAGACCTCGTGCTATATCAGGATGAAAATATGCTCACTCATCATGTCCACTAGCTCCTTTACGAACCCAGTGTTGTGCAAGGTTACAAAGGCTTAACAGGTTCTCTCGCCTTACCATGGGTTAGGCACATGGTTAAGGATTCGTGCTGGAGTGTCTCGGGAAGTCTCAAAGGGTCTAGGAAGAGGGTTACTGGTCTGGAGGGTTAAACATAACTCTACGGAGTTGCAGTAGATCGTGGAGGTTGTAGTAGAAGTCTTCGGTGCCAGTTGGCCATCGAGGTAGAATCCTTGGTGCATCTTGTCTTGCGGGTCTTCAATTGGGGAGAGAGAGAATAGAGGGAAGAAGCAGCGCAGAGGAGGGAAAATGCCTAAAGGGGGTGCTATAGTGCAGGTGCAACAAACAGGTGCAAAAAGGTCGAAAAAAAGAAACAAGGCAAGGAAGGTGATATAGCCATGCACTTGTAGCCTGGGGCAAAAGCGCGACTTATATCAAAACACAAGCAGATAAAAGCAAACAACACACAATCATGGTTCTATTCGAACCATCATATGGACTCGACTGCGCATAGGGGGTACACGACTCATCCTACCCTAGGGGTTCTCGGACTCAGTGCCGTGACTTGTGCCTCGTGCAGTCTTCTGAGCTTCCTCGGGTGTTGCTAAGTCCCTTGTAGTTGCTTCATGAATGATCCGGGTTGAGCCTGAAGAATCTTCAACATCTTCTCGCCTGATGAGGTGATGGGGTGAAGGTGCCTCCTTGTAGCTGGCGTTGACTTGGTCTTCTCTTGTCTCTTTAATCATGACGATCCCTTGTGCCTCCTGGGACGTCGAGGGTACCAGGTAGGCAATCCATATGTAATGACAATAACAAGGCATAATAGAGGTCCAACATGTCGGTTTCGTTGATGAAAACATCGACACCAAGAGCGGGGGATGAAGAGAACCGTTTTCTTGCTCACCACAGTGAGGCGGACCAAATGGCAAGGTTCTCATCCACCGGTGGTTGTCGATACAACAACGGTAGTGACATGATTACTCTATTAGCGACGCATATCATGATTTTGCATAACCTATAGCCTGGTCATCATAGGCCAATGTTGCATCGTCTTGGGGGTTCTTGTCAAGGGTGTCCCCCATCTTCTGGGTCTTCATGTCCTCACTCATCGAGGGTGTAGTTTCTGTTGGTATCATCTTGTCGTGGTGTCACCAATCTTGCGTGCAAAAGTGGTGGGTGAGTGTTTGGCAAGGTGCACTCCACGAGGATTACAGAAAATCCGGTGGTCTGGGGCATAAGGGTTCTAGCGACCAAGGTTTTGAAGGGGAAGAGATCAAGTATAGCCTAGTTTTCGAAAAACTGAGAAGGGAAGAGAAGCATAGATAGTTTTGAAAACTAGTAATAGTTTTGAAAATAGTTTTACCCTAACTAACGACCATGCTAACTAAGGCTTCCTACAGTCAGGATGGCTCTGATACCAGCTCTGTGGGGACCCCGACTCATAAGTCGTGATCACCGAATGCACGTGTACAGTGATCCCAGAGATCAATGCTCACTGAACACACAGAAGCTGAATAACAAGAGTCTTACATCCAAACATACCGTATTACACAAATAGGACCATAATGGTCAAGTCTTGAGTATATCATTGCAGCGGAAATCTTCAATGACAACATGGACCCATGCCATCTTCTTTAACCCTACAGGCATTCTGACTGGGAAGCGTCCTAGCTCGCATGCTCGTCACCAAGAAATCTTCATCATAACCTGTTCTCTCCTGCCTGGCCAATAAAATAACCAGTGGCAAGCCAATGAGTACATTGAATGTACTCGCAAGCAACCCAAGTGTGATAACAGAATAATTATGCAAGGCCCTACTGCTAGGTTGGCAGTTTTGCGGAAAGCTAGTTTTTCATATGCAAATATGATCAACATATAACAAGGGCATGCATGAGTCTGTAACAAGCATCAGGAGGTCACAGACATCATTATCAAGAAAGAGTTGCAATCAACTCATGCTCAAGCTCATTGTGACTTCCTCACAATCACATCATCAATATTACTGAACCAGGTTGTTTCCTCACACACACACACCAGGTTTCGCAAAACATTGGACGTAGCCCAAGAGCGGTTACCCAACTGCCCATGAACATGGACACGGCTATTCGAATAGTTTTACACTCTGCAGAGGTTGCGCACTTTACCCACTAGATTCGGGGAACTTCCGTGTCATCCACGACCCGCGGTACCTTAGGTACCCGGGGTAAGCACCCGATCACTATCTTTCCGTAGGCGACACTAATATGGAGTCCACTCGATTGGTAACAGCCCCGTGCCAAACATTTCACATCTCAAGGTTTGTGGAGACTCGCTCCGTATTCATCACATATCACAAGCACGGGGTACCAACGGTGTGTCCGGTGCCGTGTGAAAACAGTCATGGCCGCCTATCCAAGCACGACCTCGTCCCGAGAGTGACCTCATGTCACTCCCGTCACTAGTAATGCGGGCACCATGATAGTATCGACCTAGGTAATCAATAATGCCCTTTCCCATATAAGGGTAGAGTGGTTGCGCATGTAAGGTTGGAATAACGGTCGCAACTTAAACCAATCCGTTTTCAAAACAACACACACACTTGCCTCGGTACACCACTTCGTCATCAAGTGGTTACCCATCTCACCATCTCCCTCGCGCATAAATGGTACCCGACGGGGTTTTCGAAAAGTCTTTTGAAAGTATCATGCCTCTGTCACCATGCATATACCCGTCCTATTTGCATAGCCACTACTATAGCAACCTAACTACTCCACCCACATAATCCTCATAGGAAGGTAGGGTCATGTTTGATGCAAGTTTCAATAGTAAAGTAACAAAGGTAGCAACCAAAGGGGTTTCCACCTCAACATGATTCCGATGCATTGAATAATAAGGTGTTATGAGACATGCATAAAAAGGTCTCTTGAACATGGTCAAAGGGCTGCTTGCCTTATTCTTCCGAGTCTTCAAATCTTCTGGTCCATCTCCGATTACTCCGTTTATTACGTTAACTAACGATGGAAACGATCATAATAAGCAACACAATCAAAGCAAAAAGTAAAAGTGCTCTAAAAATAGGAGTTGGACTTTTCTAGGATACCTCTGGTCATATGAAAAATAACCAAGGTGGTTACATAGGTGTTGGATCAATGAATAGCTTGGATCATTTCAATATGATGGAACCAAAGGGTTTATGGATTTGGAAGAAGTATACAGAAATAATTCCTTGAATGATGAGCAAAGGTACCCATCATCAAGTCATGATTTTGGAAGCATCTAGGAGTTGGTTTCAATGGATTTGGAATTGAAATGAATTTCCTAGGATTTTGCAAAGCTGATAAATATGAAGAAATGGCTCAATATTTGGTGGGGTACAGAAACTATTATTAAAAATGTTCCAAAACTAAGTTTGGACATGACAAGCATCTAGGAACTTGAATCACTGTATTTGGATCAAGACTGAGCTCTCTGTGATTTTCTAAAGTTTATCACAGAAATGAAATAAAGGCATTTGATAAATATTTGTGAAAGAAATGTTTCTGGAATAATGTGCATGTTGCACCATGTGATAGAGCATGATTTATGGAGTCATAGGAAATTTGAATCATCAAGTTTGGAGTTCATTTGAATATTTGGGTGATTTCGGAAGTTTACTGGAAACAGAAAATAAAAAGAAATAGGGGATTATACCCTTGCGCGCAGGGCAAAGAATAGCTGCACCGTGACTGGGCCGGCCCATCAGCACAGCAGCGCGCAGGGACTCGGCCACATCGAAAGCGCCCGCCAGGAAAGGCGCTTCCGCGCGGGGAAAGCGGCCGTGGCCAGATCCGCCTCCACTTAAACGGAGGGGCCCGCCCACTGGGTCGCTGACGCGCGGGCCCCAGCGGCAGGTTCTTCTTCCTCCCGCGCGGTACGATGGGGAACAGGGGAGGTGCGGCCGAGCGCTCGCCGTCGTGGCCCCGTCGGCTCGGGCCATCTCCGGCGACGCTCCGGCCACCGGAGTGACCAGCGCGGCGAGGCGCATCCAACCGTGGGTAGCACGCCTGCCGGGGAGGACCAGGGCGAGCAGGCGTCCAACCGCGGCGGAGGAGGGCTCCGGTCATCTTGAGCTTCGAGCATAGGGGCGTCTTGGGATGGTTTGGCGGAGGCGGGGAGCTCCCTGGAGGTCGAGCGGTAGCACTGGAGTGGCTAGGAGGAAGAGAGGAGCTCGGGGTTGCCCGAATTCGAGCGCCGGCCAAGGAGGAGGCTGGAGGGCACGGGAGGATGAGTGGGACGGCTTGGGAGGCGTAGGAGAGAAGGGAAAGGCCAAAGGAGGTGCAAGGGGGTTCGGGGGTGCCCTATTTATAGGTGGGCGCCGGTCCATCGAGGCGCCGTGCGCCGGCGAGGCCGTTGCTGTTGCTGCGGGCCACGCGAGCCTACCGCAGCGTGTCCGGGGCGCTCCTGGAGCTGGTCCACGCCTAGAGGAAGAGAAAGGAGGAGCGGGGAGGCGTCAGAGGGCCGCGCGTGTGAGCTTGCTCACTGGAGCGCTCGGGCGGCCACGGCGCGCGTGCGAGCAGGAGTGAGGAAGGAGGAGAGAGGAGGGGGCCGACCGCCTAGCAGGTTGCGGACGTCGAGGCCGCCTCGAGGGACACGAGGGGGAGGCCCAAGGCTGTCGGAAGCAGCCGATTGGGGGCGGCTGCAGTGCTCCAGAGCACTGTAGCGCGCTCCAGAGCGTGCTTTTGGCCGGCATGGCCGTGCCTTTACCTCCTTGGCCGTGTCCTCTTGTGTCCAGCAGTGTTAGGGAGTAGTAAAGAAGTGGCCTGTGGCTTTGGATGCTCCAGGGAACCACTGGGATGAGGAGGGAGGTGAAGGAGAGGGTGAAAATTGCTGTCCAGCAGTAGGAATTGGGGTTTTACCCCCTCCAATAATTGAGCTGAGGCCATAGAGAAGTTACTGGGGGTAGAGGATGATCAGGGGAAGGTGTGGTAGAAATTTGGGGTAAAGGGAAATAGAAAAAGGGGTCCAAACACAGGTTTTGGTAAATGAACAGAAGGTGTTTGATCAAGTGTTGGGGAGGCAAATGACTTCCAATTGGCATGGGACTTAACAGGATCAAATGTCACCTATAATTAGGCCCCTACACCAAATTTGAACTCATTTGGGCAAAGTGGCCAATGTAACTTTGGTGAACCCTAGAAATCAACAGAAATGGGTTCACCTTGCTTGAGTCAAGCAATTCATCTCCCCTTGATGCACCACTTGGTGTAGCATCATCATTTGGGGTTATGAATATGCCCACAAAGTTTGAGGCTCCAGATAAAAAGTTGATAATGTAAAGTTGTTCAAATTTGAAATTGAACAGAAGTGGTTTTGGGGCGATCTGATCAAGTTTCTCTATTCCAAATCTTGTGCCATTTGGTCTAGATGCCTTATTAGGCCATTCTAGCATGTGCACCAAATTTGAGAGCATTTGGACAAGTTTGGCAATGTAGAGTTGCTCAAACTTCAAATATGGACAGAATGGTTTTGAGGGGATTAGAGGATGTTTCCTTGATCTTCAAGACATGAGGCTTTGCAATATCATCAAATATGTCATATATGACATGATAGAATTTCCCTGGAATTTTTGGAGAATATTTCCTTTGTAAATATTTCAAAAGCTTGAAATATCCAGAAAGGGTTTTGGAAGGATTTGTCCAATATTTTGAACATGACCATGTGTTGAAACTCTTATATATGGACAATATATGTCCTATGAGTCTCCCTGAATTTTGGCAAATATTTTTGAAATGATTAAATAATTTTTCCCTATTAAAGACCATTTCTGGCCTTAAGAAAAAGCTTTTAAATAAAATATAAAAATAACTTTTAAAATTATACTTTTGTGGTTTCTGGGAGTCCTATATCTAATAGGATTCAAATAAACTTTTTGAAAGATTTTTCACATCCTAAATAAGGTACTTGCAGTGCAAACCTCAATTCAGGGGTTTTTGGAAAACTAATTTTAAAAAATACCATTTGGCCAAAATATTTTTATAAGAAAATTCTATACTGGTCTATACACATGGCATGATCATTGGGAAAAGGTTTTGGGTCAAGGAGATGAAGTATAAGAGTTGGAGGATTTATTTGATTTTTAGAGCACTAGCAAATAGCAGACAAAAGTCAAATCAAGCAAAGTCAAAAGCACTCAAATTTTTTTGCAAATACATATTTTTAACATGAAAATTAGCTTAAGCAATGTGATATGAAAATCAGGGTGTGACACCGAACGGCGTGAAATTGAAGTGTATCCCTTGAGAGGAAGGACTGGGGCTGTTGGCAGAGATACATGGAGGCATATGTGGATCCCACATAGGGTCAAGAGCCCTTGCCGGCAAGGCATTTCGGCAAGGCTTCTTCTGGCCCACTGCCCTCTAGGATGCGACGGCACTGGTCACCAGGTGTGAAGCGTGTCAGTTCCATTCAAAGAAACTTCATCAACCAGCTCAAGCCCTTCAAACCATTCCTCTCCCCTGGCCCTTCTCGGTCTGGGGGCTCGACATACTAGGCCCTTTCCCCCGCGCTGTCGGGGGCTTTGAGTACTTGTACGTCGCAATCGACAAGTTCACAAAGTGGCCAGAGGTGGAGGCGGTGAGGAAGGTCACAGCTCAGTCAGCCATCAAATTCTTCAACGGACTAGTGTGCCGTTTTGGTGTACCCAACAGGGTCATCACCGACAACGGCACACAGTTCACAAGCCGCACCTTCATGCAATATACCCAAGACCTCGGTAGCAAAGTCTGTTTCGCTTCCGTTGCTCACCCACGAAGCAATGGTCAAGCTGAGAGAGCAAACGCTGAAGTACGGCGAGGCTTAAGGACAAAGACCTTTGACAGGATGTGCAAGAGTGGAAGGCGCTGGATTGATGAGTTGCCGACGGTTCTTTGGTCTATCAGAATGATGCCAAATCGAGCCACTGGCCAGACACCCTTTGCCCTAGTATACGGGGCAGAAGCAGTTCTCCCCACTGAACTCATATACGGGTCACCTCGAGTGCTCGCTTATGATGAGCTTGAGCTAGAGCAACTGCGGCAATATGACGCAACGCTCCTTGAGGAAGATCGTCTTCGGGCGGCTGTGAGAGCAGCACGCTACCAGCAAGCCTTGCACCGCTACCATAGCCGCAAGGTTCATGCCCAAAGCTTTGAGGAAGGCGACCTTGTTCTTCGGCGCGTTCAATCGGCCAAGAATACCAACAAGTTGACGCCAAAGTGGGAAGACCCTTATCGGGTAATACGAGTCACCAGGCCTGGCGCAGTCCACCTGGAAACCGAAAATGCTGTTTCGGTGAGAAATTCCTGGAACATTGAGCATCTTCGCAAGTTTTACCCATAAGGCGCGAGCCACCTTTTGTACAAGCCTTGCCGGCAAAGCATGTAACCCTTTGTACAAAGCCAGGCGCAGACCCTGAGCATAAATAAATGAAGCGCTGGCGCCCTAAGTTATAGCATGCATGCTAGGTCGAGTCTCGTCCTTGGTTAGGGTTGATAGTGCTTAGCGGTGGCTAACCCCTAGCTTAGAGTTCGAGTTTGCATCCCTTTGTCTTCCTTTTATCTTCTTTGGTTCACAGGACACACAAATATCCTTGCCGAAACCATTTGGGGAGGAGAAAAAGGAACAGACCAGCATCTGGGCCCCGGCAAGCCAATATTGCTGGGGGCTGCAAGAGCAAAGATTTACCCACGGCAGACCAAGGTTGCCGAGGGCTGCAGCTTCAGATAAGTTCTTCATCCCTTATCATGCATTCCATTATGGACTGAGGTATGTGAAGCCTCATTTTTTCCTTAAAACTACCGTGCTCCCCTAACTCCAGGCCCTGGGGCTCGTTCCTGGGACCAAGTTGGGTCGAAGTCGCAGCAGCGAAGGGGTAAAACGAGGAGCCTAAACCCACTTCATCCCTGCCTCCGCCAGAGGCGTGAGAAAGGTCGAGCGAAGTGGGGAGACGGCAAGGCCTGTTGCCGGGCGAGAAAATGTTTATCTTAGAGATATCAAGGATTTATTCCTTGTCGTGGGTTTCACCCACAAACAAATGACCCGACAAACATCCCTTCTTCATTAAAAACATTCCACTCAGGTACAGTCCATAGGGAATGAAAAACATGAGTAAGGGAATTACAAGCTTTAAATTTAACAGGCGCCCGAAGGCTTACAAACTAAAAAGAGATAAGATGCTCGTAATCCCTTTCTTGTCCCTCTCCTCAGGAGGCAGGTCAAGGAGGCGAGAAGGGCGAAAGGAGCGCCTATGCGAGCTACGGGTGGCAGAAGACACCGAGAGAACATCTCGGTGGCCGCCCAAAGGCTGGATGGTGATGGCGGCACCGGAAGCAGAGCTCGAAGACGAGGCGGCAGGACGTCAGTACGCGTCAAAGGCGTTGGTGCCCGCGTACTCTGACATGACGGCCTTGCCGTCCGCCCTCTTCCTCTTCCGCAGCCCCCCCCCCCCAATGCCAGCCGCCCAAGGGGACGGCCCCGAGAAGTTCAAGGAGCCGGCGACACGGATGATGGGGTCGCCGGTGCCACCAGGAGCGGCACCCAACACCTAGTCGGACCCGTCATCCTGCCGCCTACCGCCCTCGTCGTCGCTGCCGCTGTCCTCCTCGTCACTCTCGCTCGAGGAGGAATCTTCGTCATCAGAAGAGCTCTCCACGCAGCACATTGCACGAGTCCCGAAGTGCCTGAAGACCTTGACGGAAAGAAGGCCACCCTCCATCAACTTAAAATGGAGAGTGAGCCCATCCGTCAAGCTGTGGATACGAGCAAACGTCTTCCATCCCCGACGAAGATACATCACATGAGGAGCAGGGAAGTCGACGCAGACCCGCGTGCCACTGATCCCGTAGCCCCTCATGTGCAGCCGCAGTGACTCCAGCGGATCTAGCTCCATCTCCCGCGCAAATGGAGTCGGGAGACGAAGGTGAGGGCGCGGCGGCTGGCACAACCTGACGAAGAACTCGCAAGGGTCATCCCCAACATGGCCCTTCGTTGGAGGAGGAGCTGCTGGCGGGGGCGAGGCCGACGGGCCACCCCGTCCTCCTCTTCCCCGAGCGCCCCGGCCTCGCCCCTCCCCCTTCCCCTCGCGGCCGGCTCTGCCACCGCAGGCGCAGGAGAAGGAGGGACGCGTTGTCGAGCGGCGACCTCGCCACCACCGTTGAAGGGCCGGGATTTCCTCTCTCCATGACGAATGGAAGAGAGGAGCAGAAGATGAAGGAGGAAGAAGCCGGAAGAATGCGGGGCGCCGTCCCTCCCCTCCCACTCTTTATAAAGGAATGGGGCTGGGGCTCGACCGCCCCGCTTGGCCAATCAAGACACGGAAGGCGCAGGGAGCCAGGGCCGACCCGCCGCCCCAACCAGCGACGGCCCGGTTTCCCGCCTCCACCGTTTGCCACCCCAAGCGCATGGGAGACACGTGGCAGGCGTGCAGAACCGAGGGGACGGGTGAGGCGACCTCTCCCCACCTCGTGATCGTGGGGAGTGGACGCCTTGAGGACCGCGCCTCGGCCCCATTCAGTAAATGGGCCGCGCCTCCACGCCTCCCCCGTTTATGGGGAAGGCGCGAAGCTGCCTCTTTACTATGATGTGACGCATGCCTGCGGGAACCGCCCCACACATGCCACCCACGTCACGCACACCCCTCCACACCGCGCCACACGCGCGGATCGTGGGAGGCGCAGCGCGCGGAAAATCTTACCGCGGTAGAAACCGTCCCGCCTGCCCGTGCACCGTTCTGGGCCTAGCCCAACAACGCGTCGCGCTTATGTGTGGCCCAGGCCCGGGGGCTCCTGTCGGTGTACAAAAAGGGGGGTACACTTTTTGTACCCCTATGACTGTGCACGGGCAGTCTGAGCCACGGGCACCGCCGCACTAAGCAAGGCAAGGGAGGTGAGCCAGGGTGAGACCGAAGCTCGATGGAACTGGAGCAACACCAAAACCAAGACCACGAATAGCAAAGGGACGAAGCAGGTTCCCCCGACAAGATCCTTGCCGGGAGAAAGTTTTAGCAGCCCCGGCAAGATCCTTGTCGGGGCCGGCTTTAGCAGCCCCGGCAAGACCCTTTCCATGGCAACTCGCCCCACGCCTACGGAGCGGATCACCCTTGAGTACACTGCCCCCATGGGGCAAGGATTCGGGAGATATCCCCGTAGTGGCATGCAGATCTTTGTGAAGACATTCAAGATCAGGTACGCACTAAGAAGACGACGACCCTTGGCGGGATCCCAGCCAAGGAAGACCACAGGACCTCCGGCAAGCACCTTGACGGGGATGGCAGCAGGCGCCACGACAAGACCCTTGTCGGGGCCCCGGCAAGGCCCTTGCCGAGGACATCCGCGGGGCCACCATAAGGCCCACGCCAACTAAACTTCCACCGCCTTATGCAGCTGCCGACCCAACCAGCTGGGCAGGCACCTGCGTGGCGGCATGCAGATCTTCGTGAAGACCCACCATTGCGCCACCTCAGCTGCCTGCCTGCCTACATGGCATCTCAGGCATCGCTTGCCAGGCCGGTTGTCGACACAAGAAGGAGCGGCGACGGACAAGACAGATCTCTCCCCCATCCCCGATAAAGCAAGGACACCTAAGCAAGACGCACTAAATGCGCCTTGTCATGTAATGCGAGGGATAAACTCGCATCACTGTACCCTTTCCACCTCCTGTGTGCCACTGTGGCAACCCCTTTCTCTATAAAAGGAGGCCCAAGGCAACCAGGAGGAGGATTCGGCTTTTTGGAGCTCCTCACGCCCCATAGCTAGCTGGAGAACACAGATATACAATCCACCAAAGCAGGAGTAGGGTTTTACGCATCCTCGCGGCCCGAACCTGGATAAACGAACCGTGTGCTCCCTGTTAGATCCGCTCTTCTCTCAACCCCGCGCCCCGCTAACCATAGTAGGGATTCTTGTGATCCCATAGGTGTCGTTCCCAATACACCGACAGGTTGCGATCACCGAACAGGTCGCGGTTATGTGGTAAGATAACCCGTTGGTATTATAGTCCGATGAAATCGGTGTACAACTTTGATTATTTTGCATGACTTATTGTTTGCATTTTTAAGAAGCCATGGTAGTGCTAGATTTTCTAATATGTTATGTCTGCATTTGATTATGTATGAACAGTAGTTTATTTTTGTAGCTTAGTCTCATGATGCCATGCCATGCTCGGTTTTATTCATTAAGTTATGCCATGAGTAAGGTAGTTTATTATGCTGCTATCACCATCTTGAAATATTTGGATATGTCATAATGCTATGTAATAGTTCAGTCTCCTTTATCTTAATTGCATGCCATGTTTTGATATGAGGTAGTTAGTTGCATGTGCTTGGTTCTTGCCTTGTCTTCTGCCTATTTGGATGCTATGTATTTGGTTGTCTTGCAAGTACATTCAATGTACTGACCTGGCGTGTCATGCCAGTTTTGTAGGTCACTCTTGTTTGGATCGTTTGCTCCGTCGCGCTAGGCCGTAATCTTGCCAGTCCTGTGAGTTGTGGAGCCCAGTCGGAGATGTTACGCCACCCAAGCCAAGACTTCCAGCGCCAGTTAATTAGCCTTCCGCTGCTATGTAAATAGCCTTAGGGCTATGCCAGATAATCATATTCATCAATGATGTAATCATATACCTCGATATTTGATGAATATTATTGTACCTAGAATGCTGTATCATGGAACCGTCGTGCGTCAGGTGTATTCCTGGGCTGACGTGCGAAGGCCCCCTGTTCCATGCGGATTGGGGTGCCACAGGACAATGGTATCAGAGCAGCCAGGCTAGCATAGATTATCCTAGCCTTAGATCACCACCACCATCAACCCTTAATAACCCTAAGGGATTTGACCCGTCCCCAGCATCCAGCATGGCCACTGTTAATAAACAGGTGGCGTAGTTAGGACCGACACGTCCTCACCCCGTTATCCCTGCCTAGTCATCCGTGGGGCGAATAGCGCCCTTATCTTTTTTGGTCAGGCGCATCGCTTACCCATCAGGGTAAAGTGCCGCACCATGCGGGAATGCCCTACATAGCTGCCTATAAAACCCCCTTTATGCTAGCCGGACCACTCACTCCTCAGTTCGCCATGTCTCTGCAGAGAAGCCTAGCTAGTAACACTCCAGCCATGACTAGAGCCCTAAAAGCTTCCAAGTATTACACCCGCACCTTTGCTGTCAACCACCCTGGCTTTCCACCGCTTCTCAATGAGATGCTCAGCAAATCCTTGGGCTGTAACACCAGCCCCGAATATCTGGTGTTTCAGTCATCACCCGTCCCTCACCTTCATCGCTATGATGCTAGAGTGCACATCTGCCCAGGTCCCGTAGCAGATGGTCAGTCCTTGGTTCTCCAAGGCAGAGCCATGCCCACTAATGATTTGGCTATTCAGGCCGGTGCTGTGGAGGCTATCATTCACCTTCGAACCAAGTTCCCACAAGTGGCAGAGAAGCGGGAGTTCTGCTTTTTCCCTATTGTGGAAAAAGCAGTAATGCAACCTTCTCCTGTTGTCCAAGGGGATGATCCCACAATCGCTCGCCTGGTGCAGTATATCACTGCTCATGGGATGATGATTTCCAAGATTCTTGCCGAGTTTACAACCCTGGACAATGATGCGGTATGAGTTGTCAAGGAAGCTTATCGTGAAGCTCGTAGGTCCGCATCTCAAGTTGTTCATCCCATGCCTTCGGAACCAGTGTTGCCTTCTCGGCCTGTGATGTGGCCCAGACCAACCCCCACCTCCTTCGACCAAGCTCTTTACCGGATCCACCAACAACATTTACTGGGATCAACCTCAGCCACACCCGCAGTAGCCGAATCCCCACCCATAGTGCTGTCAGACGATGAAGATGGAGATTGGCTCAGTCTTCGTCCTCCCGGAGAACCCTGGCAAGCTCAGCCTTCTGCATGACTTTAGTCACGCATTCAGGTGTTTCTGCAAGTAGGTCAGTCAGTTTGTTCATCCTCAATAGGAGGATAACCTTTTGTATCTCGGAGAGAGTAGACTCGTGTAGCGTGTAGCGCGTTCGTACTTTTGTTGAATGCTTGTAATAATCCGTATGATGTGTATGTTTGTGTGCTTTTGAGTTTTGTTTTGTTTTTGCTTGTCGCTCTGTCAAGCAAAAATGTTTGACAGGGTTGGCAGTATTTTGCTAACCAGCTTTTAATTAGTAGATCACATACACTAAAATAAGATTGACTCATCCTGAGTCTAAAATAATAAAGTGCGCGCTAGTGTAGGTATATGTGTACTAGGATTACATATACCCGCTAGCATCAAAACACTTTAGAATGTTTTGCCTTGTGTGTTTTTCATTACCTGTTTATTGCATCTATTTGAGAGTTTGGATTATGCTGCATGTCACACGCACACTTGGTTCACCCACGGGTACTTTTTGGCAGTACTTGTGGGCAGGCAAAGTCACCTACTTTCTCTCTATTAGTGCACACCTCATGTGCACGGCTTTCCAAAATCTGCGCCTCGTAGAGGCCTTTCCATCTGGTAAGTTCCCGTATTTAACTCTCGTCTCTAATACTCGTTTCTGATTTCATTTCCGGAGAAACGCTGTCAACTTTATTTCTCTCACATCAGTACATCGATTGCAATACAACTTTCCACTCTGATTCTACCTCTAGACCTACTTTTTCGTGGAATCATCCACGAAAGCTTTTCCCGCACCCCAGTATGCATCTGGAGCTGGCGCAGCCACCTCACAAGCATCTGGACCCCGTCACCCTCACCTCTGCCTTGCATAATGCAGGCAAATCGCCACCCCGCTCCACCGCAGCATGCACTTACTCCGCCGACGCAAAGCGATGGAGAACCAAGCGTGGCAGAGGACCACCCAGTACCCCATCTTCTTCCGCATCTCGATCCACCACCCCGAGCCGCACATTACCTCGAGCCCGCTCGTTCCTAATGAGTATAATCAGTAGGAACGACGAGCCGATCAGCGTGCCCAGTAGAGCAGCGAGGAACCATCGCATCGCCACCAAGAACACCGCCTCGCCGAAGGAGCTTGGCTCGATCTCATCCAAACTGAAGAGGTAGTAGAGCGGCATTGCATTGGTGTGTTAGAGGAGAAGCTGCACTCCCGTTTTTATAGCCCAACTCCGGTGTACGGTGAGCGATGTCCAGGGAAATCGCTCGTCGCACGATCACCGGCGTCCAGGAGGCGAATCCGCGAGCAGTGCCGACAAGGTGCTGGCCCGCGGCGTGAGTGCTCGTTGCACCGTCGTCATGCACGCCGCGCACTACGTCACTAGGGTCCTCATCGCCCTAGAAGGTAGATGCGCGCTGTGCTAAGCCGCACGCAGAGCAACGACATAGATGAAGAAGCCAGCCGGAGGTAGAAGAAGGAGGCTACCAGTGGGCCCTGGACCCACCCGTCAGCGGGCGGATCCACTGTTCATTGGGGTGCATCCAGCATTTGTCGTGAGTCTGATCTCGAGTGCCCCTATGTATGGAGGTAACCCTGTTTTGCCCATGACTCTCTTTGGGTGTACCAATTATCGGTACCCCAACTCATCTGTATCCAGCCAAAGGGTTAAATATAACCCAGGGGTTTTCCCCAGATGGATGTCTTTAATGGTTGCAGTAACCTAGAAATCTCGAGGACGAGATTCTTTTTAAGGAGGGAAGAGTTGTCACAGCCTCAAAATTGGGTTATCAATTTTGTGCTGTGATTTCTTCATAGCAACCCTCTTTCAAATTTTCTCATGAGGATTTCTAGATGACCCTCATATTTCTAGTCATTTCCACCCTTTCAAAACCTTGCTCATGCCTTTGTCAGTAGGCAAGACCTCATTTGCATCACCTCAAATTTCTCTCAACCATAATTCCAAGCTTTTGGAATTTCTAGGTGGCCTTGGTGATTACAAAGGAGCCATCATTTGCCTTGATCTCTTGATCACTCCATCCTTTCCAAGAGACTACCTTGTCTTCATAATTCTTGGATATGCAAAAATATTGCTAAGTCCTATGCAATATTTTTGAATTGGGATTTATTCCTTTTATTGTCTGTCTGAGGAATAAAATCCAAAGGCATAGCTAGCCATCTCCTAAATTCATGAGAATTGGTGGAGTTGATGATTATGCCTAAACCAAGCTCTGGCAAGTATATTGGCCAAAATTAAATAAGGAAAATTGCATTTTCCTATTTTATGCCAATATAGCATTTCTGCCATTTTCCAAAGGAACTACTATTTTTATAGCATAGAAAATTCCCACATAAATTGTGGAGCTTGTCTTTGCTATATAATCACTAGTTACATCCTCATCTCATGATTCTACAGTTACAAATTTGGCACATGATCCAATGCAAGTTTCTGCCTTCTCTGAAATTTTGCAAAGGAGGTGCTTTATTCCTAAGTCCAATTGAGCTCCAATTTGGCAAGGTGTTTAACATTGTTAAATGACCCATGGATACCAAAGATGAGCTCAACCCATCCATCCTATCTCCCTGTGCAATTATTCAAAGTTTCTGACCAGAACACAAGTTTGTGAAGGAAGTACCTTCATAGTATTTCCAAATGGGATGAAAATTTTCCATCCTCTCAAGTATCTCAAATAATTAGCCTCCACCCAAATTCAGTTCATTCAAATGAACTATGTGAGCACATGAGCAATTCTTTGTTTCTGTCCACATTTTCAGTTTGTGAAGCAAGTGTATTTTATCTTGCTCCATTACGGCTGATAATTTTTCCAGGACTTCTCCTATCTATATGATCCCTCTCCTCAAGAGTTTGGCTTATCTCATCTAGCCATTTTCCCTGAGGACTTTTCTGAAGTTTTTGGACAAAAATGATAGCTGTGAAGGAAGTACCATTTTGGTAAGTCCATTTGGTATGAACTTTTTACAGCATCATGGTATGTCCAAATCATCAGGCTTTGCCAAGTTATAGCCCAATCCAACACTCCTAGTGAGTGCTTGATCATCATTCAGTTTCTGGGTCGGTTTTGGTGGTTCTACAACAACTATGGTAAATAGTTGTCCAAATTACCTCAAAACTCCCAGGATCATCGTCCTTTCTACCCTAAGCCTCCCAGACATCAATTTTACCTTTTACCCTCTCTGGTTTACTCTCTAGAGTGTGCTAAAGTTTGCAACAGTAAACTTCTGGAGCTTGTTTTACTCAGCTAACTTTGTCTCTACCCCTCTCTTTACCATGGTAACACTCCACGCTGGAAGGACTACGCGGTAGACATGATCTTACAGCAGTAAAAAAACAGAGCGTGCCATGCCAGTGGTGACCACGAGGCAAGCCAGCCAAAATGGTGGTCTAGCCACTATTATCGTCGGCATCGCTGCTCCGACCGTCTCTGACCTCGCCATTAATGTCCTGCAGCTCCCCCTCAACGTCGTCTTCCCTCTGGACCGCTGGCCCCCTTTGTTTTCTTCTCCGGCAAGCCGTGCCAATGACCAGAATAGTGTGCTCCTGTGCATCGTCGTCTTCCTCGCCGGTGTCCGCTTCCTCCTCTTGTCCTCGAGCCTTGCTCGTCTCCGTGACTCCCTGGCGCTCATCCGCACCCTCCTCGTCGCTTTCCCGTGTGCCCCCATGACTGCTGCTGCCGGCAGAGCCGTGGCCGGACGCGCTCTGCGGTGCCCGGCTCGGGTGCCCCTGCCCGGCTATATATAGCCCGCCTGCTCCCCGTTCGAGCTCATCGGCAGCTCCCCCACCCTCTTCTTTGCTTCCCCGAGCCTCTCCCTGAGCCCGGAGCCCCGCTCTGGCCCCCTCCCCATAGCCATGACCGCCGCCCCGGCCTTCTCTGATTCCGGCGCCCTGAGCCTCCTCTCGTCGTTCCTCCACCACCTCTTAATCCCTCAGGCTCCAGCGAACCTCTGCGTAGCCTCAACCCTTCGTTCCCCCACCACAGCCCCATCTTCTCCGGTGGCCGAATCCTCTCTCCGCCATGGACCCTACTACTTTTTCTCCCACGATCCTCGCCGGAAACGGAGACTACTCTGAGAAGCGCCTCTCCGTCTTGCGCGTTTTGGTAGGTCGCACGACCCGCGAGGTGGCTGGAGTCGCCGGTGGTCCTCGTCAGGGCGATCTCCTCCCTCGGCCTCGCTCGCTCCAGAGCGGGAGGTTGAAGACGCCAGGCCAGGCGGGCCCCTCCTCGCGCGGCCCCACCTGTCGGGGACCGAAGGGCCTAGCCCAGTGCCACGTCGGATAAGTGGCGGCACCCTAGTTGTGAAGTCGTTTTCCCCATGCAAAAGTGTATTGCTGGATACTGCGCTTTCAATCACCGAAAGCGCATTACTCCTCTTCTTCGGGCCAGAATGCGCTTTCCTCTCCGGAAAGCGTATTTCTGAGAAAGATGTGATCTGTTTTTCTGTCAGGGGCCAGTTTGTGAGGATTTTCTTTACAGATGGGTCCCTGGTAGTTAAACGGTCATATCTTTTTACCCGTAGCTCCGAATCAGGTGAATCCAAAGCCCACGTCTTCGTTTCGTCGAGCCCGTTCCGTTGATGTCATTTTCATAATATTTTCACCTAGTGAAAGTGACTATTTTGCCCTTGTCGTAAACAGCCCCCTCAAAGAGAGAACTGTTTTCGACGATTATTTCCGCAAGCTTTCCGCACTTTTCTTCGGAGTATTTGTTGACCCCTAGGCAAGCCAATCTCTTATCATAAGCTCCGGACTCGCACGTTGACTTTGCTTGTACCTTGTGCATGTGTAGTTGCAGTCGATGGCTTATTGTTTTCAGCTGCAATCTTTCCTTTATGTATTTTCATGCATGCTTGTGTTGTCATGATATCTCTTGCCATGCTAGTTAGGATGTTGTTATTAAGAATGCCATGTTGCTACTCTACTTGCTTTTTATGCCATCGTTATAAAATGCTATTATGCTTTTAATGCACCGTTAATATGTGAACTTAGTATTGTCATATTCTTTGTGTTATAACCTGTGCACCTGAGAAGTTCGATATTTTGTATATGCTTGTGTATGTTGCATGCTCATTGTTGCATTCTTGTTAAATATGGTCATGATGATGGATAGTTAATAAAAATGAATTAATCATAACAAACTCCTCCGTCATCGATGGGATTGGTTCATGGTGCCACCAAATAGATCTTTTTCAGTGCAGCCACATTTGCCTTTATGGGAAGGCCTTAATACCAACTCCTGTTGTGCCTCTCGCCGGTGCCTCCAACGAGGGAAGGTTATGGACACGTTCTACCCTGATTAGGTAGACGGACATAAGCCTTGTGTGCCCGTAGTTGTTTTGTTATGGTACCGGGTCCCCGTTTGGGACAGTTTGGCCACGACGGTGGTCGGTGTGTCTTTGGTAGACACAGGGCCACCCAAGACTAGCCCAGTAGGGAAGAGTCGGAGTGGCCGGGAGAGTGTCATGACAGTAGTTCGGTTTCGTCGGAACGCCGTTGGTCCACCCGAATGGGATGACGAGGCCATGGGTTCTGTGGTGTTGGTACAGTGCGCTACCTATGCATAGTGTTTACAAAGTTTATCGATAGCACACAGTTAGTAGTAGGTCACACTATTGGGTCTCGATCGGAATGGAGGATAAACCAAATATAATAAAATTTGTTAATATGGTAACTTGAATGAAATAGTCGTATGAAGTCAAGACTAAGTTGTAATTCACGAGACGAGTTCTCGGTGAATATTGGAGACCAAGTGTTGGTTGTGGTTGCGGTCACCGAAAAGGTCGCGGTTATGTGCTAAGATAACCCGTTGGTATTATAGTCCGATGAAATCGGTGTACAACTTCGATTATTTTGCATGACTTATTGTTTGCATTTTTAAGAAGCCATGGTAGTACTAGATTTTGTAATATGTTATGTCTGCATTTGTTTATGTATGAACAGCAGTTTATTTTTTTAGCTTAGTCTCATGATGCCATGCCATGCTCGGTTTTATTCATTAAGTTATGCCATGAGTAAGGTAGTTTATTATGCTGCTATCACCATATTGAAATTATTTCGATATGTCATAATGCTATGTAATAGTTCAGTCTCCTTTATCTTAATTGCATGCCATGTTTTGATATGAGGTAGTTTGTTGCATGTGCTTGGTTCTTGCCTTGTCTTCTGTCTGTTTGGATGCTATGTATTTGGTTGTCTTGCAAGTACATTCAATGTACTGACCTAGCGTGTCATGCCAGTTTTGTAGGTCACTCTTGTTTGGATCATTTGGTCTGTCGCGCTAGGCCGTAATCTTGCCAGTCCTATGAGTTGTGGAGCCCAGCCAGAGATGTTACGCCACCCAAACCAAGACTTACGCCGCCAGTTAATTAGTCTTCTGTTGCTATGTAAATAGCCTTAGGGCTATGCCAGATAATCATATTCATCAATGATGTAGTCATATACCTAGATATTTGATGAATATTATTGTACATGGAATGTTGTATCATGGACCTGTCGTGCGTCAGGTGTATTCCTGGGCTGACGTGCGAAGGCCCCGTGTTCCATGCGGATCGGGGTGCCACATTCAGGATAGCCCTCAAAGATGGCTTGCTGCAGTCAAACTCCACCACCCCTTTGTTGATACAGATGCATATGTAGCTAGTTCTGATGTAAGTCTTGCTGGGTACATTTGTCCTCACGTTTGCTTAATTTATGTTCTTGCAGAGAGACTTCAGTCTCACCAGTAGTTCCTTGTTGACTTCGACATTTAGCTTGTTACCTCAGCTATGATCTTGTACCTTGGGAGGGTCTTGTAGATAGTCAGGCTTGATAGCCTTCTTCCTTTGTGGTTGTCTGTACTCAGACATGTTATGCTTCCGTTGCCTGTATGCTATGTATATTGGGTCATGTGGTTTGTAATAAATACTATGATGGCTCTTCTGGTCCTTTATCTATATGAGTTGTTGAGTCATGTTGTGATGCCATGTTGTACAACACATACTTGCATGTTATGCGTACGTGTAATGTGTATTGTTATGTGTGGGATCTGACACCTAATTGTTTACACTTGGTATCCTATTGTAAGTGCATCTAGTGCCACCCCTAGTGGTTTTGGAGTATTGACGACAAACCTGGTTGAGGGACTAATGTGTTTGTGAGAATTGCAGGATAACACAGGTGATAGTCCCTCATTGATTCGGTTAACCTACCGGAGATGACCCCTAAAAATGTATGAAGACATTGATATCAGTGGTGGTATATGAAGATAATCATATTGAAGACTATGACATGAGAAGACATTATGTGAAGACTATGGAGAGCGAAGATGTACAAGTTTCGTTGTTTCCTTTTCTTCTTTGTTGAGTCATAGGAACCACCGTACTGTTAAGTGGGGTCCAAGTGAACTAAGTCAAAGTAACTGAAGTGATGCTCAACTAAATCCTATGTCTTCGAGCGAAGACTATGAGAGCAAATATTATCCAGAGGTGGATGAGTCAGCTTTACTTGGAGCTCAAGTGAAGTTGCCGTGTGTGTTTGAAATCTGACCGTTGGAACACGTGTGAGTTCCTTAGTGACCCAAGGTCACTTTGGACAAATCAGTCGGGTTGCCTAGTGGCTATAAATAGCCCACCCCCTACACCATAAATTTGTGGCTGCTCAGAGTTATTGCACGGCTTTTGTCGTTTGAGAGCAACCCACCTCCGAAGCATTTGAGAGAGAAATCCTTGCGAGGACAAAGCCCAAACACCCAGAGCCAAAGAGTGGTAGGCATCACTGAAGTCGTTCTGTCTATGTGACCTGAAGACTTATTACACTTGAGGACTGTGTTTCCTCCAGCCGGTTAGGCGTCGCGTTCTAAGCATCCAAGAGTAATTGTGGATTGCCGGTGAACAAAGTCTGTGAAGGTTTGGAAGTCTACCTTGAAGACTTACCAGAGTGATTGGGCGAGGACTAGGTGTCCTTAGCTCAAGGGTAACAAGGTGAAGACGCGGTCTTCTGAGTTAAATCTCAGCCTCCCTAACCAGACGTACAGTTGTCACAACAACTGGAACTGGTCTAACAAATCAGTGTCTTCCCCGAGCTACTGGTTCTATCCCTTCCTTCCCTTTACTTACTGCCCTATGTTGTGAAGACATTGCATGTTTGCTTTATCTGATTGTCTTCACTGAGTATCTACTTGTCGTGATTGGCTTCATTCCTTCTTCCTTTATGATCACTACTGCCTAGTTGCTATTAGTCTTCATGCTTTTACTTCATTGATTACATGACTATGGCTTATCTAGTGTAGTCCACTTTCCGCTGCATATTAATAGGCTTGAGCTTATCGTTTATCTTCGAAACTACCATGTTTTGAAGCATTTCATAAAATTCGCCTATTCACTCCCCCCCCCTCTAGTTGATATACTGCACTTTCAATTGGTATCAGAGCAAGGTACTCCCTTGTTCTGTGTGATTCGGTTTAACCACCTAGAGTTTCAGCTATGTCGACTGCAAGGATAATCAAAGTCTCCGCTGCGTGCCCCGTCTTCGATGGCACCAAATATCCCTACTGGAAGAACAAGATGCGCATGCATCTTGAAGCCATTGACGTGGACCTCTGGTTTGTCGTCAAGAACGGCGTTCCCAAGACTGGTGAAGGTATCACCCCTGCTGATGTCAAGAGGCTCATTCAATTGGATTAAACGGCCAAGAACATCATCTGTGGTCATCTGACCAAAGGACAATACGGTCGTGTGAGTGCTCTAGACACGTCAAAGGAAGTTTGGGACTGGCTCTCAAAGGTCAATAAAGGAGTCTCAACCCAGAGAGATCAAAGGATCAGCGTCCTTCGCAATCTCTTCAATCGCTTCAAGATACATGACAATGAGAATGTCCAGCACACTTTTGATCGTCTCACTGATATCACAAATGAGCTTCAAGCACTTGGCGCCACTGAGATTACCAAGCATGAAATCGTCAAGACCCTTCTAAGATCACTCGACAACTCATTTGATATCCTTGCCCTGATGATTCAAGAACGCCCTGACTTCAAGACTCTCGATCCGTCTGATATACTTGAGAGGCTCAGCACACATGAGTTCCAGCTATCTGAGAAGCGTGACATCTATGGTCCCAACTATGGCCGATCTCGCGCCTTGAAGGCAAAAGCTGTTTCCTCATCTGAGGAAGAATCTGACTGCAGTTCTGATGATCCTGAAGACATTGGAAAGGAGCTTGCCATGGTTGTGAAGAAGTTCCAGAAATTCACTAGGAAGAAAGGCTTCAGAAGTCTTCAAGATCCAGCTCGAGAAATGATGGAGCCTCTACTCATGACTACAAGAAGAGAACATGTCATAAGTGCAAGAAACCTGGTCACTACATCTCTAAGTGTCCTTAGTGGGACAACGAGAAGAAGAAAAGAATAGCAAGGAATATGATTCTGATGACAAGAAAAAGAAGAAATACTCAAAGTCTTCTTCAAAGTCTTCATAAAAGTATTCATCACACAAGAAGAATTCATCTGGCAAGGCTCGCGCTTTTGTTGGCAAGGAGATGGATTCTGAGGAAGAGTCTGCTTCTGAAGAGGTGGAGGTGGAGTCGGAGGAAGAGTCTGATTCTGGTGCTGCAAGTCTGGCTTTAGCCACTGCCTACGTGGGAAAGTCTATCTTCAACACTGAAGACAATGGCCCCTTCCCCAACAATGATGATGAGGACGACGACTCTACACCCACCTTCTGCTTCATGGCACGCGGTGCCAAGGTAAAATCACGCGATGCTTACTTTCAAACATCTAGTGATGATGACTCTGATTGTGAATCAAAACCTAGCTACAAAACACTTGCTAAAATTGCCACTGAACAGCGGAAAGCCATGGAACATATTCAAAAACTGTTAGACAAAAGCGATGACCTGTTGGAAGCGGAAATGACCTGTTCTTAGTCCTTAATTGAAGACATAAAAAATCTTCATGTTAAGTACCAGGAACTTGAAGGTCTTTATGAATCGCTCTCAAAAACTCATGAAAAGCTTTCCCACGATTACATTCAAAGGAAGCGAGAGCTTGAGAAAGTGAAAGCGGATCATGAAGATCTTCAAAAGGAGAATGAGTCACTCCGCGCACAACTGATCAGCTCCACTTATGAAGAGTTTGAACCACCATGTCTAAAATGCATTGAACGTGATAATGTTGCATCTATTGCTGAATGCTCTACTGCTGCCACTGTTGCAATATCTTCAACTATTGATGTGGTAACTAACCCCTCTGCTGAGGAAACCACTACTATTGTTGATGAAAATGCTAGGTTGAAGACTTTGCTTGAAACAGGGATGTACAAAAGCCTCAAAGGGTATCCGACTCTATGTGATGTCCTCAAAAAGCAGATATTGAACCGAAACCCTAGGAAAGAGGGTGTTGGGTTCGACAGGAAAATGAATGTTGATGGTTCATACTGGAAGCCTGAGCAGTATCCCAAAACCACATGGGTTGCTGCAAAGGAACCTACAGTGGATCCATCTACCTTATCTGGCTTCACTTGTGCTAATCCTATTATCATTGATGAATCCTTTGATGCAAACTATAAACTGTATAAGAATCAAGATGGTGAAGTGTTTGCCAGGTATATTGGTACTAACTGCAGGAATGGACCACCTATGAAGAAGATCTGGGTACCCAAAGGTTGTCTTCAAAAGCTTCCAGCAAATAATGTCACGACACCTCCTGGGATGAAGACAAACCCCAGACCAAAGGCTTCATATGGTCCTAAGACTTCATACAACCAAAGGACCCATCTGAGTCACCCTAATGTGAATGTTTTGCAGGGAAACCATACTCAGACCCATGAATATGAGCGTGTTTCATCAAACCGCTATGTTCATAAATCCAAGAATTTTTCTGCCTATTCTTATGAGTATTATTCTCCTCCTGCAAGACTATTTGCTAGGGCCCCAAAGCCAAAATTCTCAGATGCTGCTCTTACACTCATTGCTTCTAAGCCACCCCTGAAGATGTGGGTGGTTAAGAAGATCTAACTTTCTCTTGCAGGGAAAGGTCTCCAGCCTATAATCAAAGGCTTCTGATGCTGTTGCTGGGGACCTAAAACACTTGTAGGGCACAAGATCAAATGCCCAAAATGACTCACTGCTCATACTATTCATAAATCACTTGCTGAACATCTTATCAGTCCTGACTTTCATCTAAAGCTTTCATAATCCACTTATGCATCAAATGTTTATGCTTCATAATGGCTTTTGGTGAAGCATATCCTCCTAACTCCATTGTAGGGAGTGACACCAAAGTCTTTAGAATGGATTATGGATAGCGGATGCACAAATCATATGACTGGTGATCAAAATCTTCTCATGGACTCAACTTTACGTCCATCCAACAAGAGTCACATCACATTTGCTGATACTGGTACAAGCAAAGTGTTGGGTCTAGGTAGAGTTGCAATCTCAAGAGATCATCACATGGATAAAGTCATGCTTGTTGAATCTCTTGGCTTCAACTTAATGTCTGTCTCAATGCTTTGTGACTTAAACATGATTGTGATCTTTGGTAAATTTCGTTGCATTGTACTAATGGAATCTGACAAGTCTTTAGTATTTGAAGGATTCACAAAAGGTGATCTGTATATGGTAGATTTCTCAGCTGGACCGCAGATGGCCGTATGTCTTCTAGCAAAAGCTTCAGAGTGCTGGCTCTGGCATCGGAGGCTAGGACATGCTGGCATGAGGAACTTGCACACTCTCGCAAAGAAGAAGCATGTCATAGGCATCGAGGAAGTCAAGTTCAAGAAAGATCATCTATGTGGTGCCTGTGAAGCTGGGAAGATGACTAGAGCCAAGCACCCCTCGAAGACAATCATGACGACATCTAAACCCTTCGAGCTGCTCCACATGGACTTATTTGGCCCTACTCACTACTCCACATTCTCTACCATAACCTGTCTCTATGGCTTCGTCATTGTTGATGATTACTCAAGATACACATGGGTGCACATAATACTCTACAAGACTGAAGTGCAAGATGTCTTCAGACGCTTCGTCAACCGTGCCATGAACAATTATGGCATCAAGATCAAACATATCAGAAGCGACAATGGCACTGAATTCAAGAACACTGGCCTCGATCTTTATCTGGATGAGATGGGAATCACTCATGAATTCTCAGCCCCATATACACCTCAGCAAAATGGGATCGTTGAGTGCAAGAACAGAACTCTAATTGAGATGGCTCGAACGATGCTCGATGAGTACAAAACACCAAGAAGATTCTGGCCCGAAGCTATTGATACTGCATGCCATATTATCAACCGTGTTTATCTTCACAAGCTTCTGAAGAAAACATCCTATGAACTCCTCACTGGAAAGAAGCCAAATGTAAGCTACTTCAGAGTATTTGGAGCTAAGTGCTGGATCAAGGATCCTCATCATAAGTCAAAATTTGCACCCAAAGCTCATGAAGGCTTCATGCTCGGATATGGAAAGGACTCACACTCCTACAGAGTCTTCAACATTTTTCACTATAAAACTGTTGAAACTGTGGATGTGAGGTTTGATGAGACAAATGGATCACAAAGAGAATCCCTACCAAATGTGCTAGATGAAGCTTCACCAAATGAATCTATCAAGCTAATGGGAACTGGTGAGATCATGCCTTCTGAAGCACAACCTGACGAGGAACTCATCATCTCTGCTCCAAATCAACCTGAAGACAATGCTCAGCCTGAAGACAATACTCCTGATGAAGACAATGCACAACAAGAGCAAAATCCTCGTCCAGCTCATCCTCGTGTTGCAAATGAAGAACAAGTTGAGAACATAATTGATAGCATAAATGCTCCTGGTCCACTCACTCGCTCAAGAGCAACACAGCTTGC
Organism: Secale cereale; assembly: GCA_902687465.1. Classification (NCBI taxonomy): domain Eukaryota; kingdom Viridiplantae; phylum Streptophyta; class Magnoliopsida; order Poales; family Poaceae; genus Secale; species Secale cereale. Next base: position 460,735,013 of record LR738710.1, read on the forward strand.
AAATTTCTGTGGGCACTTTGCTTTTGTCTCTATATCTGAACCCAAGAAAGTTGTTGAAGCTTTTATGGAGCCTGAATGGATTCAAGCAATGCAAGAAGAGCTTCAACAGTTTGAGCTGAACAATGTGTGGGAACTTGTCAAGCATCCTGATGCTCGAAAGCACAACATAATAGGCACAAAATGGATCTATCGCAACAAGCAAGATGAGCATGGTCAAGTGGTCAGAAACAAAGCTCGTCTCGTTGCTCAAGGATACACTCAAGTTGAGATTGACTTTGATGAAACATTTGCTCCTGTGACTAGGCTTGAAGCTATTCGTATACTGCTAGCCTATGCAAATCATCAAAACATACTTCTATATCAAATGGATGTAAAGAGTGCCTTTCTCAATGGAAAAATTGAAGAAGAAGTGTATGTTGCACAACCACCTGGCTTTGAAGACCCAAAACGTCCTGATATGGTATACAAGGTCAACAAGGCACTGTATGGTCTCAAACAAGCGCCTCGTGCTTGGTATGACACCCTCAAAGACTTCCTGAAGAGCAAAGGCTTCAAACCTGAATCCCTAGATCCCACACTCTTCATGAAGACATATGATGATGAGCTATTTGTCTGCCAAATCTATGTGGATGACATTATCTTCGGCTGCACGGACAAGAAATACAGTGATGAGTTTGGTCACATGATGCAAGAACAATATCAAATGTCTATGATGGGTGAGCTGAAGTTCTTCCTTGGTCTTCAAATTCGTCAGCAAAGCAACGACATTTTCATATCTCAAGAGAAGTACCTTAAATACTGCCTGAAGAAGTTTGGAATGCAAGACTGCAAAGGGTACTCGACGCCAATGCCTGCTAAACATCATCTGGGTCCCGACGCCAATGGTAAAGAGTTTGATCAACAGGTATACCGCTCCATGATTGGTTCTTTACTTTATTTATGTGCATCTAGGCCAGATATTATGCTTAGTGTTTGCATGTGTGCTCGATATCAAGCGGCACCAAAGGAGTCGCATCACTTAGCTGTGAAGCGAATACTTCGATATTTGGCTTACACCCCAACACTAGGATTATGGTATCCAAAGGGCTCAGAGTTTGATCTAGTAGGATTTTTATATGCTGATTATGCTGGTGACAAAGTTGATCGCAAGTCCACATCTGGCACCTGTCACTTTCTAGGACGATCACTTGTCTGTTGGTCTTCAAAGAAGCAGAACTGTGTATCACTCTCCACTGCTGAATCTGAATACATTACTGCTGGATCTTGCTGCGCTCAGCTTCTCTGGATGAAGCAAACACTCAAGGACTATGGAGTCCATCTGAAGCATGTGCCACTCTACTGTGATAATGAAAGCGCCATCAAGATTGCCAACAACCCAGTTCAGCAATCGAAGACAAAGCACGTTGAAATTTGTCATCACTTTCTCAGAGATCATGTTATGAAGGAAGATATTGATATCATACACGTCAACACTGAAGAGCAACTGACAGATATCTTCACAAAGCCCTTGGATGATAAAAGGTTTTGCAAGTTGTGGTGTGAGCTAAATATCTTAGAATCCTCAAATGTCCTGTAATCAGGCACACATCCTAACACTTATGCATATTGATGACTTAGATGTGCAACACACGAAGTAAAGTATATCTTCAATCAATGAAGACTTATATTCTAAGTGTGAATACATTAACATGGAATTTGACTTCGGAGCGCCACGATAATTGTGCGTCGTGTCTGGGTCTAATACTTCCTATACGGTGGGTAACGGCACCACCAAACTCTTGTTTGAAGTTTTTCTCATGGCGTTACATTTGCAAAGTCTTCACACGTGATTTGTCTTCATATAGGACTTATATATATGTATAGAGTTGTGTTCTGTCATCAACAACATTCACTTATAGCTATGTCTTCATATTTGAATCTTTTGGACTAAGTGAATGTGATCGGACCCTAACCATCTCTATGCTTTCTCATCTCACACTCTGTATATCCAAATCATATGCATTATGTTGAAACTGTCGAATATCTTCTTTGCGTCCTTGTCAGCAGAAGATATGGAGACAAACTTTAAATCTGATTTTAATGCTCCATCTGTTATGCCTGAAACCCGGAGAAGCCGGAACGACTACTCCGACAGTCGTGGTGTACGTGGGATCGTGGGACAACTCCCAATGCATTACATGACCGCCACGTGTCACTCGTACGTGAACCGTCAGGGGCACCTGAGTAATTACGCTGGTCCGTCTCCCATGCCTATAAATGCACGTCCCATCACGGTCAAAAGTTTCTTCCACCACCTCTCCACCTCGACCAACCCTAGCGCCTCCGCTAGCTTTCGACGATGCCGGCGACGAAGCGCTTCGCTGCCGCAACTTTGTTGACGCCGTCCTCACGCCGGTCGCGGACATCTTCTACTCCGCCGTCGCCGTAGCTGTCCTCCGTCGCCAAGTTAGGGCACGGAAGACCAAACTGCTGGGCATCCAACTCCTACTCCGTCTAAGCAGTTCATCGTGTGGTAAATAAACTTTCTTTTTACCATCTTCTAGATCCATAAAGATTCATCTACTTTACCACAAGAGGTTTCTGCCTACTTAGATATATAGATCTATCCTGTCTGCATCTCATATCTTGCCTAGTACATTCACATATGCTTCAACTATAGTTAGACTCCTCACTTGTACTTACTCGTGGATTCGTACAAATCTGGAACCAACTCCCATGAGTGAATGTCTTCGCACTATGAGGTCAAAGTCTTCAGAACTGTTTTAATCTTCAAAACTTCTGAGAATGCATATGACCTCTTCCCCTTCCCTCGCATCTCTAATGTTGTCACAGGTACATGTCTGTGGGAGAATCCCTTGGTTCTCATAGTCTGCATTTATTTGCAGGGTTTTTGCAGCGTCACATTCATTCTCCTGAAGCCAGTTCCTGTCTGACCAGCAAACCGAAGCATTTGCCAGTTTTGAAGCCCTTCAGGTTGAAGCAAATGGCAACTGACAAGACAGTAAGAAAGGGTGGCAGACAGCGCCGTGGCAACACCTCCAGTGATTTGCCTCCTGATCTCAGAGAGATATACAAGACTGATCCAGAGGAGGATTACAATCAAAGGAAGACCCGAATCCAATGGATTCGAAGATACTGGGCTGAACAATGGTTCAAATATAGGTTCGTGACCCATGAGTATGCTGAGAAAAACGCCATCAAGCATCCTTGGGGAGGTATCACTTACAAGAATCTTCCCCCCAAGACTCGTGCTGAAGCCATTGCTCAAGGCTTCTATCCTTGCATGGTTAGAGGGCGTCACTCTGCTGAAGCTGATCCAAGCTCTCTACTCTGGTGTCGCGACGACAATCTGTTCAAGCGAAATCTTCAATTCGCCAAGAACTCGGCCAAAGAAAACAAGAAGCTCTGGGGATTAGACTTCCATCCTGGCCCCTTTGCGCCCCGCGCTGATGACTCGCGCGAAGCTGAACCGAATCTGGTTGGGCCCTTCTACAACCTAGAGGGCCTCATCAGTCACATAAGGGTTCAAGGGGCAGATGTAGATCAACCTGAAGCAGATGATGACTCTGAAGAAGCACCTGCAACGCCGAAGCCTTAGAAGAAGAAATCAAAGGCTTCGAAGACTACTCCTCCAAAGGCGTCTAGAGTGAAGCCTTTGGCCACTGCTCCACCTACACCAAGTGTGCAATCTGAGGAACGCTCTAGAATCTCCAAGAGCAGACAGCTGAAGAGGAAGCCAACACGCAACCCCAGTCCAGCTCTCACTCCTGATGCGGTACTGAAGACTGCCAATGATGCCCTTGATCTCTCAAGTGATGAAGATCTTGGAGATGATGCTCTGGAGCTATTGATCAAGAGCAAGCAAGATGCTGAAATCTTCAATGATTTGCCGCTCTTTGACGTTGAAGTGCTCAATAACTTCATTGATGAATGGTTTGACACTCCCAACCTGAGCTTCAACGATCTTCAACTTCCAATTGGCCCCAGCGCCTCCTTCCATGGCGCCATTGCTTCTGAGCTGGCTCTGGCTCAAAGAATTGTTGAGCTGAAGCAAAAGATAGATTATGAAAAAGCTCAGTTCAAGAAGCATATGGACAAGCTCAGCGTGCAAGAAGTTCAAAACTTCAAGGTTATGATGCAAGAGCTGAAGGAAGCCTTTCGCCAGCGGCGTGAAGAAGTTAAAGGTTCTCGTGAGCGCATCAAGGACTTGGCTGCAAAATGCGTTCAAGCGTTCAATGAAGCTGAAAAGCGCAAGGCACTTGGACGTCTTGGCATTGATCCAAGGATGGCTGCCAAGAAGAAGAAGAAGCAGCCAGTGCCCGAAGCTGAAGAATCTAGGCAGGAAATGCCTCGCATAGTCTTCCCTGCTAGCATGACTGGCACGAAGCCTAAGGCAACTCCAACCGCTTCAAAGCTCAAGAAGACTAAGGTGGCTGAAGCTGAAGCTCGCAAGCGTAAGCAATCTACTGATGAAGCTCCACCCACCAAGAAGCGAAAGACCAAGAAGTATAAGGCTGCTTCCAAAGAGCCTATCTTTGTCGAGCCTATCTCAGTTGCTCACCCTGCATCTGCCCAGAGAGAATGAAGACTGACTGTTCATGAGCCTGCTCCCACAGAGGCTGAAGATATTCCAGCTGTCGACCCCACCGCAGCTGAAGACATTGGTCCTCACGACAATGTTGAAGATGATGAAGTCCTTCCTCAGATCAAATACAACATTGACTCTTCGCATGTTCTCACGAACAGCGAACGCATCAGCATTGGTCGTCCATTGACGCCAATTGCTCAGGATGACTCGTGGGCTGATCACCCACAAGATACACAAGACACTCCCCAGCAAACTCAAGACACCAGTACGGTGCTTGAAGACGAAGACTTTGAGGCCCAACAACCTCCATCTCCTCAGGCGTCGCCAGCTTTTTGCAGGCTTCGCAAAGGACCAAGGCCTCAAGTCACTGCCCCAAGTGCTCCAGAAGGAGTAGAGCAACCATCTGCACCTGATTCTGCTCCTACTGGAAGCCCCTCAGAATCTGAAGCCAAAGCGGCTGAAGATATTTCGGCTGCATCAGTCGAAGAAGAACCACCCCAACAAGAAGAAGAACAACCCCACGTTGAAGAAGAAAGTACTACCGCACCCCCTGTTCTTGAGGAGAACTTGTCCGACCCTCCAGCTCCTGAAGTGGAGGCAACAAATTCAGAGGCTGCCACCACCAACACTGAAGCCAATGACGTGGTCATGGCTGAAGCTTATGTGGCACCTGAAGATACTGTGGCGCCTGAAGTACCTGCGCCTGAAGTAACTGCTCCTGAAGCCAGTGCTGCTCCTGAAGCCAGTGTTGTGCCTGAAGCTAATGCTACACCTGACGCCAATTTGCAGCTTGAAGACAATGCCTCTGCTCCTGTTCCGCCTCCACGGCCTCATACCATTGAGCAAGCATACAACAAGGATGATCAGCTTGTTACTGTCCGGTGGCCCATTCTGATTCCGCCACCTACAACTGAACCGCATGCTGCTGGTCCTCAGTTTGATCATCATGTTGCGCACTGGCCCCAAGTTCATAAGCCTAAGCCAAGACTGCCAAGGCTTCCAAGTATTGCAACATCTTCAGGGTCATTCAATGCCAATAGCTTCACTGCGCACAACACCTTCTTTGACAACGCCAAGAACCCATATTCCAAGCCAAGAATATCATCAGATAGGTTCTGGAGCCATCAACAGCGCAGCTACTACTCAAGAGTACTTTATGATCAAGGCCGCATTTTCCCTCATATGCGTCTTGACACTGAAGCTATTGCTGGTCTGCCCTGCTTGGAGGAAGCTCTTGACTGCTTCCATGATGCTGGCTTACTCAGTTTTGTCCTGGATAAAGAGCATTGGAATGAAGAGCTGCTTCTGCAATTCTATGCAACACTCCACATCTGAGGCTACAGCAGGGATCCGAAGACATGGGTCCTTGAGTGGATGACAGGCGATGTGCATCATGAAGCAAAAGCCTTTGATCTCATTGAGCTTACTGGCCTGCCCACTCCAGGAGATCTATATGAACCTGGATGTCAACTGCACACTGAAGCCTTGGAGAGCATCTTTCAGAAGCGTCAGCCCAACATGAGCCAAATGCTCAGCATGATGAAGCCTCTGCCAAGTGATGCTGAATATCCTAAGGAATTCTTTGTTGAATACCTTGAGTACCTGCCGCGCACCATCTATCACATCATAAGGCGTACTCTATGGCCAATCAATGGACATTCTTCATCGGCCAAGCTTGAAGGCACTATGAAGACTTTGATCTTCTATATCTTCAATGGCATCAACTTCAATGCTCAAGATTTCTTCATCAGGCAAATGTCTATGTCTGGAGCTGATCTATTTGGACTGAAATTTTATGCCCCTTGGATAATGCGCCTCATCCAGTTGCACTCAGCTGTCACCTATCAACCTCTGCTCGCAACCATCAGATTTTCTTGCCTGAGGTCGATATGTCAGCTGAAGCCATTTACCAAGAGCCTGCTAAAGAGCTTGTTAGTCTTCACAACAATGATCATCAAAGCTTCACTCAGCAGATTGAAGGAGTTCCAGCAGTCTCACGCGTCTATCCTCTGGCTGGCCGTACTCGTCTACCTCGACACGCTAAAACCAAAGCCACTGAAAGCACCATCGCTCAAAGGCCTTAGAAGCGATCTCGTGTCCTGAACAACCGAGAGCTTCTTGTAGCCCTTCATCAGAAATAGGACAAGCATCACCTCTGGTTAAAGCGTCAGATGCAAAGCCTCTTGGTGCATGTCAATCGCATTCGCAATCTTGCCACCAAGAATGCTTTTGTTGCTCATGAAACATGTCAGAGGTCTTGGAAGAGTTTGACCTTGCTGAGTGCTGAAGCGGATCTTCAAGACGATGGCTTCACTGAGAGATTCAAGTTTGACAACACTCCTCCAAGGACTGCTGGTATGCGTCGAACTCCATCCCTTGAAGATTCTGAATACTCCTCCTCCGCTGCAACAATTGACACCAGGGTGATCGATGATCAGGATGATGCTCCTTCACCGCCTCCTACTTCAGCGCGCATCGACACTGCACCAACCACTTCTGCACCGCCAAACGACAACACCGACCCTACATCCTCTTCTGCTCCACCTGGGAACGAGTAGAGGCTCTATGTCTTCGAACCTTTTTGGTCCTTACTGACAAAAGGGGGAGAAGCATATGAGTTGATAGTCTTCAAGCGGGTCCATATGGGCGGGTGCTTTATAATTTCCCTAGTATTTACAACTCTCGTTTTGCTACATTTGGTTCTTTGAGTTGTAACACTTAAACTGATGGTCGTATGCTACGTTTTTATGCTACTCTGTAATGCGATGATAAATTCCGCATCTGCTACCTTATATTCCGCACTTAGTCATTATTGCAGACGTCCATTTTTCATTATGCATGCCATTATCTTCGACATATCAATTATGCATGATGAATTGTCTTCATAAGTTGAAGAGGATCTCGACAACTACAACCTGCCATGTGCATTTGCATTCAAAGGCAAATCAACTATATGCACATCTTCAGGGGGAACCTTTTGCTACTTACGAAGACAATACCTTATCCTTTACAATTTCACATATCTTTATCCCCGTTGAAAACTTCAACCAGTTTGTCATCAATCACCAAAAAGGGGGACATTGTAAGTGCATCTAGTGCCACCCCTAGTGGTTTTGGAGTATTGACGACAAACCTGGTTGAGGGACTAATGTGTTTGTGAGAATTGCAGGATAACACAGGTGATAGTCCCTCATTGATTCGGTTAACCTACCGGAGATGACCCCTAAAAATGTATGAAGACATTGATATCAGTGGTGGTATATGAAGATAATCATATTGAAGACTATGACATCAGAAGACATTATGTGAATACTATGGAGAGCGAAGACGTAGAAGTTTCGTTGTTTCCTTTTCTTCTTTGTTGAGTCATAGGAACCACCGTACTGTTAAGTGGGGTCCAAGTGAACTAAGTCAGAGTGACTGAAGTGATGCTCAACTAAATCCTATGTCTTCGAGCGAAGACTATGAGAGCAAATCTTATCCAGAGGCGGATGAGTCAGCTTTACTTGGAGCTCAAGTAAAGTTGCCGTGTGTGTTTGAAATCTAACCGTTGGAACACGTGTCAGTTCCTTAGTGACCCAGGGTCACTTCGGACAAATCAGGTCGGGTTGCCCAGTGGCTATAAATAGCCCACCCCCTACACCATAAATTGGTGGTTGCTCAGAGTTATTGCACGGCTTTTGTCGTTTGAGAGCAACCCACCTCCGAAGCATTTGAGAGAGAAATCCTTGCGAGGACAAAGCCCAAACACCCAGAGCCAAAGAGTGTTAGGCATCACTGAAGTATTTCTGTCTGTGTGACCTGAAGACTTATTACACTTGAGGACTATCTTTCCTCCAGCCGGTTAGGCATCGCGTTCTGAGCATCCAAGAGTAATTGTGGATTGCCGGTGAACGAAGTCTGTGAAGGTTTGGAAGTCTACCTTGAAGACTTACCAGAGTGATTGGGCGAGGACTAGGTGTCCTTAGCTCAAGGGTAACAAGGTGAAGACGCGGTCTTCTGAGTTAAATCTCAGCCTCCCTAACCAGACGTACAGTTGTCACAGCAACTGGAACTGGTCTAACAAATCACTGTCTTCCCCGAGCTACTGGTTCTATCCCTTCCTTCCCTTTACTTACTGCTCTATGTTGTGAAGGCATTGCATGTTTGCTTTATCTGATTGTCTTCACTGAGTATCTACTTGTCGTGATTGGCTTCATTCCTTCTTCCCTTATGATCACTACTGCCTAGTTGCTATTAGTATTCATGCTTTCACTTCATTGATTACATGACTATGGCTTATATAGTGTAGTCCACTTTCCGCTGCATATTAATAGGCTTGAGCTTATCGTTTATCTTCGAAACTACCATGTTTTGAAGCATTTCATAAAATTCGCCTATTCACCCCCCTCTAGTCGATATACTGCACTTTCACCTATCTTATGGGGAAATGCCTCCTAGTGCTTCCACTGAGCCTTGGTAGCTTGCTACTGCTCCGGAACACTTAGGCTGGCCGGCATGTGTCCTTCTTCGTTCCTGTGTCTATCCCTTAGGGGAAATGTCACGCTTTGTTCCTTTAAGTCCTTGTAGCTTGCTACGACTTGGGTTCATACGTTGATGACCGACACATTCGTTGCTGGGTCATGTATGCCTATCTCTGTAATTTAGCGCCACTTTTGGTTTATAACTAGTCATGTCGACCCGGGTTCTCTGTCATATGGATGCTAGCGACACTATCAGATACATGTGCCAAAATCCGCAAACGGTCCCGGGCCAGGTAAGGTGGCACCCGTGGGGATACCGTGCGTGAGGCCGCAAAGTGATATGATGTGTTACATGCTAGACCTGTGTGACTTAGGATCGGGGTCCCGACACTCTTGCCACTCCTTATTCCATAGTTCATCAAATCTTTACCCAAAACTTGAAAACTTCACAACACAAAACTTAACAGAAAACACGTAAGCTCCGTTAGTATAAGAAAATAAAAATACCACTAAGGTATTGTTATGAACTCACTCTAAATTCATATTGGTGTAATATCTACTGTATTCCAACTTCTCTATGGCCCATACCCTCCGGTACTACTCATAGATTCATCAAAATAAGCAAACAACACATAGAAAAAAGAATGTGTCAAAAACAGAACACTCTGTAGCAATCTGTAACTTTCGAATACTTTTGTAACTCTAAAAATTCTAAAATAAATTGGTGGACCTTAGGAATTTGTCTATTAATCATCTGCAAAAAGAATCAACTAAAAAGCACTCTCCAGTAAAAAATGGTAGCTAATCTCGTGAGCGCTAAAGTTTCTATTTTTTACAGCATGATCACATAAACTTCACCCAAGTCTTCCCAAAGGTTCTACTTGGCACAAACACTAATTAAAACACAAAACCACATCTAAATAGAAGCTAGATGCAATATTTATTCCTAAACAGAAGAAAAAGCAAAGAAAAAAAAGTTGGGTTGCCTCCCAACAAGCGCTATCGTTTAACGCCCCTAGCTAGGCATAATGATTTCAATGATGCTCGCATAAAAGATAAGAATTGAAACATAAAGAGAGCATCATGAACAATATGACTATCACATTTAAGTCTAACCCACTTCCTATGCATAGGTATTTTGTGAGCAAACAACTTATGGGAACAATAATCAACTAGCATAGGAAAGCAAAACAAACATAGCTTCAAAATTTTAAGCACATAGAGAGGAAACTTGATATTATTGCAATTCCTACAAGCATATGATCCTCTCTCATAATAATTTTCAGTAGAATCATGAATGAATTCAACCATATAACCAACACATAAAGCATTCTTTTCATGATCTACTTGCATAAAAAATTTACTACTCTCCACATAAGCAAATTTATTCTCATTCATAGTAGTGGGAGCGAACTCAACAAAATAACTATCACGTGAAGCATGATCCAATTGAAAAATTAAATCATGATGACAAGTTTCATGGTTATCATTATTATTAATAGCATACAAGTCATCACAATAATCATCATAGATAGCAACTTTGTTCTCATAATCAATTGGAACCTCTTCCGAAATAGTGGATTCATCACGAAATAAAGTCATGACCTCTCCAAATCCACTTTCATCAATATAATCATCATAAATAGAAGGCATGCTTTCATCATAATAAATTTTCTCATCAAAACTTGGGGGACTAAAAATATCATCTTCATCAAACATATCTTCCCCAAGCTTGTGGCTTTGCATATCGTTAGCATCATGGGTATTCAAAGAATTCATATTAACAACATTGCAATCATGCTCATCATTCACATATTTTATGCCAAGCACTCTATGTAATTCTTCTTCTAGTACTTGAGCACAATTTTCCTTCCCATGATTTTCACGGAAGATATTAAAAAGATGTAGCATATGAGGCAACCTTAATCCATTTTTTGTAGTTTTATTTTATAAACGAAACTAGTGATACAACAAGAAACTAAAAGATTCGATTGCAAGATCTAAAGATATACCTTCAAGCACTCACCTCCTTGGCAACGGCGCTAGAAAAGAGCTTGATGTATACTACACAACCTTCTTCTTGTAGACGTTGTTGGGCCTCCAAGTGCAGAGGTTTGTAGGACAGTAGCAAATTTCCCTCAAGTGGATGACCTAAGGTTTATCAATCCATGGGGGCGTAGGATGAAGATGGTCTCTCTCAAACAACCCTGCAACCAAATAACAAAGAGTCTCTTGTGTCCCCAACACACCCAATACAATGACAAATTGTATAGGTGCACTAGTTCGGCGAAGAGATGGTGATACAAATGCAATATGGATGGTAGATATAGGTTTTTGTAAACTGAAAATATAAAAACAGCAAGGTAGAAAGTGGTAAACGTGAGCATAAATGGTGTTGCAATGATAGGAAACAAGGCCTAGGGTTCATACTTTCGCTAGTGCAAGTTCTCTCAACAATAATAACATAACTGGATCATATAACTATCCCTCAACATGCAACAAAGAGTCACTCCAAAGTCACTAATAGCAGAGAACAAACAAAGAGATTATGGTAGGGTACGAAACCACCTCAAAGTTATTCTTTCTGATCGATCTATTCAAGAGTTCGTAGTAAAATAACACGAAGCTATTCTTTCCGTTCAATCTATCATAGAGTTCGTACTAGAATAACACCTTAAGATACAAATCAACCAAAACCCTAATGTCACCTAGATACTCCATTGTCACCTCTAGTATGTGTGGGCATGATTATAGGATATGCATCACACAATCTCAGATTCATCTATTCAACCAACACAAAGAACTTCAAAGAGTGCCCCAAAGTTTCTACCGAAGAGTCAAGATGAAAACGTGTGCCAACCCCTATGCATAGATTCCCAAGGTCACGAAACCCGCAAGTTGATCACCAAAACATACATCAAGTGAATCAATAGAATACCCCATTGTCACCACGGGTATCCCGCGAAGACATACATCAAGTGTTCTCAAATCCTTAAAGACTCAATCCAATAGGGAAAACTCAATCCATTACAAGAGAGTAGAGGGGGAGAAGCATCATAAGTTCCAACTATAATAGCAAAGCTCGCGATACATCAAGATCGTGCCATATCAAGAACACGAAAGAGAGAGATCAAACACATACCTACTGGTACATACCCTCAGCCCCGAGGGTGGACTACTCCCCCCTCGTCATGAAGAGCGCCGGGATGATGAAGATAGCCACCGGAGAGGGATCCCCCCTCCGAGAGGGTGCCCGAACGGGTCTAGATTGGTTTTCGGTGGCAACAAAGGCTTTCGATGGCGGAACTCCCGATCTAGGTTATTTTCCGGAGGTTTCAGTATATATAGGAGGTGTTGGAGTTGGGGGCAAGTAAAGGGGGTCTCCAGGCTGTCCACGAGGCAGGGGGCGTGCCCAGTAGGGGCGCCCCCTACCCTCGTGGGTAGCCCGTGGACCTTCTGGCCCCCCTCCGGCACTTTCCGGGCTTCTTCTGGTCCAAAAACAGCCTCCGTTGAATTTCAGGTCAATTGGGGTCCGTTTGATATTCCTTTTCCGCGGTACCCTAAAACAGGAGAAAAACATAAACTGGCACTGGTCTCTGGGTTAATAGGTTAGTCCCAAAAATCATATAAAAGTGTATATAAAAGCCATAAAACATCCTAGAAGGATAATATAATAGCATGGAACAATAAAAAATTATAGATACGTTGGAGACGTATCAGTGATCATCTCAGAAAGTTCAATGATTGGTATGGCATGGATTAGGAATGTGGCCCCCCTCAAAATGCTAAGGACATATATTGGCTCAAGCTCAAGACTCTACATTTTCTATTTTAGTGATCCAAGATCACATTGAGTCCATATGAAAGCCAATACTATTAAAAGTGGATGACGTGTTGCTTAATGGGTTTCTTCCTCAAAATGCTTAGTGATATGCTCCAAAAGCCTCAACCACTTTCTCACATCCACATATGTCCCAAACCAAAAGTCAAACTCGGCCCCACCGAAATCCTCTATCCGGCGCCATCGAGTTCAGTTCACATAGCCACTGCCACAAACCCTAATCATTTCGGTCTCAACAATAGGGATCTCGGTATCACCGAGATGGGATTGCAAACTCTCTGTTTCCCTTCGTAACATTTCGGTATAACCGAGATGAGCAATCGGTCCACCGAGTTCGCAATGCAAACTCTCTGTTTCCCCTTAGTAACATTTCGGTCCAACCGAAACGAGCAAATCGGTCCCACCGAGTTTGCCTGACCAACTCTCTGGTTAGCTTATTACCAAAATCGGTCCTACCGAGTTCGTATAATCGGTCTCACCAAGATTACGTTATTCCCTAACCATAATGAAATCGGTCCTACCGAGTTCATCATATCGGTCCCACCGAAATGCCTAATGGGCACATTATGAACTAAATCGGTCTAACCGAGTTGTCTGATTTGGTCCCACCGAGTTTGGTAAATTGTGTGTAACGGTTAGATTTTGTGTGGAGGCTATATATACCCCTCCACCCACTCTTCATTCGTGGAGAGAGCCATCAGAAGATACCTACACTTCCACTACTCATTGTTTTGAGAGAGAACCACCTACTCATGTGTTGAGACCAAGATATTTCATTCCTACCATATGAATCTTGATCTCTAGCCTTCCCCAAGTTGCCTTCCACTCAAATCATCTTTCCACCAAATCCAAATCTGTGAGCGAGAGTTGAGTGTTGGGGAGACTATCATTTGAAGCACAAAAGCAAGGACTTCATCATCAACACACCATCTACTACCTTTTGGAGAGTGGTGTCTCCTAGATTGGTTAGGTGTCACTTGGGAGCCTCCGACAAGATTGTGGAGTTAAACCAAGGAGTTTGTACGGGCAAGGAGATCGCCTACTTTGTAAAGATCTACCCTAGTGAGGCAAGTCCTTCGTGGGCGATGGCCATGGTGGGATAGACAAGGTTGCTTCTTCATGGACCCTTAGTGAGTGGAGCCCTCCGTGGACTCGCGCAGCCGTTACCCTTCGTGGGTTGAAGTCTCCATCAATGTGGATGTACGATAGCACCACCTATCGGAACCACGCATAAAAAATCTCTGTGTCTACATTGTGTTGGCTCCCTCAAACTCCTCCATGCACCTTCAGATGCAATTGTTTTACATTCCGCTGATATACTCTTAGAATTGCATGTGTAGGTTGATTGCTTGACTTGTGCTAAGTTGGTAAAATCTGCCAAGAATTAAAATTGGGAAAAGGCTAGATTTTTATTTGGTCAAGTAGTCTAATCAACCCCTTCTAGACATACTTTCGGTCCTACAAGTGGTATCAGAGCTTTGGTCTCCATTTGCCTTGATTTCGATAGCTTTGGTGATCATAGCCTTGGTTTCACAACCTAGGAGAGTATGGCGTCTAGCGAGGGAAGTTACCACCGTAGAGATCCTTACTTTGATGGTACAAATTTTGCTAGTTGGAAGCATAAGATGAAAATGCATATTCTTGGACATAACCCCACTGTTTGGGCTATTGTGTGTATTGGTTTGCAAGGTGAATTCTTTGATGGGAAGGAACCGAATCGTGAAGCCTCCACGGAAGAATTGAAGATGTTGCAATACAATGCTCATGCTTGCGATATCCTCTTCAACGGATTGTGCCCCGAAGAATTCAACAAAATCAACCGTCTTGAGAATGCAAAGGAAATTTGGGATAGTTTGATTGATATGCACGAAGGTACCGACTCCGTCCAGGAATACAAGTTGGATATGATTCAAAGTCAATTTGACAAGTGCAAGATGTAGGATGGTGAAGGTGTTGTTGAAATGTACTCTAAGCTTGCTCTCATCACAAATGAGATTGCCAGCTTAGAAATGAAGAAATTTGCCCTAGAGGCAATAATAAAGTTATTATTTATTTTCTTATATCATGATAAATGTTTATTATTCATGCTAGAATTGTATTAACCGGAAACTTAATACATGTGTGAATACATAGACAAAACAGAGTGTCCCTAGTATGCCTCTACTAGACTAGCTCATTGATCAAAGATGGTTATGTTTCCTAGCCATAGACATGAGTTGTCATTTGATCAACGGGATCACATCATTAGGAGAATGATCTGATGGACAAGACCCATCCGTTAGCTTAGCACTATGATCGTTTAAATTTTACTGCTATTGCTTTCTTTATGACTTATACATGTTCCTATGACTATGAGATTATGCAACTCCCGAATATCGGAGGGACACTTTGTGTGCTACCAAACATCACAACGTAACTGGGTGATTATAAAGGTACTCTACAGGTGTCTCCGAAGGTACTTGTTGGGTTGGCGTATTTCGAGATTAGGATTTGTCACTCCGATTGTCGGAGAGGTATCTTTGGGCCCACTCGGTAATGCACATCACTATAAGCCTTGCAAGCATTGCAGCTAATGAGTTAGTTGCGGGATGATGTATTACGGAACGAGTAAAGAGACTTGTTGGTAACGAGATTGAACTAGGTATTGAGATACCGACGATCGAATCTCGGGCATGTAACATACCGATGACAAAGGGAACAATGTATGTTGTTATACGGTTTGACCGATAAAGATCTTCGTAGAATATGTGGGAGCCACTATGAGCATCCAGGTTCCGATATTGGTTATTAACCGGAGACGTGTCTCGGTCATGTCTACATAGTTCTCGAACCCGTAGGGTCCGCACGCTTAAGGTTTCGATGATAGTTTTATTATGAGTTTATGAGTTTTGATGTACCGAAGGAGTTCGGAGTCCCGGATGAGATCGGGGACATGACGAGGAGTCTCAAAATGTTCGATACGTAAAAATCGATATATTGGACGACTATATTCGGACATCGGAAAGGTTCCGAGTGATTCGGGTATTTTCGGAGTACCGGGGAGTTACGGGAATAGAGGAGAGAGGCCAAAAGGAAGGAGGCGTGCACCCCCCTTCTGGGCCGAATTGGACAAGGGGTGCAGCCCCCTTTTCCTTCTCCCTCTCCCCCTCTTTCCTTCTCTCCTACTCCGGAAAGGAAAGGGGAATCCTACTAGGACTTGGGAGTCCTAGTAGGACTCCCCACACTTGGTGCGCCCCCGCTAGGGCCGGCCTCTCCCTCCCTCCTTTATATACGGGGGCAGGGGGGCACCTCTAGACACAACAATTGATCTCTTGATCTCTTAGCCGTGTGCGGTGCCCCCCTCCACCATAGTTCTCCTCGATAAATATTGTAGCGGTGCTTAGGCGAAGCCATGCGACGGTAGAACATCAAGATCGTCACCATGCCGTCGTGCTGACGGAACTCTCCCTCGACACTCGACTGGATCGGAGTTCGAGGGACGTCATCGAGCTGAACGTGTGCTAGAACTCGGAGGTGCCGTAGTTTCGGTGCTTGATCGGTCGGGCCGTGAAGACGTACGACTACATCAACCGCGTTGTTCTAACGCTTCCGCTTTCGGTCTACGAGGGTACGTAGACTCACTCTCCCCTCTCGTTGCTATGCATCTGGTAGATAGATCTTGCGTGATCGTAGGAAAATTTTAAAATACTACGTTCCCCAACAGTGGTATCAGAGCCAGGTCTATGCGTAGATGATATGCACGAGTAGAACACAAGTGAGTTGTGGACGATACTAGTCATACTGCTTACCAGCATGTCATACTTTGATTCGGCGGTATTGTTGGATGAAGCGGCCCGGACCGACATTATGCGTATGCTTACGCGAGACTGGTTCTACCGACGTGCTTCGCACACAGGTGGGTGGCGGGTGTCAGTTTCTCCAACTTTAGTTGAATCAAGTGTGGCTACGCCCGGTCCTTGTGAAGGTTAAAACAACACATACTTGACGAAATATCGTTGTGGTTTTGTATGCGTAGGTAAGAACGGTTCTTGCTAAGCCCGTAGCAGCCACGTAAAACTTGCAACAACAAAGTAGAGGACGTCTAACTTGTTTTTGCAGGGCATGTTGTGATGTGATATGGTCAAGACATGATGAGTTATACGGTTTTGTATGAAATGATCATGTTTTGTAAAGTTATCGGCAACTGGCAGGAGCCATAT
This sequence comes from Secale cereale, assembly GCA_902687465.1. Taxonomy (NCBI): domain Eukaryota; kingdom Viridiplantae; phylum Streptophyta; class Magnoliopsida; order Poales; family Poaceae; genus Secale; species Secale cereale. The sequence goes on from LR738710.1 coordinate 460,752,104, forward strand.
GGTTGTCGCTTTATTGTATGAAATGCAATCGCCATGTAATTGCTTTACTTTATCACTAAGCGGTGGCGATAGTCGTAGAAGCAATAGTTGGCGAGACGACAACGATGCTACGATGGAGATCAAGGTGTCGCGCCGGTGATGAAGGTGATCATGACGGTGCTTTGGAGATGGAGATCAAAAGCACAAGATGATGATGGCCATATCATGTCACATATTTTGTTGCATGTGATGTTTATCTTATTTTGCTTCTTATTTTGCTTAGTTCGACGGTAGCATTATAAGATGATCCCTTACTAAATTTCAAGGTATAAGTGTTCTCCCTGAGTATGCACCGTTGCGAAAGTTCGTCGTGCCGAGACACCATGTGATGATCGGGTGTGATAAGCTCTACGTTCAAATACAACGGGTGTAAGCCAGTTTTGCACACGCAGAATACTCGGGTTAAACTTGACGAGCCTAGCATATGCAGATATGGCCTCGGAACACTGGAGACCGAAAGGTCGAGCATGAATCATATAGTAGATATGATCAACATAAGATGTTCACCATTGAAACTACTCCATCTCACGTGATGATCGGACATGGTTTAGTTGATTTGGATCACGTGATCAATTAGATGACTAGAGGGATGTCTATCTAAGTGGGAGTTCTTAAGTAATATGATTAAATTGAACTTTAATTTATCATGAACTTAGTCCTCGTACTATTAGCATATCTATGTTGTAGATCAATAGCTCACGATGTTGCTCCCCGTTTATTTTTTATATGTTCCTAGAGAAAACTAAGTTGAAAGATGTTAGTAGCAATGATGCGGAATTGTTCCGCGATCTGAGGATTATCCTCATTGCTGCAAAGAGAATTATGTCCTTGATGCACCGCTAGGTGACATACCTATTGCAGGAGCAGATGTAGACGTTATGAACGTTTTGACAAAAGCTCGGTATGATGACTACTTGATAGTTTAAGTGCACCATGCTTTATGGCTTAGAACCGGGACTTCAAAAACATTTTGAACGCCACGGAGCATATAAGATGTTCCAAGAGTTGAAATTAGTATTTCATACTCATGCCCGTGTCGAGGGGTATAAGACTTCTGACAGTACTTTGCCTACAAGATGGAGGAGAATAGCTCAACCAGTGAGCATGTGCTCAGATTGTCTGGGTACTACAATTACTTGAATCAAGTGGGAGTTAATCTTCCAGATAAGATAGTAATTGACAAAGTTCTCTAGTCACTATCACCAAGTTAGTAGAACTTCGTGATGAACTATAATATGCAAGGGATGACGAAAGGAATTCCCGAGCTCTTCGCAATGCTGAAGTCGGCGAAGGTAGAAATCATGAAAAAGCATCAAGTGTTGATGGTTAACAAGACCACTTGTTTCAAGTAAAGGGCAAAGGGATAGAAGGGGAACTTCAAGAAGAATGACAAGCAAGTTATCACTCCCATGAAGAAACCCAAAGCTAAAACTCAAGCCTGAAACTAAGTGCTTCTACTGCAAAGGAAATGGTCACTGGAAGTGGAACTGCCCTAGATACTTGGCGGATAAAAAGGATGGCAAAGTGAACAAAGGTATATTTTGATATACAGATTATTGATGTGTACTTTACTAGTGTTCATAGCAACCCCTGGGTATTTGATACCGGTTCAGTTGCTAAAATTAGTAACTCGAAACGAGAATTGCAGAATGAACAGAGACTAGTTAAAGGTGAAGTGACGATGTGTGTTGGAAGTGGTTCCATGATTGATATGATCATCATCGCACACTCCCTATACTTTCGGGATTAGTGTAAAACCTAAATAAATGTTATTTGGCATTTGCGTTGAGCATGAATATGATTTGATCATATTTGTTGCAATACGGTTATTCATTTAAAGTCATAGAATAATTGTTATTCTGTTTACATGAATAAAACCTTCGATGGTCATACACCCAATGAAAATAGTTTGTTGGATCTCGATCGTGGTGATACACATATTCATAATATTGAAGCCAAAAGATGCAAGGTTAATAATGATAGTGCAACTTATTTGTGGCACTGCTGTTTAGGTCATAATGGTGTAAAGCGCATGAAGAAACTCCATAGTGATGGACTTTTGGAATCACTTGATTATGAATCACTTGGTGCTTGCGAACCATGACTCATGGGCAAGATGACTAAAACTCCGTTCTCCGGAACAATGGAGCGAGCAACAGATTTGTTGGAGATCATACATACAGATGTATGTGGACCAATGAGTGTTGAAGCTCGCGGCGGGTATCGTTATTTTCTGACCTTCACTGATGATTTGAGCAGATATGGGTATATCTACTTAATGAAGCACAAGTCTAAAACATTTGAAAAGTTCAAAGAATTTCATAGTGAAGTGGAGAATCATCGTAACAAGAAAATAAGAGTTTCTACGATATGATCGTAGAGGTAAAATATTTGAGTTAGCGAGTTTGGCCTTCAGTAAAAACAATGTGAAATAGTTTCACTACTCACGCCACCTGGAACACCATAGTGTAATGGTGTGTCCGAACGTCATAACCGTACTTTATTAGATATGGTGCGATCGATGATGTCTCTTACCGATCTACCACTATCGCTTTTGGGGTTATGCATTAGAGACAAATACATTCACGTTAAATAGGGCACCATCTAAATCCGTGGAGATGACACCGTATGAACTGTGGTTTGACGAGAAACCTAAGCTGTCATTTTTTTAAGTTTGGGACTGCGATGCTTATGTGAAAAAGTTTCAACATGATAAGCTCGAACCCAAATCGGAGAAGTAAATCTTCATAGGATACCCAAAAGAAACTGTTGGGTACACCTTCTATCACAGATCCGAAGGCAAGGTCTTTGTTGCTAAGAGTGGATCCTTTCTAGAGAAGGAGTTTCTCTCGAAAGAAGTGAGTGGGAGGAAAGTGAAACTTGATGAGGTAATTGTACCTTCTCCCGAATTGGATAGTAGTACATCACAGAAACTGGTTCCAGTGATTCCTACACCAATTAGTGAGGAAGCTAATGATGATGATCATGAAACTTCGGATCAAGTTACTACTGAACTTCGTAGATCAACCAGAGTACGTTCCGCACCAGAGTGGTACGGCAACCCGGTTCTGGAAGTCATGTTATTGGACCATGATGAACCTACGAACTATGAGGAAGCGATGATGAGCTCAGATTCCGCAAAATGGCTTGAGACCATGAAATCTGAGATGGGATCCATGTATGAGAACAAAGTGTGGACTTTGGTTGACTTGCTCGATGGTCGGCAAGCCATCGAAAATAAATGGATCTTCAAGAGGAAGACTGACGCTGACAGTAATGTTACTGTTTACAAAGCTCGACTTGTTGCGAAAGTTTTTCAACAAGTTCAAGAAGTTGACTACGATGAGGCTTTCTCACCCGTAGCGATGCTTAAGTCTGTCCGAATCATGTTAGCAATTGCCGCATTTTATGAAATCTGGAAAATGGATAACAAAACTGCATTCTTTAATGGATTTATTAAAGAAGACTTGTATATGATGCAACCAGAAGGTTTTGTCAATCCTAAAGGTGCTAACAAAATGTGCAAGCTCCAGCGATCCATCTATGGACTGGTGCAAGCATCTCGGAGTTGGAATATACGCTTTGATAAGTTGATCAAAGCATGTAGATTTATACAGACTTGCGGTGAAGCCTGTATTTACAAGAAGTGAGTGGGAGCACTACAACTTTTCTGATAAGTATATGTCAATGACATATTGTCGATCGGAAATGATGTAGAATTTTCTGGAAAGCATAAAGGAGTGTTTGAAAGGAGTTTTTCAAAGAAAGACCTTGGTGAAGCTGCTTACATATTGGGCATCAAGATCTATAGAGATAGATCAAGACGCTTGATAAGACTTTCGATGAGTACATACCTTGATATGATTTTGAAGTAGTTCAAAATGGATCAGTCAAAGAAGGAGTTCTTACCTGACTTGTAAGGTGTGAAGTTGAGTAAGACTCAATGCCAGACCACGGCAGAAAAATATAGAGAGAATGAAAGTCATTCCCTATGCCTCAGCCATAGGTTCTATAAAGTATGCCATGTTGTGTACCAAACATGTTGTGTACCTTGCCATGAGTTTGTCAAGAGGGTACAATAGTGATCCAGGAGTAGATCACTGTACAGCGGTCAAAATTATCCTTAGTAACGGGATGACTAAGGAAATGTTTCTCGATTATGGAGGTGATAAAGAGTTCGTCGTAAAGGGTTACGCGGATGCAAGCTTTGACACTAAATCCAGCTGACTCTAAGTATCAATCTGGATGCGTATTGAAAGTGGGACCAACTAGCTAGAGTAGCTCCATGCAGAGCATTGTAGGCACATAGACATTTGCGAAATACATACGGATCTGAATGTGACAGACCCGTTGACTAAACTTCTCTCACAAAGCAAAACATGATCACACCTTAGTACTCTTTGGGTGTTAATCACATAGCGATGTGAACTAGATTATTGACTCTAGTAGACCCTTTGGGTGTTAATCACATGACGATGTGAACTATCGGTGTTAAATCACATGGCGATGTGAACTAGATTATTGACTCTAGTGCAAGTGGGAGACTGAAGGAAATATGCCCTAGAGGAAATAATAAAGTTATTATTTATTTCCTTATATCATGATAAATGTTTATTATTCATGCTAGAATTGTATTAACCGGAAACTTAATACATGTGTGAATACATAGACAAAACAGAGTGTCCCTAGTATGCCTCTACTAGACTAGCTCATTGATCAAAGATGGTTATGTTTCCTAGCCATAGACATGAGTTGTCATTTGATCAACGGGATCACATCATTAGGAGAATGATCTGATGGACAAGACCCATCCGTTAGCTTAGCACTATGATCGTTTAAATTTTACTGCTATTGCTTTCTTTATGACTTATACATGTTCCTATGACTATGAGATTATGCAACTCCCGAATACCGGAGGGACACTTTGTGTGCTACCAAACATCACAACATAACTGGGTGATTATAAAGGTACTCTACAGGTGTCTCCGAAGGTACTTGTTGGGTTGGCGTATTTCGAGATTAGGATTTGTCACTCCGATTGTCGGAGAGGTATCTCTGGGCCCACTCGGTAATGCACATCACTATAAGCCTTGCAAGCATTGCAGCTAATGAGTTAGTTGCGGGATGATGTATTACGGAACGGGTAAAGAGACTTGTTGGTAACGAGATTGAACTAGGTATTGAGATACCGACGATCGAATCTCGGGCATGTAACATACCGATGACAAAGGGAACAATGTATGTTGTTATACGGTTTGACCGATAAAATCTTCGTAGAATATGTGGGAGCCACTATGAGCATCCAGGTTCCGCTATTGGTTATTGACCGGAGACGTGTCTCGGTCATGTCTACATAGTTCTCGAACCCGTAGGGTCCGCACGCTTAAGGTTTCGATGATAGTTTTATTATGAGTTTATGAGTTTTGATGTACCGAAGGAGTTCGGAGTCCCGGATGATATCTGGGACATGACGAGGAGTCTCAAAATGTTCGAGACGTAAAAATCGATATATTGGATGACTATATTCGGACATCGGAAAGGTTCCGAGTGATTCGGGTATTTTCGGAGTACCGGGGAGTTACGGGAATAGAGGAGAGAGGCCAAAAGGAAGGAGGCGTGCACCCCCCTTCTGGTCCGAATTGGACAAGGGGTGCAGCCCCCTTTTCCTTCTCCCTCTCCCCCTCTTTCCTTCTCTCCTACTCCGGAAAGCAAAGGGGAATCCTACTAGGACTTGGGAGTCCTAGTAGGACTCCCCACACTTGGTGCGCCCCCGCTAGGGCCGGCCTCTCCCTCCCTCCTTTATATACGGGGGTAGGGGGGCACCTCTAGACACAACAATTGATCTCTTGATCTCTTAGCCGTGTGCGGTGCCCCCCTCCACCATAGTTCTCCTCGATAAATATTGTAGCGGTGCTTAGGCGAAGCCCAGCGACGGTAGAACATCAAGATCGTCACCACGCCGTCGTGCTGACGGAACTCTCCCTCGACACTCGGCTGGATCGGAGTTCGAGGGACGTCATCGAGCTGAATGTGTGCTAGAACTCGGAGGTGCCGTAGTTTCGGTTCTTGATCGGTCGGGCCGTGAAGACGTACGACTACATCAACCGCGTTGTTCTAACGCTTCCGCTTTCGGTCTACGAGGGTACGTAGACTCACTCTCCCCTCTCGTTGTTATGCATCTGGTAGATAGATCTTGCGTGATCGAAGGAAAATTTTAAAATACTACGTTCCCCAACAAGAAAGTGAAGAGATGACCGACAGATTCATCATCAAGAAGATCCTAAGAGCCTTGGATGGAAAATATGATACCGTGTGCACATTGATCGAAATGATGCCCAATTACAAAGATCTCAAGCCTACAGAAGTCATTGGAAGAATTGTTTCTCATGAGATGTCACTCAAGGATAAAGAAGAGCTTCACAAGAAGTCTAGCGGTGCTTACAGAGCCTCATGTGATGCTCCTACATCATCAAGTGAGAAACAAGTCTTCAATGAAGAATTGGGCTTAATGGTGAAGAACGTCAACAAGTTCTACAAGAATAGAAGCAAATAGATAAGTTCCAAGTCAAGGTCCTACAATGATAAAAGATCTTCTAGTCGTGACCAGAATGGCTACAATTGTGGCAGACCCGGACACTACTCCAATGAGTGTAGGGCTCCCCACAAAAGAAGAGAAGACTCACCAAAAAGGAGAAGTAGAAGAGAAGAATCACCACCAAGACAGAGAAGGAGTAGAGATGATCATTATGAACGAAGACCCTCTCGTAGAAGCAAGGATTCGGAAAGGAAGGACAAATCATCAAGGAGCTATACAAGACGAAGACATGAAGCTCATGTTGGTGAATGGGTATCCGGTTCCGACTCCGATGGCCACTCCGAGAGAAGCTATTACTCTGACTCCGAAGATACTTAAGATGAAGGTGTTGCCGGAATTGATCTTGTGTCATCCAATTCCTACGACATATTTGACTCGCCAAACGAAGGAATTAGAAGATGCTTCATGGCTAAAGGCCCTAAGGTATCACACCCCGAGTATCTTTATTTCAATAGTGATGAAGATGACTTGCTAGGAGATGATGATTTACTTGTTGGTTGCAATAGCGATGAAACCTATGATGAAATTGCTATTAATCATGCTAATCAAGATAAAAGAAATGACAATGATAAGGAGATGATTGAGCGTCTAACTAAAGAACTAAACACTCTTAAGTTAGCTCATGAAACTACCTTGGAAGATCATCGAGAACTTTTAAAGACTCATGAGAAGTTACGCTTTGAAAAGCTCAACCTTGAGCAAGAGCATGAGTTCTTAAAGGCAATCAATGATGATCTTCACAAGAAAAGTTCTTCTTACATTGCCAAGCATTTACTCTTGTCTACTTACATGCCACAAGTAAAATCTAACAACAAGAACAAGAAAGATTCTTCCTCTAGTAGTAACAATAATCATGCTAAATCCAATGATGTTTCTTCTAGTAGTTCTCTTAATTCCACTAACGATTCTCTTAGCCAAGTTACACTTGAGCAAGAAAATAGCTTATTGAAGGGAATTATAGAGACAGGTGTTTACAAGAGTCAGTAAGCAATTTAGGAAATTGTACGCAAGCAAGGAAGACAACGGAAGAATCAAGGTGTTGGTTTTGAACGAAAGTTCAATGCCAATGGAGTTGAGTGGGAAGAAGATCAATACCCCAAGACGAAGTTTGTTCCTCAACAAGAGAAGTATTATCCAACTTCTTTCCAAGGAACACAAGCACAAGATGATCTTCCACCACAAGACCACAAGCTAAAGGGCAAGGACAAGCTTCAAGAAGAGATTGATGTGTTTGAAGAAGCTCCTAAGGACTTGGTCAAGTGGGTTCCCAAGACTACATCAAGTTCTACTTCATCAAGTACAACTACAACACCAAGGATTCCCATCACGATGGTGTGGATCCCGAAGAAGAAGAACTAGAGAGTTCTTGAGGGCGACTCCGCCAACATACTTCACTCATATCATTTTGGCGAGGACAAGTGCAAACAACTTCCATATCTTGTACTAGTTCAAGGAGTCACAAACCCTCTTGTTGGTAAGACAAGGGACAAGGTAACCAAATGCTTTCATGGACATCATATTATGTGAACATCAATCTATGTTCGTAGATGTCTTTGTTTGTTCCTTGTGGGACTAATCGGTGTAGGTATTGAAAGTGCAACTCACTCTAATGGATTGCTCCAAATGATCTACATCAACATTGAGCATCTACATAGTCAACACCTAGATGAAGTCATCATCGACAAAACCCAAGGTTAGTTCATCCCTCTTAGGGGGGATATCACATCTAGGGGGAGCTTTACTCTAAACAATTGAGCTAAAGCAACTCTAATGATGTGAACACAACAATGCTTTATGTAGAAGTGGTAACCCCACTTGTGCTTAAACAATGAGTATGACCTATGATCAAATGTTCTCATTTGACTCATAAGTCAATATACTCATATATAGATGACCTAGCCATCACCAATTGCTTGATAGATGCTAGAATGGTTGTGCATGCTTTGCCACATGTTTCATGTGCTTTCTTATTGTATGAGCATGTTGGATGCATATTTTTCTCATTCGAGGACATCCATTTGTTGCTTTGATTGTTTGGCTCTTCCTCTTTTGCCAAATGGATGGACAAGAATGCCTAAGAACCCCCTCTGGCTATCTATGCTTTTCTCGTCTCAAACTCTATTCATGCTACATCACAAAGTTTGATCAAGTCAGATTCAAACCACTCTGTGTGAGGAGCACTCGGAGTCCCCGGTTCTTCATAGACTTAAACTTCCAAAACCTCTTTGTGCATTTCGGTATGACCGAGTCATCCACTTCGGTCACACCGAGTTCACTAAGTTGATCTAGGTTTTCAATCTTGGTGCAACGGATTTGAACTTTCTGGTCACACCGTGTTGCAGTAACTGCTAGCAGTTTTGCATCTCGGTGCCACCGAGTTGTTCCACTCGGTCACACCGACAGGGTCATGTTATATATACCGACGTGTTAAATTTTGGAAAACTTTCCAAAACCTCTCGCCCGCGCGTGACCTGCTCTGCCGTCTCGTGTCTCCGGATCATCTCCTCGCCGCCAGCGACCTCCCGCCGCTGGTTTCCGCCGCCTTCAATGGCAATCTGCTCTGTCGTTGACGTCGTAGCGAGCTCACCGCCAAGTTAGGGTATGAGCTCGATCTTTGTGCTATTCCTTAACTCTGACTCATAGCACATTGATTTGCCATGATTCTTGCCACGATTGAAATCATCCTGTCTAGCAGAAACTCCGTAGAAATTAGTTTTGATTCGAAAATTTTGGGTTAGGTCTCCGCCGAACTCATCTCGGACCGACCGAGTTGTAGAAATCGGTCTCACCGATTTGGCTTAGGCCATTGCACTTGCACTTTTCGGTCTCACCGAAAATTGCAAATCGGTGCGACTGAGTTCGACTCTCTATGAAACCCTAGCAATATTGTTGCCACCAAACTGTGACTCGGTCTGACCGAGTTCACTAGTTTAGGTTCCAGAATTGCTTCAGTATCACCGAGTTTAACAAATCGGTAGATCCAAAATGCTATCAGTGGAGAACTAAAACTATGTTTTTGAGTCATCTGTTTTGCAAAAACTCTGCACTTTGTGATTCTCATCCACTCTATCTCACATACATCTATTCACAGGGTCAGCTTGTAGTTTGCTTTGCCAAGATGTCTGACCAGAGCGATAGCCAGAACATGTCAGAGGAGCAAGTTAACATGAGTGAGGGCACTAGTCCCTCTAGCAGCTCTGATGAGGGTAGCAGGAGCACACCAAGTAACCTGCCTAAGGTTGCCACCAAGACAAGGAAGAAGAAAACTTCTGACACTAAGGATGAGGACTTTGTGGCTGATGAGGCCACTTCAAAGAAGAAGGTGCTCAGGAAAGAGTATGGCACAACTGCTGCAACAAAGCCAGGTCTGAACAAGAAGGCACCTGCCAAGAGGATTCCAATGTCAAAAGCCAGAGCATCAACTCAAGAAACTATGGTGTTCACTCTTGAAACTAGAGATGATGAGCCAGGAGGAGCAAAGAAGAGAGCTAAGAAAACCACATCCAGAGTGATTGGCAAGCCATCCATGAGAGATGATGATGATGAAGATGAAGAAGAGGAAGAGGCTGCTGCACCAGCTCCCAAAGCTCCCAAGCTGATGGGGGATGCCATCAAGTCTACGGCTGCTCCTTCAAAGCCCAAGACTGCCCACAAAGCTGCTACTCAAGCCACCAAGTCTGCACCCAAGAGAAGCACAAGGAATATTCCAGCTGCAGAAAAGAACAAGGCCCCAGTGCCTGAGATTGATGAAGATGTTGAGGTCCAAGTTCTCAAAAAAATTGAAGCCCAAGACTCCTGATCATGATAATACTCATATTGTTGCTGAGGACATGAAGTTTAGGAAGGATGCAGGTCTCAGAAGATGGAGACAGAGTGACCCATATGCTGTGAGGAGAAGGACTGATGTGGATTACAGGTTCCACACCAAAGAACATCAAGACTTCTATGAGACAGTTCTTCTTGACAAGAAGCCAATAGTATGTGACATGAGATGTGTTGATTGGGATTACATCAAGGACAATGAAGATCACTTCCCAAGTGTGCATGAAAGTTTCAAAGATTGTGGTGCTGACAAATTTGTGGGTCAAAAGTTGACAAAATGGAATGATGAACTAGTGACGCCCCCGATTTGTCCGTACACTAATCATGCACGCAAATGTGTACGAACAAGATCAAGGACTCACTGGTAGATATCACAACACAACTCTAAAAGTAAAATAAGTCATACAAGCTTCATATTACAAGCCAGGGGCCTCGAGGGCTCGAATACAAGTGCTCGAGCATAGACAAGTCAGCGGAAGCAACAAATATCTGAGTACAGACATAAAGTTAAACAAGTTGCCATAAGATGGCTAGCACAAACTGGGGATGCAGATCGAAAGAGGAGCAGACCTCCTACCTGGGATCCTCCTAAACTACTCTTGATCGTCGTCGGCAGACTGCACGATGTAGTAGGCGCCTCCGGTGTAGTAGGAGTCGTCGTAGGTGGCGTCTGGCTCCTGGGCTCCACCATATGGTTGCATCATCCGAGAAGAAGGGACAAAAGGGGGAAAAGGGGGAGCAAAGCAACCGTGAGTACTCATCCAAAGTACTCACAAGCAAGGATCTATACTACATATGCAATGGTAACAATGATATGGGTAGTATATGTGGACTGAACTGCAGAAAGCGAGAATAAGAGGGGGATAGCTAATCCAATCGAAGACTACACTTCTGACAGCCTCCATCTTGCAGCAGTAGAATAGAATAGATGGCAAGTTCACCAAGTAACATTGTATAGCATAAACCTACTCGGCGATCCTCCCGCAGATCACCCTGTGAGAGAGCAACCACCGAGTTATATCTGGAACTCATCTGGGTGTGTTTTAACAAGTATCCGGTTCTAGTTGTCATGAGGTTGGAATACAACTCCAGGTCGTCCTTTTACCGAGGGACACGGCTATTCGAATAGATTAACTTCCCTGCAGGGGTGCACCACATAACCCAACACGCTCGATCCCATTTGGCTGGACACACTTTCCTGGGTCATGCCCGGCCTCGGAAGATCAACACGTGGCAACCCTACCTAAGCACAGCAGAGAGGTCAGCACGCCAGTCTAAGTCCTAAGCGCACAGGGGTCTGGGCCCATCGCCCAATGCACACCTGCGCGTTGACAGGGCGGCCGGTAAGCAGACCTAGCCTCTCCTAATACCAGAGTAGGCATTCCAGTCCAATCCGGTGCGCGCTGCTAAGACGCTCACGTCAAGAAGGCTTCGGCTGATACCACAACGTCGAGTGCCCATAACCGTTCCCACGTAGCTGGTTAGTGCGTATAGGCCAACGGTCAGACTCAGATCAAATATCCAAACTTGTTAAGCGTGTTATTATGAAATAACCGCGGACAACGACCAGGGTCAGGCCCACCTGTCTCCTAGGTGTCTCAACCTGCCCTATCACTCCGCAACAAAGATCCACACAAAGGGCCATCGGGAAAGTATGTCCTTTCAGCCCCCAATCCGTGAATCAACCGCGGGTACTCAACGAGCTGACCCTCCTTTAGTCACAACATGTATCATGTATAATATGTATGTAGTATATACCCGTGATCACACCCAAGTGATCACGGTCCGATAGAATAGCAGGGCAGACAGACAAGAGTGTAGGGCCACTGATGGAATACTAGCTTCCTATACTAAGCATTTAGGATATCCGGGAAAAAGGTATCAACAGTTGTAGCAACAATGACAGGCTATGCAGCAGTATAGGATTATTGAAAGCAGTAACAAGCTACACTACTCTAATGCAAGCAGTAGAGAGAAGAATAGGCGATATTAGGTAGATCAAGGGGGGCTTGCCTGGAAGCTCGGCAGCGAAGGTGGGGTCGCCAACACCGTAGTCGATCGGGGCAGTAGTAGCATCGGTCTCATAGTCTATCGGAGAGAAGAGGGGGAAGAAACAATGAATACAATGAAACAGATGCATGACGATGCATGACATGGCATGTAACGGTGTTAGGTGTGCCCTAATGCAGTACCGGGTGATACTGGCGAAGGGGGGAAACATCCGGGAAAGTATTCCCGGTGTTTCGCGTTTTTGGGCAGATGAAACGGAGGGGGAAAGTTACAGGTTCGGTATGCTAGGGACGTGTGGTTGACGAACGGTCTGTGTATTCGGATTCGTCTCGAAATTCTGAGCAACTTTCATGTACAATGTTTTCATCCGAGTTACGGATTATTTTATATTAATTTTTAAAGTTTTAAATCATTTTATAATTTATTAAATATTAAAAAAATTCGAAAATTGTATTATTGCATCAGCATGACGTCAGCAGTCAACAGAGGTGTTGACTGGGTCAAGCTGACGTGTGGGTCCCGCATGTCATTGACTGTCAAATTAACCAACAGTTTAATTAGGTTAATTGGTGTTTTAGTTAAACTAATGACGATTAATTAACTTAATTAATTCTTTAATTAATTAATTAATTAATTTTATATTTTTTAATCCTCTTTTTTTATTTAATTTCGTTCTGGGGGCCATGGGGCCCCCCTGTCATTGGGCCAGCGGCCCCTAGCGGGCGCGGGCGCTAACGGGGCGAGGCTGCCTGAACGGGCGTGGCGGCGGGGAGCGGCTAGGGGCCGCGCGGGGCCGGTGAAGCAAGCCGCGGAGGGGCGGCGGCGAGCCTGGCGGGGGTGGCCCGGCACCGACGGAGGACGGCCGCGGGCGACGGAGCGGCCAGCAGCTGCCACGCGGCGGAGGGGAAGCAGACCACGGCGGTGGGAGCAGTGGGGCGCGGCCACACAGCGTCGACGAGGGGGAGTGGGGCGGTGGAACGGCAGTAGGGGAGGGCGGCTGTAGCGTGCGGAGCAGGTGGCGGCGGTGATGGCTGGAGCGCGGCGGGGCAGCAACACCCACAGGTGGCGCGAGCGGCGACTGGCTCGACGGGGCGCGTGAGCTAGCAGGTGAGGGCGCGCGGCGTGGCGTGCGGAAGCGGGTGCGGCGCCAGAGCGAGGCAGCCGCGAGGTGAGGCCGGAGCGGTGGCAGCGGGCGCGGTCTACGCGGGAGGGGAGCGCGGCGGTTGCAGCAGCCGGCTGCACCAGCAGAGGCGGGGCGCAGCGCACGAGCAGCGATGGTGGTGAGCGGGGCGTGCACGGGCGGGGCGGAGCCGCGGTGAGCGTAGCCGTGGACGGACGGACGGTGATAGAGGAAATAAGGGGAAGGAGGGGGCGTTTCTCTCCCCCGTTGCAGGGGATCTAGGGCAGCGAGGCTCGGTGGAGCCGGCGAGGAGGAGACGAGGACGGCGGCGGAGTCCGGCGAGCTCCGGCGAGGCGTCCAGGCGTGGCGGTGGTGAGAGCCCCGATCCGATCTTGATCGGGGGGGAGAGGAGAGAAGCGTAGGGGGGAAGTGGTGGTGTCTGTGTGTTTGGGTTTGGGGGAGGCCATATAGGCCAGAGGGTTGGGCCGGCCTGGTAGCCAGCTGGGCCATTTGGCCCAGGTGGCCAGGGGGCCTTTTTTGTTGTTTGTTAGTTTTGTTTTCTGCTTTGTTCTTTTCATTTTTATTTATTTTCCTTTTCTGTTTTATTTAGTGTAAAGCACTTAGGCACTTTGTAAAATTATGTTTTGTTCACTATGATTACCATAGCAATATTTGTCACACATCGAACATTTTTGTTTTAATGTTTTGAAAACTTTTACTGTTTGCTAAATTTAAATTTTGAACTTGAACAGTTTTGACCCAATGCGAGATTAGTAACAGTAATCGAGGTGACGTGGCATCATTGACATAGGTTCACTGTAACTTAACTATCCGGGCGTTACAATGCAATTCTACTCCACAGCTCACTATTATCCTGATGGTAGAATTGTGTGGATGTCTGAAGGTACAAGGTACCACTCAACTGTTGATGAGTGGGCCAAGTTGATCAAAGCCCCTAAAGAGCATGAGGATGACTTGGATGTCTATGCCAAGAATAAGCAAGACCACAACTCTATGGCCAACATGTACAAATAGATCCCTGACAAAGCATTGGAAACCCATCAACTTGGATCCGTACATTTCTTGTTGTCTGGTCTAGCTATAATCAACACTATCTTGAGGCATACATTGTTGCCCAAATCTGGAGATCACAAGATGATCACAGGACATTCAATCAACTTGCTGCAGATTTTTTATGTCCCTCAAAAGTTCAAGCTCATGAGTCTGATTGTTGAAACAATCAAGAGGATTGCTACAAATCAGAAGAGATCATGTGGGTATGCTCCACACATTCAGGAGCTCATCAACTCCAAGATGGGCACATGCATATACTTGTTGGACAAGGAACATCTACCCCTATATCCTGACTTTGAGGACAACACAGTTGTCATAGATGAGAATGAACCTTCATCAGTGCAAGCACAAGAAAAGAGAGCCAAAGCTAGTGCTGAGAAAGCTGCCAAGATGCCAAGTGTTGAAGAGGCATCTCAAGTGTCACTCAAGTCAAAGCAAGATCAAATGGCATATCTGCTTCAAGCAACTTTGAGGATTGAGAAGGGCTTGGCCACCCTGACTCAAAATCAGAAGAGCTTGGAGAGGATCATTGAAACAAAGTTCTATGGTGTTGATCTGAAAGTGACTGAGATACAGACTGCAGTTGAGCAGCTCCAGGAGAAAGCAGAGGAGAGGAAAGGGCAGGCTACCACATATTCTTTTTAGAGAGTGCCTAGAGGTCAGAGGTCTGCTGTAGTGCTTGTACCTCATACAAGAGCAACAGCATCACCACCAGCAGCCACAACTTCAGTGCCACCTCCAGTTGCCACTCCACCAGCTCCAACTACATCATCTGAAGCCTTCATCCTTGGAGTTCTCTCTACACCGCCTCCCGAAGATCAAGCCTGAGAGACGCATAGCACTATGCATTTTCAAACTTTTTGGTAACTTGTTGCCAAAGGGGGAGAAATATGTATAGATCATAGGTTCAAGAGAGAGTGTTTTTGCTTCTTGGTCTCTTGCTATTTGGTTGATACATTTGTGTGTTTGCTTGATACTTTACGTTATGTGAGTGAGATACTTGTTTGATCATGTGATTGATCATATGCTACCTTAATGCTTGCTTGAATGATATTATCCTTTATATCTCTATATGATCATTCACTTTGCTTGGTGATGAGTGCATGCTTTTAGTTTATATCATGTTGAGCACTCCACCAAGATGTATGTGACACGGAAGAGTAACCCATGATCCTAATCAATTGTGCATTTGCATTCAAACGCAAATTTTAAATAATGCACAAATTTAGGGGGAGCTCTTGCTTATCACATACTTCTCAAAGCGACGATGTATTTAAATCTTATTATCTTTGTCGAAGCTTTGATCTATATGTTGTCATTAATTACCAAAAAGGGGGATATTGAAAGTGCAACTATTTCTGGGTGGTTTTGGTAATCACTAACAACATATAGCTCATTGAACTAATGCTATTTCAAGGTGATCATTTCAGAAAGTTCAATGATTGGCATGGCATGGATTAGGAATGTGGACCCCCTCAAAATGCTAAGGACACATATTGGCTCAAGCTCAAGACTCTACATTTTCTATTTTAGTGATCCAAGATCACATTGAGTCCATAAGGAAAGCCAATACTATTAAAAGGGGAGGAGGTGTTGCTTAATGGGTTTCTTGCTCAAAGTGCTTAGTGATATGCTCCAAAATCCTCAACCACTTTCTCACATCCACATATGTCCCAAACCAAAAGTCAAACTCGGCCACACCTAAATATTCTATCCGGCGCCACCGAGTTCAGTTGACATAGCCACTACCACAAACCCTAATCATTTCAGTCTCACCGACAGGGATCTCGGTCTCACCGAGATGGGATTGCAAACTCTATGTTTCCCTTCGTAACGTTTTGATCTAACCGAGACGAGCGATCAGTCCCACCGAGTTCGAAATGCAAACTCTCTGTTTCCCCTTCGTAATGTTTCAGTCCAACCGAAACGAGAGAATCGGTCCCACCGAGTTTGCCTGACCAACTCTCTCGTTAGCTTATTACCAAAATAGGTCCTACCGAGTTTGTGTAATCAGTCTCACCGAGATTACGTTAAGCCCTAACCCTAATTAAATCGGTCCTATCGAGTTGATCATATCGGTCCCACCGAAATGCCTAACAGTCACATTATGAACTAAATCGGTCTGACTGAGTTATCTGATTCGGTCCCATCGAGTTTCGTAAATTGTGTGTAACTATTAGATTTTGTGTGGAGGCTATATATACCCCTCCACCCACTCATCATTCGTGGAGAGAGCTATCAGAACATACCTACACTTCCACTACTCATTGTTCTGAGAGAGAACCACCTACTCATGTGTTGAGACCAAGATATTCCATTCCTACCATATGAATCTTGATCTCTAGCCTTCCCTAACTTGCTTTCCACTCAAATCATCTTTCCACCAAATCCAAATCTGTGAGAGAGAGTTGAGTGTTGAGAAGACTATCATTTGAAGCACAAGAGCAAGGAGTTCATCATCAACACACCATCTACTACCTTTTGGAGAGTGGTGTCTCCTAGATTGGTTAGGTGTCACTTGGGAGCCTCCGACAAGATTGTGGAGTCAAACCAAGGAGTTTGTACAGGAAAGGAGATCGCCTACTTCATGAAGATCTACTCTAATGAGGCAAGTCCTTCGTGGGCAATGGCCATGGTGGGATAGACAAGGTTGCTTCTTCGTAAACCCTTCGTGGGTGGAGCCCTCCGTGGAATCGCGCAGCCGTTACCCTTCGTTAGTCCTGGCCATGGGCAGCCTGGCCCGGCCAGACGCTGCTCCCAGGCCGGGCTCGGGCCTAGATTTTGAGCCCGTTGGCCGGGCCGGGCCGGGCCCGGGCCCGTCAAATTTGCGTTTTTCTGAAGGGGTCCGGCCCGAGGCCCGAGGCCCGTCGGGCTTTTGCGTGTTCGGGCCGGGCTCGGGCCCAAAAAACAGGCCCGATGGCCGGGCCGGGCCGGGCTCGGGCCTACGTTTTTTCCCTCGGGCTTGGCTAGGCCTGGCCCGAAGCCCGGCCCGGCCTGAGGTTTGGCCAGGTATACCCTTCGTGGGTTGAAGTCTCCATCAATGTGGATGTACGATAGTACCACCTATCGGAACCACGCGTAAAAATCTCTGTGTCCACATTGCGTTTGCTCCCTCAAACTCCTCCCTTTACCTTCATATGCAATTTTTTTACATTCCGCTGCTATACTCTTAGAATTGCATGTGTAGGTTGATTGCTTGACTTGTGCTAAGTTACTAAAATCTGCCAAGAATTAAAATTGGGAGAAGGCTGGATTTTTATTTGGTCAAGTAGTCTAATCACCCCCCCCCCTCTCTAGACATAATTTCAATCCTACAATCCTTAAGATTCTTCATATTGATATATTGATAATAATCCCAAGTGACTCAACAAATATAGCTATGCTCCCCGGCAGCGGCGCCAAAAAAAGGTCTTGATAACCCACAAGTATAGGGGATCGCAACAGTTTTCGAGGGTAGAGTATTCGACCCAAATTTATATATTCGACACAAGGGGAGCCAAAGAATATTTGCAAGTATTAGCAACTGAGTTGTCAATTCAACCACACCTAGAGATTAATTATCTACATCAAAGTGTTCAGTAGCACAGTAATATGATAGTTTTGATAGTAGTGGTAGCAGCAATAGTAAAGGTAACAGTGATAGCAATAGTTTTGTAGCAAGCGCAACAGTAACGATAGCAGTAGTAACCTAGCAAGTGCAATATCGGATAAATTCGTAGGCATTGGATCGGTAATTTGTTAGATGATATTCCTCATGAGACAGTCATAACCTAGGGCTATACGGCACTAGCTCCAGTTCATAAATATAATGTAGGCATGTATTCCGTAAATAGTCATACGTGCTTACAGAAAGAACTTGCATGACATCTTTTGTCATACCCTCCCGTGGCAACGGGGTCCATATTGGAAAATAAGGGACATTAATGCCTCCTTTTAATAGAGAACCGGAATAAAGCATTAACACATGGCGAATACATCAACTCCTCAAACTACGGTCATCACCGGGAGTGATCCCGGCTATTGTCACTCCGGGTTGCCGGATCATAACAGGTAGTAGGTGACTATAACTTGCAAGATCGGATCTAGAGCATGAATATAATGGTGATAACATAAACGGTTCAGATCTGAAATCATGGCACCCGGGCCCAAAGTGACAAGCATTAAGCATGGCAAAGTCATAGCAACATCAATCTCAGAACATAGTGGATACTAGGAATCGGGCCTAACAAAACTAACTAGATTACATGATGAATCTCATCCAACTCCTCACCGACCAGTGAGCCTACGAAGGAATTACTCACTCCCGGTGGGTAGCATCATGGAATTTGCGATGGAGAAGGGTTGGTGATGACGAAGAATGAAGATCCCCCTCTCCGGAGCCCCAAACGGACTCTAAATCTGGCCTCCCGATGAAGAATAGGAGGTGGCGGCGGCTCCATCTCGTGGATCGTGATAATTCTTTCTCCTTGATTTTATTCTCCGTAAATGTGAATATATAGTATCAGGGTTGACGTCTACGGGGCCACCAGGTGGGTACAACCCACCTGGGCGCGCCAAGAGGGGGTGCGCCCTGGTAGGTTGTGCCCACCGAGGTACCCCCTCCCTCCGGTGGTTCTTGGCTCCAGTATTTTTCTTTTATTGTATAAAAATTCCTCACAAAGTTTCGTTCCATTCCGAGAACTTTTATTTCTGCACAAAAACAACACCATGGTAGTTCTGCTGAAAACAACGTCATGCCGGGGTTAGTTTTATTCAAATCATGCAAATTAGAGTCCAAAACAAGAGAAACGCGTTAGGAAAAGTAAATACGTTGGAGACGTATCTATGTATTCAGTAAATAGTCATACGTGCTTATGGAAAGAACATGCATGATATCTTTTGTCCTATCCTCCCATGGCAGCGGGGTCCATATTGGAAACTTAGGAATATGAAGTCCTCCTTTTAATAGAGAATCAGAACAAAGCATTAACACACGGTGAATACATGAACTCCTCAAACTACGGTCATCACCGGGCGTGGTCCCGGCTACTGCCACTCCGGGGTTGCTGGAACATAACACGTAGTAGGTGACTGTAACTTGCATGATCGGATCTAGAACATGAATATAATGGTGATAACATAAACGGTTCAGATCTGAAATCAGTGCACCCGGGCCCAAAGTGACAAGCATTAAGCATGGCAAAGTCAAAGCAACATCAATATCAAAACATAGTGGATACTAGGGATCAGGCCCTAACAAAATTAACTCGATTACATGATGAATCTCATCCAACCCTCACCGACCAGCAAGCCTACGAAGAAATTACACACTCCCGATGGGGAGCATCATGGAATTGGCGATGGAAAAGGGTTGGTGATGATGAAGAACGAAGATCCCCCTCTCTGGTTCCCCAAATGGACTCGAGATCTGGTCTCCTGATGAAGAACAGGAGGTGACGACTGCTCCGTCTCGTGGATCGTGATAATTCTTTCTCCCTCATTTTTTCTCCGTAAATGTGAATATATAGTATCAGGGTTGACATCTGCGGGGCCACTAGGTGGGAACAACCCACCTGGGCACGCCAGGAGGGGGGCGCCCTGGTGGGTTGTGCCGACCCAGGTGCCCCCCTCCGGTGGTTCTTGGCTCTAGTATTTTTCTTTTATTGTATAAAAATTCCTCACAAAGTTTCGTTCCATTCCGAGAACTTTTATTTCTGCACAAAAACAACACCATGGTAGTTCTACTAAAAATAACGTCAGTCCAAGGTTAGTTTCATTCAAATCATGAAAATTAGAGTCCAAAACAAGAAGAAAAGTGTTAGGAAAAGTAGATAAGTTGGAGACGTATCAACTCCCCCAAGCTTAAATCTTTGCTTGTCCTCAAGCAATTCAGTTGATAAACTGAAAGTGAGAAAGAAAAAAAATTACGAACTCTTTTGCTCTTGTTTGCATAAATAGGCTTAAACAACACCCATGTTTTCAGCAAAGATCATGTCTAACCATGTCAACAATAACTCTTAGAAATTATATTAACTCATATCAATGACTTAATCAACTAGTGAGCGATAATAAGACATCTCAAATAGCAACATGTTGTCCAACCAACGATGATATAATATGACAATAGGGTTATCTCGCTAGCCCTTCCTGAGGCCGCAAAACATAAACCCAGAGCACCTCCAAAGTTCAAGCAGCGATTAAACATTGTAATTCATGGTAGAAAAGATCCAGTCATGCTAACACCCAACGTTCATTACACACAATGCATAGGCATGACAGCAGTGCTCTTAGATCTGGCGCTTATTTTAGAAGATGATGACACAACATAAAAGTAAATAGATCGTCCCTTCGTAGAGGGAAGCATTAATTTGCAGAGGCGCCAAGGCTCCAGTTTTTAAAACGGAGGTAAATGATATTTTGAGACATGCACCCTTCTCATTTACTTCATGACTATCAGTTATCAACATCTCCCATGCTAAACAAGCTAGTGGCGGTTCCCAAGGAGAAAAGTAAAGGTTTGGACTCCATTGGGAGTTTTTGTTTGTTCATTTATAAGCTCTTTTTCTTTCTGCAATTTGGGACTGGGAATCCCTACTACCGCCCTTTTCTCGTGCGATGGCGAGTGAATAAACACTCGACCTGAGAATAACCCGCTTAGCATGGAAGATACCGACTACCTCTTGTCGTTCCATGAACGACCCAAGCACACAAAAAGGATATTTATTTGAAGTTTTTAGAGATGGCACATGCAAATTTACTTAGGACGACATGGTAGTGCCATATATAGGTAGGTATGGTGGACCCATCTGGAATAACTTGGGTTTAAGAGTTTTTGATGTACAAGCAGAATTCCCACTTAGTACAGGCGAAGGCTGGCAAATAGGTTGGGAAGCGGCCAGCTAGAGAGCAACAACAGTCATGAACATACATTATGCATAATAAACATTGGATACCAGCATGATTAGGATATGGACACCATGAACATAAATATCATAGAGGCTATGTTGGTTTTGATTCAACTACATGTATGAACATGTGCCAAGTCAAGCCACTAGAACATTCAGAGGATGATACCATATCATCATACTACATCACAATCAGTTTAACGCAATGTTGATATCCAAGATAAATCATTATCAACTCCTAGCTACTTATGCATGGTATATGAAACTATAATCTCTAATTGTCATTGCAAACATGTTTAATCATAATGGGCTGAATCATGGATACTAGGTTAAACATATTTACAAAAGCAGAACAAGTCAATCTCATACGGTTTCTCTCTGCCACAGCCAGTTCATAAAATATGTTCATTATTGCCTTTCACTTGCACGACCTAACAATGTGAAAATAATAATAGTGCAAGAGTGTCATGGACTAAGCTGGAATCTGCAAACATTTTATTCAACAGGAGAAGACGAGGTAAAATGGGCTCTTTATTAGATAAATAATTATGCATATGAGAGCCACTTAACATTTTCATCATGGTCTTCTCTTTGGTACGACTCGGATAAAAAGAAAAGAAATTCAGAGAAACACACTGATTTTTTTTTCGAGTTTTTGATTTTCTAGAATAAGCAAAATAAAAGAGGAAAGCAAAAACAAGAAAAACTATTTACATGGGAAAACTGCTACCAAGTAAAAGAATAAGGGAATCTTTTTGGGTTTTCTTTTTAGTGCTTACAACAAACTAAAAAGGAAGAGCAAAAGGAAGCATGAAACATTTTTGTATTTTCTCAAGTTTTTCAAACACACAAGAAGAATGCGAGAAAATAAAATTAAGCATGGAAGATACAATGGAAAAGTGTGAACACCGACAACTGAAATGTGTGACCATGAATGTAAAGTCGGTGAGAAACACGTACTCCCCCAAGCTTAGGAGTTTGGCCTAAATTGGTAAGCAGTCAGTAGCCTGGATAGTAGTCGGCGTGGTAGCTCACGGAGGCTCTCGGTGCAGATGCCTCGGCCTGCCGTGCTGCCTCGACCGCAGCGTTGTGAGCTCAGGCCTAGCTCTCAAGAACGAAATATCTTCCCTTGTTGTGATAATCAAAAAGAGCAGGCGCAGGAAAATATGTGTACACAATAGTCGATTGGTTAAACAACAATTTATACATAAAATTATGAATGTCTCCTTTAAGGATCTTATGATTTTTCATAGCATCAAAGTCTAAATACTATGTAGGTACGATAGGGTCAAAGGGCAAAGGTGAAACACCAAGCTCTCTTGCTAAATGTGTGGCATAGATTCCACCATGGAACCAACCACTATTAGCGTTGTATTGTAACCTGCGTGCAACAATCGCCCCAAGATTATAACTCCTATCACTGGTGAGAGCGGTGCATATGAGGCTCAAGTCTAGAGCACAAAGTGTACAACAATCTTGTTTGCCTACAATACATTTCCTATTAAATAAAGCGAAGTGCTGAATTGCGGGAAAATGAATGCTTTGTATTCTACCTTGCGTCACTCCCCTTGTTTCACCGTAACACAGACTAGTTAAGAATGATTGGTACTCAGCCCTTGGTGGTTCGTCAAGCAAACCCCAGAATTGGATTTTGCAGTGATAGGCAAAAACTCTTTAGTGATATGGTAAAAGGATTTTCATATAGTTTGAAAGACACCCTAGACCCCAGAGGATGAAATTTAAATCCTTTGACAAATGATTCAGTGAGAATGGGGTGTTGATCGCACTTATCTGAAATGTAGCGACCGAAACTGGCATTATGAACCAATTGCTCAAATTCCTCTTTAATACCTACACGCACCATATAATCATCACAAGGACATAAGCAAGTTTTGGTGGCGGCATCTCGTATGGAACTTTCACTTGGTTCAACATAAGACCGACGAACGGAGCTGTCACTCGAAGACGCTCCTGAGGATCTCCTCCTCGTAGAACTCCTTCCAAAGAGGTTCATCATATTAGCGTATAATTTCTGAAATTTTTGGTCCATGAATTTTTTTTAACAAAACTTCATAAGATTGATAGCAACTACTCATAGGGATGCCTAGAGGCCATAACAAGCATTCAAACTACTTAGAACTCTATGAATTCAACATGCAAGCTCATCTACAACAGCACCAAGAGTAGCTAATTATTCAAAATATAAACACTAAAACAAAAACTAATTGGACAAACAGAGGAGTCACATACCAAGCAACAATCCCCCAAAATAGTTTCGAAAATGGAACTTTGAGCAAAGAGATCGAAATCCACGGGTTTGAGAGTAAGAACACGAGAGAGAAAGAGAACAATGGTGGATTTTTTCTGGAGGTAGGTGATGAAGTGGTGTAGAGATAAGTGAGAGGGCCCACATGGAGACCACAACCACCAAGGCGCGCCTAGGGGTCCTGGCGCGCCCAGGTGGGTTATGCCCACCTAGTGCACCACCCTCTAATATTATTTGCACCAAAAATTCTTAAATAATCGGAAAAAAATCGTGTTAAATTTTCAGAGCATTCTGAGAACATTTATTTTTGAGTCATTTTTTTATTGCACTCAAAACTCAGAAAATAGACTAAACATGGCATTTATTTTATTTGAATAGTAGGAACAGAAAATAAAAGGTAGGGACAGAAGGTAGCACTTACTAAATTCATCAACTTCACACCTCTCAAAAATGACTTATTAATAAGGTTGATCAAGTCAACAACCACTTTCGATTAGCATGAAATCGAAGAACTTTTGTAAATCACTAAGTTACCTCAATGGGGAAATGAGTGTCCCCAACAATAAGCATGTCATGTTTATTTTTAATAGTAGGCAGAGGTAGATGAAATCTCCCAATAGTGATTGTCAGATATTTTTCAATAATATTTATACCATTCAGTTGGAATTGTTTCTTCGAAAAGTGCATCGTATGCTCATTACCATTGATATGAAAAGTGACCTTGCTTTTATTGCAATTAATAACAGTCCTTGCAGTATTCAAGAAGGGTCTACCAAGGATAATCGACATGTTGTCGTCCTCGGGCATCTCAAGTATAACAAAGTCAGTCAAAATAGTAATATTAGCAACAACAACGGGCACATCCTCACAGATACTGATAGGTATGGCAGTTGATTTGTCAGCCATTTGCAAAGATATTTCAGTAGGTGAGAGTTTATTCAAATCAAGTATTTTATATAAAGAGAAAGAGATAACACTAACATCAGCTCCTAAGTCACATAAAGTAGTTTTCACATAATTCTTGTTGATGGAGCAAGGTATAGGTGGTATTCCTGGGTCTCCATTTTTTTGGTACTCCATCCTTAAAAGTATAATTAGCAAGCATGGTGGAGATTTCAGCTTTCGGTATTTTCTGTTATTGGTGATGATGTGTTTCAAGTACTTTGCATAAGGAGGCATATTCAAGATATCGGTCAAGCGAGTACGCAAAAAAACTGGCCTCAGAATTTCAGCAAAGCATTCAAATTCTTCATCATCTTTCTTTTTAGTTGACTTGGGTGGAAAAGGCATAGGTTTTTTAAACCATGGTTTGAAGGAAATATGCCCTAGAGGCAATAATAAAGTTATTATTTATTTCCTTATATCATGATAAATGTTTATTATTCATGCTAGAATTGTATTAACCGGAAACTTAGTACATGTGTAGATAAAACAGAGTGTCCATAGTATGCCTCTACTAGACTAGCTCATTGATCAAACATGGTTATGTTTCCTAACCATAGACATGAGTTGTCATTTGATCAACGGGATCACATCATTAGGAGAATGATGTGATGGACTAGACCCATCCGTTAGCTTAGCACTATGATCGTTTAGTTTTACTGCTATTGCTTTCTTCATGACTTATACATGTTCCTATGACTATGAGATTATGCAACTCTCGAATACCAGAGGAACACCTTGTGTGCTATCAAATGTCACAACGTAACAGGGTCATTGTAAAGATGCTCTACAGGTGTCTCCGAAGGTGTTCGTGGTGTTAGCATAGATCAAGAATAGGATTTGTCACTCTGAGTGTGGGAGAGGTATCTCTGGGCCCTCTCAGTAATACACATCATAATAAGCCTTGCAAGCAAATGACTAATGAGTTAGTCACGAGATGATGTATTACGGAACGAGTAAAGAGACTTGCCGGTAACGAGATTAACTAGGTATGGTGATACCGTCGATCGAATCTCGGGCAAGTAACATACCGATGACAAAGGGAACAACATATGTTGTTCTGCGATTTGACCGATAAAGATCTTCGTAGAATATGTAGGAGCCAATATGAGCATCCAGTTCCACTATTGGTTATTGACCAAATATGAGTCTCGGTCATGTCTACATAGTTCACGAACCCGTAGGGTCCGCACGCTTAACGTTTGATGACGATCGGTATTATGAGTTTATGTGTTTTGATGTACCGAAGGTAGTTTGGAGTCCCGGATGAGATCGGGAACATGACGAGGAGTCTCGAAATGGTCGAGACGTAAAGATCGATATATTGGACGACTATATTTGGACATCGGAAAGGTTCCGAGTGATTCGGGTATTTTTCGGAGTACCGGAGAGTTACGGGAATTCACCGGGGAGTATATGGGCCTTATTGGGCTTTAGGGGAAAGAGAGAGAGGAGGTTGCCCCCCCCCCCAAGGCTTAGTCCGAATTGGACTAGGGGGAGGGGCTGCGCCCCCTCCTTCCTTCTCTTCTCTTTCCCTTTCCTTCTCTCCTACTCCTACTACTTGGAAGGGCTCCTAGTTCTACTAGGAAAGGGGGAATCCGACCCCCGGTGGGAGTAGGACTCCCCTAGGGCGCGCCATAGAGAGGGCCGGCCCTCCCCCTCCTCCACTCCTTTATATACGTGGGTAGAGGCACCTCATAGACACACAAGTTGATCAGTTGATCTCTCCCAACCATGTGCGGTGCCCCTCTCCACAGAAACACACCTCAGTCATACCGTTGCAGTGTTTAGGAGAAACCCTGCACCGGTAGCTTCATCATCTCCATCACCATGCCGTCGTGCTGATGAAACTCTCCCGCGAAGTTCTACTGGATCAAGAGCTCGTGGGACGTCATCAAGCTAAACATGTGCTAAACGCGGAGGCTCCATACGTTCGGTGCTTGATCGGTTGGATTGCGAAAAAGTTCGACTACATCAACCGCGTCACTAGACGCTTCCGCTTCCGGTCTACGAGGGTACGTAGACACACTCTCCCCTCTCGTTGCTATGCATCTAGTAGATAGATCTTGCGTGATCGTAGGAAATTTTTGAAATACTATGTTCCCCAACAGTGCTATCAGAGCCATGTCTATGCGTAGATGATATGTACGAGTAGAACACAATGAGTTGTGGGCGATAATAGTCATACTACTTACCAGCATGTCATACTTTGTTTCGGCGGTATTGTGAGAGGAAGCGGCCCGGACTGACATTACGCGTACGCTTACGCGAGACTGGTTTCACCATTATGAGCACTCATTGCTTAAAGGTGACTGGCGGGTGTCTTTCTCTCTCACTTTAGCTGAATCGAGTGTGGCTACGCCCGGTCCTTGTGAAGGTTAAAACAGCACATACTTGATGAAAAATCGTTGTGGTTTTTGTATGCGTAGGTAAGAATGGTTCTTGCTAAGCCCGTAGCAGCCACATAAAACTTGCAACAACAAAGTAGAGGAGGTCTAACTTGTTTTTGCAGGGCATGTTGTCATGTGATATGGTCAAGACATGATGAGTGATACGTTATTGTATGAGATGATCATGTTTTGTAAAGTTATCGGCAACTGGCAGGAGCCATATGGTTGTCGCTTTATTGTATGAAATACAATCGCCATGTAATTGCTTTACTTTATCACTAAGCGGTAGCGATAGTCGTAGAAGCAATAGTTGGCGAGACAACAACGATGCTACGATGGAGATCAAGGTGTCGCGTCGGTGACAATGGTGATCATGACGGTGCCTTCGAGATGGAGATCAAAAGCACAAGATGATGATGGCCATATCATGTCACATATTTTGATTGCATGTGATGTTTATCTTATTATGCTTCTTATTTTGCTTAGTGTGACGATAGCATTATAAGATTATCCCTTACAAAATTTCAAGGTACAAGTGTTCTCCCTGAGTATGCATCGTTGCGAAAGTTCGTCGTGCCGAGACACCACGTGATGATTAGGTGTGATAAGCTCTACATTCACATACAACGGGTGCAAGCCAGTTTTGCACACGCAGAATACTCGGGTTAAACTTGACGAGCCTAGTATGTACAGACATGGCCTCGGAACATTGGAGACCGAAAGGTCGAGCGTGAATCATATAGATTATTGATGTGTATTTTACTAGTGTTCATAGCAACCCCTGGGTATTTGATACCAGTTCAGTTGCTAAAATTAGTAACTCGAAACGAGAGTTGTAGAATGAATAGAAACTAGTTAAAGGTAAAGTGACGACGTGTGTTGGAAGTGGTTCCAAGATTGATATGATCATCATCGCACACTCCCTATACTTTCGGGATTAGTGTAGAACCTAAATAAATGTTATTTGGCATTTGTGTTGAGCATGAATATGATTTGATCATGTTTGTTGCAATACGGCTATTCATTTAAAGTCATAGAATAATTGTTATTCTATTTACATGAATAAAGCCTTTGATGGTCATACACCCAATGAAAATAGTTTATTGGATCTCGATCATAGTGATACACATATTCATAATATTGAAGCCAAAAGATGCATGGTTAATAATGATAGTGCAATTTATTTGCGGCACTGCCGTTTAGTTCATATTGGTGTAAAGCGCATGAAGAAACTCCATAGTCATGGACTTTTGGAATCACTTGATTATGAATCACTTGGTGCTTGCGAACCATGCCTCATGGGCAATATGACTAAAACTCCGTTCTTCGGAACAATGGAGCGAGCAACAGATTTGTTGGAAATCATACATACTGATGTATGTGGACCGATGAGTGTTGAAGCTCGTGGCGGGCATCGTTATTTTCTAACCTTCACTGATGATTTGAGCAGATATGGGTATATCTACTTGATGAAGCACAAGTCTGAAACATTTGAAAAGTCCAAAGAATTTCAGAGTGAAGTAGAGAATCATCGTAACAAGAAAATTAAGTTTCTACGATCTGATCATGGAGGCAAATATTGGAGTTACGAGTTTGGTCTTCATTTAAAACAATGTGGAATAGTTTCACAGCTCACGCCACTCGGAACACCGCAGCGTAATGGTGTGTCCGAA
Source organism: Secale cereale (assembly GCA_902687465.1). Classification (NCBI taxonomy): domain Eukaryota; kingdom Viridiplantae; phylum Streptophyta; class Magnoliopsida; order Poales; family Poaceae; genus Secale; species Secale cereale. The sequence continues at coordinate 460,780,919 of LR738710.1, forward strand.
CAGCGTAACCGTACTTTATTAGATATGGTGTGATCTATGATGTCTCTTACCGATTTACCACTATCGTTTTGGGTTATGCATTAGAGACAGCTGCATTCATGTTAATAAGGGCACCATCTAAATCTGTTGAGACGACGCCTTATGAACTGTGGTTTGGCAAGAAACCAAAGTTGTTGTTTCCTAAAGTTTGGGGCAGCAATGCTTATGTGAAAAAGTTTCAACCAGATAAGCTCGAACCCAAATCGGAGAAATGTGTCTTCATAGGATACCCGAAGGAAACGGTTGGGTACACCTTCTATCATAGATCCAAAGGCAAGATATTCGTTGCTAAAAATGGATACTTTCTAGAGAAGGAGTTTCTCTCGAAAGAAGTGAGTGGGAGGAAAGTGGAACTTGATGAGGTAATTGTACCTTCTAACGAATTGGATAGTAGTACATCATAGAAACTAGTTCCAATGATTCCTACACCAATTAGTGAGGAAGCTCATGATGATGATCATGAAAACTTCGGATCAAGTTACTGCTAAACTTCGTAGATCAACCAGAGTACGTTCCGTGCCAGAGTGGTACGGCAACCCGGTTCTGGAAGTCATGTTAGTAGACCATGATGAACCTACGAACTATGAGGAAGCTATGATGAGCCCAGATTCCGCAAAATGGCTTGAGGCCATAAAATCTGAGATGGGATCCATGTATGAGAACAAAGTGTGGACTTTGGATGACTTGCCCGATGATCGGCAAGCCATTGAAAAAAATGGATCTTCAAGAGGAAGACCGACGCCGACGGTAATGTTACTGTCTACAAAGCTCGACTTGTTGCGAAAGGTTTTCGACGAGTTCAAGGAGTTGACTACGATGAGACTTTCTCACCCGTAGCGATGCTTAAGTCTGTCCGAATCATGTTAGCAATTGCCGCATTTTATGAAATCTGGCAAATGGATAACAAAACTGCATTCTTTAATGGATTTATTAAAGAAGAGTTGTATATGATGCAGCCAGAAGGTTTTGTCAATCCTAAAGGTGCTAACGAAATATGCAAGCTCTAGCGATCCATCTATGGACTGGTGCAAGCATCTCGGAGTTGGAATATACGCTTTGATAAGTGGATCAAAGCATATAGTTTTATACAGACTTGCGGTGAAGCCTGTAGTTACAAGAAAGTGAGTGGGAGCACTACAGCCTTTCTGATAAGTATATGTGAATGACATATTGTCGATCGGAAATGATGTAGAATTTTCTGGAAAGCATAAAGGAGTGTTTGAAAGGAGTTTTCGAAGAAAGACCTTGGTGAAGCTGCTTACATATTGAGCATCAAGATCTATAGAGATAGATCAAGACGCTTGATAAGTTTTTTCAATGAGTACATACCATGACAAGTTTTTTGAAGTAGCTCAAAATGGAACAGTCAAAGAAAAATTTCTTGCCTGTGTTGCAAGGTATGAAGTTGAGTAAGACTCAAAACCCGACCACGGCAGAAGATAGAGAAAGAATGAAAGTCATTCCCTATGCCTCAGCCATAGGCTCTTTAAAGTATGCCATGTTGTGTACCTTGCCATGAGTTTGGCAAGGAGGTACAAAAGCGATCCAGGAGTAGATCACTGGACAGCGGTCAAAATTATCCTTAGTTACTGGATGACTATGGAAATATTTCTCGGTTATGGAGGTGATAAAGAGTTCGTTGTAAAGAGTTACGTCGGTGCAAGCTTTGAAACCGATCTGGATGACTTTGAGTCTATATCTAGATACATATTGAAAGTAGGAACATTTAGCTAGAGTAGCTCAGTGCAGAGCATTGTAGACATAGAAATTTGCAAAATACATACATATCTGAATGTGGCAGACCCATTGACTAAATCTCTCTCACAAGCAAAACATGATCACACCTTAGTACTCTTTGGGTGTTTGACATGGCGATGTGAACTAGATTACTGACTCTAGTAAACCTTTTTGGGTATTGATCACATGGCGATGTGAACTATAAAGTGTTAAGTCACATGGTGATGTGAACTATTGGTGTTAATCACATGGTGATGTGATCTAGATTATTGACTCTAGTGCAAGTGGGAGACTGAAGGAAATATGCCCTAGAGGCAATAATAAAGTTATTATTTATTTCCTTATATCATGATAAATGTTTATTATTCATGCTAGAATTGTATTAACCGGAAACTTAGTACATGTGTGAATACATAGACAAAACAGAGTGTCCCTAGTATGCCTCTACTAGACTGGCTTATTAATCAAATATGGTTATGTTTCCTAACCATAGACATGAGTTTCATTTGATCAACGGGATCACATCATTAGGAGAATGATGTGATGGACTAGACCCATCCGTTAGCTTAGCACTATGATCGTTTAGTTTTACTGCTATTGCTTTCTTCATGACTTATACATGTTCCTATGACTATGAGATTATGCAACTCCCGAATACCGGAGGAACACCTTGTGTGCTATCAAATGTCACAATGTAACTGGGTGATTATAAAGATGCTCTACAGGTGTCTCCGAAGGTGTTCGTGGTGTTGGCATAGATCAAGAATAGGATTTATCACTCCGAGTGTCGGAGAGGTATCTCTGGGCCCTCTCGGTAATACACATCATAATAAGCCTTGCAAGCAAATGACTAATGAGTTAGTCATGAGATGATGTATTACGGAACGAGTAAAGAGACTTGCTAGTAACGATATTAACTAGGTATGGTGATACCGATGATCGAATCTCGGGCAAGTAACATACCGATGACAAAGGGAACAACGTATGTTGTTATGCGGTTTGACCGATAAAGATATTCGTAGAATATGTAGGAGCCAATATGAGCATCCAGGTTCCGCTATTGGTTATTGACCGGAGATGAGTCTCGGTCATGTCTACATAGTTCTCGAACCCGTAGGGTCCGCATGCTTAACGTTTGATAACGATCGGTATTATGAGTTTATGTGTTTTGATGTACCGAAGGTAGTTCGGAGTCCCGGATGAGATCGGGGACATGACGAGGAGTCTCGAAATGGTCGAGACGTAAAGATCGATATATTGGACGGCTATATTCGAACATTGAGAAGGTTCCGAGTGATTCGGGTATTTTTCGGAGTACCGAAGAGTTACGGGAATTCACCGGGGAGTATATGGGCCTTATTGGGCTTTAGGGGAAAGAGAGAGAGGAGGATGCCGCCCCCCCCCCCCAGGCTTAGTCCGAATTGGACTAGGGGGAGGGGCTGCGCCCCCTCCTTCCTTCTCTTCTCTTTCCGTTTCCTTCTCTCCTATTCCTACTACTTGGAAGGGCTCCTAGTTCTACTAGGAAAGGGGGAATCCGACTCCCGGTGGGAGTATGACTCCCCTAGGGCGCGCCATAGAGAGGGCCGGCCCTCCCCTCCTCCACTCCTTTATATACGCGGGTAGAGGAACCTCATAGACACACAAGTTGATCAGTTGATCTCTTCCAACCTTGTGTGGTGCCCCTCTCTACAGAAACACACCTCGGTCATACCGTTGTAGTGCTTAGGCGAAGCCCTGCGCCGGTAGCTTCATCATCTCCGTCACCATGCCGTCGTGCTGGCGAAACTCTCCTGTGAAGTTCTACTGGATCAAGAGCTCGTGGGACGCCATCAAGCTGAATGTGTGCTGAACGCGGAGGCTCCGTACGTTCGGTGCTTGATTGGTTGGACCGCGAAGAAGTTCGACTACATCAAACGCGTCACTAGACGCTTCCGCTTCCGGTCTACGAGGGTATGTAGACACACTCTCCCCTCTCGTTGCTATGCATCTAGTAGATAGATCTTGCGTGATCGTAGGAAATTTTTGAAATACTATGTTCCCCAACACGGTTCTCTTTCTTTACCGTGTTTCCTAGCAACAAGGTCTCCTTTATCATATCTTTTATTCTTAGATTGTGGGTTATGAAGATCAACTGTTGGTTCTATCTCAACATCATCATCTGGTTCCTTTTCATTATTTGGTTGAGTATCTTCATGAACATCAGCATTATCTTTTTCATTATTACTGGGTGAATGTTCATTACCAGATTGAGTTTCAGCATGAGAGATAGAAACATCATTATCATTATCAAGAGGTTTTTCTACTTGAGGTTCACTAGTATCATGCAAAGTCCTATCATTTTCTTTTTAGAAGGACTAGGTGCAGTGGTGTTGTTTCTTTGTGAATCCTGCTCAGTTCTTTTTGGGTGTCCCTCGGGATAAAGTTGTTCCTAAGTCATGTTTGCTCCTCTAGTTGCATCTCTAACAGCAAAGTCATGTATGTTGATGTTCATTTCATCAAGAAATTCTCTTTGTGATTTAGCAACTTGTTTGTGGCACCCCGATCCACATGGAATAGGGGGCCTTTGCACGTCAGCCCAGGAATACACCTGACGCACGACAGGTCCAAGATACAACATTCCAGGTACAATAATATTCATCAAATATCAAGGTATATGATTACATCATTGATGAATTTGATTATCTGGCATAGCCCTAAGGCTATTTACATGGCAGTGGAAGTCTATTGAACTCGCGGCGGAAGTCTTGGCTTGGTGGCATAGCAACTCTGGCTGGGCTCCACAACTCACAAGACTGTCAAGATTACGTCCTAGCGCGACGAAGCAAGCGATTCAAACAAGTGTGACCTACAAAACTGGCATGACACGCCAGGTCAGTACATTGAATGTACTTGCAAGACAACCAAATACATATCATCCAAACAGGCAGAAGACAAGGCAAGAACCAAGCACATGCAGCAAACTACCTCATATCAAAACATAGCATGAAATTAGATTAAAGGAGCATGAACTATTACCTAGCATCTACTAACACAGTAATAACATGACATAAACAATATGATTACAACATGGTGATAGCAACATAGTAAGCTATCTTACTCATGGCCTAACTTAATAAAACAAAGCATGGCATGGCATCATGAGACTGTGCTGGAAAACTACTGTACATACATATTCAAATGCAGACATAACATAATACTTTATGCAACAAAATCTAGTACTACCGTGGCTCTAAAAAAATGCAAATTATTAATCATACAAAATAATCAAATTTGTACACCGGTTCCATTGGACTATATTACCAACGGGTTATCTTACCACATAACCGCGATCTTTTCGGTGATCACAACCACAACCAAAACTTGGTCTCCCATATTCACCGAGAACTCGCATCATGATTACCACATCGCCGTGACTTCACATGACTATTTTATTCTTGTTACCATGTTAATACGTTTTCAATATATTTGGTTTATCCTCCATTTCGATCAAGACCCGATAGTGTGACCTACTACGAACTGTGTGCTATCGATAGACTTTGTAAACACTCTACAGACGTAGCGCACTGTACCCACACCACAGAACCCATGGCCTCGTCATCCCATTCGGGTGGACCAACGGTGTTCCGACGAAACCGAACAACTGTCATGACACTCTCCGGCCACTCCGACTCCTTCCCTACTGGGCTAGTCCTGGGTGGCCCTGTGTCTACCAAAGACACACCGACCTCCATCGTGGCCAAACTGTCCCAAACGGGAACCCGGTACCATAACAAAAACAACTATGAGCACACAAGGTCTATGTCCGCCTACCTGATCAGGGTAGTACGTGTCCATAACCTTCCCTCGTTGGAGGCACCGGTGAGAGGCACAACAATAGTTCGTATTAAGGCCTTCCCACAAAGGCAAATGTGGCTGCACTGAAAAATGTTCGATTTGGTGGCACTATGAACTGATCCCATCGATGACGAAGGAGTTAGTTATGATTAAATCAATTTTTATTAACTCTCCATCATCATGAGCATATTTATAAGAATGCAACAATGAGCATGCAACATACAAAAGCATATACAAAATATCGAACTTCATAGGTGCACCAACATAGCATAAGGAAACAAATACTAACATATTAACGGTGCAATAAAAGCATCATAGCATTTTATAATGATGGCATAAAAGCAAGTAGAGAAGTAGCATGGTACTATTAATAACAACCTTCTAACTATCATAGCAATAGAAGTCATGAAAACACAAGCATGCATGATAGGCATAATGAAACGACTGTAACTGATAACAATAAGGAACAGCTGCAACTACACATACACAAGGCCCAAACAAAGTCAACGTGCGAGTTCGGAGCTTATGATAAGAGGTTGGCTTGCCTAGGGTCCACAAATACTCCGGAGAAAAGTGCGGAAAGCTCGCGGAAAGAATCGCCGGAAACAGTTCTCTCTCGGAGGGGGCTGTTTACGGCAAGGGCAAAAATGGTCATTTTCACAATGCCAAAATATTATTAAAATGATACCATCGGAAAGAGCTCGACGAACAGAGAACGTGAGCGCTGGAATCACCTCAATCAGAGTTGTGGGTAAAAAGATATGAAGGTTTGAAGTTCAGGGACTTTTCTGCAAAAATATCATCACAAACAAGTCCCTGAGTGGATAAGGCAGAAGCGCAAAGTTAGAAATACGCTTTCTGTTTAAGTAAACACATTCTGGGCTGAGACAGAGAGGAAATACGCTTACCCTATGCAAAAACGTACTTCTGGAAGTACGCTTCCACTTATCCAGCGTGGCAGTGGGGGCCCGGGCGCTTGGGTCTTTGACAGGCTGGTCCCACGGGCTGTGGGGCCCATCACTTACCCGCGCTCGCAACCGGGTCAACGCCCGTGCAGCCGATAGGTGTGGTCCGCGGGGCTGGGGTCGTCGTCGTCTTCCTCCCCTCGTTCTGTTCCTCGACAGAACAGAGGAGGCGGGGCAGGGGACGCCGGCGCCGGCCTGGCTGCCTCCGCCCACGCCCGGCCAGGGAGAGGACACCGGCGGGCACGGCTCAGCCGGCCGCATCCTTCCAGGGGAACGAGGCACGCCGGGGAGAGCAGGGGAGGCAGCGACAAGAGAGGGCAGGGGAGGACAGAGAGATGGGGCGGCGATGGGGCCGGCCAGCTCCTGCCGTCTCTGGTCCGGCCGAGGGCACCAGCGGATGCGGGGTGGAGCAGTGGTCCCATTCAGAGGCACAGGGGCCGTCGGGGAGGAGTAAAGAGGAGGGGAGGCCGCGGGGATGGAGGTTACAAAAGTGGCGGCCATGGCAATGGCGCGGGTCAGAGAGGCTCGGGAGCTCAGGGGCGAGGCTTGGGAGGGCTTGTGGACTGTGAGAGAGCTCGATGAGGGCTTAAATAGGCGCGGGGTAGGCTCGAGGGGAAGGAGAGGAGATGACACGCGGCTCGCTACGTGTCCGTGCGCCGGCGACGCGGATGGTGTCGCCAGACGCGGCCAAAGCTCACTGGGAGCGGCGGGAAGGCGACGAGGAGAGTGCCAGAGCTTCACGGAGTCGAGCACGAGCTCTGAGGCGAGCAGAGGAAGAATACAGAGGAGGGGAACGCGACGACGCACAGTGGCGCACTATTCGACCAGTGGCACTGGTCGTCGGAGAAGAAAACGAGCGACGCAGGAGGTCCAGGGGGAAGAAGACGGTGAGGCGGTGCTGTTTGGAAATAGTGGCGAAGCCAGGGCCGGTCGGAGCAGCGGTGCCGCCGACAACAGTGGCGAGACCACCGTTTTGGATGGCGCTCCACGTGGTTACCACGGACAAGGCGTGTCCGAGAGTTCTTACTGGAGTAAAAACATGTCGACTGCGTAGTCCCTTGAAGGTAAAGAGTTACCATGGTAAAGAAGTAGGCAGAGACAAAGTAGAATGAGAAGAATAAGCTCAACAAGTTTGTTGTTAAAAACTTGACAGCATTCTAGAGGTAAAACCAGAGATGTAGAAAAGTAACCAAGATGTGTGGGAGGCTTAGGTTAACATGGACTATGATCCTGGGAGTTTTGAGGTCATTAGGACAACTCTTTAGCATAGTTGCTTTACAACTGCCAAAATCTGTCCAGAAAACACATGATGATGAAACACTCACTAGGAGGGATGGAATGAGCTAATATTTGGCAAAGCTTGATGATTTGGTCATATAGTGATGCTGTAAAAAGCTCATACCAAATGGGCTTGCCAAATTAGCACTTACTTCACAAACATCATTTCTGGCCAAAAGCTTAGGAAAAAAATAGGAAAATATTGGCTACATGGATTGAGCCAATATCTTGGGAAGATGAGTTATATGACTTGGAGAGGGCTTGGGAATATTTTCAGCTATAATGGAGCAAGGAAAAATACACTTGCTTCACAAGCTGAAATTTTTTGTCAGAAAGCAAGAATTGCTTCTATGCTCACATAACTCAGTAAAATGAGCTAAACTTGGGTAGAGGTTAATGATTTGGAGTGCTTGAGAGGATGGAAGAGTTTCATCCCATTTGAAAAATTTATGAAGGTACTTCCTTCACAAACTTGTATTCTGGTCAGAAACTTTGAAAAAATGTACAAGGAGCTAGGATGAGAGGATTGATCTCATATTTGGTATCCATGGGTGATTTATCAAAGTTAACCACCCTACCAAATTACAGCTCAATAGGAAATAAGAATAGGGCACTTCCTTTGCAAAATTTCAGAGAAGGCAGAAAATTGCATTGGATCATGTGCCAAAATTTTGAACTGTGGAACAAGAAATAATGATGGAACTAATGATTATATAGCAAGGACAAGCTCCACAATTTATGGGTGAATTTTCTCTGTTATAAAAATAATAGTTCCTTTCGGAAAAAGGGCAAAAATGTAATATTGGCTAAAAATAGAAAAAGGCAATTTTCCTTATTTTAATGTGGCGAATATTCTTGCTAGAGCTTGGATTAGGCATGAGTATCATCTACACCATTCCTCATGGATTTTTTTGAGAAATGCAAAACTATGCTTCTGGATTTTATTCCTCAGACAGACAATAAAAGGAATAAATCACCATTCAAAAATATTGCATAGGACTTGGCAATATTTTTGCATGTCCAAGGATTATGAAGACAAGATGGTCTCTTGGAAAGGGTTGAGTGATCAACAGGCCAATGCAAATGGTGGCCCCTTTGTGAGCACAAAAGGCCACCTACAGATTCCAAAGGTTTGGAATTTGGGTTTGAGAGAGTTTAAGGTGATGCAAATGAGGTCTTGCCCACTGATAAAGACATGAGCAGGATTTTGAAAGGTTGAAAATGACCAGAATTCTCAGGGTCATCGGGAAATCCTCATGAGAAAAATTTGAAAAGGGGTTGCCAGGGAGAAATAACAACACAAAATTGATAACCCAATTTTGAGGCTGTTACATTGTTCTAACTAGGTTTGTACCATTGAAGCATGCTTTCCCACACCCCTAACATCATTTGAGATTCTAAATAACAAGTCACTCAAGCAGGCAATCATATCAGAACTGTATTTCAATTGTTTCATAACATTTGCATTGAATTGATCTTGCTTTCTAATGTAATTTTCAAACTCATAAAGGCATTGGCTAGGGTGCATATTGTGAGGATTATCATTATCATTGAACTTCATTAGAGAATTTACCTCTACCACCTTAGGCAGTGGTGGTGCATTAAGCCCATGTATTTTTTCAATAGGAGGTAAATTTTTAACATCCTCATCATAATACCTTTTTCCTTCATGGATTTCTTTGCCTCTTGCATGTCTTCAGGACTGAGATATAATATACCCCTCTTCTTTGGAGTGGGCTTAGGCGATGGTTCAGGAAGAGTCCAATCATCATAATTTCTCAATATGTTATTCAATAATTCTTCAGCTTGTCTAATAGTTCGTTCCCTAAAAACACAACCAGCACAACTATCTAGGAAGTCCTTAGAAGCATCAGTTAGTCCATTGTAGAAGATATCAAGTATTTCATTTTTGTTAAGAGGGTGATCAGGCAAAGCATTAAGTAACTGGCAAAGCCTCCCCCAATCTTGTGGGAGACTCTCTTCTTTAGTTTGCGCAAAGTTAAATATTTCCTGTAAGGCAGCTTGTTTCTTATGAGCAGGAAAATATTTTCAAAGAAGTAATAAATCATATCCCAGGGACTACACACACAACCAGGAGTAAGAGTATTGTACCAAGCTTTAGCATCACCCTTTAATGAGAAAGGAAATAATTTGAGAATATAGTAGTAACGAGTTTTCTCATCATGAGTAAAAAGGGTGGCTATGTCATTCAACTTAGTGAGATGTGCCACAACCGTTTCAGTTTCATAACCATGGAAAGGATCAGATTCAACCAAAGTGATTAACTCTGGGTCGACAGAGAATTCATAATCCTTATCATCAATAAAGATAGGTGAGGTAGCAAACTTAGGATCACATTTCAGTCTATCATTCAGAGACTTTTCTTTATACTTGCATAATAATTTATCTAGATCATCTCTATCCTTACAAGCAAGAGTATCTCTAGTTGTTTCCTCATTCATAACATAACCTTCAGGTACCTTAGGCAGTTCATATCTAGGAAGGCTAGTTCTAGCAAGTGTTTCAAACATTTCAGTTTCAAGCTCATCATCAGATTCAACAACATCATGTTGTCTTACTCTAGTAATTTGTTCATCAAGAAATTCACCAAGTGGCACATCATCATCGTGCAAGGTACTAGAATCATCATAAGTATCATTCATAGCAAAAGTAGAATCATCAATAACTTGCGACATATCAGGATTAATAGCATGTGGTGGTGTTGCAAGTTTACTTATAACAGAAGGTGACTCTAAAGCAGAACTGGATGGCAGTTCCTTACCTCCCCTCATCTTAGAGGGAAAAATATAAGTCTTAGCATCCGTCAGATTCTTCATAGTGATAAATTGATAATAATCCCAAGTGACTCAACAAATATAGCTATGCTCCCCGGCAACGGCGCCAGAAAAAGGTCTTGATAACCCACAAGTATAGGGGATCGCAACAGTTTTTGAGGGTAGAGTATTCAACCCAAATTTATAGATTCGACACAAGGGGAGCCAAAGAATATTTGTAAGTATTAGCAGATGAGTTGTCAATTCAACCACACGTGGAGATTAATTATCTGTAGCAAAGTGATCGGTAGCACAGTAATATGATAGTTTGATAGTAGTGGCAACATCTATAGTAATGATAACAGTGATAGCAATAGTTTTGTACCAAGTGTAATAGTAATGATAGCAGTAGTAACTTGACAAGATCAATATGTAGGAAATCATAGGCACTGGATCGGTAATTTTTGATGATATTCATCATGTGACAGTCATAACCTAGGGCGATACGATACTAGCTCTAGTTCATAAACATAATGTAGGCATGTATTCCATAAATAGTCATACATGCTTATGGAAAGAACTTGCATGACACCTTTTGTCCTACCCTCCCATGGCAGCAGGGTCCATATTGGAAACTAAGGGATATTAAGGTCTCCTTTTAATAGAGAACCGGAACAAAGCATTAACACACGATGAATACATGAACTCCTCAAACTATGGTCATCACCGGGAGTGGTCCCGGCTACTGTCACTCCGGGGTTGCCGGATCATAACACGTATTAGGTGACTATAACTTGCAAGATCGGATCTAGAACATGAATATAATGGTGATAACATAAACGGTTCAGATCTGAAATCATGGCACCCGGGCCCAAAGTGACAAGCATTAAGCATGGCAAAGTCATAGCAACATCAATCTCAGAACATAGTGGATACTAGGGATCAGGCCCTAACAAAACTAACTTGATTACATGATGAATCTCATCCAACTCCTCACCGACCAGCGAGCCTATGAAGAAATTACTCACTCCCGGTGGGGAGCATCATGTAATTGGCGATGGGGAAGGGTTGGTGATGATGAAGAACGAAGACCCCCCTCTCCGGAGCCCCAAACAGACTCCAGATCTAGCCTCATGTCGAAGAACAAGAGGTGGCGGCTGCTCCATCTCGTGGATCGTGATAATTCTTTCTCCCTCATTTTTTCTTCGTAAATGTGAATATATAGTATCAGGGTTGACGTCTGCGGGGCCACCAGGTGGGTACAACCCACTTGGGCGCGCCAGGAGGGGGGGCACGCCCTGGTGGGTTGTGCCCACCCAGGTGCCCCCTCCGATGGTTCTTGGCTCCAGTATTTTTCTTTTATTGTATAAAAATTCCTCGCAAAGTTTCGTTCCATTCTGAGAACTTTTATTTTGCACAAAAACAACATCATGGCATTTCTGCTGAAAACAGCGTCAGTCCGGGGTTAGTTTCATTCAAATCATGCAAATTAGATTCCAAAACAAGAGGAAAAGCGTTAGGAAAAGTCGATACGTTGGAGACGTATCACATCTACGCATTGTCCTGGCTCATGATGCCACTGTTGGGGAACGTTGCATGGAAAACAAAAAATTATACGCACACGCAAGATCTATCCATGGCAATATATAAACCTTGACTTCATCAATTCCATTCTGGGCTCTTCTTTCATTCCAGGTTTCTTCGTTTTGTCGTGTGCGTGTGTGCATTTCATCCATGTCATGTTGTCATGTGCATTGCATTGCATTTGTGTTGTCGCTTGCATCCGGTCCCACTCGTCTCTTCCCGTTGTCCATTTCGAGTTCCGGTGCTCACACACGTGCCCGTGGCATCCACGAGTCCTTCCTTCGTGTGTGGCCGTGTAACGTTTCCGGAATGACGTGAGACTTGCCGTGCGATGTTGTTATGGTACGTGTAGGCCGCCTGTCAACTTTCGTCGCGTTTTGAGTTCGTTTGGTACTCCAACTGTTAACCTAGTGGGCTAAAAGAACCTCTTCTTTAAGGCCCAAGACCCCCTCCACAACAGCCCACTAACCCAGCACAACCCTCCCCATCATCTCGGTCGTCGAATTGTGATCGCGTGGCCGAAAACCACTCCCCATTTGGAGTCTCCTAGCTCCTTGTGCCTATAAAAACGTCCACACCGCTCCATTTTGGGGCGAAATCCTAGTCTCCTCCTCCCCGCAGCCGCCGGACACTTCCCCGCCGGCCGGACATGTCTGACTAGCCCTCTCCGCCGCCACGTGTCGGCTCCCCGTTGGGCGAGCCCCCGCGCCCAGTTCCCCGCCGTTGTCCGGGCCCGCGAGCCCGAGGCCGGCCCGCCCCGGGCCGCGCCGGGCCTCTCCGCCCCCGACCGACTCCGCTCGCCCGTGGCTCGCTCCGCTCGCCGCCGCCGCGGAGCACCTCGCCGGTCGCCGCCGCCGCGCCCCGGATCTCCACCGTCGCCGGTCGCCTCGACCCGCTTCACCGCCCGGGCCTTCCCCGCCGGCGCCACCACGGCGTCTCGCCGCCTCCCCGCGGCCGGCCGCCGCCGTTCGTCCCCGCCGGTGCAGCGCCTCGGCGCCGCCGCGACCTTCCCGGGCGATCCAGATCGCCGCCGCCGCCGGGTCAACCCTAACGGGTCCGGGACCCGACCCGCTCCGTGCCCGATCCGCTTCCGACCCGATCCGCCCCGCCAACCCGATCCGTGAGGTTGCCCCCTGTTTTTTTTTCTCAAGTCATATGTGTTTTTGATTATTTTGTTGCATATTCATGGGGCTGTAACTTTTATTGTGCTTGTCGAAATTGTTCATATGATATGTCAAAATGATCGTGGTGATGTGTACTACGTTTTGTTCCATTGTGACATGCTTGTTTGAGTTCATCTAGAGGTCTTAATCTTCGTGACAAGAGTGCTACTTGATATAAACTACTGCTACTTGTTATTTTCATGCCATGTTTGAGATGTGATAACTTGGTGCATATTTATCCAAATGAAGCAAATGATATGTCAAAATGTTCATCATGAGATGCTTAACATGCTGGTTGTTGTAGCATGCATGTTAGGGTTCATATTGCCATGTTTATGTCTGTTGCAAAAGTGTATGTGGCTGTTATGTTTTGTAACATGTTATGAGATGCTGATTTGAAGTGCTCGTTGCTAGTGATGTGTTTGTCCCCATGTCACATGTTAATATGTTTTAGAATCTCCATCATGTGGTCTTTGCTGTGGTGCAAACCATTTTCCATGATATGCCTTGAGGTGACTTAAACATGCTTGCAATCATGCCATGCCAACTTAACTGTTTTATACTTGGTGAAATTTCTATTACTAAGCCTGGAATCTGTCATATCGTGATGCTATGTTTGCTTGATGCCCTAGGCAAATCCATGTTAGTTTTGGGGTGGCCATTGATCATTCCTTGTTGTAAATGTTGTTGGCTATCCATCCATGTCCTCACTTTCTCATATGGATTGTTGTAGCTTATTTAATTCTTGCTCCCAAGTTGCTATAAAATATAACTGTCAGGTTTTTAATGTCATGATCAAAATGTTGTAGCTTGTTGCTATTGATCCATGCTTCCTATGGAGTTGCACCAATGGAGTTGTTTGGTTTAGGTTATGTCTACTTCATGTCCATGCTTCTTGTCACCATGTTTGAGTGTTGTAGAGTATATATTTCTTCCTCCAAAGTTGCTATGTGGCTGTTAATTTCAGCTCTACCTTGTATCTTGTTTTGCTCGTATCTTTTAGCCCGTTGCCCCGTTTTGAGCGTGCCCTATATGAAACTTGTGTGATTTTTCTTGTAGAATCATAATATCATGTTGTTAACATGTTTGGAGTGTGTTTGCTTTATGTTTGACTGCATCTTGCACCGTTGCCATGCTTATCTTGTTTTGCTCATAACTTCTAGACCGTAGCTCCGATTTAAACAAACTTTATATTAAACTTGACTAGAATTTCGTGTAGATCATCTTGGTGCGTGTTAACTTGTTGTTTAACAACTTTAATTTAAGGTTTGTTCAGATCTGGACCATTTTCAACATATGCATATGAGGACTTACCGGATTCGCTATATGTGGATTCCGGCCTCATTTAATCTTGTTGTCTTGTGTTGTTCTTGTGTGCTTTCTTGTGTGCTCGATTTGAGTGTTGGTCTAAACTAGAGCCACTTGCGGTGCCACCCGGCTTGCTGGGGTCTTTGGTATTTGTACGCAGTGCTCATCCGGTCGTGGCCTGAGACTAGATGCGCGCGGCTACTGTTAGGGTGTCGGCACGCCGGGAGGTCTTGCTGGATTAGTTTTACCTATGTCGGAATATCTTGAGCACGGGATTCCGAGAATACTCGGGCCTTCCCACCTTGGAGTTGCGACTCTGCGGATCGTGAGCTTGTAATGGGCTAAGTTGGGACACCCCTGCAGGGTTTTGAACTTTCGAAAGCCGTGCCCGCGGTTATGTGGCAGATGGGAATTTGTTAATATCCGGTTGTAGAAAACTTGGCACCATGTTCTGAACACACTACCAGCGTGAGTAACCGTGACAGTCATTTTCCGAAAGGGGTTCAGGAAGTGAACACGGTGGTGTTATTATTGATGTGCTTAGATAGGATCACTTCGTGGTCACTTTGATGCTCGTGGCACTTCTCTTCTCGCTCTAAACACATAGGCTAGTGCTAGTGCAGCTGCAACCTTTTATTTTCTTCAGCCTTGTTCCACACCCAAGGCTTAGATAGCTTTGCTACCCGGGAAGGGGATTGCTGAGGCCTCCGTGGCTCACAGATTCTACACCACGCCGGATGCAGGTACTATGGTGAACTACTCAGGTGACGGCACGGAGCTGTACTGGGAGTTCGATGAAGAACGTAGTCGATACTATGTGCACTATCCCGATGAGCAGTAGTGGTTTCTACTAGGGGCGATTCAGACCTAGTGGCTTTATGTATTTGGTATCTTTCATTTGGATCTTTGCCCGTAGTCGGGTTGTGATGTTATTTGGATGATGATTTGCTTATGTAATGTATTGTGTGACGTGGCGAGTGTAAGCCAACTATCCTTTTGCAATTTCATCCCTATTTTTACATGAGTCGTGCAAAGATACCAAACTTGAGATCATTCTAGAATGGGCTTATACCTTTAAGTCGTGCCCAAGACCCCCTCCACAACAGCCCACAAACCCAACACAACCCTTCCCATCATCTCGGTCGTCTAATTGTGATCGTGTGGCCGAAAACCGCTCCCCATTTGGAGTCTCCTAGCTCCCTATGCCTATAAAAACATCCACACCCCCCACTTTCGTGTCCAAAACCCTAGTTCCACCTCCTCCACCGCCGCCGGACACGTCCGGACGGACCGGACGCGTCCGCCGCCGCCCCCTCGACCACTTGGGTCGTGCCACGTGTCCACCGCCACCGCTCCCACCGCGCGGGCCCGCCGGGCTCGAGGCCGGCCCCCGCGGCCCGTTCCTCCGCCCCCGCCTGCGTCCTTCCCCGCCGCCGGGCCCGAGGCCGCCGCCGCGCCTCCATGCCGATCCGCCGCCTCCGGCAATCACCGCCGCCGTGCCACCGCAAAGCTCCGCCGTCGGGCCACCGGAGATCCCCCACGGTCGATCTACTCCGCGGGCCCCGTCGCCGCGCCGGCGCAAGGCCCTCGCCGCCGGCCTCGCCTCGCCCCGGCCGCCGGACTACCCCGCCGGCCACCACCAGCGCCGGAGCCGCCGCCCCCACCGTTTCGCCGGTCGCCGCCACCGGGAGCCGAGCACCAGATCCGATCGGCCCGGCTGCCGCGGGTCAAACCCTAACGGGTCCGCGCCCGACCCGCTCCGCGCCCGATCCGCCACGCCGACCCAATCCGCGAGGTTGATTCCTGTTTTTTTCTCTAAGTCCTGGGTTTTTGCTTATCTTTGTTGCATGTTCATTTAGCTGTATCTTTTATTGTGCTTGTCCAAATTGTGCATATGATATGTCAAAATGACCTGGTGATGTGCTCTACGTTTTGTTCCATTGTGTCATGCTTGTCTGAGATCATCTAGAGGTCCTAATCTCTATTGCAATAGTGCTACTTGATATAAACTGCTGCTACTTGTTATTTTCATGCCATGTTTGAGATGTGATAACTTGGTGCATGTTTATCGAAATGAAGCAAATGAGATGTCAAAATGTTCATAGTGAGGTGCTCTACATGATGGTTGATGTTGCATGCATGTTAGGGTTCATATTGCCATGTTAATCTCTGTTGCAAAAGTGCATGTGGCTGTTAAGTTTTGAAACATGTTATGAGATGCTGATTTGAAGAGCTCGTTGCTATTGTTGTGTTGCCCCCTTGTCACATGCCAATATGTTTTAGAATCTCCTTCATGTGGTCTTTGCTGTGGTGCAAACCATTTTCCATGATATGCCTTGAGGTGACTTAAACATGCTTGCAAACATGCCATGCCAACTAAACTGTTTTATACTTAGTAAAATTTCTACTATGTCTGGAATCTGTCATATCCTGATGCTATGTTTGCTTGATGCCCTAGGCAAATCCATGTTAGTTTTGGGGTGGCCATTGATCATTCCTTGTTGTACATGTTGTTGTCTATCCATCCATGCCATCACTTGTTCATATGGCTTGATGTAGCTTATTTATTTCTTGCTCCCAAGTTGCTATAAAATATAACTGTCAGGTTTTTAACCTCATGATCAAGATGTTGTAGCTTGTTGCTCTTGATCCATGCCTCCTATTTAGTTGCTCCAATGGAGTTGTTTGCTGTAGAACATGTCTACTTCATGTCCATGCTTCTTGTCACCATGTTTGAGTGCTGTAGAGTATATATTTCTGGCTCCAAAGTTGCCATGTGGCTGTTAATTTCAGCTTTGCATTGAATCTTGTTTCGATTGTATGTGTTGAACCGTTGCTCCGTTTTGAGCGTCCCTATATGAAACTTGTGTGATTTTGCATGTAGAATCATAATATCATCTTGTTTACATGTTTGGAGTATGTTTGCTTGATGTTTGGGTGCATCTCGCACCGTTGCCATGTTTGTCTTGTTTTGCTCATATCTTCTAGACCGTAGCTCCGTTTTAAACAAACTTTATATGAAACTTGACTAGAATTTTGTGTAGATCATCATGGTGCATGTTAACTTGCTGTTTAACAACTTTAACTTAATGTTTGTTCAGATCTGGACCAATTTCAACATATGCATATGAGGACTTACCGGATTCGCTAAATGTGGATTCCGGCCTCATTTAATCTTGTTGTCTTGTGTTGTTCTTGTGTGCTTCCTCCCTTGACATGTATTGCATCATACATGCATCATACGTGCATCATGTTGATTGTGCATTGCACCTTGTTTGATTTCGTGCCTCGTTGTGTTCTTGTGTTGAGTAGAGCCGGAAGCTGAGACCGAGAACGAGAACGAGGTTACTACCGAGGTTGAGTATGAGGAGCCGTCTTACGATCCCATCGACTACTCGATAGGCAAGATGACTTGACCCAGATATCATTACTATCTTTGCATATTGCTAGATGTCACGCTCTTTAGCTTATTGCCTCGATGCCCATGTTTGGTTGTCAGCCTCCTATTGTAACCATGAACTTGTCTAACCACCCAACCTAGCAAACCTTTGATTGTCTACGTAAGCTTCGCTCAGCCCCTCTTATAGCATTGCTAGTTGCAGGAGAAGACTTGAAAATTCTTGCTTGATGTTGAAGCTATTGTTGGGATATCACACTATATTATATGTTAAACTAAATCATCTATATATTGGTAATGGGTGGAAGGCTAAGCCTCTTGCTTGGTGATTTGTTCCACTCATGCCGCCCTAGGAACCGTATAAACCGGTGTTATGTTCCTTGATTATGTGTTCCAAACACGGTTGGGGTTATGGGACCCCCTCGATAACCCGCTTAGCACTAAACCTTTTCCAGCAAGGCCCAACATTGGTACTCCATTTGCCTAATAACTAAAACTTGCATAGGGCTTTGCAAACCCGAGTTCTCAATCAAAACCCCCGGGCCAGTGCTCCACATGAGTGTTGGTCCAAACTGGGCAGACTGCGGGGCCACTACGAGGAAACTCGAGGATTGGTATATACCTGTAGGCTGACCTATCCGGTCGTGGCCTGAGACTAGATACGCGCGGCTACTGTCAGGGTGTCGACATGCTGGGAGGTCTTGCTGGATTAGTTTTACCTATGTGGGTATATCTTTAGCACGTGATTCCGAGAATACTCGGGCCTTCCCACCTTGGAGTTGCGACTCCGCAGATCGTGAGCTTGTAATGGGCTAAGTTGGGACACCCCTGCAGGGTTTTGAACTTTTGAAAGCCGTGCCCGCGGTTTTGTGGCAGCTGGGAATTTGTTAATATCCGGTTGTAGAAAACTTGACACCATGTTCAGAACACACTACCAGCGTGAGTAACCGTGACGGTCATTTTCCGAAAGGGGTTCGGGAAGTGAACACGGTGGGGTTATGTTTGACGTGCTTAGATAGGATCACTTCGTGATCACCTTGTCGCTTGTGGCACTTCTCTTCTCGCTCTAAACACGTAAGCTAGTGCTAGTGCAGCTGCAACCTTTTATCTTTCTTCAGCCTTGTTCCACACCCAAGGCTTAGATAGTTCTGCTACCCAGGAACGGGATTGCTGAGTCCTCCGTGGCTCACAGATTCTACACCACACCTGATGCAGGTACCATGGTGGACTACACTGGTGACGGCACCGAGCTGTACTGGGAGTTTGATGAAGAACGTAGTCGATACTATGTGCACTATTCTGATGATCAGTAGTGGCTTCTACTAGGGGCGATTCGGACCTTGTGGTTTAATGTATTTGGTATCTTTCTTTTGGATCTTCGCCCGTAGTCGGGTTGTGATGTTATTTGGATGATGATGTGCTTATGTAATGTATTGTGTGATGTGGCGAGTGTAATACAACTATCCTTTTGCAATTTCATCACTATTCTTACATGAGTCGTGCAAAGATACCAAACTTGAAATCATTCTAGAATGGGCTTATACCTTTATGTCGTGCCTCGACACGTAGGAGGTATAATCCCATCCATTAATGCAGCTCAACTGGCAGAGTTGTACACTTCCAGAATTGTGTCGTTACATGGCATTCCTCAAGTTATCTCTTCAGACCGTGGAAGTTTGTTCACATCCAAGTTCTGGGACTCCTTTCAGTCAGCCATGGGCACTAAGATCCGTTTCAGCACTGCGTTTCACCCTCAGACTAGTGGTCAAGTCGAAAGAGTGAACCAGATCCTCGAAGACATGCTCAGAGCTTGTGTCATCTCTTTTGGCATGAAGTGGGAAGATTGCCTTCCGTTTGCCAAGTTCTCTTACAACAACAGTTTCCAAGCAAATGCCGGCAAAGCTCCGTTTTAAATCCTCTATGCCAGAAAGTGTCGTACCCCTCTCAACTGGTCCGAGACTGGTGAACGTCAACTCCTTGGCAATGACTTGATCTCAAAAGCCGAAGAAATGTGCAAAGTCATACGTGAGAATCTCAAGGCCGCTCAGTCATGTCAAAAGAGCTACTATGACGGCAAGCATCGTGATTTGGCTTTCGACATTGGGGACCATGTCTATCTCCGTGTTTCTCCTATGAAAGGAACCGAAAGATTCGGTATCAAAGGAAAGCTTTCTCCTAGATACGTGGGCCCTTTCAAGATCCTTGGCAAAAGAGGCGATCTAGCCTATCAACTCGAGCTTCCATCCAGCTTTGCAAATGTTCATGATGTGTTCCACGTGACTCAACTCCGCAAGTACTTCAAGACACCTAAACGCACCATTCCGTTCGAGGAGATTGATCTTCAACGAGACTTGTCTTACCGTGAGCACCCCGTTGTTATTCTTGAAGAAACCGAGCGCAAGACCCGCAACAAGTCAATCAAGTTCTTGAAAGTCAAGTGGTCACGCCATACCAACCGAGAAGCTACATGGGAACGAGAAGATCACCTTTGTTCCGAGTACCCTTCCTTCTTCCAGTCCTAGATCTCGGGACGAGATCTTTTCATAGTAGAGGAGAGTTTGTAATGCCCCAGATGTAACACTTTCCCAATATGGCAATATATAAACCTTGACTTCGTCAATTTCATTCTGGGCTCTTCTTTCATTCCGGGTTTCTTCGTTTTGTCGTCTGCGTGTGTGCATTTCACCCATGTCATGTTGTCATGTGCATTGCATTGCATTTGTGTTGTCACTTGCATCCGGTCCCACTCGTCTCTTCCCGTTGTCCGTTTCGAGTTCCGATGCTCACACACGTGCCCGTGGCATCCCCGAGTCCTTCCTTCGTGTGTGGCCGTGTAACGTTTCCGGAATGACGTGAGACTTTTCGTGCGATGGTGTTATGGTACGTGTAGGCCGCGTGTCAAGTTTCACCGCGTTTGGAGTTCGTTTGGTACTCCAACGGTTAACCTAGTGGGCTAAAAGAACCTCTTCTTTAAGGCCCAAGACCCCCTCCACAACAGCCCACTAACCCAGCACAACCCACCCCATCATCTCGGTCGTCGAATTGTGATCGCGTGGCCGAAAACCGCTCCCCATTTGGAGTCTCCTAGCTCCTTGTTCCTATAAAAACGTCCACACCCCTCCATTTTCGGGCGAAACCCTAGTCTCCTCCTCCCCGCAGCCACCGGACACTTCCCCGCCGGTCGGACATGTCCGACTAGCCCTCTCCGCGCCACGTGTCGGCTCCCCGTTGGGCGAGCCCCCGCTCCCACTTCCCTGCCGCCGTCCGGGACCGCGAGCCCGAGGCCGGCCCGCCCCGGGCCGCGCCAGGCCTCTCCGCCCCCGACCGACTCCGCTCGCCGCCGCCGCGGAGCACCTCGCCGGTCGCCGCCGCCGCGCCCCGGATCTTCACCGCCGTCGGTCGCCTCGACCCGCTCCACCGCCCGGGCCTTCCCCGCCGGCGCCACCACGGCGTCTCGCCGCCTGCCCACGGCCGGCCGCCGTCGTTCGTCCCCGCCGGCGCAGCGCCTCGGCGCCGCCCCGACTGCCCCGGCCGATCCAGATCGCCGCCGCCGCCGGGTCAACCCTAACGGGTCCGGGACCCGACCCGCTCCGTGCCCGATCCGCTTCTGACCCGATCCGCCCCGCCAACCCGATCCGCGAGGTTGCCCCCTATTTTTTTCTCTAAGTCATATGGGTTTTTGATTATTTTGTTGCATATTCATGGGGCTGTAACTTTTATTGTGCTTGTCCAAATTGTGCATATGATATGTCAAAATGATCGTGGTGATGTGTACTACGTTTTGTTCCATTGTGACATACTTGTTTGAGTTCATCTAGAGGTCTTAATCTTCGTGACAAGAGTGCTACTTGATATAAACTGCTGCTACTTGTTATTTTCATGCCATGTTTGATATGTGATAACTTGGTGCATATTTATCCAAATGAAGCAAATGATATGTCAAAATGTTCATCATGAGATGCTTTACATGATGGTTGTTGTACTATGCATGTTAGGGTTCATATTGCCATGTTAATCTCTGTTGCAAAAGTGTATGTGGCTGTTAAGTTTTGTAACATGTTATGAGATGCTGATTTGAAGTGTCGTTGCTAGTGATGTGTTTGTCCCCATGTCACATGTTAATATGTTTTAGAATCTCCATCATGTGGTCTTTGCTGTGGTGCAAACCATTTTCCATGATATGCCTTGAGGTGACTTAAACATGCTTGCAAACATGCCATGCCAACTTAACTGTTTTATAATTAGTGAAATTTCTACTAAGTCTGGAATCTGTCATATCCTGATGCTATGTTTGCTTGATGCCCTAGGAAAATCCATGTTAGTTTTGGGGTGGCCATTGATCATTCCTTGTTGTACATGTTGTTGCCTATCCATCCATGTCCTCACTTGCTCATATGGATTGATGTAGCTTATTTAATTCTTGCTCCCAAGTTGCTATAAAATATAACTGCCAGGTTTTTAACGTCATGATCAAAATTTTGTAGCTTGTTGCTATTGATCCATGCCTCCTATGGAGTTGCTCCAATGGAGTTGTTTGTTGTAGGTTATGTCTACTTCATGTCCATGCTTCTTGTCACCATGTTTGAGTGTTGTAGAGTATATATTTCTTGCTCCAAAGTTGCTCGCATCTTTTAGCCCGTTGCCCCGTTTTGAGCGTGCCCTATATGAAACTTGTGTGATTTTGCATGTACAATCATAATATCATGTTGTTAACATGTTTGGAGTGTGGTTGCTTGATGTTCGAGTGCATCTTGCACCGTTGCCATGCTTATCTTGTTTTGCTCATAACTTCTAGACCGTAGCTCCGATTTAAACAAACTTTATATGAAACTTGACTAGAATTTCGTGTAGATCATCTTGGTGCATGTTAACTTGTTGTTTAACAACTTTAACTTAATGTTTGTTCAGACCTGGACCATTTTCAACATATGCATATGAGGACTTACCGGATTCGCTATATGTGGATTCCGGCCTCATTTAATCTTGTTGTCTTGTGTTGTTCTTGTGTGCTTCCTCCCTTGATATGTATTGCATCATACGTGCATCATGTTGATTGTGCATTGCACCTTGTTTGATTTCGTGCATCGTTGTGTTCTTGTGTTGACTAGAGCCGGAAGCCGAGACCGAGAACGAGAACAAGGTTAATACCGAGGTTGAGTACGAGTAGCCGTCTTACGATCCCATCAACGACTCGACAGGAAAGATGACCTGACCCAGATATCATTACTATCTTTGCCTATTGCTAGATGTCTCGCTCTTTAGCTTATTTGCCTCGATGCCCATGTTTGTTTGTTAGCCTCCTATTGTAACCATGAATCTGTCTAACCACCCAACCTAGCAAAACCTTTGTTTGGCTACGTAGGCTTCGCTCAGCCCCTCTTATTGCATTGTTAGTTGCAGGAGAATATTTGAAGATTCTTGCTTCATGTTGAAGTTATTGTTGGGATATCACACTATATAAACTCTTAAACTAAATCATCTATGTACTTGGGAAGGGGTGGAAGGCTAAGCCTCTTGCTTGGTGATTTGTTCCACTCATGCCGCCCTAGGAACCGTATAAACCAGTGTTATGTTCCTTGATTATGTGTTCCTAACACGGTTGGGGTTATGGGACCCCTCGATAACCCGCTTAGCGCTAAAACTCTTCCAGCGAGGCCCGACTTTGGTACTCCATTTGCCTAACAACTAAAACTTGCTGAAGGAGTAATTAACCCGAGGATTAATTAATCAACCCCCCTGGGCCAGTGCTCGATTTGAGTGTTAGTCCAAACTAGAGCCACTTGCGGTGCCACCTGGCTTGTTGGGGTCTTCGGTATCTGTACGTAGTGCTCATCCGGTCGTGGCCTGAGACTAGATGCGCGCGGCTACTGTCAGGGTGTCGGCACGCCGGGAGGTCTTGCTGGATTAGTTTTACCTATGTCGGAATATCTTGAGCACGGGATTCCAAGAATACTCGGGCCTTACCACCTTGGAGTTGCGACTCCGCGGATCGTGAGCTTGTAATGGGCTAAGTTGGGACACCCCTGCAGGGTTTTGAACTTTCGAAAGCCGTGCCCGCGGTTATGTGGCAGATGGGAAATTTTTAATATCCGGTTGTACAAAACTTGGCACCATGTTCACAACACACTACCAGCGTGAGTAACCGTGACGGTCATTTTCCGAAAGGGGTTCGGGAAGTGAACACGGGGGGGTTATGATTGACGTGCTTAGATAGGATCACTTCGTGATCACTTTGACGCTCATGGCACTTCTCTTCTCGCTCTAAACACGTAAGCTAGTGCTAGTGCAGCTGCAACCTTTTATTTTCTTCAGCCTTGTTTCACACCCAAGGCTTAGATAGTTTTGCTACCCGGGAACGGGATTGCTGAGTCCTTCGTGGCTCACAGATTCTACACCACGCCAGATGCAGGTACTATGGTGAACTACTCAGGTGACGGCACGGAGCTGTACTGGGAGTTCGATGAAGAACGTAGTCGATACTATGTGCACTATCCCGATGAGCAGTAGTGGTTTCTACTAGGGGCGATTCGGACCTTTTGGCTTTATGTATTTGGTATCTTTCATTTGGATCTGCGCCCGTAGTCGGGTTGTGATGTTATTTGGATGATGATTTTCTTATGTAATGTATTGTGTGACGTGGCGAGTGTAAGCCAACTATCCTTTTGCAATTTCATCCCTATTTTTACATGAGTCGTGCAAAGATACCAAACTTGAGATCATTCTAGAATGGGCTTATACATTTAAGTCGTGCCTTGACACGTAGGAGGTATAACCCCATCCTGGGCATTACAGGGGGAGAGCATCATCATACCCTTGAAGATCGCTAAGCGGAAGTGTTTATCAACGTGGTTGATGTAGTCGTACACCTTCACGTTTTGTCATGATCAAGTACCGAACGTACGGCACCTCCGCGTTCAGCACATGTACAGCTCAATGACGTCCTCGCCTTCTCGGTCTAGTAGGAGAAGGGTAGTAGTAGATGAGTTCCGGCAACATGATGGTGTGGTGATGGTGGTGGTGAATCTATCCGCAGGGCTTCGCCAAGCACAACGGACGTTTACGGAGGAGGAACTAGAACTAGAGGCGGACGGGGCACCGCACACGGCTTGGGAATCGTGGTATGGTTACCCATCTCCCTACTCTCATATATATAGGTGGGAAGGGGAGGCAGCCTAGGGCGCCCTCAATAGGGCCAGTCGCCACCTTGGGCTCCTGCCCTGGCCGCGCCCCCTTCCTTTCTTGGCGTTAGGGAGAAGGCGGGAGGGGAGGCGCCCCACCCCCTTTCCTTTCTGTCGGGGATATAACTATTAGGTATAAACCGCCCAGGAGGGGTCGGTTTATGCCCATAAGGAATTACTTATACTGAAGCTCAGCGGGACAGAGTATGGCGCGTCACTACAGAAGATTAATGATCCAGGGCCCAAAGGGTGTTAGGGCCCGTAAATGTAAACCGCCATACGGCGTATAACTTGTATTGTAAGATAGGAAAGATAGAGACTGAGTCGGGCACGTTTATGAGCCGGCCTCGGGATTTTGTAAATCGGACCGAGCGTCATCTTGTGTATGTAAAGGGACGACCCAGTGACGGTTCAGAGACGGAGAACAACAACTCGAGACATAGGCAAAGCGGATTCGCTCCCTGGTCATCGAAACCCTAGCAATACCACACCAAACTAGACGTAGGCTTTTACCTTCATCGAAGGGGCCGAACTAGTATAAAATCCCCTGTGTCCTTGTCCGTTTTAACACCTTTAAGCTAACCCGTAGCGATGGCTCTGCGACTAAGTCCTTATGCTAGGACATCTGTCGTGACAAAACCACGACAGTTGGCGCCCACCATGGGGCTATTGCACGATGGTTTCAAGTTCTTAGAGGGCAGCTTTGAAGGACTTAAGGGCTATGCAGTGGGTCGGATGACTAAGAGTCTTCGTGGCAAGATCTACATCGACGATGCAGGCTGGGGCCCCGAGGCCGATTCAATCGAGTATGGGTATCGGGTCCGCTTTGGTGGCATCCACATTTTCATCGGCAAGATCAGCGAACGGGGCCCTGAGCCAGACATCTGCTCCAACCTCGTCGAGTCGGCTCAGTGTGCAAGACCTACCCGGGTTCGGCCTGCCATGAAGCATGTCTTTGTGGGAGCCGTTGATGGAGCCGAAGCTGAGGATGGATCAGAATCTTGTGGGAGACCGTCGTGTATTCCAGTGACGAGTCATCTACCGGAGAAACCGAATCTTTATATCTGCTGCAGGACGGCCGGTCTGGGGGCTGTTCCGATGGTGACAGTATTCCGGACACCCTTGATCCGCCGAGCCGGGTCACGGTCTTCATGGCCGGATCACAATTTGTGCAACAATCTTCAATTGCGGCAGCGTTAACATCCGATCTGGCGGCGGCAGCAGCAGTTGGGGCAGGAGGCGCTGTTCAGCCGCCGGCTCAAGTTATGTACGCTTTATTCGACACCTTGACAGCGCTGCTGACCGCGGAGGTCAGCCAGGCCGAGAAGGTACAGCACGACGCAGGAGTTGCTAAGGTAAGGTGCCAAATATATCAAAGCCAAGTTGGACCTAGCCGCTGAAAACAGCAGGATGGCGGTGAGGCAAGCCGGGTTAGATGCTCAGGCTTATCGGCTCCTGTTGGATCAGACCGCATTGAATGACGTAATGAGGAGAAGGCGCCAGTCTCGCCTGCTACCGGTTTACGAAGCAAGGAACCTCTTCAGTACGCCTGGAGCGGGAACCAGCAATCAGCCAATGATAAACCGGGGAGAGGTGCCTGGAACGGGGGCGTCGGCCCAACCACGAGCCGCTGATCCAACCCGTCAGATCGTTCAATCACAACTTACACTAACGCCTCCCGGTCACTACTCCAACCCCTTGGATAACATAGTTGCAGCCGCTTCACGATTGACGCCCTTCCCGTTGAAGGAGGATCCCCTATAGCAGTGGAGGCACGGCGAGCTAGGGAGTTCCTGGAGACGGTGTTAACTCAGCAGCAGGCTTATTCTCACAGCCGCGAGAGGATCGACTCCACCCCCCCCCCCGGCCAAGCCGGAGTTACTGTAGGCATGTGGATGAACCGGCCATATCAAGTAGCGCGCGGAACCGTAACCCGCCGCGGAGTGATAACCCGACGAGTGGAGGTGCAAATGCTCAAGAGGTAGCGAGGCTCTTGGCGGCAGGTTTTATAGTTGAAGTGTTTCATCCTGAGTGGTTGGCTAATCCGGTGCTAGTGCTCAAAAAGAATGGCACTTGGCGAATGTGTGTTGATTACACAGATCTGAACAAGGCTTGCCCAGCTGACCCCTTTGCCCTCCCCCGTATTGATCAAATCATTGATGCTACGGCGGGTTGTGAGCGCTTAAGCTTTTTGGATGTGTATTCCGGTTATCATCATATCAAGATGGCAGTCAAGGACTAGGAGAAAACAGCTTTTATAACTCCTTTCGGAGCCTTCTGCTATGTATCCATGCCCTTTGGGCTCAAGAGTACCGAGGTGACTTATCAGTGTTGCGTACAAAATTCTCTTCATAAACAGATTGGGCGGAACGTTCATGCCTATGTGGACGATATCGTGGTGAAATCCAGGAAGGAAGAGACGCTGATAGCTGACTTGAAGGAAACTTTTTGTAATGCCCAGGATGGAGTTATACCTCCTACGTGTCGAGGCACGACTTAAAGGCATAAATCCATCCTAGAATGATCTCAAGTTTGGTATCTTTGCACGACTCATGTAAAAGAGGGATTAAAATGCAAAAGGAGATAGTTGGCTTACACTCGCCACTTCACACAATACATTACATAAACAATCATCATACAAAACATCACAACCCGACTACGGGTGAAGAACCAAAAGAAAGATACCAAAACAACATAAAGCCACAGGTCAGGATCGAATCCTAGTAGAAACCACTACTGAACATCGAAACGTCACAAGCAAACGGCAACTCTCTTCATCGAGCTCCTGGTGAAGCTCTGAGCCAGCTCCTGCATCAAACTCGGCTGAACCTGCATCTGGTGTGGTGAAGTAACTGTGAGCCACAGAGGACTCAGCAATCCCGTTCCCGGGTAACAAGACTATTTAAGCCTTGGGTGAGGATAAGGCTGAAGAAAGAATATGAGGTGAAGGAAAACAAACGAGAGTCTGCAGCAGCAACTAGCACTAACTTACGTAAAAGAGAGCGAGAAGAGAAGAGCATCGGTCGAAAGGTGATCACGAAGTGATCCTAACTAAAGCCGGTCAAACATAACCCCACCGTGTTCAACTCCCGAATCCCTATTCGGAAATTGACAGTCACGGTACACACGCTGGTAGTGTATTGAAACATTGTGTCAAGTTATCTACAACCGGAATTAACAAGCTCCCATCTGCCACATAACCGCGGGCACGGCTTTCAAAAGTTCAAACCCTGCAGGGGTGTTCCAACTTGGCCCATCACAAGCCCACGATCCGCGGAGTCGCAACTCCATAGTTGGGAAGGCCCGAGTATTCTCGGAATCCCGTGCTCAAGTTAAACCGAACTAAGGTAAGGCTAATCCAGCAAATCCTCCCGGCGTGTCGACACCCTGATAGTAGCCGCGCGTATCTAGGTCTCAGGACACGACCGGATGGGTGATGCTACAGGACCCAAACCTCGAGTTTCCCCGTGGTGGTTCCCGCAGGACCCCCGTTTGGGACCAACACCATCGGCACTGGCCCCCCCTGCTATGTAGAAATAAAGGATCCTCGAGGGAGCGACCCTCTATGCAAATTTAATTAATTAATTAAGTTGTTATTATGAGGCAAATAGTACCAAATGTTGGGACTTGCTGGAAAAGACTTAGCACTTAGCGGTTTATCAAGGGGGTCCCATACACCCCAACCGTGTTAGGAACGCAAAATCAAGGAACATAACACCGGTTTATACGGTTCCTAACGGCATGAGTGGAACAAAACACCAAGCAAAAGGCTTAGCCTTCCACCCTGCCAGTATATAGATGATTTCATTTTTTAAGCATTTATATAGTGTGATATAACCCAACCAAACTTCAACATGAAGCAAACATCTTCGGTCTTCACCTGCAACTAACAATGCTATAAGAAGGGCTGAGCGAAGCGTACTTAGCCAAGCAACGGTTTGCATAGGTAGGGTGGTTAAACATGGCAATTGGTTACAAGTAGGAGGCTGACAGGAAAACATGGGCATCGAGGCAAAACTATAGATCGTGACTTCTAGCAAGAGGCAAAAATAGTAATGGTATCCGGGTTCGGTCATCTTGCCTGGGATTCCACAAAGGAGAAGAACGGATCCAAGAAGAAGACGAAGAAGAAGCCTCACAACTCCGGAACGAAACCGAAGCTAACAAGAGAAGCAACCGGAAAGAAGGAAAACAACACGGTAAACACACATATCAACATGGCATACGATGCACAATCAAGCATGATGCATGTCCGGTTTAAATATGCAAGGCATGGCAAAGTGCACAAACAAAACTACAAGTTAAGTGGAGATCAATATGCAACGAGTTGCATATTGACGAAACACCACATTTAATTATTTAGTTGACTCTCATTTAAAAACAAGACAAGATTAATTGTTTTTAGCATGGCAAGAGGTGAAGCATAAAGAAACTACACTATTAAGACATTTTAAATGGGGCCGGAGAATAACAACAACATATCCGGAAAATCCCCATGGGCATGTTTAAATAATATAAGCAAACAACAATTAACACATATTATCATGTTGTTAAATGATGCGGATGACATGAACAAGTTTTATGCAAGTTTTATTAAAAGGGTTGACTTAAGAGGAAGACAAGAATTGTTTGTCACCGTGGTGGAAAGAAAAGGGGTGCCACGGCAACGATCCGAAATGATGCAAAGGCAACAACTCGGTTCCGGTAACTCGTTGAGAGTCCGGTGCAAAAGGTGACGAAGCGAGTCAAACGAGATGATGGGGTGTTCCCGTTGCCGGGTTCCCACGAGTCGGTGACGAGGCAACCGAGGGACATGACAAAGGTGGAACGGGCACGAAGCACACACAAGGGAGACATTTCATACAACACAAGCAAGCATCTCACGGGTCACGTCTCGGGGTTATACCTTCGAAGCGTGCGTTTCGAGGCGGTTCGAGCTCGTAGTGGAAGTAGAGGAAGTAGTCGTTCCGTAGGCGGTAGTTGTACTCGGGCGAGGGTAGAGGAAGTAGTGGTAGTAGTAGTACACGAGTCGTGGTACACGGGGCGTCGGTAGTGGTACACGGCGACGTCGGGGTACACGTGTAGTGGAAGTAGTTGTTCACGTCATCGTGTCGTGGTACTTGGCGAATTCCTCGTTTCCGGGCGACGGTAGACGTTCGGGCGACGGTAGTGGTACTTGCGGCGTCGTGGTACTCGTTCACGTAGTCGTACACGGATGTAGTTGTACTCGGCGCATCACACATGTAGTCGTTCACGGGCTCGTTTTCCGTAGATGTTCGGTCGTCGTCGAGTAGTCGTTCCGTTCTCTGTCAAGGTCAACACCAGCAACCAAACAACACAAAAAAAAAGAAGAAACAACAGCGGCAGCACAACGACGAGGACACGGCAGCAGCAGTCTAGCACGGGTGACGAGGCGAGGACGCGGCCTCGAGGCACGGCAGCTCCTGGCCGCGGAACACGCAGACGAGGTGCTGGCCGGGGTCGGAGGAGAGACCTCGGCGAGGCGAAGAAGAAGGCCGGGCTCGGGGCGCTGGGAGGAAGGCGGATCCCGGCGTCCATGGCGCGGCGGCGGCGGATGGCAGGGAGGCCACGGGCCAGGGAGGAAGGCCTGGCCGCGGCGCTGGAATCCTGGCCGGCTTCTGGCCGCTGGGCGACGGGGAAAGGGCGGAGGAGGCCGGAGGGGCCACGGCGCGGGCAGAGGAGGAGCCGCGTCCTGGCGACGGAGAACGAGGG
Source organism: Secale cereale (assembly GCA_902687465.1). NCBI lineage: Eukaryota > Viridiplantae > Streptophyta > Magnoliopsida > Poales > Poaceae > Secale > Secale cereale. Next base: position 460,811,909 of record LR738710.1, read on the forward strand.
CCGAGCCCTGGCTGGAGACGAGGCGCAGGAGAGGAGGCGAAGGGCGCCGGAGGTCGCGGCTGGAGGCGTCGCTCG
>LR738710.1:460812125-460962728 GCA_902687465.1 Secale cereale
GGGCGATGGAGGGCGGAGCCTGGCTCCTGGCGCTCGACGGAGGAACGAACGGGGCGAGGAGGCGGGGACGTCGGGCGATGGGGCTCCTTGCCTCGCGACGGGAAGAGGCCCGGGCTGCGGGGCCTCCTGGCGAAGGGGAAGAGGCCTCAGGGCCTGGGGCTCCTGGCGCTGGAGTAGATCGGGCGCGAGAGGCAGCTCGGGGCGAAGGGAAGAAAAAACGGGATCCTGTTTCGTTCGAGAGAGAGAGAGGAGATCGAGGGAAAAGGAGAGAGTGGCGGCGCCGCACGAGGGGGAGAGGGAGCGAGGAGAGGCTGCGGGAGGTGAGCGCTAGGGTTCGGTGCGGCCGGAGTGGGCTGAAGCGGTTGGGCCTAGAGGGAGGAGGAGGCCCAAAGGAGGGAGAGGAGGCCCAGACTGCACCTTTTGAATAAAACTGCTGTTGCTTTTTAACAAAAACAGAAAAACAAAAGAGGGAAAAGAAGCAAAGAGGAGTTAGGAAAAGACTTAGGGCAAGGGGTAAAAATCCTTGGACTCACAAAAATGTCAGGGATTTAATAAAATAGAGGAGGGTTTTTTGGAGGAACCTCGATGAACGAGAAAAAGAAATAAAGGGAGGTTTTTTTGGAGGAGAAACTTGAAATGAAATAAACATGGGGAATTATGCAAGTGTGTTTGAGTAATTCCGAGGAATGGAATAATTATTAATATAGCTCCATAATATTAGGAGGCTTTTATATGTTTTACAGAGAAGACAATCTTCCCTCGATTTAAATGGACCGAAGGCCCACACGATTTATTTAGGTTGAGATGCAAAAATAAAATGACATGATGCAATGCAAAAAATAAATAACACAAGCACAAAGCAACCCACGGGAGGACCCGGAACATCTGGAATCTTCGGGAAGCTTCTGGAATCTTCTGGGACGTCGGTCTCGGGCGTCACAACTCTCCCACACTAACAGAGGATCTCGACCCGAGATCCTAGAGATATCACCGGGTAAAACGGAAGAGGAAGAGGTAAAACAAAGTTGCTTCTTCGACAGACGAGTGAAACCAAAGAACCTTGAGAGGTTGGCCAAAATAAAGAAGAAAACAACAGAGATGAACGAAGTTGAAACACTCCGTTGGAAAAGAGGAACTAGGAGCATTATGAGAACCTTGAGAGGTTGAAAGACATGAAACAAGAGCTTACGAACCACAAGAATAAGAAACCACAATGGTATGGCCAAGGAATAAGAATGACAGAATTTGGACAGCACTCCGTCTGAAAATGGAAGGAATTGAACAAGAACTTTAGAAGATGGATGATACTTGATGAAAACAACAACATATTGCCTCCGAAACAATTTAAAGAATGGCACAAGGGGTAGAAAGGATTCAGACAGCACTCCGGTTAAAAGAGAGTTAAAACTTGATAAGATGAGAGAACTAGAATGAAGAATACAACACTCCGGTTAAATGATAAGCAAGGGAAAGAACATGATCTCGATAAAACGAGATGATGGTAAAAGAGAGCAATATCACAATGCCTCCGGAATGACAGAATAGAATATAGATCAACGAAAGAATTGAACAGAGAAGAAAATGACAACTTCTCTCAAAATGAATTTGGAAGAGCATCCTTACAAAGAAGGGTTGAATGGAGTTGTTGGGAATTCAACAACGAAACGAATAAACTCTTGATGTGGGCTTATGGAAAACATCTCAAAATTATGAGGTGACAACCAGCCACTAACTTAAACAATTGATTGGATTTAGATCAACAAGGGGATGAAAAACTTATATCACCGGAATGATAAATGAAGAATTTGGGTCATTTATAAGCACCATAATAGCAACAATCCTTAGGGAAAGCTTTTAGGTGAAATACAACCCAAGATAACTCCAATGAATAAATTGAAGGGATGTAAAGATCTCTTGAACAAGAAAAATGATGGTTTTAAATATCTCAATCTTGACAACTTGTGAATCATGAAACATGGAGGAAAATTATCAAGAATGACATAACACCACCTGAAAAGACAAGGTAGAAAGAATTGCAATTGGAATGCATGATGAAGAATGCTTAAGCTCCAACAAGAATCTTGATGAGGACTTCAAGGATGAATTAAAACATGATGAACCACCATGAAAACTCCGGTAATGAAAGCATGATAAGTGAAAGATGAAAAGAATAAGATTCAAGGCTTGCGATGGATTAGGTGGAGCTTGAAATGATAATTGAAATGACTTGGAGCTCCGGAAAAGAAGATGAAAAACTTAGAACCAAGGATATGATATGATGAACAAGCTCCAGACAAAAGAATTAAATCACCTTGAAGGAATAAGAATAAGAATTATGTCATGCATCTCCTTCACCAATTTAAATTGATGACAACCAAGGATTTGGCATACTACTTATTCTCGTTGGAAAGAATTAAAGAGAGATCTAGCACAAGCTTGGATAAATCTTCAACGAAGCACCGGTAGGATTATGAAAAGAACAAATGAATCAATACGATAACAACGGAAGAGTAACTTGAAAGAACCACCGTAAACACATGGAGACGAACGAAGAGGCATCAATGAAGAATATTTGGAGGATGAAGTTGAAAACTGAGAACGAAGAAATCTTCTGAAATGATGGCCTTCGGAGGATCACAAAGAAAAGAATTCAAGAATTGCTCTGAAGGGGCATGAAAACAATTCCCACAATCGAAAACAATTATGAGGATGGCATGAAGCTAGAACCACAACTCTTCAAGAGAACGGGTTAAAATTTAAGAGAAACACTTCTGCGGTCTCCAAATGTTGAGAATGAAGACGGGAAATGCCCTGAAGAATTGTTGAGCACTCCGGAATGAAGAATTAAAAGGTTGAACCAATGATGAACAAGAATTTGAAAGCGATCTTGGAGAAGGCATGTGACTGATGGAAATCATTCTTACGTCACACTAAGAAAAGAATTTGAGTATAACTCCGGAAAATAGAAGAGTCAGGTAAGATCCTGGGAAAAGACCTGTGGGTTAGGGCCCACTAAAGAAATCACCGTTGAAAAAGATTGCTTAAGAGATATTGCACCGGTTGATTAAAATGACTTGAATAAGATAACAATTCTCAGAATAATTGCTTGAACGGATTAAGAATGGGATTATGAATCTTCAGCACTCCAGATATGAATAGTAAGAGGAGAATGATTAATTGGTGCACCGGAATAAGAAAACATTGTGAAAAGAGGAAAAGGATAAGATCAACACCAAATTCTTGAATTACATCCACCGGAAGAATTAGAGAACAAAAGAATGATGAACTTGAAGCTCTTGAGCATCTTTACGATAAATCACCGGATAAGAACATTGAAGGAAAAGAATGAAGAAATTTCACATGAATAAAATTGATACTTCATCTAAGAATTTCTGGCTCGAAGAAGACGAAGGGTGGGAGGGTGGGGAAAACAAAGACAACTTGGGATGAATAAAACAGACAATCGTCAGATTTCTCAACGGCGTCCGTATGGAATAACTTGAAGAGAAGGCACACCGGTTGAAAAGGATTAACATGAAGATCTCGATGATTAAGAGGGACTAGCACTCCCATAGAAATATGAGAACACCGATTAGGAAAGGTATGGAATCAACATTTGACATCGAAGCAACTCGAATACCAGAATCAAAACAAAAACAAAGGATAGATGTGCAACAGAATCTTCACAACATCATTCGAACAGAGGATTGAACGAATGAATTCTGCAGGTACATCAACTCGACGAGAAGCCACTGGGAGAACAAAAGTTAAATAAAAGGAACAAGGAACAGATAGAACAAATACAAGATAGAAGTTTCGTCCGACATCTTCGTGCTGAAAGCTCATGGAACGTGTTACAAAAGGGTTTTGCAATCCCCGGATCAGCATAGCCAAGGACCCTTTAAGATGCAACTCCCGATCAGAACAAGTCCATAAAACCACTTCACTCAATGTAGAACCCCAAACTTCATATCGAGCATCCGTTGGAAGAATGCCTAGAACTACTAGATGAACCCACCTATAGATTTCCGAAAGTTTCCAGTTATGCAATCAGGTGTTGGGGATACACGGGAAGCACCGCGCAATCAACTCTAAACCTACATCCAGGTGTATCCATCCTTCAACACATAACCAGTCTTTCTCGGAAACTGTTTACCTCGGACCTTCGAAAACGCATCCACTATAACAAGCTATGGCAATACTCTCGAACTACCTCCCCAGTACTGGGTGATGTCGGGGTTATCTTGCCACTGGCCGTATAGGAGGGATTTTCGATGTCGGCCGTCTTAAGTATTTAGTACTGTCGCGATATGCTTGTGTCAATGATACCCCGAAGCTCAACTCCTCGGTAACAGGAGGCATCGAGAACAATATCCTTGTCACAAGAACATCGAAACAATCCCAGAATACTCGCGGGATCCTAAAAAAAATTTGGTGCAATTTTTGAAAGTAGAAGAGAAAAGAGTAATCGTCAGGAGTCCTCACCAGAATGAAAAGGGGATGAGAAGCAAAGAAATCCTACTCTCCGATATAATATAGGACTCAAAAAGTTTTCAGTGTGTGCCTAGACTCAACCGTCAACGATTCGATCAATCAGTGGGGGCTTCTAGGTCGGAGAAGGCTCTGAATACCAACTTGTAATGCCCAGGATGGAGTTATACCTCCTACGTGTCGAGGCACGACTTAAAGGCATAAATCCATCCTAGAATGATCTCAAGTTTGGTATCTTTGCACGACTCATGTAAAAGAGGGATTAAAATGCAAAAGGAGATAGTTGGCTTACACTCGCCACTTCACACAATACATTACATAAACAATCATCATACAAAACATCACAACCCGACTACGGGTGAAGAACCAAAAGAAAGATACCAAAACAACATAAAGCCACAGGTCAGGATCGAATCCTAGTAGAAACCACTACTGAACATCGAAACGTCACAAGCAAACGGCAACTCTCTTCATCGAGCTCCTGGTGAAGCTCTGAGCCAGCTCCTGCATCAAACTCGGCTGAACCTGCATCTGGTGTGGTGAAGTAACTGTGAGCCACAGAGGACTCAGCAATCCCGTTCCCGGGTAACAAGACTATTTAAGCCTTGGGTGAGGATAAGGCTGAAGAAAGAATATGAGGTGAAGGAAAACAAACGAGAGTCTGCAGCAGCAACTAGCACTAACTTACGTAAAAGAGAGCGAGAAGAGAAGAGCATCGGTCGAAAGGTGATCACGAAGTGATCCTAACTAAAGCCGGTCAAACATAACCCCACCGTGTTCAACTCCCGAATCCCTATTCGGAAATTGACAGTCACGGTACACACGCTGGTAGTGTATTGAAACATTGTGTCAAGTTATCTACAACCGGAATTAACAAGCTCCCATCTGCCACATAACCGCGGGCACGGCTTTCGAAAGTTCAAACCCTACAGGGGTGTTCCAACTTGACCCATTACAAGCCCACGATCCGCGGAGTCGCAACTCCATAGTTGGGAAGACCCGAGTATTCTCGGAATCCCGTGCTCAAGTTAAACCGAACTAAGGTAAGGCTAATCCAGCAAATCCTCCCGGCGTGTCGACACCCTGATAGTAGCCGCGCGTATCTAGGTCTCAGGACACGACCGGATGGGTGATGCTACAGGACCCAAACCTCGAGTTTCCCCGTGGTGGTTCCCGCAGGACCCCCGTTTGGGACCAACACCATCGGCACTGGCCCCCCCTGCTATGTAGAAATAAAGGATCCTCGAGGGAGCGACCCTCTATGCAAATTTAATTAATTAATTAAGTTGTTATTATGAGGCAAATAGTACCAAATGTTGGGACTTGCTGGAAAAGACTTAGCACTTAGCGGTTTATCAAGGGGGTCCCATACACCCCAACCGTGTTAGGAACGCAAAATCAAGGAACATAACACCGGTTTATACGGTTCCTAACGGCATGAGTGGAACAAAACACCAAGCAAAAGGCTTAGCCTTCCACCCTGCCAGTATATAGATGATTTCATTTTTTAAGCATTTATATAGTGTGATATAACCCAACCAAACTTCAACATGAAGCAAACATCTTCGGTCTTCACCTGCAACTAACAATGCTATAAGAAGGGCTGAGCGAAGCGTACTTAGCCAAGCAACGGTTTGCATAGGTAGGGTGGTTAAACATGGCAATTGGTTACAAGTAGGAGGCTGACAGGAAAACATGGGCATCGAGGCAAAACTATAGATCGTGACTTCTAGCAAGAGGCAAAAATAGTAATGGTATCCGGGTTCGGTCATCTTGCCTGGGATTCCACAAAGGAGAAGAACGGATCCAAGAAGAAGACGAAGAAGAAGCCTCACAACTCCGGAACGAAACCGAAGCTAACAAGAGAAGCAACCGGAAAGAAGGAAAACAACACGGTAAACACACATATCAACATGGCATACGATGCACAATCAAGCATGATGCATGTCCGGTTTAAATATGCAAGGCATGGCAAAGTGCACAAACAAAACTACAAGTTAAGTGGAGATCAATATGCAACGAGTTGCATATTGACGAAACACCACATTTAATTATTTAGTTGACTCTCATTTAAAAACAAGACAAGATTAATTGTTTTTAGCATGGCAAGAGGTGAAGCATAAAGAAACTACACTATTAAGACATTTTAAATGGGGCCGGAGAATAACAACAACATATCCGGAAAATCCCCATGGGCATGTTTAAATAATATAAGCAAACAACAATTAACACATATTATCATGTTGTTAAATGATGCGGATGACATGAACAAGTTTTATGCAAGTTTTATTAAAAGGGTTGACTTAAGAGGAAGACAAGAATTGTTTGTCACCGTGGTGGAAAGAAAAGGGGTGCCACGGCAACGATCCGAAATGATGCAAAGGCAACAACTCGGTTCCGGTAACTCGTTGAGAGTCCGGTGCAAAAGGTGACGAAGCGAGTCAAACGAGATGATGGGGTGTTCCCGTTGCCGGGTTCCCACGAGTCGGTGACGAGGCAACCGAGGGACATGACAAAGGTGGAACGGGCACGAAGCACACACAAGGGAGACATTTCATACAACACAAGCAAGCATCTCACGGGTCACGTCTCGGGGTTATACCTTCGAAGCGTGCGTTTCGAGGCGGTTCGAGCTCGTAGTGGAAGTAGAGGAAGTAGTCGTTCCGTAGGCGGTAGTTGTACTCGGGCGAGGGTAGAGGAAGTAGTGGTAGTAGTAGTACACGAGTCGTGGTACACGGGGCGTCGGTAGTGGTACACGGCGACGTCGGGGTACACGTGTAGTGGAAGTAGTTGTTCACGTCATCGTGTCGTGGTACTTGGCGAATTCCTCGTTTCCGGGCGACGGTAGACGTTCGGGCGACGGTAGTGGTACTTGCGGCGTCGTGGTACTCGTTCACGTAGTCGTACACGGATGTAGTTGTACTCGGCGCATCACACATGTAGTCGTTCACGGGCTCGTTTTCCGTAGATGTTCGGTCGTCGTCGAGTAGTCGTTCCGTTCTCTGTCAAGGTCAACACCAGCAACCAAACAACACAAAAAAAAAGAAGAAACAACAGCGGCAGCACAACGACGAGGACACGGCAGCAGCAGTCTAGCACGGGTGACGAGGCGAGGACGCGGCCTCGAGGCACGGCAGCTCCTGGCCGCGGAACACGCAGACGAGGTGCTGGCCGGGGTCGGAGGAGAGACCTCGGCGAGGCGAAGAAGAAGGCCGGGCTCGGGGCGCTGGGAGGAAGGCGGATCCCGGCGTCCATGGCGCGGCGGCGGCGGATGGCAGGGAGGCCACGGGCCAGGGAGGAAGGCCTGGCCGCGGCGCTGGAATCCTGGCCGGCTTCTGGCCGCTGGGCGACGGGGAAAGGGCGGAGGAGGCCGGAGGGGCCACGGCGCGGGCAGAGGAGGAGCCGCGTCCTGGCGACGGAGAACGAGGGCCGAGCCCTGGCTGGAGACGAGGCGCAGGAGAGGAGGCGAAGGGCGCCGGAGGTCGCGGCTGGAGGCGTCGCTCGTGGGCGATGGAGGGCGGAGCCTGGCTCCTGGCGCTCGACGGAGGAACGAACGGGGCGAGGAGGCGGGGACGTCGGGCGATGGGGCTCCTTGCCTCGCGACGGGAAGAGGCCCGGGCTGCGGGGCCTCCTGGCGAAGGGGAAGAGGCCTCAGGGCCTGGGGCTCCTGGCGCTGGAGTAGATCGGGCGCGAGAGGCAGCTCGGGGCGAAGGGAAGAAAAAACGGGATCCTGTTTCGTTCGAGAGAGAGAGAGGAGATCGAGGGAAAAGGAGAGAGTGGCGGCGCCGCACGAGGGGGAGAGGGAGCGAGGAGAGGCTGCGGGAGGTGAGCGCTAGGGTTCGGTGCGGCCGGAGTGGGCTGAAGCGGTTGGGCCTAGAGGGAGGAGGAGGCCCAAAGGAGGGAGAGGAGGCCCAGACTGCACCTTTTGAATAAAACTGCTGTTGCTTTTTAACAAAAACAGAAAAACAAAAGAGGGAAAAGAAGCAAAGAGGAGTTAGGAAAAGACTTAGGGCAAGGGGTAAAAATCCTTGGACTCACAAAAATGTCAGGGATTTAATAAAATAGAGGAGGGTTTTTTGGAGGAACCTCGATGAACGAGAAAAAGAAATAAAGGGAGGTTTTTTTGGAGGAGAAACTTGAAATGAAATAAACATGGGGAATTATGCAAGTGTGTTTGAGTAATTCCGAGGAATGGAATAATTATTAATATAGCTCCATAATATTAGGAGGCTTTTATATGTTTTACAGAGAAGACAATCTTCCCTCGATTTAAATGGACCGAAGGCCCACACGATTTATTTAGGTTGAGATGCAAAAATAAAATGACATGATGCAATGCAAAAAATAAATAACACAAGCACAAAGCAACCCACGGGAGGACCCGGAACATCTGGAATCTTCGGGAAGCTTCTGGAATCTTCTGGGACGTCGGTCTCGGGCGTCACACTTTTGACAACCTTCGGATTTATAACATGATGCTTAATCCGGCCAAGTGCATTTTTGGTGTATCGCAGGTAAGCTCCTGGGGTTCCTAGTGTCAAATAGGGGAATTGAAGCTAATCCAGAGAATATCAAGGCTATTACGTGCTTGGCTAAACCGGCGTGCATTAATGATGTTAAATGCCTGGGAGGCTGCATTGCGGCACTGAGCCGGTTTATCAGCCGCTTGGGAGAGAAGGCCCTCCTGCTTTACCAGATGATGAAAAAGACAGATCGCTTTGTCTGGAGTGATGCTGCTGATGCTGCGTCTGAAGACTTAAAGAAGCAGCTGGCAGAGCCGCCTATCCTTGCTGCACCAGTTGATAATGAGCCACTGTTGTTATACGTGACTGCTAATGCCCGAGCTGTAAGTGTTGCCATTGTAGTGGAGCGCAAGGAGGCGGGGAAGTAATATCCGGTTCAAATGCCGGTTTACTATATCAGCGAGGTGCTCATTGAGTCGAAGCAAAGATACCCGCATTGGCAGAAACTGGTATACGAAGTCTTTATGGCAAACTGGAAGCTTAAACAGTATTTTCAAGGTCATCACATCACTGTGGTCAGTTCTGCCCCTCTGGGAGATATAATCCAAAATAGAGAAGCAACTGGCTGGGTTGCCAAGTGGGCCATTGAACTTAGTCCTCACGGGCTGACATATGTGCCTCGTACTGCAATCAAATCTCAAGCATTGGTGGATTTCATCAATGATTGGACGGAATTGCAAGCACTGGAGGAGAAACCGGATCACACGTACTTGACTATTCACTTTGATGGATCCAGGCAATTGGAACGCTTGGGGGATGGAGTCGTATTAACTTCCCCACGAGGTGATAAGTTTTGTTATGTCCTCCGTTTAATGTTCCCTTGTACTAACAATGCAGCTGAATATGAGGCTCTCCTCCATGGTATGTGAATAGCTAAGGAGATGAATTTAAGCCAGGTTAAATGCTTCGGTGACTCGGACTTGGTGGCTCAACAAGTGTCTGGTACTTGGGACTCCGAGGACCCGCTTATGGCGGCATATCGTCGAGAGGTGGACGCTGTCGCTGGGCACTTCACGGGTTATTAGGTGGACCATGTGGACCAGCAAAAGAATGAAGTGGCCGACACATTAAGCCATATGGGTTCCCAGCGTAAACCGGTTCCACCTAATGTCTTCTTGGACGTATTGAATAATCCATCGGTGAAATTACCTTCGGAAGAAGATTTGGCTGTTCCTGATCCAAAGGCTCAATTGGCTCCTGATCCGAAGGCTCAATTGGTAGCGACGCTTCACGCTATTTCGGCTTGGACAGTCCCATACTTGGCGTATATGAACCGAGACGAATTACCAGAAGATGAAGTCTTGGTCAGGCAGATAATCCGGCGGTCCAAGTCGATGACTATTGTCAATGGGGAACTGCATCATTGCAGTGTATCCGGGGCGTTTCAACGTTGCGTATCACCAGAAGAAGGCTGCGAGATTCTTCGAGAGATGCACGGAGGAGATTGTGGTCACCACGTCGGTTCAAAGTCTTTGGTAGCTAAAGCTTTTCGTCATGGATTCTATTGGCTGACGGCTCATGCCGATGAAGAGGACCTAGTCAAAAAGTGTGATGCTTGCTAGAAATTCTCACGGCGTGCTCATATACCGGCTCAAGAATTGAGGATGATTCCAATTACTTGACCGTTCGCGACTTGGGGGCTAGACATGGTTGGGCCCTTTAAGAGATCTCCAGATAAGAAGACCCACCTTCTGGTGGCAGTTGACAAATTTACCAAGTGAGTCGAGGCAGAGCCGGTCAGCAAGTGTGTTGCAGCAACGATGGTTCAATTCATCAAGAAGGTGATTTTCCGGTTTGGCTTTCCACATAGTATTATAATTGATAATGGCACCAATCTGTCCAAGGGGGCTATGGAAGAATTTTGTCAACGAGAGCATATCCGGCTTGACGTATCTTCAATGCCTCACGCCCAGTCCAATGGTCAAGCTGAGAGAGCCAATCAAGAGATCTTGAGAGGCATCAAGCCCCGGCTCATGGTTCCTTTGAAGAGGACGCCGGGTTGTTGGGTGGAGGAACTACCCTCTGTATTATGGAGCATAAACACCACGCCCAACAGGTCTACGGGTTACACGCCCTTTTTCATGGTATATGGAGCTGAAGCGGTACTCCCTAGCGACATCTGTCATAATTCGCCTCGGGTGGCGGCTTACGTTGAAGCTGATAACGAGAAGGCGCGGCAAGAAGCATTGGATCAGTTGGATGAGGAGCGTGACATTGCAGCGGCTCGATCGGCAATTTACCAGCAAGATCTGCGTTGATACCATAGTCGCCGAGTTAAGACCAGAACATTTCAAGAAGGCGATCTAGTGCTCCGACTCATCCAAGACCAGACAGATATGCACAAGCTATAACCGCCTTGGGAAAGACCCTTGGTCAGCAAGAATCTACACAATGGGTCATACTATCTCATCGACGTTCGAGAACACAAGGACTCACGCACCGCGGAGAGGAGACTCGACGGCCGTGGAACATCGCTCATCTTCGGCCTTACTACACCTGAGCCATAGGCTCCGCTTTATGTACATATATTCACAATGTATATATTATGATCAATATAATAAACCGGCATCCCCGTTAAAGCGGGGTATCAGCTGCTTTTTTCATAAGAATTTATTACATGGGGGCTTCTGTGTATAAAATGGAGTTCCTATGGCCCTCTTAGACCGGCTATCAAGCCAATATCATCATAAGAACACAGCTCTAGTTACTTCAGTAATCCGGCTATCAAAGCCAACATGATGGTAAGAGGCAAAAGAGAGTTTGATGCATGATACGTCTCCAACGTATCTACTTTTCCAAAACCTTTTACCCTTGTTTTGGACTCTAACTTGCATGATTTGAATGGAAGTAACCCAGACTGGCGCTGTTTTCAGCAGAACTGCCATGGTGTTGTTTTTGTGCAGAATAAAAAGTTCTCGGAATCGCCTGAAAATCAACGAAGAATTATTTTGGAAAATATAAAAAATATCTACAAAAAGATCCTCATCGGGGGGCCCACACCCTATGCACGAGGGTGGGGGCGCGCCCCCTGCCCAGGGTGCGCTCCCCTGCCTCGTGGGCCCCTCGATGCTCCACCGACGTACCCCCAGATCATATATCTTCCGTTTCGGGGAGAAAAAAACTAGGGAGAAGGAATTATCGCGTTTTACGAGATGGAGCCGCCGCCAAGCACTAATGTCTCTCGGGAGGGCTGATCTGGAGTCCGTTCGGGGCTCCGGAGAGTGGAGATCGTCGCCATCGTCATCATCAACCTTCCTCCATCACCAATTCAATGATGCTCACCGCCGTGTGTGAGTAATTCCATCGTAGGCTTGCTGGACGGTGATGGGTTGGATGGGATCTATCATGTAATCGAGTTAGTTTTGTTAGGGTTTGATCCCTAGTATCCACTATGTTCTGAGATTGATGTTGCTATGACTTTGCTATGCTTAATGTTGTCACTAGGGCTCGAGTGCCATGATTTCATATCTGAACCTATTATGTTTTCATGAATATATGTGTGTTCTTGATCCTATCTTGCAAGTCTATAGTCACCTACTATGTGTTATGATCCGGCAACCCCAAAGTGACAATAATCGAGACTACTCCCGGTGATGACCTTAGTTTGAGGAGTTCATGTATTCACTATATGTTAATGCTTTGGTCGGGTACTCTATTAAAAGGAGGCTTTAATATCCCTTAGTTTCCAATAGGACCCCGCTGCCACGGGAGGGTAGGACAAAAGATGTCATGCAAGTTCTTTTCCATAAGCACGTATGACTATATTCGGAATACATGCCTACATTGCATTGATGAACTGGAGCTAGTTCTGTGTCACCCTAGGTTATAACTTCTACATGATGAATTGCATCCAACGTAATTTCCCATCACTGATCCAATACCTACGAGCTTTACCTATATTGCTAGTCGCTTATTTACTTTTCCGTTGCTACTATTACAAAAACTGCAAAAACACTATCGTTACTTTTATTGCTGCTACCGCCACTATCATATTACTTTGCTACTAAACTATCTTGCTGCAGATACTAAGTTTCTAGGTGTGGTTGAATTGACAACTCAGCTGCTAATACTTAAGAGTATTCTTTGGCTCCCCCTATGTCGAATCAATAAAATTTGGGTTGAATACTTTACCCTCGAAAACTGTTGCGATCCCCTACACTTGTGGGTTATCAAGACTATTTTCTGGCGCCGTTGCCGGGGAGCATAGCTCTATTCTTTAAGTCACTTGGGATTTATATCTGTTTATCACTATTAAGAATTTGAAGGACTCAAAAACCAAGATCTACCCTCAACTACGAGGGGAGGTAAGGAACTGCCATCTCGCTCTGCACTTGATTATCCTTCTATTATGAGTAAACATGCGACACCTTCTCCTGCTATTGAATCTGATAAGTTGTATGTTCTTGATGATGCTACTTCTACTATGTATGATGAAACGACCTCTATGCCTGATACTGTGGCACTAGGTGAATTTTTAGATGAACAAATTGCTAAGGTTAGGGAGAGTGCAAATGTTGAAACTGATGATATTTATGAAAGTGATGATGAAACTACTCCCAATAGATATGAATTGTCTGTTGTGCCTGAGGGTTATGTTATGGATGAAGAAACTGCTAGAGACTTTCTTGCTTGCAATGATAGATATGATCTTAAGAAGTTATTAGCTAAGCTGAAAGAAAAGTCCTTGAATGCTAGAATGAAACATGGCCCTACTTTTGCTACTTCACCTATATTTGTCACTTATAAGGATTATGAATTCTCTGTTGATCCTAAGTTAATTACTTTGGTTGAATCTGATCCCTTCCATGGCTATGAGTCTGAAACTGTTGTCGCACATCTTACCAAGTTGAATGATATAGCCACCCTGTTTACCAACGATGAAAAGATTCATTATTACTATATCCTTAAGTTGTTTCCGTTCTCGTTAAAGGGTGATGCTAAGACTTGGTTTAATTCTCTTGATCCTGGTTGTGTGCGTAGTCCCCGGGATATGATGTATTACTTCTCTACTAAATATTTTCCCGCTCATAAGAAACGAGCTGCCTTACGGGAAATATATAACTTTGCTCAAACTGAAGAAGAGAGTCTCCCGCAAGCTTGGGGGAGGCCTCTCCAGCTACCTAATGCTTTGCCTGATCATCCTCTTGAGATGCATGATATCTTGATGTGTTTTATAATGGACTAACCGATGCTTCCAGAGACCACCTGGATAGGTGTGTTGGTTGTGTTTTCCGGGAAAGAACAGTGGAACAAGCTGAATTATTATTGAATAATATGCTAGCCAATGAAAATAATTGGGCACTTCCTGAACCAGCCCCTCAGCCAACTCCGAAGAAAAGAGGTGTTCTATTTCTCAATCCTGAAGATATGCAAGAGGCAAAGAAATATATGAAAGAAAAAGGTATTAAAGCTGAAGATGTTAAGAATTTACCACCTATTGAAGAAATACATGGTCTTGATAACCCGACACAGGTAGTAAAGGTAAATTCTCTTTATAAATTTAATGAAGGTGATATTCCTCGTTATAAGTCTGCTAGCCAATGCTTAGATGAGTTTGACAATTTTATTGTGAAACAAGAAAACTTCAATCCTTATGTTGGTAGACAATTACAACACAATGCATATATGATTGAACGCTTGAGTGATTATCTGTCTAGAGCTAAAGGTGAACTGAAACTTATTAGTATACATGCTTCTATGGTTACCACTCAAGTAGAACAAGTACTTAAGGCTCAGAATGATTTGCTCAATGAATTAAATAGTAAGAATAATGACTATGATGTTAGAGTTTCTACTAGAAGTGGTAAAATGACTCAGGAACCTCTGTATCATGAAGGCCACCCTAAGAGAATTGAGCAATATTCTCAGAGAGCTAATATAGATGCACCTAGTTCTTCTAAGAAGAAGAAAAAGAAAAAGATAGAACCTTGCATGCTTCTAGTGAACATGTACCTGCCACACCTGAGAATCCCAATGATATATCTATTTCTGACGCTGAAAGACAATCTGGTAATGAACATGAGCCTAGTGGTAATATTAATAATGATGTTCATGACAATGCTCAACCTAGCAATGATAATGATGTAGAGAGTGAACATGTTGTTGATCTTGATAACCCACAATCAAAGAATCAACGTTATGATAAGAGAGACTTTGTTGCTAGGAAGCACGGTAGGGAAAGAGAACCATGGGTTCGGAAACCCATGCATTTTCCTCCGAAACCATCTAAGAAAAAGGATGATGAGGATTTTGAGCGCTTCGCTGAAATGATTAGACCTATCGTTTTGCATATGTGTTTGACTGATGTGCTTAAAACAAATCCTTATGCCAAGTATATGAAAGATATTATTACCAACAAAAGAAAGATACCTGAAGTAGAAATCTCCACCATGCTTGCTAATTACACTTTTGAGGGTGGAATGCCTAAGAAATTAGGAGATCCATGAGTACCTACTATACCTTGCTCCATTAAGAGAAACTATGTTAAAACTGCTTTATGTGATCTTGGAGCTGGTGTTAGTGTTATGCCTCTCTCTTTATATCGTAGACTTGACTTGAGTAAGTTGACACCTACTGAAATATCCTTGCAAATGGTTGATAAATCAACTGCTATACATGTCGGTATTTGTGAGGATGTGCCTGTTGTAGTTGCAAATGTTACTATTCTAACGGACTTTGTTATACTTGATATTCCCGAGGACGATAGTATGTCTATTATTCTTGGAAGACCTTTTTTGAATACTGCGGGGGCTGTTATTGATTGCAACAAAGGCAATGTCACTTTTCATGTCAATGGTAATGAGCATACGATACACTTTCCGAGGAAACAACCTCAAGTCCATAGTATCAATTATATTGAAAAAACTTCAACTATCATTATTGGAGGTTTTGAGTTTCCTATTCCTACTATCAAGAAGGCATATGACATTCTTATTGTTGGGGACATACATATCCCCATTTAGGTAACCTAGTGGTATTCGAAAATTCTCCGGTTTCATGTTACTCGGAAAGAGTTTATTAACAAGACCTGATCAACCTTGTTAATGGATTCCTTTTGATGAGCATGGGATAGGTGACTCTAGATAGCACAATATTCTGTACCCTCCTTTTACGTTCTGTTAATTAGGTTAAATAAAAAATAGCATTGTCTATCTGTTTCCAGACTTACCCGTGCAATAAAAAGTATCCCGAAAATAAAAAGTTCTCCAAATGCCATGAAAACGAAATATGATTTTTTCTAGAATATTTAAGAAAATATGGCACTGAACACACAGCGAGGGTAGCCAGCACGTGGCCACGAGGGTGCAGGGCGCGCCCCCTACCCAGGGTGCGCCCCCTGCCTCGTGGGCCCCACGTGGCCCCCCTCCACTTATCCTTTCAGCCATGCTCTTCTTCTTCCTCCCAAAAAAATCCTCAACCAGCTCAAACCCGAGTTCTAGCTCATCTTGCTGCCATTTTCGATCTCCTTGCTCAAAGCACCATTCACCAAACTGTTTGGGGAGATTGTTCCTTGGTATGTGATTCCTCCATTGGTCCAATTAGTTTTTGTTCTAGTGCTTTATTTGTTGCAAATTTATGCTGTTGTGGTGACCTTGTTCTTGAGCTTGCATGTCAAATTTTCTTGGTCCCAAGTAGTTCTAATGCATGATATAGCCTCTAGGCACTTATAGGAGTTGTTGCCATCAATCTTGTTGAGTTTAGTTAACTTTTATTGTGAGTTACTAAAAATTTCAGAAATTTTTAGAAAAGGAAAATGTTAAAAAGATTATTGAGGGGCTCTTCCAGCAAGAGCTCAGAGGAGAAGAAGAAAGAAGAAAATAAGAAGCCCAAGTATCATCTTCCTCGCATGGCGGAAGTTCGACCGTGCGAATGGCCTTGTAATAATTTCATGATGTCCGCCGGTATTTACGAAGACTTTTATTGGTTGGCGAATAATGCAGGCCTCACCGACTTCCTCAACGACCAGAAAGAATAGTATTTCTTACTCACCAATATTTTCATGCAAAGCTTTCATTTTCACTCTAGGAAAACACCACCTACGGTGGAGTTTCGATTATATGATATGGTTAAGGAGATATCACTTTTAGATTTTTGTAAAATATGCAAGGTACCCTTTGGAGGTAGACTTGATGAACCATGTCGTGAAGACGTTGAAGGGTTCATTGACATGATAGTCGTAGGTGAAACTAGACAAGTTTCAGGGGCAAGAATCATTAGTATACACTTCTCTGTTCTGCGCTACTTTGCTTTATTTGCTAGTAGATGCTTAATTGGTCGCGGGAACAGTGGAAATCTCAGTGCCCCTGGTATTATCTATGAGGTCCAAGATGCGATTCTATCCCGATCACGTGACGCTTACGTGATTGGGGCACAACCGCATCTCAGACGCTTAGCAGGATGGATATCATTACATCTTACCATTACATAAATACATGGGGATACAACAATACATACAAGTCACGTGAATACAACATCATCAATACAAGGCATTCGACTACGGATGCAAACATGAAAAGCACAACGACATCCATCTGCTATCCTAGGCTGCCGACCCGGAACCAAACCCAAGACTGATGAAGAAGAAGAAGAAAGAACTCCAATAAAAGGATGCATCGCTCTCATGTCAAGTCATCGGAAACCTGCACCTGCAACTGTTGTTGTAGTATCTGTGAGCCACGAGGACTCAGCAATCCCATAACCATGGGTAACAAGACTAGCAAAGCTTAATGGGTAGGAAGGGGTAAAGTGGTGAGGTTGCAGCAGCGACTAAGAAAAAGTATGGTGGCTAACTTACGAGTACAAGAATAAGATGAGCATCTACACACACGGTCGCAAACTAGTAATGATCGCTAAAGATCCTGAACTACCTACGAGTCAAACATAACCCCACCGTTTTCTCTTCTCAAAGTGAAAAGAGACAGTCACGGTTACTCACACAGTTGTGTGTTTTACTTCGGATCCTCTGTCAAGTTTTCTACAACCGGACATTAACAAATTCCAATCTGCCACATAACCGCGGACACGGCTTTCGAAAGATCATAACCCTGCAGGGGTGTCCCAACTTAGCCCATCACAAGCTCTCACGATCAGCAGAAGTAATAATAATATCACCCCTTATCTTAGGGACAATCCGATCAGGCTCAGAATCCCGGTGCACAAGACATTTCGACAATGGTAAAACAAGTCCAGCAAGACCTCCCGGCGTGCCGACACCCTGATAGTAGCCGCGCGTATCTCGTCTTAGGCCACGTCCTGATGGGACATCCTACGGGAGCCAGATACCTCGAGTTTCCCCGAGGCGGCCCCGCAGTCCGCCCGTTTGGGACCAACATCATCAGCACTGGCCCCCCTGCTATGTAGAAAGAATCCTCGGGGACGCGACCCCCTATGCAATTTAATTAATTAATTAAGTTTTTATTATGAGGCAAATTGAAACCAATGTTGGGCCTTGCTGGAGGAGTTTTATTCAAAGACGAACTGTCAAGGGGTCCCCATATACCCAACCGTGTAAGGAACGCAAAATCAAGGAACATAACGCCGGTTTATCGGCTCCTAAGGTGGCATGAGTGGAACAAAACACCGAGCAAAAGGCCAAGCCTTCCACCCATGCCCGGTATATAGGTGTGTTAAATAATAATAGATAGATATTGTGATATTCCAACAACAAGTTCCAACATAGAACGATCTTCATCTTCACCTGCAGCTAACAACGCTATAAGAGGGGCTGAGCAAGCGGGTAACATAGCCAAACAACGGTTTTGCTGGGAAGGTGTCAAAGGTTAGAGGTTTCATGTCAACAAGGAGAGGCTGACAATAATGATGGGTAGCGCAACATGTAACGATAGCATCGAGACAACTAAGCAATGGCAATGATAGTAAAGGTATCCAAAGTGATGGTCCTCTTGCCTGAGATCCTGCAAGGAAGAAGAACGGATCCATGAAGAAGATGAAGAAGAAGCCTTGAAGACGAACCACGGGAAGACGAACGAATCCTCACGATCGCAACGGAACAAGCACTAACGAGAAGAAGCAAGCAACACGGTAAACACACCACACAAGACATGACAAGATGCTCAACCAAGTATGATGCAATACAAGTCTTTATATGATGCAATACATTGCAAAGTACGAAGCACACAAGAATAACACAAACCAACAAGTTTAAATGAGGCCGGAATCAACATATAGCAAATCCGGTAAGTCCTCATATGCATAGTTTGAAATTAGTCCAGATCTGAACAAACCTTAAGTTAAAGTTGTTAAACAGCAAGTTAACATGCACCACGATGATCTACTCGAAATTCTAGTCAAGTTTCATATAAAGTTTGTTTAATTCGGAGCTACGGCCTAGAAGATATGAGCAAAACAAGACAAGCAAGGCAACGGTGCAAGATGCTCCCAAACATCAAGCAAACACACTCCAAACATGAAAACAACATGATATTATTCTTCTACATGCAAAATCACACAAGTTTCATATAGAGCACGCTCAAAACGGAGCAACGGTTCAACACATACGCATGAAACAAGATATAACAACAAGCTGAAGTTAACAGCCACATAGCAACTTTGGAGCAAGATAAATATAAGCTATGTCACCCAAACATGATAACAAGAAGCATGGATGTGAAATAGACATGATACTCAATAAGCATGAACTTATAACACACCCAAAAGCTTGCTGGAACACAATTAAACAAGCATGGCAAGTTGCAATAAAATTATCCAGACTTAGCCAAAATCTGGGAAGGCAAAAACATCATCACGATGCTGCCTTCGGAGGCACAAAACAACAAACATATCAAATCTACTAAGCTTATAAAGATCATGTACATGTAGTAGACATATAATACATCAAACAACTCCATTGGAGCATCTCCATAGGAGGCATGGATCAATAACAACAAGCTTCACCAAATTGATCATGCTGATAACAGGCTGACAGGTAAAATTTATAGCAACTTGAGAGCAATAAACAAATAAGCTACAGCAGGTCATATAAGCAAGTAAGGGAATGAATTGATAGACAATAACATGGACAACAAGTCATGATCATTGGCCACTCCAAATCAAGCATCGATTTGAGTGGGGCATCAAGCAAACATAGCATCAGGTTAAACAGATTCCAGACTTAGCAGTTTTTTCACTAAGTATAAAATAGCAACAACAACATGGCATGTTGACAAGCATGTTTAAGTCACTTTAAGGCATATCATGGAAAGAGATTTGCACCACAGCAAAGACCATATGATTGTGCTTCTAAAACATATAGACATGTGGCATGAAGACAAACACACCAATAGCAAAGAGCAAGTGAAATCAGCATCTCATAACAAGTTTCAGCACTTAACAGCCACATGCACTTTTGCAACAAATATTAACATGGCAATATGGCACCTAACATGAATGCTACAGCAACCATCATGTAGAGCACTTCACAATGAACATTTTGACATATCATATGCTCCATTTGGATAAACATGCACAAAGTTACAAGCATCACAAGTATGCAACAAAATTATAGTTAACAGCAGTTTTAACAAGTAGCACTCTTGCAACAAGGATTAGGGCATCAAGATGAAGTCAAACAAGCATGGCACAATGGAACAAAGTGTAGGGCATACCACCACGGTCATTTTGACATATCATGCACTCAATTTGGACATACACACAAATAGTTACAGTCATGCAAAGATGCCAACATATTATGCAATTTATGGGACTTAGCCATTTTTGAAGATGGAAAAAACGAACGAGCGTCTAATAACTAACTAGTGCCCGGACGAGGAATAGGGGGTTCTCACCGAAGCAGGCCGAGCCCATCACAGAGGAGGATGCAGGTGGGCCGGCGCAGGGCTGTGAAGTTGGGCCGCGGCTCGTGGACCTGGCCGGATCTGCAGGGCTGGCCGGACTGGTGCGGCACAGGGCCGAGCGGAGCGCTGGGCCGGCGAGGGAGGCTGGAGGAGCTTGGCCGCACGACTGAGCGAGGGATCGAGGGATCCCCTCGATCTCAAACGGAACACGGCGCGGCGGCGCACCTCGTCGGCGACGACGCAGCGAAAGGAGGGTCGGGGACAGGCGGAGGAGGCTGGAGAAGGTCCGACCAGCGGCGGGACGGGATGACCCGGCCTTGAGGCATAGCGGCAGCGCCGGATCTGGTGAGAGGAAGGCCGATGCGAGCTCGTCCTTCAGGCGTCCGAACCATGGCAGGGATAGGCTGGTGGTCGCCGGCGGTGGCAAGTGGCTACGGCGGCGAGGCGACGCTGACGTGGCGCCCTGGGATTGGCCGGGCGACGTGGCTGCGGGGTGGACGTGTCCGACGACGAGCAGACATGTCCGGTTGCACGGTGTGAGCGGTGCTAGGGTTGGATCTGCGAGATAAATACGGGGGGCACCTATTTATAGCTAGAGGGAGCTAGGAGTGTCCAAATGAGGAGCAGTTCGCGGCCACGCGATTGTGATCGAACAGCCAAGAGCATGGAGGGGGTTAGGATGGGCTTGGTGGGTTGTTGGAAGGGGTGTTGGGCCAAAAGGGAAAAGGCTTCCGGCGGTTAACACGGTTAACCGTCGGGCTATCAAACGGACTCCGAATGCGACGAAACTTGACAGGCGGTCTACCTATGCTATAATAAGACCACACACCAAGTTTCATCCGATTCCGAGAACATTTTCCAGCCACTCATAAAATAAATATTCGGAGGCTCCGTGGGCGTGTGTGAGTGTGTCTGGGCTCAGAACGGACAACGGAAAGGACGAGGGGGGCTCGAACGGATGCAAGTTTTGAAAACATGATGATGCAACACACATGATGGCATGGCAAGATGCAACACGCAAGCACATGACATGGCAACGACAACGAATAACTAGCTGACACCTGGCGCACCGGTCTCGGGGTGTCACATTATCATTTTACGCCATGCTTTGTTTCGAGACTCAACTTTTAGCTTGGGCGCCATCGTTGCCAAACGATTGAGCCTGAACCGCTCAAAGGGGCCCGTCTTTGGAGGCATCTTTGCTTCTCGCCTTGCTGAATATTTTAATATACCTATTAGGCATCATGAGAAGGAAGAAAAATTGCTTTCCCCTGTTTATCTAGACTACAAGAGCATGGTAGCACATGATTTTATTGTTAAAGACAAGAATATGCAGCTTAATTATAAATTAAGGTTTGATGAAATATACTGTGAAATTGCTACCTTGCCTGCACCTTCTTTGTTTGATCTGTCTACAAGGGTATTCCTCATCACATCAGATGCCTTCTACAAGTACCAAGGCTAGGCACAAGCTTTAGAGCCTGAGCTAGAACCACCACTTGATCCTTCCCGTCAATCTGTTTATGGGTGGGAGCTGGACGAGCTCGCCAACCAGTGGCATCCAGAGGACACATCTCAGTACACTGGAGGGAGTGGCTTTGATCCCTGGCCATAGACCAACTTAGGCCGAAAGCCTAAGCTTGGGGGAGTACGTTTTTCTCACCGACTTACATTCATGTTCACACACTTATTCTAGTTGTCGGTGCTCACACTCTTTCACTGTACCATCCATGCTTAGTTTAAATTTCTTTTTCTTAGTATTTTTCTTGTGTGCTAGAAAAACCCAGAAAAACAAAAAAAATATTAGTTGTAGCTTCTAGCTAGTTTATTTTCTTTGTAGTAGTAGTAGTTAAAAGAAAACCCAAAAAGATTTCCCGTTCTTCTTTTTCTTGTTGGGAGCTTTCCCGTGTAAATAGTTTCTTTTCTTTTCTTTAGGGGTTAAGAGTAGAAGACCATGATGAAAATGCTTAGTGGCTCTCATATGCTTTGTTGTTGAATTAACCTTGAGCCACATTACCTTGTCTTCTCTCTTGTATTAAATGTGTGCAGATTCCAGCTTAGTCCAATGCACGTGCACTATTATTATTATCCACACCGTTCGGTCGTGCGAGTGAAAGGCAATAAGGATGATATATGATGAACAAATTGAGATAAGAAAAGCTGGTATGAACTCGACCTCTCTTGTTTTTGTAAATATGATTGCTCGTCGTTCCTAATTCAGCTTGTTATGAATGAAACATGTTTGCAATGACAACTAGAGATCATAGCTGCTTATGCCATGCTTAATTATCTGAGAGTTTATAATGGTCTATCTTGCGTGCCAACATGATATTAAAATGGTTGTGATGTGGTATGATGGGTGGTATCCTCCTTTGAATGATTTAAGTCACCTGACTTGGCACATGTTCACGCATGTAGTTGAAACAAATCAACATAGCCTTCACGATATTTATGTTCATGGTGATTTATATCCTACTCATGCTTGCATTCATTGTTGATTAATTTTAATGCATGTTCATGACCGTTGTTGCTCTCTAGCTGGTCGCTTCCCAGTTTCTTTCTAGCCTTCACCTGTACTAAGCGGGAATACTACTTGTGCATCCACTTCCATAAACCCCAAAGTTATTCCACATGAGTCCACTAGACCTTCCTATACGCAGTATTTACCTCCCGTTCCAAGTAAATTTGTATGTGCCAAACTCCAAACCTTCAAATGAAATTTTGTTTTGTATGCTCGAACAGCTCATGTATCAACTAGGGTTGTCTATATCTTCCATGCTAGGTGGGTTATTCTCACGATGAGTGGACTCCACTCATCATTCATGAGAAAATGGCTGGTAACCGGGATGCCCAGTCCCATGCTCAAAATCATAATAATTAAACAAAACTCCCCCAGGGTTGTTGCTGGTTTGGACGGTACCCGTTGTTTCGGGCTAGCTGTGGAGTATGCTTGTTGGTGGTTGGGGAGTATAAACTTTACCATTCTATTTGGGAACCGCCTATAATGTGCGTAGCATGGGAGATATCGAGAATCTTGGTTGTTATGTTGACAATGAAAGTATACCGCTCAAAATGTTATTCAGTCTCTATTTAAAAATCGAGCTCTGGCACCTCTACAAATCCATGCTTCCCTCCGTGAAGGGCCTATCTATTTACATTATGCAGAGTCATCATCCTCTTATCAAAAAGCACCAGTAGGAGAGCACCTCTGTCGTTATGTATTACTATTAATTTGCATTGAGTATGATCATGATTGGATCTCTTTTACCATGAATTACAATGTCTAGTCAGTCATTGATCTTTAAAGGTGATCTGCATTTATGTTTTGCGGTCTCAGAAAGGGCTAGCGAGATACCATCTTGTTATATCATATCATGATTGTTTCGAGAAGTGTTGTCATCCGAGGTTTATTATTATTGCTCGCTAGTTGATTATGCCATTGATTTGAGTAGTCCTGAGACCTGAAAGTTATTGTGAATGTGGGTAGTTCATGATCTTGTTGAAAACCTGAATGCTTTTGTCAAAGTTGATTACGCCATTGATTTACAACAACAAGAGCAAATAGAGTTTGTCAAAGTTTATCTTTATCACTTTTGGTTTATCAACTAAATTGCTTGAGGACAAGCAGAGGTTTAAGCTTGGGGGAGTTGATACGTCTCCAACGTATCTACTTTTCCAAACCCTTTTGCCCTTATTTTGGACTCTAACTTGCATGATTTGAATGGAACTAACCCAGACTGATGTTGTTTTCAACAGAACTGCCATGGTGTTGTTTTTGTGCATAATAAAAAGTTCTCACAATCGCCTGAAAATCAACGGAGAATTATTTTGGAAAATATAAAAATAATCTGCAAGAAGATCCTCACCGGCGGGCCCACACCCTGTCCACGAGGGTGGGGGGCGTGCCCCCTGCCCAGGGTGTGCCCCCCTGCTTTGTGGGCCCCCCGATGCTCCACCGACGTACCCCCCGATCATATACCTTTCGTTTTGAGGAGAGAAAATAAGGGAGAAGGAATTATCGCATTGTATGAGACGGAGCCGCCGCCAAGCCCTAATATCTCTCGGGAGGACTGGTCTGGAGTCCGTTCGGGGCTCCGGAGAGTGGAGATCGTCACCATCGTCATCATCAACCTTCCTCCATCACCAATTCAATGATGCTCACCGCCGTGTGTGAGTAATTCCATCGTAGGCTTGCTGGACGGTGATGAGTTGATGGGATCTATCATGTAATCGAGTTAGTTTTGTTAGGGTTTGATCCCTAGTATCCACTATGTTCTGAGATTGATGTTGCTATGACTTTGCTATGCTTAATGATTGTCACTAGGGCCCGAGAGCCATGATTTTAGACCTGAACCTATTATGTTTTCATGAATATATGTGTGTTCTTGATCCTATCTTGCAAGTCTATAGTCACCTACTATCTGTTATGATCCGGCAACCCCGAAGTGACAATAATCGGGACCACTCCCGGTGATGACCTTAGTTTGAGGAGTTCATGTATTCACTATGTGTTAATGTTTTGGTCAGGTACTCTATTAAAAGGAGGCCTTAATATCCCTTAGTTTCCAATAGGACCCCGCTGCCACGGGAGGGTAGGACAAAAGATGCCATGCAAGTTCTTATCTATAAGCACGTATGACTATATTCGGAATACATGCCTACATTGCATTGATGAACTCGAGCTTGTTCTGTGTCACCCTAGGTTATAACTTCTACATGATGAATTGCATCGGACGTAATTTCCCATCATCTATCCAATGCCTACGAGTTTTACCTATATTGCTAGTCGCTTATTTACTTTTCCGTTGCTACTATCACAAAAACTACAAAAACACTATTGTTACTTTTATTGCTGCTACCACCACTATCATATTACTTTGCTACTAAACTATCTTGCTGCAGATACTAAGTTTCTAGGTGTGGTTGAATTGACAACTCAGCTGCTAATACTTAATAGTATTCTTTGGCTCCCCTCGTGTCGAATCAACAAATTTGGGTTGAATACTTTACCCTCGAAAAATGTTGCGATCCCCTACACTTGTGGGTTATCAATGCATAGCACAACTCAAACATAGGCACCCGATGAGCACAGCTCACAATGTTACTTGGGGGCTCTTGTCGCATAGCAACAAAGAGCTTTTAAGGCCCTTTTAATAGGCTATCAAGCCACAGCTTGGAAGCCTGGTGTATACACCTAAAACCCCGGGTTAACCTGCCTACATCAAGTAAGTCACTCCGTCCAGGTAAACCTGGTATGACCCGTCGAACGATTGACAAGTCAATCTTATAACAGACCCTGAACTTGTCAACGTTAAAACAACGATTGGTTAAAGATTGAGGTCCATATTAACAGGCTTTGTGAAATGGTTTAACTCAGCGGCCTGGCAGCCCATGAAAAGCCTCGAATTTGGAGCCTGGCAGCTCGTAAAAAGCCTTGACTACAAGTTTTTATTTGCTTTGTTTGCTAAGTTTTTACTTCTCAATGAGATTGTTGGTATTCATCCGATATCTATTGATTCGGCCTAGTGGTTGATTACAAGTCGCCACCGATAATAAACCGGCGTTCACAGAACCCGGTCTGGTTTGATTACAAATCGCCAGTATTATCTATAGTTAAGCCGATGTTTTTCACAACCCGGTATGATTTCATTGTAAACCGGCGAAATATTGCAGGAGTCATTAATACTCACAATTCGGGAACATCACCCTTATTGCAAAAGTTGGTCAAGCCAACGATTTGATATCACAGTTATTATATATGTTTCGTATTTTAATACAGCTCAGGTTATAAACCTAGGTCATGTATTTGGGCATTATGACCCATCCGGCAGTAAACCGCGAGGACCCTTTAAATTTTGTCTTATGCAAAAATAGGTTGAGTAAAGTTGTTCAGTGTAATAAGCAGAAATACTATGAAACTTCTGGATTAAGCAGTATTATGTGGAAGAAATATGCATGATGACATGATAGACCAAATGTTTCAGCTAGCCTATTACAAGGCGTTTTGCAGCCCAAAAGAATATCTATTCCTCGCCAAGTATTGCTACATATTAAAAGGTAAACCGGCACCGGTTCATGACTCCTCGTCAGCCCGGCCAGACGGTTGTGGATCATCCTGCGCCGTCTCTTCCTCGTTTCCATCTAGTAGCTGGAAGTCAGTAGTTGCCCAATTGATCCTAGTCAGAGCCTGGAAAACAGCTTCAACGCTTATAAGCTCAGACGGTTCAACATTAAGGGCGTAGGTATGCTTACGGACGGGCGGGATGAGATCCTCCACTTCATGGCCCGACGCGTTGACCCAATGATGGTCAGCATCATAACCCGCCTGATAGCGGGACAGATCAGCTTCATCGGCTAGTTTGCTGGCAAAGGGCCGCATTTCTCTTGTCAAGGCTTGCAGATCTTCATTGGTGAATTCCAATCCGTCATCTTTCATGCTTGGATAGCCGTTTATTACGTCGACCAGATCAAGATCAGGTACCCATGCCTTTGCCCGAGTTAATGCAGTCAAAGCGCCCGCCTTGGCAGTTGATTTCTTGAGTTCTTCAAACCGGGCGGGTAGCACTGGTAACTTTTCCAACGTCTCCTTGATCAATGTGGGGGCCGGTTTGTTATGAGAAGCGGCACAAATAATCCTTTAAGAGCGTGTATAGAGTTGTTCTATAAGAGTATAAGCAGCCTTCAGCTTCTTTCGCATATCGGCACCAAGATGAGCAGTATGTTTTCCTGTGCCAATGAAACTAGCGTTAAACCGGAAATTGGTAGGGATGCCATATTCAAAGTTAAGATAAGGGTGCTTACCAACGATAGCAGCAGTCATGGTGTTTATCTGACGCTTTAGGCCAGAAATCTCTTCTGACACCGGATTAAGGGCGGCCTCTACATCAACTGCCCTTTTCTCCAAAGCGGCTCTTTCTGCCTCCCAATCCACATGTTCCTTCTGGAAGTCTTTCTTCAATTTCTCCATCTTTGTTAAGGCGTTGGTCAGCTCATCCTTGGTCTTGGAAGCGGCGGTTTGCTAGAATTTCAGGTTTTCTTGGAGATCAGCCACTTGAGATTATTTTTGGTTTAGATCAGCCTGCAAAGAGATGCACACATCATACATTGGTAAAGCATATTGGAAGTCCCAAGCACATAACAAGTTATACACTTGGCACTTGGGGGCTAATGCATATTTGCAGTTATCAGGCATCTTTATCAAAGTCCCAAGCACATAACAAGTTATACACTTGGTACTTGGGGGCTAATGCGTTATTGTTCAAAAGAAGGTTACAAAATAAAAGTCCCGGTTCATCCTGAAGCAATAAACCGGCCCTTGGGGACTACACAGGCGAAAAGCTACATATTCGGTATTCTAAAAGTCCCAGTTCATCCCGAAGCGATAAACCGGCCCTTGGGGGCTACGATGGAGTCGAGACAACTTATTGGGCTTAGGCAGGAATAATATTGCACAAATTGAGCGAAAGTTTACCTCATATCGTTCCTTCATAAGATTCACTAAACCGGCTTCATAGTCATGGCTTGTATACAGCCGGTTCAGATAGCTGGAATGAAGGTCCTGGGTGCTGAGTTGACCATAGCTTGACAAATCGGCATTCCATTTTCCTTTGTCCTTGCCAGAGACTTCTTCTTTAGTGGTATGCTTTGATAAAGCAACGGGTTCACCAGGAGTGGTGTGACCAAAACCGGTAATTATGACATCATTCATTGTATCAGCAGCGGCTTTGGCAGGGCTTGCCGGAATATTACTGGCCCGGACTGGGCTAGTTTGATTATGACCAAGGTCCATTGGCGCAACTTCCTGTTCAGTAAAAGTTTCATGAACAGGTGGAGGAGGATCATCATGCAAGACATCAGCATTTTCTTCGGCTGGTTCTGGAGTCCTTTCCAGTTCAGGGTTTGTATCATCACCTACCGATTTACTCAATTTAGCCTTCTTGCTAGGCTTTGGCCTACTGCAAAAGATAAAAGTAAAAATAGTCAGTGGAATCAAAGAAAAGGATTAACAGGAAAATAAAAACTCACCCATGAACAGTCTTGAGATGAGGAAGTTTTGTGGCTGTTGACTCGCCAGATGACGAACGAGGAGTGTCCTGATAATTTGAATCAGACGGATTAAGAGGTTGGCGGAAATGACCCGCTTTGGGATAAAGAGCATCTGGAATATACAAGACCTCTGATCGATGTTTCCGGGTCGGAGTATGTGGTAAACCGGTGGATGTGATTACTTGACCACAGTGCCGTGTGGTGCGGCGAGCTTCATGTTGCTGTTTCTTCAAAATAAAGTTTGGGTCCAAGTAAGCGAAAGGATGAGAAAATTGTACTTTCCGGCTTGCTCGACGAACTTTCGGTGTTGGCAGAGGATCTGAACCGGAGGAAAGGGTAATTACCTTGACATCATCAGCCTCGCTGCCTTCAGCGTTTTCCTGAGTATAATCATTGTCAATAAGATGCAAGAAAAGGGAGCCAAGGGAGTCAAGTGATACCTCTGAGGCCACTTCATCATCATCATCAAGGTTTAAATCGGATGTCTCAGTGGTTTTCTTTTTCGAAGGTTTCTTAACAGTCTTGGTCTTAAGGCGAGCTGCCTTTACCGGTTTATCTTGGAGTTTCCTCTTCCAGAACGGATCATTACCCAGATAAAGGTTGTGGGGTCATTCAAAAAGGATACTAAAACAGATTAAAATAAAGCAAACAATATAAGAAACTTACCGATGGCGGTTAATTGGATTCACATAAAGAAGCCAACCCAGTTTTGCTGCAGGCGTCCACCGGTTCATTCAACATCTTCTTAGCAGGCTCATTGACTTCACTCTCTGACAGCACAACTTCAGTATGGCGTAGAGGATCTTTGGGATTTCCGGTATATTCGCACATTAAACCGAAACGCTGGCTTAGCGGTAGAATACTCCAAGAAATCCAACAGCGAACAAAGTCAATGCCTGTTAAGTCGTTTGCGGTGAAGGCCCGGAGCTTTGAAAGTTATGGTGTGTATTGGGCTCGCTCCTGGGCACTTAGCCGTTGGGGGAAAGGATGATTATCGGGAAGACGATGAGGACGATAACCCGGGAGAGGATTTTCATCGGCTGGAGATGTGTCTAAACAGTAAAACCAAGTCTGGTTCCAATCTTTAGGCTGGCTGTGATGTTTGGCGTGAGGAAAGCTGACATCCTTCCTTTTTTGAATAGACATTCTGCCAAGTTCAGTATTGGGCCCGTCCATAAATTCTGTGCGGTTGTTTAAGTGGAAGAAATCCCTAAACAGTTCAACCGAAGGTTCCTCTTGCAAATAAGCTTCACAGAATACTTGAAAATTGCAAACATTGGACACAGAATTTGGTCCAATATCTTGAGGATGGAGTTGGAAGCTAGTCAGTACATCACGAAAGAATTTTGATTTGGCAGGGCTAAACCCTCGGGATAAATGATCAACGAATACAATAACTTCTCCCTCTTTGGCCTTCGGAGGACATTCCGGACCTGGGACTCTCCAATGGATTATGTCTTTCTTGGCTAAAGCGTCAGATTCAACCTAGCCGTTCAGTTCCTCTTCAGTAACCCGAGACGGAACCCAGTTGCAGGAAGTGAATTGCTTGGCTTGCTTTGCCATTTCAAGGAAAAAGCTAAAATTACAGTAAAGGGCTGGTTTATGATCTACACTGGCAGGTATTGAGAAATATGCAATAATAAACCGAAGTTAACTATCGAAAGTATTACGAGGGCGACTGCAACGGCGGTTTAAGCGTGGCCTAATGATATCTACCGGTTTATGATTTTTCTAAAAGCTAAACCACCGGTGAGAATATGAAAGGTGCAGATCTAAAGTTATGGAAAAATAGGTTTCCCAAATCAGCAGCAGAATTATAGATCTACGGCATATCAAAAAGTTCAGAAATATTCAGGATAAATACTGAACGGATACTGCAGCAGTTCAAATGAACCTAGATTGGGGAGTACTTTAGAGAAGGATGAGTACGCTAAATGAGCAGAGTGGTTACTACAATCGCAGGCAAAAGCATCAGACCTATACTAGCCATCGGAGTCATGACGAAGAATAGGGAAGAACAGCGAAGAACAACGCCCTAGCCGTGACAAACTCGCGGGAGAAACCCTAATGAGATCTATATGAAAAATAAGGAAAGGACTTACTGGAGTTGTCGGATGCGGAGGCGCGCTAGCAAAGCTCTGGTCCGAACAGGACGATGTAGCGGCCTGGGTTGAAGAAGAGGTGAAGGTCGACGGCGGCGGCGGTGCTTGGGCACGGACAGGCGCGAGGAAGAAGGAGCGAAGAGACGAGGGGGGGAAAAGAAATGACCCCTCGCCCTATTTATAAGCCGAAGGGATAAACGGCAGGCGCGGGAATCGAGGAGCCCGAAAAATGGATATGGAACGGCACTATCGCCTCGATTTTTGGAGGATCAATAAATAAAGATTAAGACAGGTACATGCATTAAATGGACAGGTGACGTCATGGCGATTTAACATAGTTTAGGAAGATGACGTCATGGCGGTTTACAAAATATTTGAAGCCACAGAAGACCAAACTTTTCCAAGGTGTTGAAGATTGACATGAACAGGTTCAAATCAATCTGGGGCCTAATGTCAGGGATATAACTATTAGGTATAAACCGCCCCGGAGGGGCCAGTTTATGCCCATAAGGAATTACTTATACTGGAGCCTAGCGGGACAGAGTATGGCGCGTCACTACAGAAGATTAAACATCCAGGGCCCAAAGGGTTTTAGGGCCCGTAAATGTAAACCGCCATACGGCGTATAACTTGTATTGTACGATAGGAAAGATAGAGACCGAGTCGGGCACGTTTATGAGCCGGACTCGGGATTCTGTAAACCGGACCAGGCGTCATCCTGTGTATATAAAGGGATGACCCGGCGACGGATCAGAGACAAAGAACAACAACTCGAGACACAGGCAAAGCGGATTCGCTCCCTGGTCATCGAAACCCTAGCAATACCACACCAAACTAGACGTAGGCTTTTACCTTCATCGAAGGGGACAACTAGTATAAAATCCCCTGCGTCCTTGTCCGATTTAACCCCTTTAAGCTAACCCGTAGCGGTGGCTCCACGACTAAGTCCTTATGCTAGGACATCTGTCGTGACAAAACCACGACACTTTCTCTCATGTGGAGGAGAAGGCAGGAGGGGCTAGCCCTCCTCCCTTTCCTTCCCTAAGTGCTGACGTCCTAAAGGTCGGGCGCACGAGCCCCTTGTGGGCTGGTGTGCTTCCCTCATTGGCCCAATAAGCCCAACAACTCCTTGTGGCCATCCCGAAACTCCTTCTGGTGATCCGATAATTACCGGTGCATTCTGAAACCTTTCCGGAGACCAAATAGTATCGTCCTATATATCAATCTTTCCCTCCGGACAATTCCGGAGTTCCTCGTCATGTTTGTGATCTGATCCAGGACTCCAAACAACATTCGTTCACCAACTCATATAATACTAAATCGTTAACGAACGTTAAGCGCGCGGACCCTACGGGTTCAAGAATGATGTAGACATGACCGAGATGACTCTCCGGTCAATAACCAATAGTGGGACCTGGATGCACATATTGGTTCCTACATATTCTACCAAGATATTTATTGGTTGAACCTTTATGACAATATATGTAGTTCCCTTTGTTTGTCGGTATGTTACTTGCCCAAGATTCGATCGTTGGTATATTCATACCTAGTTCAATCTCGTCACCAGCAAGTCTCCTTACTCGTTCCGTAATACATCATCTTGCAACTAACTCCTTAGGCACTTTGCTTGCAAGCTTCTTGTGATGTTGTATCCGAGAGGGCCCAGAGATACATCTCCGTCATACGGAGTGACAAATCCCAATCTTGATCCATGCCAACCCAACAGACACCTTCGGAGATACCTGTAGAGCATCTTTATGATCACTCAGTCGTTATGACGTTTGATAGCACACAAGGTATTCCTCTGGATCCAAGAGTTCCATTATCTCATGGTCGAAGAAACATGTATTTGACACTAAGAAAGCAGTAGCAATAAACTGAACGATCAAATGTTATGCTAACGGATGGGTCTTGTCCATCACATCATTCTCCAAATGATGTGATCCCGTTATCAAATGACAACTCGTGTCTATGGTTAGGAAACCTTAACCATCTTTGATCAACGAGTTAGTCTAGTAGAGGCTCACTAGGGACATGATATTTGTTTATGTATTCATACATGTATTTAAGTTTCCTGTCAATACAATTGTAGCATGAATAATAAATCTTTATCATGAATAAGGAAATATAATAATAACAATTTTATTATTGCCTCTAGGGCATATTTCCATCACATTTGTCCTCTTGTGTTTTGGAGATTTTTGACAGAAACAGGCATGGACTGATTTCTTTGCTAATGCACATAGAGAGAGATAGTCCATGCAGAACCGAAGAGAGTGTTGCCTTCGGTGCCAAGTTCGAGGAACTTCACCGAAGAATATCTGCGTTGCAGAGAAGAATGAGCTACATGTGTTGAAAACATGTAGGCGAGAAGATTGATGTGAAGGAGTTAACACCTTGAGAATTTATTGCTGATGTGAAGCAATTGGTTCAAAGATTATGTCCCAAGAAAATTGACTATAGCGAATGGAAGTCGAAGACAAAGTGAAGACATAGTATTCATTTCGTTGTTCTTCTTTCATTCATTTGAGTCATAGGACCTCCGTAATATTAAGATGTGTATAAGTTCTCGAAGCTTAGATCCGTTGTGATGCTTAGCCCAAAACCTATGAAAGACCGAGAGAAATCTCTTTATATTTCGAATGATTTACTTGCCAGCAGTAGATGTTGTTTCTTCATGTAGTAGGAGATATCTTTTGAATTGAGGAGTTAGCATTACTCGCTCTGCAAGCAATGTTACCGTTCTGCTCAATATCCGACCATTGGACTTGTGTTGTTCAGCCATTGGCTGCTCCACATGTCCAATTTTGTCTTTTTTCCCTTCAGGGAAGGCTGCGGAAATATATAGCCACCCCGCTCCAACGTTGCCTGTTGGCTGCTCCACTTAAGATTTCTAAGAAGATTTATTGAGCATTGATATGTCTCCAACGTATCTACTTTTCCAAACACTTTTGCCCTTGTTTTGGACTCTAACTTGCATGATTTGAATGGAACTAACCCGGACTAATGATGTCTTCAGCAGAACTGCCATGGTGTTATTTTGGTGCAGAAATAAAAGTTCTCGGAATGACCTGAAAATCCACGGTGACACGTTTTGGAAATAATACAAAATACTGGCGGAAGAATCAGCATCAGGGGGCCCACACCCTGGCCACGAGGGAGGGGGCGCACCCCCTGCATCGTGGGCCCCCTGGAGCTCCACCGACCTCAACTCCAACTCTATACATTCACTTTCGGGGAGGAAAAAACAGAGAGAAGGATTCATCATGTTTTACGATACGGAGCCACCGCCAAGCCCTAATCTTCCTCGGGTGGGCTGATCTGGAGTCCGTTCGGGGCTCCGGAGAGGGGAATCCGTCACCATCGTCATCATCAACCATCCTCCATCAGCAATTTCATGATGATCACCACTGTGCATGAGTAATCCCATCATAGGCTTGCTGGACAATGATGGGTTGGGTGAGATTTACCATGTAATCGAGTTAGTTTTGTTAGGGTTTGATCCCTAGTATCCATTATGTTCTAAGATTGATGTTGCTATGACTTTGCTATGCTTAATGCTTGTCACTAGGGCCCAAGTGCCATGATTTCAGATTTTTAACCTATTATGTTTTCATGAATATATGTGAGTAATTGATCCTACTCTTGCAAGTCAATAGTCACCTACTATGTGTTATGATCCGGCAACCCCGAAGTGATAATAATCGGGAACACTCCCGGTGATGACCGTAGTTTGAGGAGTTCATGTATTCACTAAGTGTTAATGCTTTGGTCCAGTACTCTATTAAAAGGAGGCCTTAATATCCCTTAGTTTCCAATAGGACCCCGCTGCCACCGGAGGGTAGGACAAAAGATGTCATGCAAGTTATTTTCCATAAGCACGTATGACTATATTCGGAATACATGCCTACATTACATTGATGAACTGGAGCTAGTTCTGTGTCACCCTATGTT
The DNA here is from genome assembly GCA_902687465.1 of Secale cereale. Lineage (NCBI taxonomy): Eukaryota > Viridiplantae > Streptophyta > Magnoliopsida > Poales > Poaceae > Secale > Secale cereale. Next base: position 460,847,055 of record LR738710.1, read on the forward strand.
ATAGATGTTGCATGAGGAATCGCATCTGACAATATCATCCATTTTTAATCCATTGCCTACGAGCTTTTCACATAGTGATGTTTGCTTAGTTACTTTTCCGTTGCCACTGTTATGATTGCTACAAAAACTGCTACTGTTACTTTTGCCACCGTTATCGTTACTTCCATACTACTTTGCTACTAAATACTTTGCTACAGATATTAAGTCTTTCAGGTGTGGTTGAATTGACAACTCAACTGCTAATACTTGAGAATATTCTTTGGCTCCCCGTGTGTCGAATCAATAAATTTGGGTTGAATACTCTACCCTCGAAAACTGTTGCGATCCCCTATACTTGTGGGTTATCAAGACTATTTTCTGGCACCGTTTCTGGGGAGCATAGCTATATTCTTTGAGTCACTTGGGATTTATATCACTATGAAGAACTTGAGAGATGAAAAACCAAGATTTTTCCCTCAACTACGAGGGGAGGTAAGGAACTGTCATCTAGCTCTGCACTTGAGTCACCCTCTGTTACGAGTAAATTTGCGACACCTACACCTGCAATTGATTCCGATATGTCGCACGTTATTGATGATGCCACTTCTGCTATGCATGATACTTATGATGAAACTACTTCTATGCTTGATAATATTGTGCCATTAGGTGAATTTCTTGATGAACAACTTGCTAGGGTTAGAGAGAACGTAATTATTGAAACAGATAATATTGATGAAAGTGATGATGAATATTCTCCCCCTAGATATGAATTGCCTGATGTGCCTGAGGGTTATGTTATGGATGAAGAAACTTCTAGAGACCTTTTTGCTTGCAAAGATAGATATGATCTTAAGAAATTGTTGGCTAAGCTCGAAGAGAAGTCTTTGAATGCTAGAATGAAATATGACCCTGCTTTTGCTACTTCACTTATCTGTATTTCTGATAGGGATTATGATTTCTCTATCGATCCTGAGATAATTACTTTGGTTGAATCTGATCCTTTTTATGGCTATGAATATGAAACTGTTGTGGCGCATCTTACTAAATTAAATGATATGGCCACTCTATTCACCAATGAGGAAAAAATTCATTACTATTATATCCTTAAGCTATTTCTGTTCTCGCTAAAGGGTGATGCTAAAACATGGTTTAATTCTCTTGATCATGGTTGTGTGCGTAGTCCCCAGGATATGATTTATTACTTCTCTGCTAAATATTTCCCCACTCATAAGAAACAAGCTGCCTTAAGGGGAAAATATAATTTTGTGCAAATTGAAGAAGAGAGTCTCCCACAAGCTTGGGGAGGCTTCTTCGATTACTTAATGCTTTACCCGATCATCCACTCAAGAAAAATGAAATACTTGATATCTTTTATAATGGACTAACTGATGCTTCCAGAGACCACCTGGATAGTTGTGCTGGTTGTGTTTTCAGCGAAAGAACTGTTGATCAAGCTGAATTGCTATTGAATAATATGTTGAGTAATGATAATGATTGGACACTTCCTGAACCAACTCCTAAGCCAACCCCTAAGAAAAGGGGTATTCTATTTCTCAGTCCTGAAGATATGCAAGAGGCAAAGAAATCTATGAAAGAAAAGGGTATTAAAGCTGAAGATGTTAAGAATTTACCACCTATTGAAGAAATACATGGTCTTGATAACCCGACACAGGTAGTAAAGGTAAATTCTCTCTATAGATTTGATAAGGGTGAAATCCCATCTACTAAGTTTGCTAGCCAATGCTTGGATGAGTTTGATAATTTTATAGTTAAACAAGAAGACTTCAATGCTTATGTTGGTAGACAATTGAAACGTAATGCTTATATGATTGAACAATTGAGTGATTATATGTCTAGAGTTAAAGGTGAACTTAAACTCATTAGTAAACATGCTTCTATGGTTACCAGTCAAGTAGAACAAGTACTTAAAGCTCAAGATGATTTGCTCATTGAATTAAATAATAAAAAAGTGATAATGATGTTAGAGTTGTGACTAGAGGGGTAGAATGACTCAGGAACCTTTGTATCCTGAGGGCCACCCTAAGAGAATTGAGCAAGATTCTCAGAGAACTAATGTTGATACACCTAGTCCTTCTAAGAAGAAGAAAGAGAAAAATGATAGGACTTTGCATGCTTCTAGTGAACCTGTTGTTGACACACCTGAGAATCCCAATGATATTTCTATTTTTGATGCTGAAACACAATCTGGTAATGAACATGAAACTAGCGATAATGTTAATGATGATGTTCATGTTGATGCTCAACCTAGCAATAACAATGATGTAGAGATTGAACCTGTTGTTGATCTTGATAACCCACAATCAAAGAATCAACGTTATGATAAAAGAGACTTTGTTGCTAGGAAGCACGGTAAAGAAAGAGAACCATGGGTTCAGAAACCCATGCCTTTTCCTCCTAAACCATCCAATACAAAGGATGATGAGGATTTTGAGCGCTTTGTTGAGATGATTAGACCTATATTTTTGCGTATGCGTTTGACTGATATGCTTAAAATGAATCCTTATGCTAAGTATATGAAGGATATTGTTACAAATAAAATAAAGACACCGAAAGCTGAAATTTCCATCATGCCAATTATAATTTTGAAGGTGGAAAACCAAAGAAACTAGGGGATCCAGGAGTACCAACTATACCATGCTCCACTAAAAGAAACTATGTTAAAACCTTTATGTGATCTTGGAGCCGGTGTTAGTGTTATGCCTTTCTCTTTATATCGTAGACTTGATTTGAATAAGTTGGCACCTACTGAAATATCTTTGCAAATGGCCGATAAATCAACTGCTATATGTCGGTGTACTAAAGTAGGGGTACCTTAGTATCCCAACTTGTGCACGGGCAGTAGCAGCGTCCCATGGCAGGGCTCGCCACGCGCCCGCCAAGGCCCACTATGGATCCTTCGGAGCCATTCAAGAACAAAGTATTCAAGTTAAAGAAACAAGACCCCGGCAAGAGGAGCTTGCCGGGAAGGCCGCTCCAGGCTCAAAACCACCCCTTTGGCACAAGACCCTGGCAAGAGGAGCTTGTCAGGAAGGCCAAGCATGGCATTTCAGGAGACTTGCCGTAGCGCATCGCGCGCCCCGGCAAGGCCCGGGGAGCGACAAGCTCCAGGGCGCGACAAGTTAACAACCGCAGCAAAGTGCAAGCCGCGGCAAGCTTCCACTACGTGCCCGCGCTCCAGCTCATCCGGCCACGCATCGCCCTGGAGCCCTTCCAGGTGCACGTGGCGGAAGGCTGTGCAGCCTGGGGTACACGGTGGCGAGCCGCGATGACGAGGCCACCATCGTGGCGAACGGAGACGCCCTGACGGACGCTTTTTGCACGGTTTGGGGCGACGGCGACGGGCATTCAATACCCTTGTCCCCTGCCGTCAGGGTTAGGTATAGAGCACTATGCATACACTGTTCCAACTACCACCATTTTTACATTTTTACCCTCATCTGCGTTGCCACCTGTCGGTGACCCCTTTCGACCTATAAAAGGAGGCCCATGCGCAACGTAGAGGGGGTTCCGATCTTCAATCACTCTCACGCTCGGTGTTGCTAGCGACAAGCACTATAGCCTTCCTTGCTCCCGAGCTAAAAACACAATACAAACCAAGGCAGGAGTAGGGTTTTACGCATCCGTGCGGCCCGAACCTGGGTAAACTGCTCGCGTGCTCACCTCGATCAGCTCTTCATGCACCCTCCGCTCCCTTGCCGTACCGAAAAGGGGCTCCGGTCACATAGGTGTTCGTGGGCGATCAGTTTCCCCGACATCTTTGGCGCGCCAGGTAGGGGGCGTCGAGGTTGTGCGAACCTGATCCGGCGTTCACGCGAGCGAAATCTTCAGCAACTTCATCAACTTCGTTAACTTCATCGACATGCCGCCGAAGAAGAAGGCTTCGGAGGTAGCAGGCCCGTCCGCGTCGATCCCGCCGCCACCGGAGCCAACGGTCGGTGGGGTGGACGCTGGCGGAAGGACGGACGCCGGTGAGGAAACTCATGACGCCGCCAAGTCCAAAGACAAGATGGACGACCGGTTCCAAGACCTCGGCGTCCGTGCACGCACCACGCCCCTCTCAGGAGGTGCCGGACCGGCAGCGACGTGGTACCCAAGGTACCATATGCTTGCTGGGACAAGGTCAAGTTGGCGGGTCGCGGGACGCTCAAGGCCAGCGTGCTGGCACGAGCAAGGCGCGGTCGCCGGGACGAGATCCTGCTCCTTCTAACGCAGTTAGAAGTCCGAGCATATCTCGCTCCTCGCCCCGCTCGCCACCGCCCCCCTCCACTCCAGCAGAAGCTCTAGCTCGAGCTCAGCTGCTCCTCGATTTCCCTCCAGCGACAAACAAGGCCGAAGACTGGAGGGCCACCATCCAGAGCCTCATCGCCTTCGCCAACAACGACACGCCGCAACAGCCGACGACGTCGCGGCTGCGGCAAGTCAGCCAGGCGCGGGCTGATGGAAACAAGACCGCCGGGGGTGCAACTACCGTGCACTCCCCGCCTCGAAGGCCGAAATCGCCAACTCGTCGGATCAACATCGACGACGACTCCACGGCGTCTTCGGATCCGCGAGCTCGCCGCGATCAACGCCAAGTCCTCGACGACCGACGACAAGAAGACGCTCGAACTCGCATCGAGCGTCGAAGAGAAGCGCGGCGGCAATCTGACCAGCGCGCTGGGCCCGCTGTCGACATGCACGCGCCCGGGAACCAGGCGACTTGCCGTACGCGGTGGGCTGCCCTGCGTTCACCTGTGAGCTGCGGCAAGTCCAGTGGCCCAGCATGAAGAATTTCAAGCCTGACGTACCCGAGAAGTACGACGGCAAGACTCATCCGTCAGAGTTCCTCAGCATCTACACCATCGCGGTGCAGGCTGCCGGGGGATGAGACGAGAAGATACTGGCAAACTACTTTCCGCTCGTGCTCAAGCCGAACGTCAGGTCTTGGCTCATGCACTTGCCGGAAAACTCCATCTCTTCTTGGGCCGACCTGTGCCATTAGTTTGTCGGCGCCTTCACGGGTGGCCACAAGCCCCATGGCCAGGAGAGTGATCTTCACATACTTGCCCAGAAGGAAGGAGAGTCCCTGCGAAAGTACATCCAGAGATTCAGCCGCGTCCAGCACAACATCCCGGACGTCCACCCTGCCGCGGTTATTAGTGTGTTCCATCAGAACGTGCGTAACCACAGGATGAGGGAAGAAATGGCGATGTGCAAGATACGAGACGTCAGTGAGCTCTATGCCCTGGCCGACAAGTGCGCACGCGCTGAGGAGGGGAGGAGACTCCCCGGGGAGGATACTGGAGCAGGAGGAACAGATAGTGAGGATGTCGCCCCGGCAAGGAAGAACCGGCGGCGGAACAACAAGAAAAAGAAGAACAAGGAAGTACTGGTCGTTGAGCAGTCCGGCAAGGAGGCTGGCGCCAAGAAAGCTCAGGCTGGTGGCTCCGGCAAGGAAGCTACCACTATAGCGGCCGCCGAAAAGCAGGATGGCTCCGACAAGCAGTACTGCAAGATCCACTGCACCAAGGGCCACGATCTCCAGAACTGCAAAAGGGTCGAGTACCTCGTCGAGCAGCAGAAGGCTGAGTACAAGCTATGCGACAAGGAGAAGGCCCAGGGAGGTGGAGGAGAGTCCGGCAAGAAGCGGCCATTCAATGGCCGGGGAGGATGCCGCGGCAAGGCCAAGCAGCGGCAAGGAGATAGACCCCCCCCCCCACGGCCGCGACAAGGACGAAGACGAAGACGACGACGAAGACATGGATGACGGAGACAACAGCGAGCGGGAGTTCCATAAGGCCACAGAAGTTCTGTGCGTCGATGGAGGTGCCTCTCTGCATACTTCCCACCGCCAACTCAAACAATGGGTGCGGGAAGTTAATGCAGAGCCACCCGTCGAGTCGCGCAAACTCCTGAAGTGGTCCAGCACGCCCATCATCTTCGACATTGAGGATCACCCTGACCGCACAACTGCGGTCGGGTGTTTGCCGATGTTGGTTTCACCAACCATCCGCAACCTCAAGGTCACCAAGATGCTGGTTGATGGCGGGGCCGGCCTAAACCTGATCTCTTCTGCTGTAGTCTGGAAACTGCAGATCCCCGACAGCGAGCTCAAGGAGACCGGCACGTTCCAAGGGATCAACCCGGGAAGGAGCAAGCCGAAGGGGAAAATCACACTGCCAGTAACCTTTGGCGGAGAGCTGAATTTCAGGACTGAGAGGATCACCTTTGACGTTGTCGATATCCCATTGCCTTACAATGGGATACTTGGCCGTCCAGCGCTCACCAAGTTCATGGCAGCCTCCCATTATGCCTACAACGTGCTCAAGATGCCAGGCCCGATAAGCGTCATCTCTGTCCCCGGCGACAAGAAGGACGCCCTTATCTGTGCCGACAAGATTTACCGGGACGCAGCAGCTGCAACAGATAGCAAGGCACTTGCCGCTGAAGCTCCCGGGGGGAAGAACAAGACCAAGTCCGGCAAGAGCTCTGGGGCCCACTCCGGCAAATGCACCTCTTCGGAGTGCTGCGCTGCCGTCGAGGACGCGCCATCGAGCTCCACCGGCAAGTGCAAGAAGGGAATGGTAGCTCCGCCTGCAACCAAGAAGGTGTCCGCCAAGGAGGACGGCACTGGTGGTACTTTCACCATCAGTGCCACGCTCGATCCTAAATAGGAAAGCGCGCTCGTTGCTTTCCTGCGGGCGAATGTCGACGTGTTTGCATGGCAACCGTCTGACATCCCCGGTGTTCCCAGGAAAGTGATTGAGCACAAGCTTGCCGTTTGTCCTCACGCGCGGCCCATCAAGCAGAAGGTCAGGAAACAAGCGGTGGAGCGCCAAGAGTTTATCGCTGAAGATATCAAGAAGCTGGAAGCAGCAGGCCTTGTCAGAGGTGTACTTCATCCCACGTGGTTGGCCAACCCTGTTGTCGTGCGCAAGGAAAATGGGAAGTGGAGGCTTTGTATAGACTTCACCGATGTGAATAAAGCTTGTCCCAAAGATCCATTTCCCTTGCCGCGCATCGACCAGATCGTTGACTCCACGGCTGGGTGTGAGTTGCTTTCATTTCTTGATGCATACTCCGGGTACCACCAGATATTTATGGCTGAAGAAGACGAAGAGAAGACCACTTTCATTACTCCATGTGGCACTTACTGCTTCATACGCATGCCCTTTAGATTGAAGAATGTAGGTTCAACGTTCGCGAGGGTAGTCCACACTGATTTTGAGCCACAAATACACAGGAATGTAGAAGCTTACATGGATGATATAGTGGTCAAGAGCAAGGACAAGGATACCCTGATTCAAGATCTAGATGAAACTTTTGCGAATCTATGCAAGATACAACTCAAGATTAACCCCGAGAAGTGCGTTTTCGGAGTCCCCTCCGGCAAGCTTCTCGGGTTCTTTGTGTCCCAGAGAGGGATTGAAGCCAATCCCGACAAGATCAAAGCCATCGAGCAGATCGAAGCTCCGAAGCGCGTCAAGGATGTACGAAGGCTTGCCGGCTGCGTGGCTGCTCTCAGCAGGTTCATTTCTAAGTCCGCAGAACGCGCCCTGTCGTTTTTCAAAATCTTGAAGAAGGCGGGTCCAATGAGATGGACTTCGGAAGCGGAGGCAGCGCTGCAAGACTTGAAAAGGTACCTGTCCTCCACTCCAATGCTTGTCGCACCTAGGCCGCAAGAGAAGTTGCTGCTGTACTTAGCAGCAACCAATCAAGTGGTTAGTGCTGCGTTGGTAGCGGAAAGGGAGACAGATGAGGAGCCTACAGCCCCGGCAAGCACATCCAGCGACAAGCGGGGGGCTTCCCCGACAAGCTCTGGCCCCGACAAGGATAAGTCTGCGCAGATGCAAGAAGAGGTGCGGAAGAAGATGGTGCAGCGCCCGGTTTATTTTGTCAGTTCCCTCTTGCAGGGGGCTAGGTCAAGATACTCTGGGGTGCAGAAGCTGCTTTTCGGCCTCCTCGTGGCCTCGAGAAAGCTGCGCCATTACTTCCAAGCACATGAGATAACAGTGGCCACTCGCTTTCTGCTAAAGAGGATATTGCAAAATCCAGAAGCAACAGGCAGGATTGTCGAGTGGGCACTGGAGATGTCAAGCTTTGGCCTCAAGTTTGAAAGTACTTCTACTATCCAGAGCAGAGCATTGGCAGAGTTCATAGCAGAATGGACACCAACGCCAGACGAAGAGATTCCAGAGACAAGCATCCCCGTCAAAGAAGCGAGCAAAGAATGGATAATGTACTTCGATGGTGCCTTCTCGCTGCAAGGCGCCAGCGCTGGCGTGCTGCTTGTCGCGCCCACCGGCGAGCACCTCAAGTACGTCGTCCAGATGCACTTTCCCAAGGAGCAAGCAACAAATAATACTGCAGAGTATGAAGGTTTGCTTGCTGGCCTCAGAATCGTAGCAGAACTTGGGATCAAGAAGCTGATTGTCCGAGGTGATTCGCAGTTGGTTGTCCGCCAAGTGAACAAGAGCTACCATAGTCCATTGATGGAAGCTTACATCGACGAAGTGAGAAAGCTTGAAGCGCACTTTGAAGGCCTACAGATGGAGCACGTTCCAAGAGCTCAAAATGACGTCGCAGACGGCCTGTCAAAGTGTGCTGCACTAAAGCTACCTGTGGAACCAGGGATCTTTGTGCTCAAGTTAACGCAACCATCCGTTACACCATCAATTGGACAAAGTAAGAAGAGAAAGTTGGTCTCCGGTGACTACTTGCCGGCAGAACTTCCTGAAGCCGCCGCCAAGGTCCCCAAAACCAACGACAAAGTTGCTGAGGAACAGTCTGCTCCTGCGGACCCTAGGGTTCGTACAGTTGAAGCAGGCGTTCCCGACAAGTTTTGCCCCGGCAAGCTTGCCGGGGAACGTCCAGCTCCGGACGAGCCACAGGTTCTTGCCATAGAAGCTGACGTTCCCGCAGCAGCACTGATGCCTTTAGTCCTTGTCGTTGAGCCTCAGGCTCCAGCATGGGCGCAGCAAATTGTTCGTTTTCTTCAAATTGGAGAACTTCCCGAAGAGCCAGAAGAGGCAGAAAGAATAACCCTGCAGTCAAGTATGTATCAGTTCGTCGGCAATGAATTATAGAGAAGAAGACTCAACGGTGTTAGATTGAAGTGCATTTCCCGGGAAGATGGGCAAAAGCTGTTGGCAGAGATACATGGAGGCATATGTGGTCACCACATTGGCGCAAGAGCACTTGCCGGCAAGGCGTTCCGGCAAGGTTTCTTTTGGCCAGAAGCCCTCCAAGATGCAACTGCACAAGTAACCAAGTGTGAAGCGTGCCAGTTCCATGCCAAGAAAATACATCAGCCAGCTCAAGCTCTCCAGACGATCCCTTTATCCTGGCCATTTTCGGCCTGGGGGCTCGACATCCTCGGCCCTTTTCCCCGCGTAGCCGGGGGCTTTGAGTACTTGTACGTCGCCATCGACAAGTTCACAAAGTGGCCAGAAGTGGAACCAGTGAGGAAGGTGACCGCACAGTCAGCAGTCAAGTTCTTCAGGTCGATTGTTTGCCGTTTTGGAATCCCAAACAGGATCATCACCGACAACGGCACGCAATTCACAAGCCGCACCTTCATGCAATACGTCCAAGACCTTGGCGCCAAGGTCTGCTTCGCTTCTGTTGCTCACCCGAGGAGCAACGGTCAAGCGGAGAGGGCAAACGCTGAAGTGTTGCGCGGACTCAAGACGAGAACTTTCGACAGGCTGCACAAATGCGGAAGAAACTGGATTGAAGAGTTGCCGGCGGCTCTTTGGTCAATCAGAACGACACCAAATCGAGCCACTGGACAGACACCCTTTGCTCTTGTCTATGGAGCAGAGGCAGTTCTCCCCACGGAACTCGTATATAGGTCGCCTCGAGTGCTCGCTTACGATGAGCTCGAGCAAGAGCAGCTGCGGCAAGACGACGCACTGCTCCTTGAGGAGGACTGTCTTCAGGCTGATGTACGAGCTGCTCGATACCAGCAAGCTTTGCACCGCTACCATAGCCGCAAAGTTAAAGCCAGAAATCTCGAGGAAGGCGACCTTGTTCTTCGGCGCATTCAGTCCGCCAAGAATTCCAACAAGTTGACGCCGAAGTGGGAAGGCCCTTATCGGGTGAGACAAGTCACAAGGCCCGACGTTGTCCGCCTTGAGACCGAAGAGGGCTTACCGGTGAGCAACTCCTGGAACATTGAGCACCTTCGCAAGTTTCACCCATAAGGCGCGGTTGCCGCGATCCGCTCCGGCAACCACCTTTTGTACAAGTCTTGCCGCTGCTGCATGTAAACCTTTGTACAAAGCTGGGCGCAGACCCCGTGCATCAGTAAAACTTTTGTGCCTCGCACAACTTGTCGTTTCATGCATTTTCCTTTTTCTTGCATGTATTATATGACACCTCGTGCAGCACACACCCCCGGTAAGCAATAACGAGCCGCAAGGCTCCATATCTATGTTTCCTCCCTTTCTCTTTTTTTTCTCGAGCAGAAGAAGTTTTCCTCGCGCACAAGTTTGCCGGGGGGGAAGGAGACAGTGGTATGGACCAAGTGCCATTCAAGAAAGCCTCGCCTTGCCGGGAAGCAAACGACACACAAAAGCTAAGTTGCCAAAGTTTGAGCATTCAAATTTTTAAATTTTAAAGTTATCTTCCTTGAACGACCACACTTTGTATGGAAAACCTGTGCGCGGAGGAACCTACTCGTAGCTAGCCGCGCCCTTACTTTGTTTCGAGCACGCTCAACGGCTTAAGTGTGATGCGACAAGTGTCGCGCCCTTACTTCGTTTTCGACTTCGCTCAACAACCTAAGTGTGCTGCGACTAGCTGCGACAAGGTTTCTTGCCGGTAGCGGCATTGCCAGCAGGCTGCTGAAGTTCCGCACTCAGCGCTCGCGGCAAGGGTCCCTTTGCCGGCAAGTTCCCTAAAAGCGTAGGGTAAAAGCATACAAAGCAAAAGGAGTCGAGTAGAGGAAATAACACTGCATTAACTACCCAAAATAAAGTTACGGTACAAAATGACTTGTCGCTGTTCTAATAGACTATTGTTTGTAACTTGGCTGACAGCGACAGAAGAAGCAAAAAGGAAAACAGCCTAGTCCGCGCGGTCGCCGTCGGCTCTCTTGATCTTGCCCACCTTGGCCACGATGGGTGCGACAAGGGCCTTGAGCGCCTCATGGTCGGCGTCGGGCGGCAAGGTCCTGAGGACGTTCTCGAGGTTGAGTCCTGGGTTGCGGTAGGCTATCTTCATCAGCACCATCTCCATGACTCCTGTGCAAAGCCTGCGTGCCTCGTTCGCCAACTGCGTGGGGATCCTCTCCCGGAGCTGCTTGAGGGCCGGCGCCACTCCCCTAAAGAACAAGCTCAGCTTGGCGCTGTGAGGGAGGTTCTCATCGGGGGAGTACCCGAGGTGCTCCGTCCCCAGCCCCGCCAACTCCCTGTCGATGTCAGCGGCGGCGGCGACAAGCCCCTCGGTCCATTGCTCCAACGTCTGCCTGAAGTTGTTTTGGGTGAGGGCGGCGCTGTCCAACAGTGCCCTCTCAGCCCTGAGGTCCTCCTTCAGCTTCGTCTCCCGATTTCTGGCGCTGTCAAGTGACGCGGTGAGGGTGAATAGCTTCAATTCCAAGTCTGCAACAGAATCCTTGGCGATGGCGAGCTCCTTGCCCTTGTCGGAGAGACGGACCTGCAGCTCAGAGTGGCTGTGGGCGTCCTTCTCCCTCTCCAATGTGAGTGCAGCAACCTTCTCCTCGCTCGTCTTCAAGTGGATCTCCAATTGTGCCACCCTCGCCTCCATGTCTCTCTTGGCGGTCTCTGCAGCTGCAGCGGCGTCCCTCGCTTCTTGCAGAGCTCCACCAAGGGACAGTTCGCGCGCGGCAAGGTCGTCGTCGTGGCTATCGAGGTCGACCTTCTGCTGCGTCAGCTCACCTTCCCGCCGAGACAGCTCTTCGGCGGCGAGCCGTTGCTGCTCTTCTGCTTCGGCCTTTTCAAGGATGAACGCCTGATGCGCCTCGGCGAGCTCCTCCCGCTCCTCCACCAAGGATCGGAGGGCCGCCTGGTTGGCGGCCTGGAGCTCTTCGACGCGCTTCTCCAAGTCGACGCCCGCCTTGGCGGCCAGAGCCTCTCGGGACTCCAGCTTGGCCTGCCTGGCGCGGTACAGGGTCAGAAGCCTCCACAGAAGCTGCTCCTCCTCGGGCTCGCTACTGCTGCCGGGCGCGTCGACGACCGGCGGAGGCAAGGACTTCCCCATCGAAGACCTCTCCCTCCGCGGGCGCCCTTGACGTAGATGCCCACGGGAGCTGAATGAAGACCCCGTTTCCAGCCTCCACGTAGGTGCCAGTTCCGGTCGCGGCAGCAGCAGGGTCGGCGGTCGGCGCAGCGTCGGACGCTCCTGCGGCCTCACGGCCATCAGTGCGACTGCCGGTCCCCTCCTCAGCTGCCGCATCGGCGGCCCTAGCTGCCTCTTCGACGGCAGGCTCGTCAGTACCGATCGCCTCTTCGGTGGCCGCGGCGTCACCAGTGTTGCCGCGCGCGGCCTCCTCGGTGGCGGCCTCCGTCTCCATAGGCTCTGGAGCGGACGAGTCTGAAGACAACAAAAGAAGAAGAAAGAAGAAAATAATTTTCAAGCAAATATCCAAAAAAGAGAAATCCAAGAGAAAAAAAGTACAAGGGTTACCTGCGCGGGCCTCTTCTTCAACGGGGTTCCTCGCCGAGGAGTCCTCCCTCGGCGGCGTGGTGGTAGCCCCTGCCGGCGGAGGGCCGCTGGCGCCTTCCCTTGGCGGGGTGCTCGCCCTTGGCGGAGTACCCTCCCTCGCCAGGGAGCTCCTCCTTGGCGAAGAGGCCGAGACATGCGGCTCGTCGGGAGCGACCTCTTGGCGCTCCTGAGGCTGCTACTCTGCTTCTGCACAAGTCAACGAACAAGCAAAACATTAACAAGGATAAAAAGCCCATGCGCACCCGACAAGCGGAGAGTGGTCAGAAGACTTACGTTGGGGGCTGCTCTGCGGAGCAGCTGGCTGGTCCGGCAAACCTATCGCAGGCGCATCCCCTGCTGCTGCGACGGGCTCGTCCTCAAGGTCGACCACTGGGATCTTGGCCCTCTTCGCCGCCCTCTGGGCCAGGGTCCTGGAAGGCAGACAAAATCAGAATCAGGCAAAGAAGATTCAAGACAAAGAGCAAATCGAAGGAAACAAGAGTTGACAGTGCTTACTCTTCCTCCTCCTCGTCGGAACTGAGCACGGAGAAGTCAAAATCCGCCTCGCGCGTCCCGGCGCGAGGAGCTGGAGGAGTAGGCGCCCTCGGCCGCTTGGCGGGATCAGGGGCGGTGGTCTGAGAAGATCCCGCCCCAGTTGTCGCCGAGGCACGAGGGGCGGCAGGAGCGTTAGCCCCAGCCCGGGAGGACCCTCCTCCAGCCGTTGCTGAAGCGCGGGGCATTCCCTTGGCGGCCTTGCCCGCCGCGGTGGCGCGTGCCGGACGGCGCTGCGGCTGCTGGCCCGCCGGCTGCCCCTCCACGTCTGCCGCTTTGCGGAGGCGCCTTCTCGCTGGAGCCGGAGGACTTGCCGGTGGCGGTGAACTTCCCGAGGATGAAGAAGAACCAAGGTTCAGAGACCCAACTGAGTCTTCTGCAGAGTCGCTCGATTCGGCGCCCTGCTCGGCGGGCCCGCTCGACTCTGTGCCTTGCTCGGCAGCCTCGCTCATCCCGGCAGGTTGCCTGGCAGGCTTTATCAGCTTGAGGATCTCTTCCTCCTCGGCCAAACTTACCACCTCCGCTGCATCTGCCTCCTCCAAGGTATACCCAAACTCGCCCGCGGCCGCGGCTGCGGCTGCCTCCTCCAACCTGGTGGCAATATACGCCATCTCACGGTTAGTGGTGTCGCGGGTGAGGCCTCTCTTCTCGTCGGGATTGATTGGTAGCTCCACCAAGTTGTCGAAGAACTTTTGCACGGCTTCGTCAGAAGGCTCCCGCCAAGTGGGGTCAATCCCATGGGAGTCACACCATGGCATCGCCGCGCGGATAGCGCTGAGCGACGAATTGTTGCATAGCAGAACTACGCCCCGCGGCAATGCAAACCACTCTGGATGTTTGGGGTCGTGCTTGAATAGCTCATGGAGCATTCCGTTGAGCTCCATGACGGTGAAATTGTAGTTTAGGCCTGGGCGCAACCTCATAAAGTCTGCCGCGTTACCAAACTCCCAAGCAGGCCTTTTCCTCTCCTGCAAGGGAGCGATGCGGCGGCGAAGGAAATCTGCTCCGACGGCCCCTACAGTGAGCTTGGCTTGCCGGAGGCGGAGAATCCTAGTGATGGCTATCTTTAGCTTATCATCCTCAGGGGCCAAGTCACTCCAGTCGTTGCCGCGCACTATTGCAACTTGGCGCAGGGAAGTGAACTGTTGGGGTTCATCCTCCATGATCCAGCACCAGTTGGCCCTCCACTCCTCCCACTTGCCGTGGAGTTCCCCAGTCAAGTAAGCCTCTTTCTTATGAAGCCTAAAGATCCAAGAAATCCCGCCGGACAAAGGAGACCCAGACTCGACTCGAGGCGGAAAATAATGACGGAAAAGAGCTACATTGGGGTAGACTCCGACAAAGTTCTCGCATAGATGTGCGAAAACGGCCATGGTCAATACAGCGTTTGGGGTGAAATCAAGGAGATGAAACCCGTAGGTGTTCATGATATCGCAGAAGAATTCGGAGTATGGTGGGCAGAGTCCGCAATAGAAGAACAGAGCAAAAAAGGCGTATCCTCCCGGAAACATGTCGCAGGCCTCAGCAGGGAGTACCTTGGTGCGCGGGTGCGCTTTTGTCTCCCTCGACCAGAAGAGGTAGAAGGAGTCCTTCAGCTCCTCCGCGCTGAGCCTCGGCGGAAAGACCGCCATCTTCTTCCGCATTGCTGCTAGCTTAAGCGCCCTGGAAGTCTTCGCGGCTTTCGCCTTGTCGCCCTTCGGGGCCATGGCGGGGACGGCGAGGGAAGTCGACGGCGCTGGGGAGGCTGGCGGCGGCGGAGGAAGGGCGGAGCGCTGCTCTCTTTCAACCTTCGGGGAGGAGGTGAGCAGCGGGGGTTTCTGGAGGATGAAGAAGCAATGGACGAATGGAGGGAACTGCCCCTGTTTCCCCTGCTTTTAAGGGGGAAAGGGGGGTGTTCCGCATTTCCCCCATTAAAGAAACAAGCCACGATCTCTCCCATGACGCGCAATCGACGCGTGCCGTTAGGGAGGAGCGCGGTGGATACGGAGTGGGATACGGCGCGCCGTGGGCCGCGTGTGCCCGTGCACTGTTCTGGACCTGGCCCAACAGAGCTTGGCACCGTGTGTGGCCTAGGCCCGGGGGCTCCTGTCGGTGTACTAAAGTAGGGGTACCTTAGTATCCCAACTTGTGCACGGGCAGTAGCAGCGTCCCGTGGCAGGGCTCGCCACGCGCCCGCCAAGGCCCACTATGGATCCTTCTGAGCCATTCAAGAACAAAGTATTCAAGTTAAAGAAACAAGACCCCGGCAAGAGGAGCTTGCCGGGAAGGCCGCTCCAGGCTCAAAACCACCCCTTTGGCACAAGACCCTGGCAAGAGGAGCTTGTCAGGAAGGCCAAGCATGGCATTTCAGGAGACTTGCCGTAGCGCATCGCGCGCCCCGGCAAGGCCCGGGGAGCGACAAGATCCCAGGCGCGACAAGTTAACAACCGCGGCAAAGTGCAAGCCGCGGCAAGCTTCCATTACGTGCCCGCGCTCCAGCTCATCCGGCCACACGTCGCCCTGGAGCCCTTCCAGGTGCACGTGGCGGAAGGCTGTGCAGCCTGGGGTACACGGTGGCGAGCCGCGATGACGAGGCCACCATCGTGGCGAACGGAGACGCCCTGACGGACGCTTTTTGCACTGTTTGGGGCGATGGCGACGGGCATTCAATACCCTTGTCCCCTGCCGTCAGGGTTAGGTATAGAGCACTATGCATACACTGTTCCAACTACCACCATTTTTACATTTTTACCCTCGTCTGCGTTGCCACCTGTCGGTGACTCCTTTCGACCTATAAAAGGAGGCCCATGCGCAACGTAGAGGGGGTTCCGATCTTCGATCATTCTCACGCTCGGTGTTGCTAGCGACAAGAACTATAGCCTTCCTTGCTCCCGAGCTAAAAACACAATACAAACCAAGGCAGGAGTAGGGTTTTATGCATCCGTGCGGCCCGAACCTGGGTAAACTGCTCGCGTGCTCGCCTCGATCCGCTCTTCGTGCACCCTCCGCTCCCTTGTCGTACCGAAAAGGGGCTCCGGTCCAATAGGTGTTCGTGGGCGATCAGTTTCCCCGACACTATACCTGTCGGTATTTGTGAGGATGTGCCTGTTGTGGTTGCAAACGTTACTATTTTAACGGACTTTGTTATTCTTGATATTCCCGAGGACGATAGTATGTTTATTATCTTTGGTAGACCCTTTTTGAATATTGCAGGGGCTGTTATTGATTATAACAAAGGCAATGTCACTTTTCATGTTAATGGTAATGAGCATACGGTACACTTTCCGAGGAAACAACCTCAAGTCCACAGTGTCAATTCTATTGGAAAATTTTCAACTATTACTATTGGATGTTTTGAATTCCCTCTACCTACTGTCAATAAGAAATATGATATTCTTATTGTTGGGGACGCGCATATCCCCGTTGAGGTAACCTAGTGTTATTCGAAATTTCTCCGGTTCCATGTTATTCGAAAAGAGTTTGCTAACAAGACTTGATCAACCTTGTTAATGGATTCCTTTTGATGAGCATGAGATGGATGAAGTTAGAAAGCACAACTTTCTGTACCCTTCTTTTACTTTCTGTTATTTAGATTAAATAAAGCAAAAATACTATTTACTGTCTGTTTGCTGAATTATCCTTGCAATAAAAAATACCCCGGAAATAAAAGTTCTCCAAATACCCCGAAAAATATATGATTTTTTGTAGAATATTTAAGAATATTTGGCACTAAGAACACACCAAGGGGGGCATACCACCTGGCCACGAGGGTCCAGGGTGAGCCCATCCCCTGGGGCGCGCCCCCCTGCCTCGTGGACCCCACGTGGCCCCTCTCCACTTATTCCAGCACCCACTCACTTCGTCTTCCTCCAGAAACAGTCCTCCCATAGCTCAAACCCATGTTCTAGCTCATCTTGTTGCCATTTTAGATCTCCTTTCTCAAAGCTCCATTCACAAAACTATTTTGGGGGATTGTTCTTCGGTATGTAACTCCTCCAATGGTCCAATTAGTTTTTGTTCTAGTGCTTTATTTATTGCAAAAAAGTTATGCTTAGGTGACCCTGTTCTTGAGCTTGCATGTCAAATTTATATGGCCCCAAGTAGTTCAAATGCATGATATAGCCTCTAGGCACTTGCGGGAGTAGTTGCTATCAATCTTGTTGAGTTTGTTTCACTTTTATTTTGAGTCACTAAAAATTTCAGAAATTTTTCAGAGGAAGAAAAATGTTTAGGAAAATATACCAAGGTGTTTCCTCAAGGAAGCAAGGATCAAGGCTCGCGATACGTGAGCCGGACGATGAAATGCCGAGGGAAGCTCAAGTGCGGCCTTGTGAATGGTCGTTGCTATTCTCGAGCTTGCGTTGTATTCCCTCGAAGAGGAAAGGGTGATGCAGCACAGTAGCATAAGCTTTTCCCTCAGTTTTTGAGAACCAAGGTATCAATCCAGTAGGAGACCACGCGCGAGTCTCTCGTACCTGCACAAACAAATAAGAACCTTGCAGCCAACGTGATAAAAGGGGTTGTCAATCCCTTCTCGGTCACTTACAAAAGTGAGATCTGATAGATATTATAAGATAATATTTTTGGTATTTTTGGTATAGAGATTAAAAGTAAATAATGCAAAGTGAAGCAAATAGTTGATGGAAGATTAATATGATAAAGATAGACCCAGGGGGCATAGGTTTCACTAGTGGCTTATCTCATGATAGCAGATTTCTACGGTGGGTGAACAAATTACTGTCGAGCAATTGATAGAAAAGCGCATAGTTATGAGAATATCTAGGCATGATCATATTATATAGGCATCACGTCCGTGACAAGTAGGCTGAAACGATTCTACATCTACTACTATTACTCCACACATCGACTGCTATCCAGCATGCATCTAGAGTATTAAGTTCGTAAGAACAGAATAACGCCTTAAGCAAGACGACATGATGTAGAGGGATAAACTCAAGCAATATGATATAAACCCCATCTTTTTATCCTCGATGGCAACAATACAATACGTGCATTGTTGCCCATGCTGTCACTTGGAAATGACACCGCAAGATTGAACCCAAAGCCAAGCACTTCTCCCATTGCAAGAACTATAGATCTAGTAGGCCAAACCAAACTGATAATTCGAAGAGACTTGCAAGGATATTTAAATCATACATAAAAGATTTCAGAAAAGAATCAAATATTGTTCATAGATAATCTTGATCGTAAACCCACAATTCATCGGATCTCGACAAACACACCGGAAAAAGATTACATCAAATAGATCTCCTCGAAGATCGAGGAGAACTTTGTATTGAGATCCAAAGAGAGAGGAAGCCATCTAGCTAATAACTATGGACCTGAAGGTCTGTGGTAAACTACTCACAACTCATCGGAGAGGCTATAGTGTTGATGTAGAAGCCCTCTGTGATCGATGCCCCCTCCGGTGGAGCTCCGTAACAGGCCCCAAGATGGTATCTCATAGGCACAGAAGGTTACAGCGGTGGAATTAGGGTTTTGTGGTGCTCCTCTATATTTTCAGGGTACGTAGGTATATATAGGCTGAACAGGGACGTCGGGGGAGCAACAGGTGGCCCACGAGGGTGGGGGCACACCTACCCCCCTGGGCGCGCCCCTGCCCTCGTGGTCGCCTCTCTCGCTTCCTGGCGTGTACTCCAAGTCTTCGGTGTTGATATTGTTCCAAAAATAACTCTCCCGAAGGTTTCGTTCCGTTTGGACACCGTTTGATATTCCTTTTCTGTGAAAGACTGAAATTGGCAAAAAAAAACAGCAATTTGCATTGGGCCTTGGGTTAGTAGGTTAGTCCCAAAAATAATATAAAAGTGTATATAAAGCCCATTAAACATCCAAAATAGAATATATAATAGCATGGAACAATCAAAAATTATAGATACGTTGGAGACGTATCAAGCATCCCCAAGCTTAATTCCTGCTCGTCCTCGAGTAGGTAAATGATAAAAACAGAATTTTTGATGTGGAATGCTAACCAACATAATTCTTTAATGTAATTTTCTTTATTGTGGCATGAATGTTCAGATCTGAATGATTGATGAAAAAAATTTAATATAGACATAAGAATAATAATACTTCAAGCATACTAACAAAGCAATCATGTCTTCTCAAAATAACATGGCCACAGAAAGTTATCCCTACAAAATCATATAGTCTGGCTATGCTTTGTCTTCATAACACAAAATATTTAAATCATGCACAACCCTAGTTTCAGCCAGGCAATTGTTTCATACTCCAATTTTTTCGAACTTTTCAACTTTTACGCAATACATGAGCGTGAGCCATGGATATAGCACTATAGGTGGAATAGAGTGGTGGTTGTGGAGAAGACAAAAGAGGAAGATATTCTCACATCAACTAGACGTATCAATGGGCTATGGAGATGCCCATCAATAGATATCAACTAGACCATGAAAGGCGCGCGTTGTCGCGCCCATCTATTTTGGCAATATGTTGATAGGAATTTTCATAAATAGAAAGTGACAAAAGGTAAACGTAATTGAAACAGGAACTATTGAAAAGGATAGAATAGTCTGAAAAAAAATGTTTCGCAGAAGTTTTCTTTCCTTTTGAAACGGGCAATAGTAAGTAGAAAATGAAACCCAAAATCACTAAGCTAGACATGTTATTCACATTTTAGTCTCATGTATATAATGTACATAAATGTCAATTTTAATCTTATGGCTACAATAAAATGAAAATGTAGCATGTTGCTTTAACTTATACCCGTCACTTGAATAATATGAATGTACTTGAAAACACATCTAAATATTAATAGCCTTGATTAAGGAGAAACAACTAAGAACCTTCACTTAATGGAGTAATAACATTAACTTGAAAGAAACCACAAGAGTTATATAACTTCAGGAATTGGCAAAACATCAACGCACGGATTAACTCAGCCAAAGACGTTGGATGGAAGCTATGTTTTTCGTGAGTGGTGTAGCACACACTTCATGTGGAATAATTGTTGAATCTAAGTTTCAAACTTGAATTGCTTTATAAGTATAGAAAATAATGCACGTATGCATCTCTGATGAATGATCACTGTAATAATTTCCGCATCGAAAGTAAACCACAAACTATTATTCTTATATCAGAAAACCAATGTTATATACAACTTCTCGTCATGCTTACATATGCTTTAGTTAACTAAAGATATAATGTTCTCACATTTATTGACAAGTAGCTATGACTATTGCTTTTCCAATTTTCACGGGGCTTCCATATACATCCTCACACACACCTTTAGGTCACATCGGCATGGCCTCATGACCTTCTTGTTCAGATCAAAGCACAATTCGTCCACCAAATCCCTCATGTCTTGGCTTTACGTCATGTGCTAGAGCTACATCGTATTTTAAAATTGCCGCTTTATAGCTCGGTTATAGAAAAAACAGAGTACAGATAGAAGTGAGTTTCCAGAATATTGATGTACTATTTTAAGTGCATAAGCAGCACCTTAGAGTAAATATTACGATTGGATCAACAGCAGAAATGTTGCCTAGGAAAAATCTAAACTCCATCAAAGAACAACATAAAAGGAAGTAGCTGATGTATTTGCAAGTGGCAAACTACAGTGACATGTCACGCCACATACAAACTACAAGATGTGTAACATATCTGATCTAGGAGATTCAGGATCCTGCTGTATGCATTTTTCTAATAAATGCCAATAGTATGCCTGATTGAGTGGATGTGTTACCTACAACAATTTGCAACATTCATGTGCATTGGACCATTTATATGGGTATGCGATAATAATTATCTAGGGTAAATATAAAACACTACAAATATTTTCATGCTCTCACGGCTATATATATGGTGTTGCGACATGTTGGAGAGGTGAAAAAGCTTCAGAAAATACTTTAGTGTTCAGCAATACTAGGATGCTAGGTAAATATAAAACATTGTGAGCATCTTCATGCTTTCGCAGTGGTGTCGAAACATGTTGGAGAGGTGCAAAAGCTTCAGAAAATACATTTAGTATTCCTTGAAATTCTCCAATCAGATTTTGCAAAAGAAAATCAGTGCAAATACTAAGTAGATACACACATCAATTCAGAGCAAGATTACTTAGGAAATATATACATTGGTCATAGCGATTATCTCTGTTTCCATAAGCTTCCATGTATCTCTGTACATGTAGAAACATAGTGCTTGACAAATGGTTAGAATTCAAAATGTTTGAAGGCTGGAGTGGAGTTTTAGCATCCAGATTACAAATATGTGGGAGCAACAGCTAAATAAAGAATATTATTTCATTTGTGAAACAAATTAGATGGCATGGAAATTATAATTATGGCATCATTATAAACTTCGACAAACATGATTCTAAAACCATGTCAACATTTTGCAAAAAATACCAAATATCAGGTTAGCACTCTCGAAAACCTAAACCACGGTTAATTTTTTTTCCAACATGAAGACAGAATTAACCAATTGTGAAGTGATAAATATAACTATCATATATGTAGGGACAAACATAACTAACCTTTTGGAAAATAATTAACATACCTGCAACTGTTGGAGTCCCAAACCTTGCATCATATAACACTTCAAACTAAACAAATGAAGTCAATTAGTCATCTTGATCAGATAAAAGAAAAAATATGAAGAAGCAACCTTATCGTTACCCTGTACATACGCTTCAGTTAATGTTCATTAATGGACTTCAAAGTGCAAGATCACAACATTGCTTGATTCCTGTATGACATGTCACTGACTAAAATGGACTATGGAAAACAACAGTGGTTGGCAAAATTAGCAATTTAAATAGGAAACCTTACAAATTGGAGGAACACAAAACATACCCAACATTCAGTGTTGTAATCCACACTGTCACACCTTGCAATAAAATACGTGAATCAACTTGAATATGTGTTTTTTCACATTAGATTTGTCACTATAACAAAAGGACAGATTGAGTGTTTAGATGAAACTTGCGTTGAGACCGTAGAAATTGGATTAACACACGAGCTACTGAAAAATCCAAGATGGTGCATACCTAAGATCAACTGGCATGAAGTAGAGCGGAGCAAAGCGAAGCAATGTAATCAGCATGGATGTATGCCTCCTCATCCCCCGGGCTCGCTCACCGTGCCGGTACTCCGGGATTGCTTTTTGCAGTGTAGCTCCTTGGTAGACCCGTAGACCCTCCTTTGGCGCCTCCTCATGCGTCACAGATACGTGGTGTCGCTGTGAGTGGCCTCCAGCCGCTTGCCGCAACCTTGTTTCATCATCGACGTTACACTCGTCAGTGTGTACACCTCTTTGTGTCGATGCGTGCCCAGTCTGCCGTGTGCTGGTGGACAAGCAGGCAACTGTTGCGGGGTTCAGCCCCGAGAACGAGACACAATCTTAACTACACATGATACAAGCAAAATCTTAAAGAACTCCCGGACCTAACCGAGTTAGCCTGCGGGATTGGGATTGAATTGAGAAGCATAAAAGACATACCCAGAATAAACTCAGCTTCAGATCGGATTTTTCCCTAGCCCCCTTGCGGTTGATCTCTGTACCATCATCAGCAACATCGCTGCGTGGGTCCTTCTAATGCTTAGAAGTGGGTCTCTCTTTTTCCTTCCTCTACCCTCATTGCTTCATATTATCAATTCCTTCATCTCTCCCATTGATAGAACCAAACCATTCCGTATTGAAACATTGACGAGAGCATTAGAGACATGAAGCGGAGGATGATAAACAGCAAACCTACAAGAATAACAGGGTCGCCAATGAAGCCACCACACGAGGAGCAGCACTGGATCATACAATCGAGTAGGTGGGAAGAGCAGGTCGAATCCGAGATCTCTTTGAATCCACGGGTATGGAAGTCGAGCGATGAGATGAGGCAGGCCAGTAAGGAGAGGGATCGACCTACCCCCGATTCACACGCATCTCGCACCTCCGCTAAATCCCCTCATGTGCGTCGCATCGGTCGAGTCCCTATCGCGCGCCGACGGATGATCTGCTCGCGCACTTGGCAAAGGCTGAATCCCTCGGGGAGCCCGGTGTTGGATCGATCCATGCGCATCTTGCTTATCCTCTGTTCTCCTGGTCGCACGCATCCCCTCTTCTTCATCGAGCGGTTCCGGCAACCGAAGAGTTTTTCTTTGTGACCACAGCGACACGCTTGTCGAATCTGTGAGATAAATGGGTTGCGCAAACAGGCCCGGTTTACCAGAGGCGTCCGTTTTGGCCTCTGGAGCAGCAACCCACAGGACAGATGGGCCAGATTAGCCACCATGCGATACAGAACACTTTTTCACATTGAATCTGACGGCCAGGAACTTCCAGATCGTGAAAACGGAAGGCCGAAAACCTGAATCGCTGTGAGAGCGGGAATTAGGTGCGGTTATACTGTCCTTAATGTGAGTGAGTAGGGATTGCCATGCAACGGATGCACTAGAGCTATAAGTGTATGAAAGCTCAACAAAAGAAACTAAGTGGGTGTCCATCCAACTTGCTTACTCACGAAGACCTAGGGCATTTGAGGAAGCCCATCATTGGAATAGACAAGCCAAGTTCTATAATGAAAATTCCCACTAGTATATGAAAGTAACAAAACAAGAGACTCTCTATCATGAAGATCATGGTGCTACTTTGAAGCACAAGTGTGGAAAAAGGATAGTAACATTGTCCCTTCTCTCTTTTTCTCTCTTTTTTTGGGCCTTTTCTCTTTTTTCTTTCCCTTTTTTCAGCTGGAGTCTCATCCCGACTTGTGGGGGAGTCATAGTCTCCATCATCATTTCCTCACTGGGACAATGATCTAGTAATGAAGATCATCACACTTTTATTTACTTACAACTCGAAGCTAGAACAAAAATATGACTCTATGTGAATGCCTCCGGTGGTGTACCGGGATGTGCAATGAATCAAGAGTGACATGTATGAAATTTATGAACGGTGTCTTTTCCACAAATACAATGTCAACTACTTGATTATGTATGGCAATATGACAATGATGAAGCGTGCATAATAAACGGAATGGTGGAAAGTTGCATGGAAATATATCTCGGAGTGGCTATGGAAATGCCATGATAGGTAGGTATGGTGGCTGTTTTGAGGAAGGTATATGGTGGGTGTATGGTACCGGCGAAAGTTGCACGGTACAAGAGAGGCTAGCAATGGTGGAAGGGTGAGAGTGCGTATAATCCATGGACTCAACATTAGTCATAAAGAACTCATATACTTATTGCAAAAATCTACAGGTCATCAAAACAAAGTACTAAACGCATGCTCCTAGAGGAAGGGTTGGTAGGAGTTAACCATCGCGCGATCCCGACTTCCACACAAAGGATGACAATCAATAAATATATCATGCTCCAACTTCATCACATAACAGTTCACCATACGTGCATGCTACGGGAATCACAAACTTTAACACAAGTGTTTATCAAATTCACAATTACTCGACTAGCATGACTCTAATATCACCATCCTCATATCTCAAAACAATCATCAAGTATCAAACTTCTCATAATATTCAATGCACTTTATATGAAAGTTTTTACTATACTCATCTTGGATGCCTATCATATTAGGACTAATATTATAACCAAAGCACATTACCATGCTGTTCTAAAAGAGTCTCAAAATAGTATAAGTGAAGTATGAGAGATCAATAATTTCTACAAAATAAAACGACCACAGTGCTCTAAAAGATATAAGTGAAGCACTAGAGCAAAACTACCTAGCTCAAAAGATATAAGTGAAGCACATATAGTATTCTATTAAATTCCGATTCATGTGTATCTCTGTCAAAAGGTGTGTCCAGCAAGGATGATTGTGGTAAACTAAAACGCAAAGACTCAAATCATACATGACGCTCCAAGCAAAACACATATCATGTGGTGAATAAAAATATAGTCTCAAGTAAAGTTACCGATAGACGAAGACGAAAGAGGGGATGCCTTCCCGGGGCATCCCCAAGCTTAGGCTTTTGGTTGTCCTTGAATTTTACCTTGGGGTGCCTTGGGAATCCCCAAGCTTAGGCTCTTGCCACTCTTTGTTCAATAGTCCATAAAATCCTTACCCAAAACTTGAAAACTTCACAACACAAAACTTAGCCAAAAATCTTGTGAGCTCCGTTAGTATAAGAAAAAAAACCACTACTCAAAGTTACTGTAATGAACTCATTCTTTGTTTATATTGGTGTTAAACCTAATGTATTCCAACTTCTCTATGATTCATATCCCCCGATACTACTCATAGATTCATCAAAATAAGCAAACAACACACGAAAAATAGAATATGTAAAAAACAGAACAGTCTATAGCAATTTGTAACTTCCGAATAATTCTGTAACTCTAAAAAATTTAAAATAAATTGGTGGACGTGAGGAATTTTTCTATTAATCATCTAAAAAGAATCAACTAAAAGGCACTCTCTAGTAAAACATGGTAGCTAATCTCGTGAGCGCTGAAGTTTTTGTTTTTTACAGCATGATCGCATATACTTCACCCAAGTCTTCCCAAAGGTTCTACTTGGCACAAACACTAATTAAAACACAAAACCACATCTAAACAGAAGCTAGATGCAATATTTATTCCTAAGCAGAAGCAAAAACTAAGAAAATAAAATTGGTTTGCCTCCCAACAAGCGCTATCATTTAACGCCCCTAGCTAGGCATGATACACGAATAGATCTAGGTATTCCCATAATGATAAGGTAGATCGCGAAAACTCATCTCATACTCCCAATGTTCAACACCAAGTTTTCTTTGTGGCAAGCAAAAGTAATCAAAAGGACTAAATTTAATAGGACAAAAGTCCCCCATATCAAGCTCAGGAGGTATAGGTTCCTCCTTTGGCCCTTCATATTGCATAACCAATTCATCATTATAAGCATTCTTTTGGCTAAAGGTCATGAGCATTCGCTCGAGAGAAAAACCTAACCCATTGTTTTGAATAGCAAAATCATCATTCAATTCAGAGGTTCTATCGACAAAGATATCGGTAGGAACCTTTTTCCTAAGGTTTCCATTAAAATCAACATGATCTAAAGATTGCAAACGCATTATGTCCTCTTGATTAAATAAGATAGCTGCTATGGGAGGACGACCAGCATCCACCCTATAATGCGTAAAGATTTCTTTGTCCTCTTTCATTATGAATCTGAACTCGTGAGCCAAAAAGATAGTAGTTGCGCGTTTAACAGAAGAATGCTCAATATTGGAAAATTCTAGATAACTTCTCTGAATGCAAGGATGCATATGGATAAATTTCCTTTAAATTTCAACAAAAAGCATAGATATGGCATTCGCAAGACTACTAGTTCTTTGAAGAATAGATCCACCCATCGTGGGTAAAGCATCAGCACAAGTAAAGAAGTCTTGAAGAACTCCTTTTCCAATAATAGTACCACTACCAACCCGGAATTTCTTAGTATGTAAAGTGGTAGTTTCATACGGAGGATCAACAAAAGTAAAGTTGCCCTCAACGTTACTACCCTTTTCAATGACATCCTCCCCCATCTCAGACATGACAGCAACAAACCGCAATAAAGACAAACACACACGAGGCAAGCAAACGGTAAAACACACGGAAAAAGAAGGGCGAATAAAACGGCAAAGGTGAAGTGGGGGAGAGGAAAATGAGAGGCAAATAATGTAATGAGAGGGATAAGGGTTTGTGATAGGTACTTGGTATATGAATTTTGCGTAGATCTCCCCAACAACGGCGCCAGAAATTCTTCTTGCTACTTCTCGAGCTTGCGTTGTATTCCCTCGAAGAGGAAAGGGTGATTCAGTACAGTAGCGTAAGTATTTCCCTCAGTTTTTCAGAACCAAGGTATCAATCAAGCAGGAGACCACGCGTGAGTCCCTCGTACCTGTACAAAGAAATAAGAACCTTGCGGCCAATGTGATAAAAGGGGTTGGCAATCCCTTCTCGGTCACTTACAAAAGTGAGATCTGATAGATATGATAAGATAATATTTTTGGTATTTTTGGTATAGAGATTAAAAGTAAATAATGCAAAGTGAAGCAAATAGCTGATGGAAGATTAATATGATAGAGATAGACCCGGGGGCCATAGGTTTCACTAGTGGCGTCTCTCATGATAGTAGATTTCCTTGGTGGGTGAACAAATTACTGTCGAGCAATTGATAGCAAGCGGATAGTTATGAGAATATCTAGGAATGACATTGTATATAGGCATCACGTCCGTGACAAGTAGACCGAAACGATTCTCCATCTACTACTATTACTCCACACATCGACCGCTATCCAGCATGTATCTAGAGTATTAAGTTCATAAGAACAGAGTAACGCCTTAAGCAAGATGACATGATGTAGAGGGATAAACTCAAGCAATATGATTTAAACCCCATCTTTTTATCCTCGTTGGCAACAATACAATACGTGCCTTGCAGCCCCTACTGTCACTGGGAAAGGACACCGCAAGATTGAACCCAAAGCCAAGCACTTCTCCCATTGCTAGAACTATAGATCTAGTAAGCCAAACCAAACCGATAATTCGAAGAGACTTGCAAGGATATTTAAATCATACATAAAATATTTCATAAAAGAATCCAATATTGTTCATAGATAATCTTGATCATAAACCCACAAATCATCGGATCTCGACAAACACACTGCAAAAAGATTACATCGAATATATCTCCTCGAAGATCGAGGAGAACTTTGTATTGAGATCCAAAGAGAGAGAGAGGAAGCCATCTAGCTAATAACTATGGACCCAAAGGTCTATGGTAAACTACTCACAACTCATCGGAGAGGCTATGGTGTTGATGTAGAAGCCCTCCGTGATCGATGCCCCCTCCGGTGGAGCGCCGGAACAGGCCCCAAGATGGGATTTCACGGGTACATAAGGTTACGGCGGTGGAGTTAGGATTTTGTGGTGCTCCTCGATAGTTTTAGGGTACGTATGTATATATAGGCTGAAGAGGGACGTCGGGGGAGCAACAGGTGGCCCACGAGGGTGGGGGCGTGCCTACCCCCCTGGGCGCGCCCCCTGCCCTCGTGGCCGCCTCTCTCGCTTCCTGGCGTGTACCCCAAGTCTTCTGTGTTGATATTGTTCCAAAAATAACTCTCCCGAAGGTTTCATTCCGTTTGGACTCCGTTTGATATTCCTTTTCTGCGAAACATTGAAATAGGCAAAAAATAGCAATTTGCACTTGGCCCTGGGTTAGTAGGTTAGTCCCAAAAATAATATAAAAGTGTATAATAAAGCCCATTAAGCATCCAAAACAGAATATATAATAGCATGGAACAATCAAAAATTATAGATACGTTGGAGACGTATCAGCCGTTAGAGGAGTTTATGGTCCGGGCAGGCATCAAGGAAGAATTTGACGCGTATGTGCGTAAAGCTGATCTTGAGGGCTTCATGTCAGATAAGTGCCCGCAACACTATTACCTAACTAATTCCTTTGTGAGAATGTTTAAATTTACATCCTCGCGCAATTCTCACAATGTTTTATTTGACCTATATGATAAATCATATACCATGGACTTAGAAGATTTTAATGTTGCTTGTAAACTCCCGTAGTGGGGTAATGGTAGTGAACCGCGCAAATCTGAATATAAAGACTTTCTTGCTAGTATCACTGTGGGGAATCTAGAGAAATCACACAAGCTACCATATGGATCATTCATCTCCCTTTCATACATTATTTTGCTCTCTTCATTGGTAGATGCATTAACGATAAAGATGAGGCTTGTCACATGTGCGTTTCAGATCTTAGTGTCCTTAAGAGTGCGGTATTAGGTGATAAACAATATAACTTGGGGTCTATTGTTGCACGAAAGTTGCATCTTAACGGTTTAAGTGGAGATTTGTTTGGTGGAATTTATGCAACTTGTGTGGCTAATTATCTTGATGTACCCATACATGAAAATGATATGGAGTAAGCTCCTGCTTATCTAGATTATAATGCCATGGTTCGCCATCAGTTTGTTGAGAGGAATGAACAGTTCCTCCAGTACCGACTAATCTTTGACAGACGTCGCATTGTCCATATTGCTCTCCCTGCTCCTACTATCTTTGACTTTCACGCAAAAAGGAGATATGTTATAACCAGGGAGGAGGCAAATGAGTATGAAAGGAGGACGGAGGCAGCTCGCCTTAGATATGCAGCTCATCAGGCAGTATCCGCTGCATCTCAGTATGACCCCAGTTACAACTTTGGATATCCGCCAGGCCAGCCATGGCCCTAGACCAACTTAGGCCGAAAGCCTAAGCTTGTGGGAGTACGTATTTCTCACCGACATTACATTCATGTTCACACACTCATTCTAGTTGTCGGTGCTCATACTTTTTCATTGTACTATCCATGCTAGTTTATTTTCTTTTCTAAGCCTTCTTCTTGTGTGTCCGAAAAACCTTAAGAAAAACCAAAACAAAATTAGTTGTAGCTTTCAGCTTTCCATGCCTGTAGTAGTAGTAATTAAAAGAAAACCCAAAAATATTTCTCGTTCTTCTTTTGCTTGTTGGGAGTTTTCCCGTGTAAATAGTTTTAGTTCTTTTCTTTTCTTTGGGGGTCGAGAGGAGATGACCATGATGAAAATTTTGAGTGGCTCTCATATGCATTATTGTTGATTTAACCAAGATCCCATATTACCTTGTCTTCTCCCTTGTATTAAATGCTTGCTGATTCTAGCTTAGTCCAATGCACGTGCACTATTATTATTATCCACACCGTCCGGTCGTGCGAGTGAAAGACAATAATGACGATATATGATGGACTGATTGGGATGAGAGAAATTGGTATGAACTCGACCTATCTTGTTTTTATAAATATGATTAGTTCATTGTTCTGATTCAGCCTATTATGAATGAAACGTGTTTGCAATGACAATTAGAGATTATAGTCGCTCATGCCATGCTTAATTAGCTAGGAGTTTATAATGGTTTACCTTGCGTGCCAACATGCTATTAAAATGGTTGTGATGTGGTATGATAGGGTGTTGTCCTCCTTTGAATGATTTGAGTGGCTTGACTTGGCACATGTTCATGCATGTAGTTGAAACAAAATCAACATAGCCTCCATGATATTTATGTTCGTGGTGATTTATATCCTACTCATGCTTGCACTCATTGTTGATTAATCTTAATGCATGTCCATGACTGTTGTCGCTCTCTAGTTGGTCGCTTCCTAGTCTCTTTCTAGCATTCACTTGTACTAAACGGGGATACTACTTATGCATCCACTTCCATAAACCCCAAAGTTATTCCATATGAGTCCACCATACCTTCCTATGTGCGGTATTTATCTGTCGTTCCAAGTAAATCTGTATGTGCCAAACTCTAAACCTTCAAATGAAATTCTGTTTTGTATGCTCAAATAGCTAATGTATCAACTAGGATTGTCTATATCTTCCATGCTAGGTGGGTTATTCTCACGATGAGTGGACTCCGCTCATCATTCACGAGAAAATGGCCGGTAACCGGGATGCCCAGTCCCATGCTTAAATCAAAATATAGATAAACAAGCTCCCCCTGGACTATTGTTGGTTTGGACGGTACCCGTTGTTTCGGACAAGCCGTGGAGTGTGCTTGATGGTAAATGGGGAGTAAAACTTTACCATTCAGTTTGGGAACCTCCTATAATGTGTGTAGCATGGAAGATATCGAGAACTCTTGGTTGTTATGTTGACAATGAAAGTATGCCACCCAAAATATTATTTATCTCTGTTTCAAAACTTGAGCTCTGCCACCTCTACAAATCTCTGTTTCCCTCTGCGAAGGGCTGTGGGGACCATGACTTAGAAGTCGAGATCACCGAATGCACGTGTACAGTGATCCCAGAGATCAATGCTCACTGAACACACAGAAGCTGAATAACAAGAGTCTTACATCCATACATATCGTCTTACACAAATTAAGTCCATTATGGCCAAGTCTTACATAGATAAAGCCTCACGGGCTGAATAGCAAATAACTCAAATAGCGGAAGTCTTCGATAATAGGTAGAACCCATGCCATCTGCCTTAACCCTACAGGCATTCTGACTGGGATAGCGTCCTAGTTCGCATGTTCGTCTCCAAAGAACTCTTCACCATATTCCTGTTCCTCCATGCCTGGCCAATTAAATAACCAGTGGCAAGCCAATGAGTACTTTGAATGTACTCGCAAGCAACCCATTATGTGGTTCAAAGTAACAGTGCAATTGAACAATAATGAACAATCTAGCAAGGGGCTAGAATAAATATTCTACCATGAAGTTTATGCATCAATAAACTCGCGTAACCTCGAAGTCAGGTTACCGATATCAACATGAATATGATTCAACTCATCGAGTCAAGTCACCACCTTGACTCATCACACACATATTGTCACCGATCAAGTAAAATTCTGGACATAGTTTAAGTAGCACCACCCAACTGTCCATGACCATGGACGCGGCTATTCGAATAGTTTTACACTCTGCAGAGGTTGCGCACTTTACCCACAAGATCCGGGAAGCTTTCGTGTCATCCACGATCCCGCAGTACCTCAAGTACTCGGGGGAAGCACCCGGTCATTATCTTTCCTTAGACGATACTAACATAGAGTCCACTCGTTGGTACACGGCCCTCGAGTACAAACAATAGATCATGGGACTTGCCCTAATTTCAATGTCACGCGTACCCGAAGGGACCAATGGTGTGTCCGGTGCCCTGTAAAAACAGTCATGGCCGTCTATCCAAGCACGATCCCGACCCGGGTAAGACCTCAAGTCTTCCCGTCACTAGTAATGCGGGCACCATGCTAGTATCGATCTAAGTAATCAATAAAGCCCCGTCCCAAAAGGGGTAGTGTGGTTGCACATGTTTGGTTGGGACAGTAGTCACACATAAATCTAATCCATTATTTCACCCATGCACAAGATTTACCGGCACATCACTTCTTCCTCAAGTGATGACCTAACTCAACATCACCCTCGGGCATTAGGGGCACCCGATGGGTTCATGCAAAGATTTCAACCACGAAGGTTCATATCACACATGCATCACTAAGCATCATTACTAACTATGAGCATGTCATCTAGCACATAGCAAGATCAAGATCATGGCATGCATCATGTGGTGGATCATCTAGGTCACCACCGTAACCCTATCATCATGCATCGGAAACAAACGGGTTCCGAAGAACAAGTGTATCATGGTCAAAGGGTTGCTTGCCTGGATTGGCTTGGTCTTCAAAGTCTTCAAATCCTTCTCCTTCTTCAGCAACTTCGTCAAATATGGTATCTATACGTCGCATAATAACAACGGAAAAATAAGACCACAAATAAAACAGAAAAATCAAAGTGCTCAGAAAAATGTCAACTCATTTTTGTTAAATACTAGAGGAATTTCTAAGATGGGGAAAATTCTTAGTTGGAGTTTTGGAGTAACAGAATGGAATCTAATGATTTTAGAACAGGAGTTTTATTGCTCAAATTTGAATTTAAATTTGAACAGAACAGAAAAGTTTCATGGATGGGTGTGAAAGTTACACCATTAAATAGGTTGGAATATTACAAGAATTTAGGAGTTGGAATTATTTCATTTGGACCAATATTCTTTTTTGTAAAAATGTTTGAATTAATAACAGAAAAGAAAAGGAGAAAACGCCATGTGCAACTGGGCCAGAGGGGCCACAGTGCACGGCCCAGGGCATCCAGCCCGGCCGCTCAGGTGCCAGCGCGCGCACGTCAGGTTTTCAAACCTGACGGGCGAGGCCCGGCGGTCAGTGGCTGTGAGGAGGGGGAGAGAGAGGTGAGGATGACAGGCGGGGCCAGCCTGTCATCTCCAACCTCACGGCCACGGCGACTGCGAGCTCACCGGCGGCGATTCCGGCCACGGCGACAGCAACGGAGGGCAGGGTCGGGTTCAGCGTCGAGTGGCGGATGTAGTGGTGGTGGTGCGGCACGCCGGGGAGGTCGGGTTCGCCGGCGGCGAGGTAGGACGGTGGAGGAGTTTCGGGAGGTCGTCGCTCCGGCCGTTTCCGACTGCAACAGAGAGGGGAAAGTGAGGGGAAAGCCTCAGTGAGGTGTGGGGGTTCCAAATCTAGCGAGAGAAAGGGCGGAGGAGGCCTATACTGTGAGATCGCCGGCGGCCCGACGCGGCGGAGCTCCGGTCGATCCCGAGCACTGGAGCCTTCTGGGGAAGAACTGGTGGTGCTGGGGGATTGAAGGAGGTGTGGTGAAGCTGCTGATGTTGTTGGAGTGGCTCGGGGGGTCCTATATATAGGGGAACGGCGGAGCCCCGTGGTCCAGTGCGCCGGCGAGCTCCTGCTCGACGCTACAGCGCACGGGAGGTGAGGGGAGTGAGTCCACGGTGTTGCTGGACGAGCTCTATGTCCATTTGAGGTGAGAGGAGGAGCGGGGGAACCTTCCAGGCCGTGCGCGCGTGTGAGCCCGAGGAGTGGGCGTCGCGGGCGGCCGGTGCGCGTGCGGCGACGGCCACTGGAGGGCGCAGGAGGAGGGGGGACAGCGTCGGGGTGGTCACGGACGTCGAGGCACGTTGAGAAGCACGAGGGGGAAGCCCGAGGCTGTCGGGGGCAGCTGATTGGGCGAAGCTACAGTGCGGTGGCGCACTGTAGCGTGCTCCAGAGCGCCCGAATGGCTGGCACATTCGTGCCCTCGCCGCTCTGGTCATGTCCAACGTGCCCAAGGTTGTCTAGAAGGTCAAGGGAGGAGTAAAGAAATGGCCTGTGGCCTTGGATGCTCTAGAGATGCGGTGAGAGAGAGAGGAAGCTGGTAACTTGGTGAGAAATGGCTGTCCAGCAGGGTGAACTAGGGTTTTTACCCCTCAATCATGGAGCTGGGGTCCTGAGGAAGTTACAGGAGGTGGCTAGTAGCTGGTTGAACATGTGGTAGAAAGTTGAGGCCAAGGTAAAAGGTGAAAGTGATCAAGAAGAGGGTTTTGGTAAATCTGCAGAAGGTGTTTGATCAGTGTTTGGTCAAGCAAATGATCTCCACTTGCCATGACACTTAACAGGATTGAATGATATGTGAAAATAGGGTGCTTCACCAAATTTGAGCTCATTTGAAGAAACTAGCCAATGTAACTTTGGTGAACCCTAGAAATCAACAGAAATGGATTCATCTTGTTTGAGTCAAACTAATCATCTCCCCTTGATGCACCACTTGGTGTAGTTTCATCATTTGGGGTATTGATCATGCCCACAAAGTTTGAAGCTCCAGGTAAAAAGTTGGTAATGTAAAGTTGTTCAAATTTGCATTTGAACAGAAAGGGTTTTGGGGTGTTCTGATCAAGTTGCTCTATTCCAAATCTTGTTCCATTTGGTCTAGATGCCTTATTAGGGGATTCTAGTATCTGCACCAAGTTTGAGAGCATTTGGACAAGTTTGGCAATGTAAAGTTGCTCAAACTTCAAATATGGACAGAATGGTTATGAAGGGTTTTGAGGATGTTTTCTTGCTTCCCAAGGCATGGGACTTGGCCAGATCATCAAATATGTCATATATGACATGATAGAATTTCCTTGGAATTTTTGGAGAATATTTCCTTTGTAAATATTTCAAAAGCTTGAAATATCCAGAAAGGGTTTTAGAGGGATTAGCCCATTATTTTGAACATGACCAAGTGTTGAAACTCTTATATATGGACAATATATGTCCTCCGAGTCTCCCTGAATTTTGGCAAATATTTTTGAAATACTTAAATAATTTTCCCCTATTAAAGACCATTTCTGGCCTTAAGAAAAAGATTTTAAATAAAATAGGAAAATAACTTCTAAAATTATACTTTTGTGGTTTCTGGGAGTCCTATGACTACTAGGTCTCAAATATACTTTTTGAAATAATTTTCTCACCCTAAATCAAGTACTTGCAGTGAAAATCTCAATTCAGGGGTTTTTGGAAAACTAAATTTATAAAATACATTTTGGCCAAATTAATTTTGTAAGAAAATACTATACTGTTATATAACACTTGGCATGATCATTGGGCAGAAGTTTTGGGTATGGAGATGAATTCTACAAGAGGCAATAGTTGACTTTATTGAGCACATGAAAAAGCACATGAAGAAAACTCAACTCCAAATAAAAGCCAAATGATGCCAAAAAAATTTGCTGGTCCAAATTTTCATGCTTCATTGATGCAAATAACAGGTTACAAAATGCAGGGTGTGACAGACCTACCCCCCTTACAAGAATCTCGTCCCCGAGATTCCTAAACTAGGTCTTAAAAGAGGTCGGGAAACTCGGATCTAAGATAGTCTTCACGTTCCCAGGTTGCTTCTGCTTCGGTGTGGTTGCTCCACTGGACCTTGAAATACTTGATGGTACGGCTTCGCGTCCGTCGCTCTGCTTCGTCCAGAATGCGGATGGGCTTCTCGCGGTAGGTCAAATCAGGCTGCAGATCAATGGCTTGGTGATCAACATCCTTGTAGAGATTGGGCTTGTCTGGAACTTGGAGACATTTCCAGAGTTGTGACACATGGAATACATTGTGCACATCGGATAGCTCAGGTGGTAGTTCCAACTGGTAAGCCACTTCTCCTCGTCGTGCAGTGATCTCAAAGGGTCTGATGAACCTTGGTGCGAGCTTCCCCTTGACGTGGAAACGCTTGGTTCCCTTCAGAGGAGTTACCCGCAGGTACACATGGTCCCCGACATGGAAACTCATGTCCCGACGGTGAGTGTCAGCATAGCTCTTTTGCCTTGACTTGGCTGCCTTCAAATGCTCTCTGACTAGTTGGACTTGCTCTTCTGCTGCGCGGAGAATATTCGGTCCAAAGACTAGTCCTTCTCCAGTCTCTGACCAGTTGAGGGGTGTGCGACATCTGCGTCCATACAACACCTCGAATGGTGCCATCTGAAGGCTTGACTGGTAACTGTTGTTATAGGAGAACTCGGCAAAAGGGAGACAATCTTCCCACTTGGCTCCATATGCCAAGACACAGGCTCGGAGCATATCTTCGAGAATCTGATTGACTCGCTCTGTCTGACCTCCGGTCTGTGGGTGGAAAGTCGTGCTGAAAGATAACTTGGTTCCCAATGCTTCTTGGAACTTCTTCCAGAACCTCGAGGTGAACTGGGTTCCTCGATCTGACACAATCTCCTTGGGAACGCCGTGAAGACTTACGATTCTGTCGATGTAGAGAGATGCCAGCCGGTTGCCATCATAAGTGGTCTTGACTGGAATGAAATGGGCCACCTTGGTCAAATGATCGACTATGACCCAGATAGAGTCATGTCCTCTATTCGACCTCAGTAATCCAGTGATGAAGTCCATTCCGACTTTGTCCCACTTCCACTCAATAACCTTGAGTGGTTGGAGCAATCCAGCAGGTCGCTGATATTCACCTTGACCTTTTGGCACACATCACACTTTGCAACATAGGTCACAATCTCTCTTTTCATCCCGTGCCACCAGAACCGTGCCTTCATGTCTTGGTACATCTTGGTTCCTCCGGGTGGATGGAATACGGAGTGTCGTGGGCTTCCTGCAGAATCAGGTTCTTCAGCTCTGTGTTGTTTGGTACGCAGATGCGGCCTTTGTACCAAACAATCCCGTGCTCATCTTCGGAGAATCCTGGGGCCTTGCCTAGCTTCATCTTCTTCTTGATGCCTTCAATGCTTGCGTGTCCATCTTGTGCCTTCTTGACTTCGTCCATCAGGGTCGGTCTGACTTCCAAATGATCCAGAAATCCAGGGGTGACCAATTCCAAACTGAATTGTTCGAGTTCCTTAAACAAGGCTGGTTGCCTTTCTTGAATAACGGTATTCAAAGAGCAAGCCTTCCTGTTTAAGGCATCGGCCACCACGTTAGCCTTCCCGGGGTGATATTGAACACTGAGGTCATAGTCTTTGATGAGTTCCAACCATCTTCGCTGCCTCATGTTCAATTCCTTTTGGGTGAAAATGTACTTCAGACTTTTGTGGTCTGTGTAGATCTCACACCATTTCCCTAGGAGGTAATGCTGCCATGTCTTCAAGGCATGAACTACTGCCGCTAACTCAAGATCGTGAGTAGCGTAGTTCTCCTCATGGGGTCGTAGCTGCCTGGAGAGGTATGCTATGACTCGGCCTTCTTGCATCAGAACGCTTCCCAGTCCGGTTCGAGAGGCATCACAATATATCACGAACTCCTTGTGAATATCAGGTGTTGCCAGAACTAGGGCGGTGGTCAATCTCTTCTTGAGCTCTTGGAAGCTTTCTTTGCATTTTGGCGTCCACTCGAACTTCTTATCCTTCTTGAGGAGCTGAGTCATTGGCCGTGCAATGCTAGAGAATCCTTCCACGAATTTGCGGTAATAGCCCGCAAGTCCGAGGAAGCTTCTGACTTCCTTGACGGTCGTTGCAGATTGCCATTGGGTCACAGCTTCGATCTTCGTGGGATCAACTGATAATCCTTCTTCGGTCAAGACGTGACCTAAGAATCCAACTTTATGCAGCCAGAACTCACACTTGCTGAATTTGGCATACAGTTGGTGCTCCCGAAGCTTGTCTAGGACCATCCTCAGATGCTGCTCGTCCTCTTCCTCCGACTTCGAGAAGACAAGAATATCATCGATGAAGACAACAATGAACTTGTCCAAATATTCCATGAAGACTTTATCCATGAGATACATGAAGTAAGCTGGGGCATTGGTTAACCCAAAGGACATGACCGTGCACTCGTACAGGCCATATCTGGTTACGAATGCCGTCTTCGGAATATCTTGGGGTCTGATCTTCAGCTGGTAGTACCCAGATCTGAGGTCGATCTTGGAGAACACCTTGGCTCCGTTGAGCTGATCAAACAGATCTTCGATCTTGGGAAGTGGATATTTGTTCTTGATTGTAACTTCATTGAGGGAACGATAGTCAATGCATAAGCGGATGGTACCGTCCCTCTTTGCCACAAACAGAACAGGAGATCCCCAAGGGGAGGCACTTGGGCGGATAAATCCCTTCCTCAGCTGCTCTTCCAGCTGCTTCTTCAACTCAGCTAATTCTTCCGTCCCCATTCTATAAGGCTTCTTATAGATGGGTCCTGCCCCGAGTACGAGCTCGATGATGAACTCAATGTCACGGTCAGGGGGCATTCCCGGCAGTTCATTCGGAAAGACATCAGGATACTCACATACCACCGGTACTTGCTCTAGCCCAACTTCAGACAGACAGTTGACTTGAGCGGCTTGAGCGGAAGAGGAGTTGGAAGCAAACTTGACTTCGACTCCCTGGTCATTGGTCACAGTGACTGTCCGATTGGCACAGTCTAACAAGCCTTGGTGCTTGCTGAGCCAATTCATACCTAGGATCACATCCAAGCCTTGTGATCTCAGGACGATGAGGTCTGCTAGGAAATCTACACCGTTAATGGTAATACTGACTCCTTTGCAGCCTATCTTGGCTCTCATCTCCGCTCCAGGGGTTTGTACCACCATAGGGTTATTCAGGGGTGTAGGGGTCATGCCACTTTTTAATGCAAATCTTTGAGTGACAAATGAATGCGTTGCTCCAGAATCAAACAAGACAGTTGCAGGTGCTGAGTTGACAAGGAACGTACCCAGCATGACGTTCGGGTCTTCCTGGGCTTCTTCAGCAGTGATGTGATTCACACGCCCCTTCCCATGGTTAGGTGGATTGCGAGGAGCTGGGTTCCTTGGTGGCATCCCGCGGCCTTGTCCCTGGTTCTGCGCATTGGGGCGCGGGGCATCAGGCTTCTTGTTGGGGCACACCCTTGAGATGTGTCCGGGCTGACCACATCCAAAGCAAGTGACTTGGTTTGGATTGATCTTGTTGCCACCACTGGTATTGGGGTTGAAAGTTGGCATGGGGTTGGCATACTGCTGAGGCTGAGGGTTGGCACGAGGTG
Organism: Secale cereale; assembly: GCA_902687465.1. Lineage (NCBI taxonomy): Eukaryota > Viridiplantae > Streptophyta > Magnoliopsida > Poales > Poaceae > Secale > Secale cereale. The sequence continues at coordinate 460,886,003 of LR738710.1, forward strand.
CAGGAGCTCTTGGTTGCTGATAGGTTGGCTTGGCCGGGGCTGACTGCCACGGACGAGGCTTCTGGTTGCTGGAACTTCCCTTGCTGACCATCTTGCGCTTGCGAGTGTCTTCCAAAGCACGCCGCTTGTCTTCAAGCATAAGTGCTTTGTTCACCAGGTCAGGGAAGGATGGGCAGTTGCACACGACAAGCGAGTATTGCAGAGTCTGGTTGAGGCCTTCCATGAAGCGCTCCCTTTTTGCAGCATCAGTGTTGACATCCTCATGGGCATACCTTGACAGAACACTGAACTTCTGCATGTACTCCTTGACAGTGCCACTTCCTTGCTTCAGGGCTCGGAACTCACGCTTTTTGATAGCCATGATTCCGGAAGGAATGTGGGCCTTGCAGAATTCTGCCTTGAAGTTGACCCAAGTGATGTCTTGTTCAGCATGCATGGCCTTGAATCCATCCCACCAAGCTCTAGCAGACCCCCGGAGGCAGTGGGCTGCATAAGCCACCTTCTCGCGGTCTTCGGTGCATCCGACTAGTTCCAGTATTTCCTCAATTGAGCAGATCCAGTCGTGTGCATCCAGGGGTCCAGCAGTCTCGATAAAGGTTGGCGGTGCATGCTTCTTGAACTCTGCCAACGTGGAACGTCCATTGCCATTCCCCGCCGGCTGGCGGTTGTTGGTGACAGCTTGAGCAATCAGCTGAAGGGCTGCAGTGTTGGCTTGGCGTTCCTCTCGGAAATCTTGGAGAAGCTGAGCCATGTCCATGTTCGGAGGAGGTGGTGGTGGATCTTGGTCGTTGGTTTGGTCGTGGCCTCCCTGTGGCTGAGCAGATGCTCCGGCTTCAGGCTGCTGGGTATAGGTACCAGTACGAGTTACAACAGGCATCCTGTTGGAGCGGTAAAAGGTCTCATGACTCGGAAGAGGGAAAGCAAGATAGAAGGGTGCCTAGTAAGGGGGTGGGTGTGACACTAATCAAATCATGCAAGGGCCGAAAGGCCAAAACACATTCATTAAAATCCAAATGGGTGATGTAGTCGTTTATACATTCCCGAAGGAAGAATACGACATACATCCAGACACAACAAAAGCAAACACTAGATGGTTTCATATGAACCATACAAGGACTCGACTGCGCATAGGGGTTACACGACCTATCCTACCGCAGGGGTCACAACTGGCATATCCGAGTAGCGAATAATGCCTAAGCGGCGGAATGCTCGGTCGCATATTCCGGCTCTTCTGGGTCTTCCTCCTTGTCTTCATCTGTCTGGGCCCCCTTGTCACTTGAGGGTGTGGGGGAGTGGAGGAGTTGGATACGACGGTGCTTCGTCGGTGGTGCAGGGAAAAGCTTGCGATATTCCCTTGCCGTCATCCGGCGTCGCCGAGGTGGTTCTTCATTCTTGGAAGATACATCCTCGGAGGGCCTTCCGCCTCGATATGCGATAGCGGATTGTCCAGAAGGTGCTCCTTCCTTCTTGATCCTATTTGTCTTCTCTTGAGCTCGACGAAGAAGTGCCTTGGTCTTGTGAAGTTCTTCCCGAAGCTTCATCGATCCCGAGGCCAAGTCTTGTGCCAAACTGTCGGCACATAGACTGAAGTAGGTCTGGAACTGAAGCGAGAGTCCTTCCTTCAGTGGAGGGGCTAGTGCGCTGCTTTCTTCTTCACCTTCATTCCGGTAAGGTAAGAAGCGAGTTGTCATCTTGGCTGCCATCTCCGGAAGAAGCTCGCGGAGACGGGTTAGTGCCTTGAGTGCAGCAGCCTCGACAGCGAGAGGTAGTGTTGCCATCTGGGGTCCCTCGAAGAACCAACTTGTGGGAGGATCGTTTGCCTTCACGATCACTTCCACATGGTATTCCACCTCAGTGTCGCTAACCCAATGCTCAAGGTAGGTGAGGATGGGCGCTCGGTGGAACTGACACTCCTGGAGGCTATCCTCGAGAAGCAAGGGAAACCCAGTGGTCAGGTGCTCTTCGGGTACAGCGGTCATCTACAAAGGTGGAATAGGAGGGGTTACTAAGCTGATGAAATCTCAGGTTTCGAAAAGAAGAGAGGTTCAGAAGGTTTTTTGAAAAAGGGTCTCATCTAACTAACGCCCATGCTAACTAAGGCTTCCTACAGTTAGGATGGCTCTGATACCAGCTCTGTGGGGACCCCGACTTAGAAGTCGAGATCACCGAATGCACGTGTACAGTGATCCCAGAGATCAATGCTCACTGAACACACAGAAGCTGAATAACAAGAGTCTTACATCCATACATATCGTCTTACACAAATTAAGGCCATTATGGCCAAGTCTTACATAGATAAAGCCTCACGGGCTGAATAGCAAATAACTCAAATAGCGGAAGTCTTCGATAATAGGTAGAACCCATGCCATCTGCCTTAACCCTACAGGCATTCTGACTGGGATAGCGTCCTAGTTCGCATGTTCGTCTCCAAAGAACTCTTCACCATATTCCTGTTCCTCCATGCCTGGCCAATTAAATAACCAGTGGCAAGCCAATGAGTACTTTGAATGTACTCGCAAGCAACCCATGTTGTGGTTCAAAGTAACAGTACAATTGAACAATAATGAACAATCTAGCAAGGGGCTAGAATAAATATTCTACCATCAAGTTTATGCATCAATAAACTCACGTAACCTCGAAGACAGGTTACCGATATCAACATGAATATGATTCAACTCATCGAGTCAAGTCACCACCTTGACTCGTCGCACACATACTGTCACCGATGAAGTAAAATTCTGGACATAGTTTAAGTAGCACCACCCAACTGTCCATGACCGTGGACGCGGCTATTCGAATAGTTTTACACTCTGCAGAGGTTGCGCACTTTACCCACAAGATCCGGGAAGCTTTCGTGTCATCCACGATCCCGCAGTACCTCAAGTACTCGGGGGAAGCACCCGGTCATTATCTTTCCTTAGACGATACTAACATAGAGTCCACTCGTTGGTACATGGCCCTCGAGTACAAACAATAGATCACGGGACTTGCCCTAATTTCAATGTCACGCGTACCCGAAGGGACCAACGGTGTGTCCGGTGCCTTGTAAAAACAGTCATGGCCGTCTATCCAAGCACGACCCCGTCCCGGGTAAGACCTCAAGTCTTCCCGTCACTAGTAATGCGGGCACCATGCTAGTATCGATCTAAGTAATCAATAAAGCCCCGTCCCATAAGGGGTAGTGTGGTTGCACATGTTTGGTTGGGACGGTAGTCACACATAAATCTAATCCATTATTTCACCCATGCACAAGATTTACCGGCACATCACTTCTTCCTCAAGTGATGACCTAACTCAACATCACCCTCGGGCATTAGGGGCACCCGATGGGTTCATGCAAAGATTTCAACCACGAAGGTTCATATCAAACATGCATCACTAAGCATCATTACTAACTATGAGCATGTCATCTAGCACATAGCAAGATCAAGATCATGGCATGCATCATGTGGTGGATCATCTAGGTCACCACCGTAACCCTATCATCATGCATCGGAAACAAACGGGTTCCGAAGAACAAGTGTATCATGGTCAAAGGGCTGCTTGCCTGGATTGGCTTGGTCTTCAAAGTCTTCAAATCCTTCTCCTTCTCCTTCTTCAGCAACTTCGTCAAATACGGTATCTATACGTCGCATAATAACAACGGAAAAATAAGACCACAAATAAAACAGAAAAATCAAAGTGCTCAGAAAAATGTCAACTCATTTTTGTTAAATACTAGAGGAATTTCTAAGATGGGGAAAATTCTTAGTTGGAGTTCTGGAGTAACAGAATGGAATCTAATGATTTTAGAACAGGAGTTTTATTGCTCAAATTTGAATTTAAATTTGAACAGAACAGAAAAGTTTCATGGATGGGTGTGAAAGTTACACCATTAAATAGGTTGGAATATTACAAGAATTTAGGAGTTGGAATTATTTCATTTGGACCAATATTCTTTTCTGTAAAAATGTTTGAATTAATAACAGAAAAGAAAAGGAGAAAACGCCCTGTGCAACTGGGCCAGAGGGGCCACAGTGCACGGCCCAGGGCATCCAGCCCGGCCGCTCGGGTGCCAGCGCGCGCACGTCAGGTTTTCAAACCTGACGGGCTGGGCCCGGCGGTCAGTGGCTGTGAGGAGGGGGAGAGAGAGGTGAGGATGACAGGCGGGGCCCGCCTGTCATCTCCAACCTCACGGCCACGGCGACGGCGAGCTCACCGGCGGCGATTCCGGCCACGGCGACGGCAACGGAGGGCAGGGTCGGGTTCAGCGTCGAGTGGCGGATGTAGTGGTGGTGGTGCGGCACGCCGGGGAGGTCGGGTTCGCCGGCGGCGAGGTGGGACGGCGGAGGAGTTTCGGGAGGTCGTCGCTCCGGCCGTTTCCGACTGCAACAGAGAGGGGAAAGTGAGGGGAAAGCCTCAGTGAGGTGTGGGGGTTCCAAATCTAGTGAGAGAAAGGGCGGAGGAGGCCAGTATTGTGAGATCGCCGGCGGCCCGACGCGGCGGAGCTCCGGTCGATCCCGAGCACTGGAGCCTTCTGGGGAAGAACTGGTGGTGCTGGGGGATTGTAGGAGGTGTGGTGAAGCTGCTGATGCTGTTGGAGTGGCTCGGGGGGTCCTATATATAGGGGAACGGCGGAGCCCCGTGGTCCAGTGCGCCGGCGAGCTCCTGCTCGACGCTACAGCGCACGGGAGGTGAGGGGAGTGAGTCCACGGCGTTGCTCGACGAGCTCTACGTCCATTTGAGGTGAGAGGAGGAGCGGGGGAACCTTCCAGGCCGTGCGCGCGTGTGAGCCCGAGGAGTGGGCGTCGCGGGCGACCGGTGCGCATGCGGCGACGGCCACTGGAGGGCGCAGGAGGAGGGGGGACAGCGCCGGGGTGGTCGCGGACGTCGAGGCGCGTTGAGAGGCGCGAGGGGGAAGCCCGAGGCTGTCGGGGGCAGGTGATTGGGCGAAGCTACAGTGCGGTGGCGCACTGTAGCGTGCTCCAGAGCGCCCGAATGGCTGGCACATTCATGCCCTCACCGCTCTGGTCATGTCCAACGTGCCCAAGGTTGTCTAGAAGGTCAAGGGAGGAGTAAAGAAATGGCTTGTGGCCTTGGATGCTCTGGAGATGCGGTGAGAGAGAGAGGAAGCTGGTAACTTGGTGAGAAATGGCTGTCCAGCAGGGTGAACTAGGGTTTTTACCCCTCAATCATGGAGCTGGGGTCCTGGGGAAGTTACTGGAGGTGGCTAGTAACTGGTTGAACATGTGGTAGAATGTTGAGGCCAAGGTAAAAGGTGAAAGTGATCAAGAAGAGGGTTTTGGTAAATCTGCAGAAGGTGTTTGATCAGTGTTTGGTCAAGCAAATGATCTCCACTTGCCATGACACTTAACAGGATTGAATGATATGTGAAAATAGGGTGCTTCACCAAATTTGAGCTCATTTGAAGAAACTAGCCAATGTAACTTTGGTGAACCCTAGAAATCAACAGAAATGGCTTCATCTTGTTTGAGTCAAACTAATCATCTCCCCTTGATGCACCACTTGGTGTAGTTTCATCATTTGGGGTATTGATCATGCCCACAAAGTTTGAAGCTCCAGGTAAAAAGTTGGTAATGTAAAGTTGTTCAAATTTGCATTTGAACAGAAAGGGTTTTGGGGTGTTCTGATCAAGTTCCTCTATTCCAAATCTTTTGCCATTTGGTCTAGATGCCTTATTAGGCCATTCTAGTATGTGCACCAAGTTTGAGAGCATTTGGACAAGTTTGGCAATGTAAAGTTGCTCAAACTTCAAATATGGACAGAATGGTTATGAAGGGTTTTGAGGATGTTTTCTTGCTTCCGAAGGCATGGGACTTGGCAAGATCATCAAATATGTCATATATGACATGATTGAATTTCCTTGGAATTTTTGGAGAATATTTCCTTTGTAAATATTTCAAAAGCTTGAAATATCCAGAATGGGTTTTAGAGGGATTAGCCCATTATTTTGAACATGACCAAGTGTTGAAACTCTTATATATGGACAATATATGTCCTCTGAGTCTCCCTGAATTTTGGCAAATATTTTTGAAATACTTAAATAATTTTCCCCTATTAAAGACCATTTCTGGCCTTAAGAAAAAACTTTTAAATAAAATAGGAAAATAACTTTTAAAATTATACTTTTGTGGTTTCTGGGAGTCCTATGACTACTAGGTCTCAAATATACTTTTTGAAATAATTTTCTCACCCTAAATCAAGTACTTGCAGTGAAAATCTCAATTCAGGGGTTTTTGGAAAACTAAATTTATAAAATACATTTTGGCCAAATTAATTTTGTAAGAAAATACTATACTGTTATATAACACTTGGCATGATCATTGGGCAGAAGTTTTGGGTATGGAGATGAATTCTACAAGAGGCAATAGTTGACTTTATTGAGCACATGAAAAAGCACATGAAGAAAACTCAACTCCAAATAAAAGCCAAATGATGCCAAAAAAATTTGCTGGTCCAAATTTTCATGCTTCATTGATGCAAATAACAGGTTACAAAATGCAGGGTGTGACAAGGGCCTATCTATTTACTTTTATGTTGAGTCATCATCCTCTTATTAAAAATAACCAGTTGGAGAGCACGGCTGTCATTTGCATGCATTGCTATTAATTTACATTGAGTATGACTGTGACTGGATCTCTTTTACCATGAATTACAATGTCTAGTCAATCCTTGATCTTCAGGGGTGCTCTGCATTTATGTTTTGCGGTCTCAGAAAGGGCTAGCGAGATACCATATTGTTATATCATATTATGATTGTTTTGAGAAAGTGTTGTCATCCGAGATTTATTACTATTGCTCGCTAGTTGATTATGCCATTGACATGAGTAAACATGAGACCTAAATGTTATTATGAATGTGGTTAGTTCATAATCTTTGCTAAAAACTTGAATGTTGGCTTTACATATTTGCAACAACGAGAGCAAACGGAGTTTGTAAAAGTTTTTCTTTATCACTTTCAGTTTGTCAACTGAATTGCTTGAGGACAAGCAAAGGTTTGAGCTTGGGGGAGTTGATACGTCTCCAACGTATCTACTTTTCCAAACACTTTTGCCCTTGTTTTGGACTCTTACTTGCATGATTTGAATGGAACTAACCCGGACTGACGTTGTTTTCAGCAGAGCTGTCATGGTGTTATTTTTGTGCAGAAATAAAAGTTCTCAGAATGACCTGAAAATCCACGGAGACACATTTTGGAAATAATAAAAAATACTAGCGGAAGAATCAGCATCAGGGGTCCCACACCCTGGCCATGAGGGTGGGGGCGCGCCCTACCCCCCTGGGCGCGCCCCCTGCCTCGTGGGCCCCCTGGAGCTCCACCGATCTCAACTCCAACTCTATATATTCACTTTTGGGGAGAACAAATCAGAGAGAAGGATTCATCACGTTTTACGATACAGAGCCGCCGCGAAGCCCTAATCTTCCTCGGGAGGGCTGATCTGGAGTCCGTTCGGGGCTCCGGAGAGGGGAATTCGTCGCCATCGTCATCATCAATCATCCTCCATCACCAATTTCATGATGCTCACGGCCATGCGTGAGTAATCCCATCGTAGGCTTGTTGGACGGTGATGGGTTGGATGAGATTTACCATGTAATCGAGTTAGTTTTGTTAGGGTTTGATCCCTAGTATCCATTGTGTTCTGAGATTAATGTTGCTATGACTTTGCTATGATTAATGCTTGTCACTAGGGCCCGAGTGCCATGATTTCAGATTTGAACCTATTATATTTTCATGAATATATGTGAGTTCTTGATCCTATCTTGCAAGTCAATAGTCACCTACTATGTGTTATGATCCGGCAACCCCGAAGTGACAATAATCGGGACCACTCTCGGTGATGACCATAGTTTGAGGAGTTCATGTATTCACTAAGTGTTAATGCTTTGGTCTGGTACTCTATTAAAAGGAGGCCTTAATATCCCTTAGTTTCCAATAGGACCCCGCTGCCACGGGAGGGTAGGACAAAAGATGTCATGCAAGTTCTTTTCCATAAGCACGTATGACTATATTCGGAATTCATGCCAACATTACATTGATGAACTGGAGCTAGTTCTGTGTCACCCTATGTTATAACTATTGCATGAGGAATCGCATCTGACATAATTATCCATTTTTAATCCATTGCCTACGAGCTTTTCACATATTGATCTTTGCTTAGTTACTTTTCCATTGCCACTGTTACAATTGCTACAAAAACTGCTAATGTTACTTTTGCCACCGTTATCGTTACTTCCATACTACTTTGCTACTAAATACTTTGCTCCAGATATCAAGTCTTTCAGGTGTGGTTTAATTGTCAACTCAACCGCTAATACTTGAGAATATTCTTTGGCTCCCCTTGTGTCGAATCAATAAATTTGGGTTGAATACTCTACCCTCAAAAACTATTGCGATCCCCTATACTTGTGGGTTATCAAGCATTCCCACTCCGAGTGATTTGAGTTTAAGATCCACCGAGAGAGAAAACAAGAGATGAAACTTAGACAGTGGTTGAGCATGACAATAATTCTGAGTTAAGAGTTCTTGTACCTATTACTCTTGAGAGTTGCGCACTCTCTAAACGGATAGGTGTCGGCTCGAGTGTTTAAGAGTTGTTGTCTTCACCAAGCAAGATCTTCAGCAACCAAGAGTCAATGTGGTTAGCAAAGAGGTCTGTTGAAGGTTTGGAGATCGCCGACAAGTATCTACCACAAGTGAAATCAATCGGAGTCTGATCAGCTCCAAGTTGAAGGAGAATAGGTCCAAGAGAGTTTACCTTCTATGTTAAATCATAACACCCCCCCCCCAACTGGACATAGTCCTTTAGCAGAAGGGCGAACTTGTCTACCAAATCCATATGTCGCCTTCGAGCACCACTGGTTCACTTTATCTTACTTCATTACCTTCAGCAGTTTACTTTCGTTGTCTATGATGATGGTTTATCTGATCAATCATTGACTGTTGCATATTATTCGTTTCTGACATCTCTGACGTTCCCATCCGTTATAGTTTGTTGCTCATCTTATTGCATTCTCATCATTCAATTTAGTCATCACACTCGTATAAATTTCTCCCCGCGCTTATCTTATTAAGACTGACTTGATTTCCCTGTGCTGCTTTCATTCACCCCGTCATTGTTCTTTCTCGTGTTTTTCCTTCGTAGTTCATACCTTGTTCTCTCTCATGCTACTGCATCTGTTCACATGTTGCATTACCATCATTATTGTCAAACCTGTGATATCCTATGCTCGAACCATTATTGTTTCCTACTTCGATAGATATGTACCTCAATAATGTGCTTGATTAAGTTTGTTTATACCGAACCTTATTTCTGCTATTGTGTTAGGGATCAGTTCATAACATTTGCAAGAATTTTGAATCTCCCATTCACCCGCCCTCTGGTCGATATACTCTCGGTCCTAATAATCGGTATCAGCGCAGGTTCTCCCTGTCTCTGTTTATTAAAGGTTTGACAACCTTGGAGTTTTGAGTATGTCGTATGCAGGTACATCCTCGCACTCTGAAAGGTTTCCTATCTTCGATGGAAATGACTATGTCTACTGGAAAGAGATAATGAGAATCAGACTTCAAACCATCAACATAGAACTTTGGCAGATTGTGGAAAATGGATACACCATTCCGCACCCTGATGATTCCAATTCTAGTGACAAAGCTATACTGCGGTTGAATGCACAAGCAAGAGATATTATTTGTGATAGTATCTCGAAAGAGATTTTCATTCGGTTCCAAAAGCTTGACACGAAAAAACAACTCTAGGATGCCATCAAAAATGCTCATGAAGAAATTATTACCAGAACAGATCATCACACTGAAATGCTTCGTGCCATGTTTACTGGTTTCAGAAGTCTTCGTAAATTAAAGTACTATGGAACTCACTGATCGCTTGACTAATATTATTGAAAGACTTCTACAACGAGGAGTAACAGATATCAGACAGAAATATGGTCAACAAGCTACTGAGTCCTCTTGATGCAACCTTCAATCCAATCGTAGCTGAAATCAAGCAAAGACCAGACTATGAAGAACTTCACTACGTCAAGGTCATGAAGATGTTCTCTATTCACAAAGAAAATATGGAACTTGAAAATGGATATCAAGAATCTTCTTCGGAAAGTGAAGGGGAAATTCTTTCACACTATGGCAGCTCACAAGAAGAAGATGTCGAGAATCAACACACTATCACAAGGGAACTAGAAATGCTCACAGAAAGGCTAAGCGATCTCAGAAGACAAAATTTGTGTCTCACAAATGATGATGAATTTGACTTGCCTGAATCTTCAAGAAAGTTACCCCCGAAAGACATAAAGTTCTTCAAGTGCAAACAATTCGGTCACCTCATAGCAGATGTCATTGCTGGGATAAAAAACTAGCAACAGATGGATGTATCTTCACTTCAATGGATTCACTCGAATGGATCATCACACTAAGCTCTCAAAGAAAAATGAATATTTCTCATCCTCTTCGATGAGACCAGTCACTGATGTGCAAGCCAGAGAAACCATCGCATCCAGGATGAAGAGAATATCGCAGGTGAACAGAGCATGTGATGACATGGATATGGAACCTGAAGATGAGACATCCGAATCAGAATCAGAAGATGAAGCGCTTCACAGAAGATTAGGAAAAAGCAATGCTTTTGTTGCTTATGAATCATCTGAGAAGTCACTCTAATCAGACATTGATGACAATGCCTCAAGTGATAATGAACCAATCGCATTCTGTCTCATGGCAAAGGCCTCTAAGGATCAGGTATCAGCAAAACACCGAAAATCTATGACTGAATATTCTCCTGAATACATTGGCTATGCTAAACTGGTTAAGATTGCAAAATCTCAACAAGATAAGCTCGAAAAACTCGAGAAGAATCTTAGGAAGTCAAAGGATTATTGTTTGAAGAGATGGAGAAGAATCAAAAGTTGATCGAAGAGCATGATGCTTTTTCTTTAACTATTGATGACCTTTCAAACCGATATGATTCCCTTACAGTCGACTACGAGAGTTTATCAGATGAACTCCTTAACAGGAATCAAAAAGTCGAGTCACTGAAAGAATCTCATAATGTGCTAGCAAAAGAAAAAGCTTCTCTCTTCGCCGAGCAATCTAAACAACTTCCTGATGATTATGTGACTCCTTCCTCACAATGCCTAGACGTAGCATTGCTGGTTCAAATGATGAAATATCTAATGTTACATCGAGAATATTGCAACAACTCAGAATGGTATTTCTAACCCCTCTTTCGAGGAATTTGTTGCTATCCTTGATAAAAATTGCACGTTAAAGAACTTGCTTGAGATAGGAAAGCTAAAGAGCCTCAAAGGGCATCAAACTCTCCGTGATGTGCTAAAGAAGTCAATACCGCACAAACAACCCCGAAAGGAAGGATTGGGTTTCGAAAGAAAACTCAACATTGTTGGAACCTACTAGACTCTCGAGAAATATCCTAGAATGAGTTGGTTCTTACTAAAAGTAAAACTCTCGAACCTGTAATCATGTCTGGATATGACACTCCCATTTCTGTTGTTTCAAACAAGTCTGGTGACTCAAACTACAAATTCTTTAAACAACAGAATGGTAAGGTTCTCGCTCGGTATGTTGGGACTAACTACAAGTCTGGTTCACCCAAGAAGAAAATCTGGGTGAAGAAGTGCATCATTGAAAGATTATCTGTCACTACGAACCTGAATATGCAGAGTGATTCTCTTCGAGGAAATGATTATCATTCGTAGATTGGCACTAGAACTTCCTCGAATGGATATCGGTCAAACCTTCGATAGAAGGAGTACATGCGTACCTCCTCGAATCATTATGCTCATTTCTCTAGAAACAATTTCAATGCATATTCATATTATTACTCTCAAAAAGCGCTGGTGAACTACAGAACTCATCAAAGGAATGTCCTTGCTCGGACAAAACAAATGAGATCTCGCTGCCCACGCACGTGTTGGTTGCGAAAAAGAACCAACCCTTCTTGCAGGAACTCTCTCAGGGATTCTACTTGTTTATTCTTATCCTCGAGATCTATATTGTTGGTACTCATTCTTTGTGTTTATTTGCTCTCGTTCATGTGTTTGTCTTTGTTTTACTGTGTTTGTGTTTCGTCCAATGAACAACTCTCTCATAACTCTGTGTTTTTTGTGTGTTTTTTCTCTCTTCTAGCTGAGTGTTTTTTAGGACCCTTTTATCCCTCCATTCTTTCTCATCCAAACTATGTTGTCCATCATAAGCATGCAATTTTATCTGAAGAAAATTTATGTCCCACGTTCTTGGTCACAAAAGAAATTGACTTTGAACTCTTAACCATTTTTTGGCGTTTGCCCATCTTCGAACCTTTCGGTCTCCCGCTCTCTTCTCGAGTTTCTCACATAAAACGGTTTCCACGTACCCACAATCCCCACGATCATGATCATGTCCGTCGAATGCGGAGCGTCCCGCAACTGTGGGTCGTAGATTTCGGAGAGGAGGTTCAGCTCATCAGCTATAAATACCCCTCACCGTGTATTCTTCCTCATAGTTCCACAAACTCTCGTCCACCTCCACCTGAGCCCTTGCTCAAAGAAACTCCGGCGAGGAGCCTCGCCATGCTACTCTGGTGAAACTTTGTTGTGGTTGATCACGTCGTTGTGGTAATCCTTCCTCCCGCATTGTCGTAGCTGATCCAAGTTGCCAAGTTAGGGCACTTGGATCCAGAACTGCTCCTGTCCATAACTCCGTTCTTAGGGCAGTTCTTACCGATGCTATTTTCCATGATTTATTTCACCATGGTAGATCTTTAGGAATCACTAGGATTTGACAGGTACGGTTGTTGATTTTCCTCGTACTTGTTCTCCTTGACCTAGGGTTCATGTGTGCTTATTCAAAAGATTAGATATCTTTATTCAACCTTACACATCTTGTGGATAGTATAAAATCTATCGAGGATAACTTCTCTAAGACTATCGTGAATTCCCACGTCTCTTCCAAAACATTCTTTTTTGTTCAAAATACCTTCTATGCATGCTTATGACCCTACCCCATTTTCCATTGTATCTATTCTTCTCACAGGTTGGTCATGGCACAGAGTTCAGGAAAGTATCCAGATTCTGTAGGAGAATTGCCTCAGTTTCCACAAAGGTCTGACCGAATGAGATTAACTGGAGGAGGAAAATCTTCAAAGCCTCCTAAAGCACCAGAAAATAAACATGAGTCTAAATCCAAAGAAGATGAGGAGGAGATTCCCTCTGCTCACAGTCAGCCCGAAGATGAATTGGTCACAGACGCCCTAACCAACTTCTCGGATGGTAATCCTAGAAGGGGAGGTCGTGGCAAGGAAAAGAATTCCACGGCTGAAATGTCTGATCCAGATAGTTATAGAACTCCACCAGAGGGTGAATCAACGACTGGACACAACAATAGGCTTCAAAGAATTCGCCACCACTAGGCAAGAAAATGGTACCATTATGAAAATGTTCACAAGAAGTACCAGATTCTGTTTGCCTTCACACCACTGTGGAATGACTGCATTGCTGAAAGTTGCATTGGACCCGAGGATGAAAAAGTCAGACCACAAAAGCCTTCGAATGCTCATCCCAACTCCCTCAAAACCATCGCTAATTTTCCCCAAGGAAGTGGCTAAGAGGGCGAAGGGCAAAGCCAAGCGTGATGCCAGGGAAGCAACAAAAAACCAAGTTGAAGCAAAAAATGTCGCGCTGAATCAGCAAGACATCCAGAAGAAGATGGATCGTGCTTCCGCCTCCAAGGGTAGCAAGTCCAGGCAATCTGTTTCCCTTCGTGCTACCCAAATGAAAACCGTTGTCAGGAGATCAAAGGAGGACATTTCTGACTCGTTTGACGAGTCATCTAGCGAAGATGCTCCTGGTGAAATTCCAATGTATGAGCAATGTGCCATTATCAACAAGCCATACAAGAGCCCCTCTCCAGTGAAAGTTTTACCCACTCCAAGGAGATCACCAAGGCATGCACGCATTCCCTTCACTGACAAACCTTTAGGTTCTGCAGCTCCAAGATCTTTGACTAACCCTGCAGCGAAGAGAAAACTGTAATCTGAAGGAAACGCTCATGCGTGTGCTAAGAAGGCCAGACCGTGTGTTCCTGCTTCCATGAGGAACATAAGTATGATTTTAATGTCATGGTCGATGTAATTGACAGTGCTACAAATGATGCAAAACCTGATGATATAAGAAGTTTGGGACTACCTGATGATGTTACCAAACTGGTAACGAAGCATTTCATTGAGCCGAGAAAAATCTCCAAGAAGCTGAATCAAGCTATCAAAGACAAGCAAGCCATTGAGCAAATGAGCAGAGAGGCCAAATCTGAATCCGAAAGAAATAATCTGAACAAAGAGACTGTGGAACTCACCAAAGCTCTCAGTCTCATGCATAATGAGAAAAATGATTGGCACTCGCAGTTGCACATGGAGGTACTCAGTTGTGTGCCAGAAGAAACAAGGAGATTGACCACAAGGCAGATCTTTCTCGAAGAAGAATTAAAGAAGAAAAATGTTATAAGGCTAAAGAGAGAGTTAGTAGACCAAAAGAAAACAAAGATCGCCGCCTTCAGACTATTGTTGATGCTCCAGTTGACTCCAGTACTCCCTTGCAGCAGATTCCACCATCTCCACCTCACGAGGATGAACCAATGCAGCAAGTTGGCCATGTGGAGGCTATCATTCCTACTCCAGCAGTCCAAGAACAACCTGATGTTGTTGATATCTTCCTGGAAAAGACTGATGAAGAAAATGCTTCGCCTAAGCAGCAAGCCCTAGTTGATGATGTTGATGAGGAAATTGAAGTTGAGAAGGCAGATCCATTGTCACTGAGACAATTGCAAGCCGAGCCCTTCGAATCAAACAAGGAGGAGATTGACAAGAATGAGGGGGAGCTAAAGGCTTCCCGGGACGAATTGTGACGCCCCCAATTTGACTGTACACTAATTATGCACGCAAATGTATACAAACAAGATCAGGGACTCACGGGAAGATATCTCAACACAACTCTAGACATAAATTAAAGTCATACGAGCTTTATATTATAAGCTAGGGGCCTCGAGGGCTCGAATACATAAGCTTGAATACACAAGAGTCAGCGGAAGCAACAATATCTGATGTGGAGCATCCCTCGACCATCCCCATGGACGTCCCCTCACCACTGCAAACACTAAGAGGACCGATGACGAGAGCTCGCGCATGTGCCATCGAAACCAAGGTTAACTCCTTCCTCTTCGAGCTCCATTCAAATTCACATGAGAGTTGGGTTCTACCTAAAACGGAGACGTTGTTCATTCTTACTCCCTCCGTCCGGTAAAGAGTGTATGTTTGGCTTCAAAATTTGTCCACAAAAGAGTGTACTTCTACCTTCTCAATGCACTTTAATGTACTTCTCTCTCATCACATGGTAATCAAGACCAATAACAATCTATGCATGGTCTTCTTAATTTATACATGCACTTAGCTCATTGGGGGTTGGGTAATTAAAGAGGAGAGAGATGGTGGCTTGCACCTTCCCAATGTATTTTTTACTTCACTCCATAATTTGTCTTAAAATGTCTAGATGTTCAGTCTTCACGGGACGGAGGGAGTAGGTACCAAGAAGACGACTGTGAGGAGGCTAGGATGTATACCCAAGAACACAAGAAGAAAGAGAAGGAGGGAAGCCTCGAGATGCACGAAGGAACGAAGCCTCGGGTCACCCCGAGTACCCGGCCAACTTGGCCCCGGGTGCCCGGCCAGAGCCTTGGCGCAGCCCCACCCAGCCCCGAGTACCTGGCCAAGGAGCCCCGGGTTCCCGGCCTCCACTGCATGGGCAATGCCCGCTGGCCCGGGTGCCCGGCCAACCAGCCTCGAGTGCCAGGCCCACCTCCAGCCGACCACCTAGCCACCCCGGGTGCCCGGCCTTTCGGCCCCGGGTTCCCGGCCCGCCTCGCCTGTTGCCAGCCATCGCCCTAGGTGCCCGGGCGATCAACCCCCGGGTGCCCGGCCTCCTCAGCCGCGCCAGCCACTGATCGGTCCGGGTGCCCGAACCTCTTTACCCCGGGTGCACGGACTCGTCTGAGTGTGCCTATGTGCACTTTGGGGTTTTGACCCTTGTACCCCTCTTGTCCCCAATTTTGTCCCTAGACTATAAGTACCCCCCACCTAGCTCATTTAGAGGATAGCAAAGGATATGACATGATTTAGTTGAGCTTTGCTCCTTGTATCTCCTCTTGAGAGAGAGAGAGAGAGAGAGAGAGAGAGAGAGAGAGAGAGAGAGAGAGAGAGAGACCTCTCCTATGGAGATCGAGACGTGCTATGGAGAAGATCCCTAGTGGATTCAAGACCCCATCTAGGGAAGAATCCCCATCATAGGATCATCAAGACCTCTCTCCTCATAGGATTGGAATGAACTAGTTACCTCTTGTATCCCCATGTGTTGGATTTGGACCTTTGTATCCCTCTTTGTTTGATTGGATCTAGCACATGTGTGATTGGATCAAGTCTATTTGAGTGTTCCTCTTGTTTTCTCCCTTTGTGTTATTCTTGTTCTTGGGAATTTTCCCTCCAATTCATGAAAGATCTCCATCTAGGGTTCGACCCTACAACATCTTGGTATCTAGAGCCATGGTTTCTCACAAAATTGGAGCTCCCCTTCTTGTTCTCTAGCCTAATTTTGTTGTGTTATTCCCCAATTATAAAAACTCCCCACCAAAAATATACCCAATTTTTTGTGATTTGTTGGTTTGATGATGTTTTGTTGATTTTGATCCATGGATTTTCTTGGTTTCAAGTGGATCTAGCATTCCCCCATCCATCCCCACCTTTCCCACCATGAAATCCATGAAATTTGGCCATTTCCCAAAAAAATCGCCCAAATCAGACAACCCCGGGCACCCGCACGTCGAACCCCCGGGTGCCCGCACCCTCGGGCTGTTTGCCTTGACCACACCGGGTGCCCGCACCTCCGACCCCCAAGCACAAGCACCACCCAGAATCAGCCCACAAACAAAAACCGTTTCGGCCATAACTAGTTCATTTGGAGTCCGTTTTCGACATTCTTTAGCTCGTTTTGAAGCTATTGACATCCCCCATCCCACCAAAATACCACCATAATCATTTGACTCCATAAAATTTTCCAAAAATTGGGAAGTTTGCCTAGGCCATCCACCAGATCATCTGCATAACTACCATCGACTTTCACAACACATCCCATCATTCCACTTCCGCTTTGCCAAGTGCAAAACCACCACCGCATTCCCGCTACCACCATTTGACATTTGTCCTTGAGATTTTGAGTTGTGGTTTTTCTGTTTCCTAAGGTGTTTCAGATAATTAGGGACGGTTCGACATCAACAACACTACATCTCATCATCATCATCCGATGGTAACTTCGACGACATCATTGTATATTCCCCTTGCCATTGCATTGTTAACCCCTAGCCCATTTTGCGTCACTTGCCTATCGAGACTAGCCATTGAGTATTGCTGGCAACATTACTTGTGCACATTAGTGATCATCGATGTATACCTTCCATCGCATACATACCATATCATATTTGTATCATCTTGGTATCACAAGATTGCTCCCGTATATACACAATTGCTATCTTGGTTTGTGCATTTCGCATCATGCCCATACAAAAAGAAGCTTTTAAGCAAAAAATAAAAGCAAAGAAGCTTGTAAGCAAGAGCCATAGCATCACATCACAATATATCATATGGTATCATATCCGATCATCTTGGATCATCTTGTGCTAAAAGCTCTGGAACATCATACACATATAGCATACTTGGGATAGTAAGTTGATACATTTTGCATATCATAGGTTGTGCACAAGTGTCGTATCCGCCTATAGAGCAATCGTGTTAGCGTCTCTCTTGAGTTGTGCAACACAAGCGTTTCCGTGGATTCCACATTTTGAGCTCATTCCTTGGTTGCACGACCCCATTTATCTATCTGTGTGTGTGTGTTTTCGTGTGCCTTCTTTGCTATTGGTCTACTTGTTTCACTTGCGAATTTGTGAATCTCTTTCAACTTTATTGACTCTTGCTAACATTTTGCATTAAATTTTTGTGCCACTATCCTCACCAAGCTACTCCATAAGCCTTACTTGTGTAGGTGTGATAATTGACAAGATCTGGTACCAATTGTGCTATTTCCTGGATACATTATTGAGTGATCATTGATCCATTTCCAACATCGGGTAAGGTACACTTGGTCTAGTTCTTCTCTTTCTTCCACTCACATTTGCTCGAGTCTTGTGATGGATAGGCAAAGCACATCTACTTCGGTCTACAACAACAACAACGAGTTCGATGCCATGAAAAACAATTTGGACGCCAAGGTGGATGCTCAAATGGAGGAGCTCAAAGCCCTCATAAAGAACCGCAAGAGGTCTCCCTCATCTTTAAGAAGACGCTCAAGTGCACATCCATCCGAGCTACCATCTCCGGCAAGAACACATCGGCATTGACACCATCATCGACAAGAACGTGAATGTCGAGAGCTCAACAACAGCAACCACTCTATGAATTCACCATCTACCTTGGCATCTTTGCCAAGTGACTTCAAGGCATCTTCGCCTTTGGATATGCGGCATCTTCGCCCACACACACCTCAAGCTTATGCTCAAGAGAAGCTCACCAAGCTCAAGTCCGTGACTTCCACGAGCTACTACGACCTCGACAATGACCATGCAATTCCTTTCTATGGGACTCAAGAACCCGAGGAGTATCTCGAGTGGGAGCGCTTGATGGACGACTACCTCACGCTACATCAAGTTCTCTACGAAGATCAAGTGAAGTGGGCCACAAGAAACTTCCACGACTTTGTGTCGGCATGGTGGCTTCACACACCTTCGTAGGACTATGACATGAGTTTGCTCAAGACGAAGAAAGCTATGCGGCGAGAGTTCGTGCCTCCCACCTACACGGAACAACTTCTACGCCAATTGGAGAACACCATACAAGGATCCAAGTCCATCGATGCGTACTTCAAGGAGATTAAGAATGCCTTGCGATGAGCCGGTGTGGACGACCCTGTTTGGATGAAGTTTCACTTCATGATGGGATTGAACAATGACATCTCCAAGACTATCTTCCTCGAGGACTACAAGTCCCTCGACGACAACTACATTGGTGCTCTCAAGGCGGAACAAGAATTCATGAAGGCCAAGGCTTCTCCACTGCAAGCACACTTCTCGAAGACCAAACTCCAAGATGGCGAGCATGAGGCTAGTACCACCACGATGTCCAAGCCCAACGAGCTCCAAGACGACGCTCCCAAGTTCGAGTCCACCGCCATCCCTCTTGGTGGCATTGATGATGCCGAGTCTACTTCGACTCTTTTTCAAGATGGTGCGGCAACGACTACGACTACAGAGCCATTCGAGGACCAAGCTTTGGAGGCACATGACAAGGTGATGAGCAAGGATGATGCTTCCATCTTTGGAGGTGAGAGTGACGATGTGTCATCTTTGGCCTTCTGATATGTCTCCAATGTATCTATAATTTTTTATTGTTCCATGCTATTATTTATGATGTTTTGGATGTTTAATGGGCTTTGTCATACACTTTTACATTATTTTTGGGACTAACCTACTAACCCAAAGGCCCAGTCTAAATTGTTGTTTTTTGCCTGTTTCAGGGTTTTACAGAAAAGGGATATCAAACGGAGTCCAAACGGAATGAAACCTTCGGGAGAGATATTTTTGGAGAAAATCATGCACGGGAGACTTGAGAACCACGGAGTAGGGCATACGTGGTGTCCACGAGGGTGGAAGCGCCCCCCCCCCCAGGGCGCGCCCCCCAGCCTCGTGGGCCCCACGTCTGGCCCCCGGTGCCCTCCTTCCTCCTATATATACCTACATACCCCGAAACCATCAGAACAACAGAGAAAACCCTAGTTCCACTACCGTAACCTTCTATTCCCGTGAGATCCCATCTTGGGGCCTGTTCTGGAGCTCCGCCGGAGGGGGGATCTTCCACGGAGTGCTTCTACATCATCATCATCGCCTCACCATGAGTTGTGAGTAGTTTATCACAGACCCTTGGGTCCATAGCTAGTATCTCGATGGCTTCTTCTCTCTCTTTGGATCTCAATACAAAGTTCTCCTCGGTCTTCGAGGAGATCTATTTGATGTAATCTCTTTTTGCGGTGTGTTTGTCGAGATCCGATGAATTGTGGGTTTATGATCAAGATTATCTATGAGAAATATTTGGTTCTTCTCTGAACTCTTTATGTATGATTATAATATCCTTGCAGGTCTCTTCAAATTGTTGGTTTGGTTTGGCCTACTAGATCTATAGTTCTTGCAATGGGAGAAGTGCTTGGCTTTGGGTTCAATCTTGCGGTGTCCTTTCCCAGTGACAGTAGGGGCAGCAAGGCACGTATTGTATTGTTGCCATCGAGGATAAAAAGATGGGGTTTATATCACTAAGTTTGAGTTTATCCCTCTACATCATGTCATCTTACTTAAGGCGTTACTCTGTTCTTATGAACTCAATACACTAGATGCATGCTGGATAGCGGTCGATGTGTGGAGTAATAGTAGTAGATGTAGAATCGTTTCGGTCTACTTGTCTCGGACGTGATGCCTATATACAATGATCATGCCTAGATAGTCTCATAACTATTCGCTTTTCTATCAATTGCTTGACAGTAATTTGTTTACCCGCCGTAGAATATCGCTATCATGAGAGAAGCCACTAGAGAACACTATGGCCCCCGGGTCTATTCTCAACATATCATTCTACAATCTACTTTACTTTTTCGCTTTTACTTTTTGTTCTTATAATCAAAAATACCAAATATATCAAACTATCATCTCTATCAGATCTCACTTTCGTATGTGACCGTAAAGGGATTGACAACCCCTTATCGCGTTGGCTGTGAAGTTCTTATTTGTTTCTGCAGGTGCGAGGGACTCGCGCGTGGTCTCCTACTGGATTGA
The DNA here is from genome assembly GCA_902687465.1 of Secale cereale. NCBI lineage: Eukaryota > Viridiplantae > Streptophyta > Magnoliopsida > Poales > Poaceae > Secale > Secale cereale. The sequence goes on from LR738710.1 coordinate 460,906,926, forward strand.
TACCTTGGTTTTCAAAAACTGAGGGAAATACTTATGCTACTATGCTGCATCTCCCTTTCCTCTTCGAGGGAATACAACGCAAGCTCGAGAAGTAGCACCTTCATCCACGACGACGATGACAAGATGGTTGAGCATGTGATTTTCCCTTCGACCACGGCTACGTATGATGACTTGAGTGACTTGTGTCACCATATTGAGAGTGAGAGTGACTCCATCACTAGCCCCATATATGATGAGCTGCCCAAATTCCCATGTGAGGAGAGACACAACCCCCACCACTTGAGTGAGATGAGTGACTCCACCGTATGTGAGTTTGAGTGCACCTATTTTGAGAGTGTTAGTCAGCCACCACATAGAGAGAGTGAGATAGTTGATAGGTCATGTGAGACCACTTTCAACACTAACGACTTGACCTCTACCTCTATTGTGTCTTCTCATTTGGTGCTAGGTCCCATATATGATGACACGCCAATCGACGACTTTGTCATTCCTTTTGATAATACGATGGCCATGGTGGACTATGATGTACCCCCCACATGGTCCCATCAAGATGAAGATGACCACCATTTGGTCTTTTCCACCTCACCTACACCACATGAGTGGATTGAGAAAGGTAAAATAGGTGAGGTGATGCTCTAGTCCCACTAGTGGACATTCTTGACATTGATTGCTTGCATGATGTTGATCCAACTATTGCCATGCTTCATGCTAGTATGATTTCCCCATGTGATTTATTGCCCATTTATGATGAGTATGATGATTGCCATGTGGAGTCTATTAGTTGTGATGCCATGTTATATAGGATTTCTTGTGACAATTCTCTAGGTCACATCATGTTTCACAACCCGCTTAACTTGTTATATGCTCTGCATGAGATCACTTGTATGTCATATTTGCAATCTCATCGGAGTAACTATGCATATGCCATTAAGATAAACCCAATTTACACTTATGGCATAGATGAGAAGCCCATGGTTATTGGCATTTGTTTTTCTTGTGATGAGCTTCATTTGCATCATATCCATCATATGCCATGTCGTGATTACCTAGCTTCGGATATGCATTGTTTTGGATGTTGTCCATTTTCTCCATATGATGTTTCCAATATTGCTCATGAGGAGACCCCCATAGTTTCCTCATACATTTTAGGAGATTTTGAGCCATCCAATCCATTGCATGATTCTCGTAATCATTTGCACCATATGCTCCCCATGAATGAAAATGCTATTGATGTGCCATATAATTATATGCTCAATTTGCACCCCCATCGTGTTATACGTAACAGCTATTCATTCATGATGGATGACATGTTTCTATATCACGCATCTCATTTGTTTGAGAATTGGATATTTTGTGCTAACCACCACACGCATGTGTGCATCAAAATGGATGATGTGTACATATACCATGCACACATGATCTTTTATTTGTGTTTGTTTTGCATAGGTACTCACGAATACTCGTCAACCTCGCAATACCATGAGTTGACGAAATGGGCTCTAGAGAGCACCGATGCCTTGGGAACCCGTGAGATGTTTCACCAACCGTTTCCTCCACGCAACGATTCCGCGCATTTCTTATACATGGCCCTCACATGGTTATGGGTTATTGTCAATTACACATTTTATGCCCATCTTAACATGTTCACTTTGCTTGACATGCTTATTCCTATGCCTTTTCCATGCATTTGTGACCCATGCTTTGCATTACACATGATGATTAATTCTAGTACTTGTATGTGTATTTGCAAGCTTGGTGGAGATATTGCTTGTTCTTGCCATGATTTCTTTGTGCCCCATGCTATTGATGCTTATTGTGTTGGGAGAGTCATGATGCACCATTGCCATTTACATAGGACATATTGCCAATAAAATGATACTACTTTGCTCATTTCTTGCTTTTATGCTTGCAATATGTCATGTGCATTACATATACCTCCTATTTGCTCACATGACATGATTGTCATGCTCACCTATAGTATGTTGCATCTTCACACTACTAGATTGAATGACTTGCTTGCCTCACACATGTTGAATAGTTTCTCTTTCCATCGTGTTGAATACCACCATATCTTCACTACACCTTATGCATGTTATGTTTGGATTGTCTTGCACTTGCCACATGCGTTTAGACATGTCATTACATTTGGTGTTGCGAATGATTCATATGCATACAATAGACCATTTGTTGAGAGCTTAATACATGCTTTCTATGAGCTTGAGGTGGATGCTTATTCTCTTGTCACACATATTTGCATCGCGACCTCACATTCACATGCTTGTTTCCATGATGCCTTTGATTTTGCTCAATTTATGTGCTTACATGACATGTCACAATCCCTTGTCACGCCATATGATATGCTTGATGACGACACTTGTTTGGTGAATCGCCTCTTGAATGCTTGGTTTTACACTAAAGTTAACCACATTTGTTTTTCCAAGTGTTTGTTGTCCTTGCTCCTTTTGAAGGAATCACTAGACGGTGCGACATTGGAGAGTGCTCATTTCGAGCTTCAACATGATAAGCACTTCATGGTTGTCCACTTCTACTCGGCGACGCACTTTATTCACCATGGTGATGATGATCACGATCCGTGGACAGATCTCCCCCAAGGGGGGAGATGATGCGAACCATCCCTCGGCCATCCCCATGGATGTCCCCTCACCACTGCAAGCACTAAGAGGACCGATGACGAGAGCTCGCACCCGTGCCATCGAAACCAAGGTTAACTCCTTCCTCTTCGAGCTCCATTCAATGAGAGTTGGGTTCTACCTCAAACGTAGACGTTGTTCATTCTTAGGTACCAAGAAGACCACCGTGAGGAGGCTAGGACGTATACCCAAGCACACAAGAAGAAGGAGAAGGAGGGAAGCCTTGAGATGCGTGAAGGAATGAAGCCTCGGGTCAGCCCGGGTGCCCGGCCAACTTGGCCCCGGGTGGTCGGCCAGAGCCTGGGCGCAGCCCCAGCCAACCCCAGGTGCCCAGCCAAGGAGCCACGGGTGCCCGGCCTCCCCTGCCTAGGCGATTCCCGACGGCCCACGTGCCCTGCCCACCTCCAGCCGACCACCTAGCCACCCCGGGTGCCCGGCCTTTCGGCCCCGGGTTCCCGGCCCGCCTCGCCTGTTGCCAGCCATCGCCCTAGGTGCCCGGGCGATCAACCCCCGGGTGCCCGGCCTCCTCAGCCGCGCCAGCCACTGATCGGTCCGGGTGCCCGAACCTCTTTACCCCGGGTGCACGGACTCGTCTGAGTGTGCCTATGTGCACTTTGGGGTTTTGACCCTTGTACCCCTCTTGTCCCCAATTTCGTCCCTAGACTATAAGTACCCCCCCACCTAGCTCATTTAGAGGATAGCAAAGGATATGACATGATTTAGTTGAGCTTTACTCCTTGTATCTCCTCTTGAGAGAGAGACCTCTCCTATGGAGATCAATACCTCCTATGGAGAAGATCCCTAGTGGATTCAAGACCCCATCTAGGGAAGGATCCCCATCATAGGATCATCAGGACCTCTCTCCTCATAGGACTGGGATGAACTAGTTACCTCTTGTATCCCCTTGTGTTGGATTTGGACCTTTGTATCTCTCTTTGTGTGATTGTATCTAGCACATGTGTGATTGGATCAAGTCTATTTGTGTGTTCCTCTTGTTTTCTCCCTTTGTGTTCTTCTTGATCTTGGGGATTTCCCCTCCAATTCGTGAAAGATCTCCATCTAAGGTTCCACCCTACAACAATATCTAAGTATAGACGTAAGTTAAACAAGTTTTCCTTAAGAAGGATAGCACAAAAGCAACATCGATCGAAAAGGCAAGGCCTCCTGCCTGGGAGCCTCCTAACCACTTCTGGTCATCGGCGGTCTTCACGTAGTAGTAGGCACCGTCGGGGTAGAAGTAGCATTCGGTAGTGGCATCTGGCTCCTGGGATCCACCAGTTGATCGCAACAACCGGAAAGGAAGAAGAAAGAAGGGGGAAAGGGGTAGCAAAGCAACCATGAGTACTCATCCAAAGTACTCGCAAGCATCAGATCTAGACTAAGTATGCATTAGTGTCAAAGGAATGAGTTGTATCTGTGAACTGAACTGTAGAATGCCAGAATAGTGGGGAAGGCCTAGCCTAGCGAAGACTAGCATCTTCAAGCATCTTGCGGAATTCAGAAGAGTACAGAATAGCATATTATAATTAACAAGCATGTTGTAGTTAACGCCTAGAGATCCTTCCTCGACTCCCTACGAGAAAGCAATCCCGGAGCCACCATATCCATCTCATGTCTCGAGTATCCAACTCTAGTTCTAATAGATTGGGATACATCTCCGAGCGTCCATTACCATGGACACAGCTATTCGAATAGATAACTTACATGCAGGGGTGCACCACATTACCCTACACGCTTGATTAACTCTAGCCGGATACACTTTTCTGAGTAATGTCCGGCCTCAGAAGATCAACACGTTGTAGTCCTACCTAGGCTCTGCGGAGAGGTCCCCGTCGGTCTACATCCTAAGTGCTCAGGGGTCTTGGGCCCATCGCCCTTTGCACTCCGGGTCATTGTACGCATGGTGAATATCAATGCCACTTCGGTCCTGAATGGCGTGATCCGATCGTGCCACAATGCTGAATTGGATGTCTCACAAAGCTTCGAGATAAAACGTACGATGTCGAGTACCCATAATTGATCCCACGTGGCGGTTAGTGCATATAGGCAAGTGGCCAACTCAGTTCAAATACCCAAACCCTTAGTTTATTGGGAGCTCGCGGAGACGAGCATAGACTCACGATAATGTGAACCCGTCGCCCCGTCTCGAGGAAATACGACAAGGGCCAGGCCCAACCCTCTCAGTGTGGCGATCTACCGGCCCGACCGTGCCTCGTAATTAACTCGTGGGTGCTCTCCGATCCCGCCCGACTTTCACAGGTATCTCTCGCGGGTACCCCTCGGGATTGACCCGACTTTAACAAAGGTCTAAAGTAAAGCCAGGGTGACCGTGTGTCCATAAAATCAAGGGGGAAGCCCAAGGGATCACCCTCGATGGAATCCACGTGATGTAATCGTCAAGGTCAACTTAGGAGGAATAATCCTCGAGGTTCACACTTGAGGGGTTGCACGACAGAGTTGTTATCAGGAGTGGTGAAGGAGGAATCACGCTCCGTAGACCATGATCGATTAGCTACACCACAGAGATCTCATCAAAAGTGTTATACGAGGTATCACCCTCTGCACTCGATAGTAACTCTGTAGAGTTTTACAACTAAGGGGGTGCGCGGTGATGTGTCGGTCTCTGGTTGTCGATCACGTTGATCGAATCATCAGTCATGAAGCGGGGGCAACAGGGACAAGGTGGGGTCACTGGTGGATCACCAACCAACCTATACTAAGCGGTTTAGGATAAATGGATAGGTAACAATATCAGGTTACAAAAGTAGGTTATGCATCAGAATAGGAGCAAACAATTACAGTAGCAAAATCTAATGCAAGCATGAGATATAATGGAATGGGTGATATAGGAACGATCAAGGGGGTGCTTACCTGGAAGCTCGGCTGAAAGGGAAGAAGGGTCATCGGTGACGTAGTCGATCATAGGGGCAGGATCAGTCTTCGGGTCTAGTGGAGAGAAGAGGGAGAAGAAACAGTGAATACAATGCAAACATATGCATCACTAAGCATGACATGACGATACTCTGTGCTAGGTGTGACCTAACGCGGTACTACACGATATCGGCGAAGGGGAAAAACATCTGGGAATGTTTCCCCGAGGTTTGGCATTTCGGACAGATGAAACGGAGGAGGGCGGTTCCACGTTCGCTATGCTAGGGGCGCGTGACAGGTATGTGGATAGCATATTCGGACTCGTCTTATTTTTTTGAGCAACTTTCATATATAAATTTTTTCCATCTGACTTACGGTTTATTTTATATGAATTTCCAAAGTTTAAATGAATTTCTTGATTTATTAATATTTAATTTAATTCGAAAATAATAAATACTAATTGTTATGGGTACACAGAGAAGTGTACCGAGGGGTGTGTTATTGAGGCTGATAGTGGGCCTGGTCAACTTTTGACTCAGCAGTCAATCGTTGACGGTCAAACTTGAATAATGCACATGGGACCCATATGTCATTGTCTTAGCTAGTTTTAATTTAACTTAACATTTATTCTAACAGCGGGGGCCCACATGAGAGTGTTAGTGGGTTAATTTAATCCTACTTATTTAGTCCTAACTAATATCATTAGTGCATAGGGGAGGTTAGACCTAAATTAATTAACTGGTCGGCTGGCCCCACGTGTCATAGGGTCAGCTCGACCTCTCTGGCACTGCACGCACGGGCACAGGGCGCCGGCGGCCTCACTCAGCAGCGACAGGGGGCGGGGAATAGGGTGAGGCTCCACGGGGCGCTGCCCTCGCAGGCGCGGCCAGTCGGCGGGCGCGGACAGGCGTTGGCGGGGGCGACCAAAGTGGCTAAGGTGGCGGGGTGTGGGGCGGCGAGCAGCACTAGTTGCGGCATCGCGTGCGGAGGCGGTTGGGAGCGACGAGGCGGGGGGCAAAGCCACGGCCGGCAGGCGCGGGGGTAAGCGGCGATGAGCTGCGCGGGGCAAATGGGCTGGCTCACCAGGGGGGCAGGAGCAACGGCGTAGCAGCAGCGACCATAGCAGGCAACAGCAGCGCAGCAACATCAGCAGAGCAGCAGCAACAGGTGTGCGCCCACGGCTGGGAGCAGCAGCCTGTGGCTGTAGGCAAGCGGGCAGGGGCGAGCATGTGCGCTTGGGCGCGGCCGGGAGCGTCAGTTACACAGGGCAGGGGACGCGCAGGGCGCTGTGAGCCTGATGTGCGTGGGCGCGTTCGCTAGCACCGGCCATGGCAACTGAAGCGCGGGAGGGGGCAGCCATCTGATGATAGATCGAAGGGGGAATGTGGTAATTGGAGGTGGGTCTCATTGCGGTGCTCGTCGACGAGTTTGGGAGGTCCGGGAGGTGTCGGTGGTGGTGATCCAGGGTGAGGCAAAGCCAAACATGGTGGTTGATCATGCATGCGGCGATGTAGGGACGATGGCAGTGATGGTCCCCAGCTTGAGCTAAAGGGTAGAGTCGACGTGGACGACGATGGTGGTCCTCCGGGACGTCTCCGTGCGGCGAGGGATTGCTTCAGTGCACGACAACGACGACGACGACGTGGACACGGGCGCGCTCGGACGAGCGGAATAGAGAGGGAGAGGGTGAGCGGGCGAGAGAGAGGGGGAGACGCGAGGCTAGGGTTTGGGCGAGCATGGGGGTTTATAGGCGAGGGGAGGCGTCGGAGCAGCCATGGATGGCCTCGACGGCGTCGGCCGGTGCCGTGGCGGGCATCGGACATGCCCACGATCCCCCCGTAAACAGGGTGGGGGAGGCCTTGGGCCTGGGCCGGCCTAGCGTCCTAGCTGGGCCGAGGCCAAGTGGGGCACGGGGTTTTGTTTTTCTTTCTTTTATTTGTTTTCCTACTTTATTTTCTATTTATTTTAGTTTTAGACAATATCTAAACAACACCTAAATTAGTGTTACTAAATATGCTACGGCCATAAAAAGTTTGGCACTAAACAAAATAGTTTGTAATTATATTATTTATAAAAGGCATATAATTAATTGTTTTAGCCATTGTTTTAATTATTTAAGGGCATTAAAACACCTTATAAAAATGTTGGTTCACCACCACAATTAATTATGGATTATTTGTCACATGATGGACATTTTAGTTTTGACATTTTGAAAACTTTAAACTTTGGCTTTATTTTAAGTTTAAATTCGAACCGGTTTGAATCAATGTGTGGTTTAGTAATAGTAAAAATGATGACATGGCATCATTAGCATGGGATTACTGTAGCTTAATTATCCGGGCGTTACAATTCTCCTCCACTACAAGAAATCCCGTCCCGATATTTTAGGAGGTGGACGAAAACAAAACGGTGTATTCATCACGAAGACGATCATCGCGTTCCCTAGTGGCTTTATCTTCACAAGGATTTGACCATTGAACTTTAAGAAATTTGATAGCCCTCTAACGAGTGCGAGGTTCAGCCTGATCGAGAACGTGGACCAGACAAATACTTCAGACTTTAATGATTGGTGAAGATCTCGCAACGATTACCAAAAGGGAAATGTCATCACAACTTCAATGCAAAAACTGCCGCAATATCAAGGTTATGGACTGGGTAGTTCTTATGGAAAGACACCTTGGAATCCACAAACGACTGGAATGTTTACAATTATCACAATAGCAGAAGCATCCAACGCATCCAAGGAATAAAGCTGTGCTTTGGCATTTCGGACAAGATGTGCATGATAGCTTACTATCTCATTTGAAGGATGTAGTAGATGAACGGTTTTAGTGCCGCAAATGATAGAAGCAGTATGTGATTTCAACTATTCCATTCCTAGACTGAGGTCGATATTGGATGACTTCAAGACAATGGGGGAAACATGGAATTCCAACCCTTTAATCTCAACGGGGATGTTGTGAATAACCATGGTGGTCCGACATTGGCCCGCGGAATGCAGCTTGGAATTCCGGTCAAGTGATGGCGATTCCAACAGGTAAGGAACGCCTGTGGCTGCCCACCATTGAGCAGCGGGACCTTTCAGGTAATAGGCTGCGAAGGTGAAAAAGTTGACAGGGCTATATCAGCAGACTCCATCTCGAAAGTGATGTCACGGAGCCAGTCGTCAGCATCAAGGGGCTGAGTTGAGATGCGGTAGATGATAGTGTTGAGACACGCAAAGTCTTGCAGAGTCACTTGGGCTGGTTGCTGATTCATATTGGGATGCGGAAACTGAGCCATGACTCCTTCCATGAACTAGCGATTCAGCTCAACTGTTGTATCACACCGGCCATGTATTTGGGCGATGGTGGATTGTCGCCACCACAGCCATGACCAGTGGGTCTAACCATCCTACTTAAATGCCACAAGGGGTGGAGCAAGTGTATGGAGTCATTCATGATGTAACTAGAACAATGAGCAAAGGCGCATTATGTACAAAGTTGTAGTCATTGAAGACATACAAATACATATACGGTACCAATTACACACTGTTTGTATGAGTTCGACAAGAGAAACACCCTAGACATACTAGGCGGCATGCATGCACGCAATGCAGGGATACAACAACGAAACATAGCAAAGGCTACATCAATGTCGAAGAAAACCACTCGAGCAAGGAATCTGCAGGGACGATGCAGGGTGCCCTCGATAAGAGGATCCCGTGGTCAGTGAGCATTGTGAAGCAGAACTTGGCCCTCAATTCAAGAAAGGGGTAATGCAAACCTCAGAGACGAGTAGAGACTCATGATCATGTGAACCAGCCAACCTGTCTCGAGGAAATACGGCAAGGGCCAGGCCAGACCCTCTTACCGGGCGGTATACCTGCCTGACTGTGCCACCTAATTATCTCGCGGGTGCTCTCCGGGCCAGCGGGACTTTCACAGGTATCTGTCGCGGCTACCCCTCAGGGCCGACCCGACTTTAACAAAGGTCTAAAGTAAAGCCAATGTAACATGTGTCCATAACATCAAGGGGAAACCCGAGGAATCGCCCTCGATGGAATCCACATGATGTAATCATCAAGGTGAACTTAGGAGGAATCACCATCAAGCTTCACACTTGAGGGGTTGCACGACAAAGTCGTTATGGGGAGTGGTGAAGGAGGAATCACCCTCCGTAGACCATGACCGATTAGTTGCACTAAAGAGATCTCATCAGAAGTGCTATACGAACTATCACCCTCAGCACTCGATAGTAACTCTGCAGAGTCGTACAACTAAGAGGGTGTGCGGTGACGTGTCGGTCTCTGGTCGTCGATCACATTGATCGAGTCATCGGTCAAGAAGCGGGGGCGACATGGACAAGGTGGGTCACTGGTGGATCACCAAACAACCTATACTAAGCAGTTTAGGATAAGCAGGTAGGTAACAATATCAGGTTACAAAAGCTGGCTATGCATCAGAATAGGAGCAAACAATTACAGTAGAAAAATCTAATGCAAGCATTAGAGAGAATGGAATGGGGGATATAGGAATGATCAAGGGGGTGCTTGCCTGGAAACTTAGCTGAAAGGGAAGAATGGTCGTCGGTGACGTAGTCGATCACATGGGCAACATCATTCTCGTGGTCTACCGGAGAGAAGAGGGGGAAGAAACAGTATATACAAAGCAAGTAGATGCATCACTAAGCATGACATGATGATTCGTGATGCTAGGTGTGGCCTAACGCGGTACTATAGGATACTGGTGAAGGGGAAAACAATCAAGAATGTTTCCCCTAAGTTTGGCATTTTGGGCAGATGAACGGAGGGAGATAGCTCCACATTCGCTATGCTAGGGGCGTGTGACATGTATGTGTATAGCATATTTGGATTCATCTTATTTTTCTGAGCAACTTTCATACATAAACTATTTTCATCTGACTTGCGGCTTATTTTATTTGAATTTCCAAAGTTTAAATGAATTTCTGGATTTATTACTATTTAATTTAACTCAAAAATAACAAATACTAATTGCTATGGGTGCACAGAGAAGTGTACCCACGGGTGTGCTATTGAGGCTGATAGTGGGCCTGGTCAACTGTTAACTCAACAGTCAACTGTTGACGGTCAAACGTGAATAGTGCATGTGGGACCCATATGTCATTGTCTCTGCTAGTTTTAATTTAACTTAACATTTTATTATAACAGGGGGCCCACGTGTGAGTGTGAGTGGGTTAATTTAATCCTAGTTATTTAGTCCTAACTAATATCATTAGTGGGGGGTAGACCTAAATTAATTAACTGGCCGGCCGGCCCCATGTGTCATAGGGTCGGTCCGACCTCTCTCGGACGACACGCACGGGCAGGGCGGGGAGCAGGGTCAGGCTCCGAGCGGCGGCGGCCCTGCCAGGCACGGCCAGCCGGTGAGCGCGGGCAGGCTTTGGCGGGGGCGGCCAAAGCAGCGAAGGCGGCGGGTGCAGGGCGGCGAGCAACACTGGGTGAGGCGTCGCACGCATAGGCGGTTGGAAGCGGCGCAGTGGGGGCGAAGCCACGGGCGACGGGCGCGGGGCTAAGCGGCAACGAGCTGCGTGGGGCACGGGGGTGGCTCACCGGTGGGGCCAAGAGCAGCGGCGTAGCAGCAGCAGCTGTAGCATGCAACAGCAGCGCATCAACATCAGCAGAGCAGCAGCAGCATGTGTGCGCGCGCGGCCAGGAGCAGCAGCCTGCAGCTACAAGCAAGCGGGCAGGCGCGCGCGTATGCTCTTCGGCGCGGCCCGGAGCGTTGGGTACGTAGGGCAGGGGGCGCGCAGGGCGCGGTGAGCGTGATGAGAATGGGCGTGTTCGCTAGTGCGGGCCATGGCAACCGAAGTGCCGGAGGGGGCAGCCATAAGACGACAGATCGAAGGGGGAGCGGGGGAATCGGAGGTGGGGCTCACTTCGATGCATGTGGACAATTAGTTATGGATTATTTGTCACATGATGGACATTTTAGTTTTGACATTTTAAAAACTTTAAACTTTGGCTTTATTTAAAGTTTAAATTTTGAATCAATGTGGTGTTTAGCAACAGTAAAAATGATGCATGGCATCATTAGCATGGGACTACTCTAGCTTAATTATTAGGGCATTACGCAAATGCACCCTGATCGCATCATCTGGTGCCCCTACCCAGATGTATGTTGATCCTTCTCCTCATTCCACTACACCACTTTTGGAAGACGAAGAAAGGAAATCCGATGAGCCAATGGCTCAAGAAGTAATTGCTCCACTAAGTTGTGCCCCAAGCGTTTAGAAAGAGGTTGTTGTGCCTCCAACCAAAGGAAATACATTGACAGAAAAGTCCCTAGTGCTCAAAAGCCAGAAAGCTACTGAAGGAGTTCTAGCGAGCAAAAATGATAAACATTCAAGTTCTTCAAAGAAATCTGGAGAAGAGAAATCAAGGACGAATCGTGCTCCTCTCAAGCCTATTGAGGAAGGTGTGCCTGCACCTGATGAAATTCCGACCAGGATTATGGATGAAGAGGAACATCTGAGAAACCCATTGGAAATATTTCCCTTGTTTCCTGTCGAAGATGGCCCGAATGGTCTGCCTTTAACAAGCAGTCTCATCATTCAAAACTTGCATTCTTTGGAACTAGACCATATGATGGAGAAAGAACTTCCTTGTCACCAAGATTCTAGACAAAGGAACATGCCGTGTACTATGTCGCATTCTGTATGGCAAGAAACGCATTTTCCAGCACAAGATTCTGGATTTCAAAGAGGTCGAAAGTCTACCCTGCTTCCATCACACCATCGAGCAGATTGAACAAGTCTTCCTGAAGAGCTTCCTTTGTTTCTATCATGGCTGGAATCGTGAAGTAATTCTTCAGTTCTATGCCACTCTTTATATCTCAGGGAACCTTGCAAATTGCAGTACTTGGATCCTCGAATGGATGACAGGAGAAGAAAAGATCAAATGTTCAGCTGACCAGTTCTTAGCACTATTGAATCTTTCTCAGTGCGAATTGGATGCTACTCACGAACATAGACTACACTATTGGGATGTATCCAAAGGTCAACTTCATATGCTGATGGACCCCAAACTTGTAGCTGATGAATGTACAGAGGCAAATCCAAAGAATATGGCTTATGAGAACAAAGTGTTCTTCTATATCCTCTGCAACTCCCTCATGCCAACAAACAGGCCAGAAACTATTCATGGCATCGTGGCAAATGCTCCTATAGCCACATCTCAGGTATTCGTTTCGACATTCCGGACGTTTTCAGTCGCAACCTGGCATGCGCGGCTGATAACCCTCAAGCTTTGAAGCCATATGCACCTTGGGTCATGTTTGCCATTGAGCATCTTATTGAGGAAACGTTTTTCTGCCCACATATCTCGAAAGTTTATATGCCACCAGTCCGCGACACACTCCGGATTGTGAAGGACATCAGCAAGGGAAGATACCGATTGATGCTACTGTTTCTGCTTCCATGTATGCTTCTGCTCCAAAGGTCAAGAAGGCAAAAGTTGAAAATCCGTCGTGAAGAGATTCCTTCACTGTACTAGATTTATCTTCGCACTCAGCAAACCCTGGAAAGTCATATCAAGCTCAACCGGAAAGTGAAGCTAGAAATGATGACTGCGATAAATTTGCTTCACAATTATGCTCGCTAAGCTCTCCTGCATGAGAAGGAACACAATAAGCACTCCTAGACCCTTCTGCGCAAGCATTATTCTCGCAAACAACTATCTGCCAAGTGTATCGAGAAATAATACGATCATCTGGAGTTGTTTGAAGATCCTCATATCCGAAGGCAAACCCGGTGCTTCCTCAGAGTTCCGCCTCCATTGACCTATTGTTTGTTGAACTAGGTGATGATCCCGAAGCCCATGCTGCATCTCCAACTCTTGCTTCGGCCTCGAACATTGCTCGGTCTGCTTCGCCGAATAGTTCGAGTTCTGATTGTGAGGATTCTTTGGACGAGTAGTTCCTCACATGCATTCTCTTTCCTTTTTGACACTTGTTGACAAAAAAGGGTGAGAAGAACATCGAGTCATAGATAAGGGGGTTATTTGCAGGGTGTTTCCTTTCGCCATTTGCTTTTCTATCGAACTACTTGGTTGTCGTCGAACTCTTTGCTTTCGGAAGTTGGAGCACGGCATGTGGTGTTGGAATACTTGGTCGTCATGTATCGTTAGTAACCCACCCCTGCAATACTATTCACTTCCAATTATCTGTTTGCAGGTGCAATTGAAAGCTTACTTCCTTGCAACCATTATCCTCAATACTTATCTATCGTGTAGGGAAAGTAAAAGCATTTCAAGGAGGATTGGAAATCATGCTTCCCTAGAAGAGATATTTCACTCCTTGAAACTATATGTGTCTTATGTTTAGATATTCTATCATGCATATCTTTCGCTATCTAACTTTGCAGGAGAAGAAAGTTAACTTCACATTAAACTTCTTGCGATTAGAAAGAAAATTATCTCCATATGTCTAGTAAGTTGTTTTTCCTCCCATATCTCCATCGCATCACCCTTGTTGCAGGAAAACTTCGACTGAAGCATATCTACTCCGAGCAATATACATGTGATTCCCTTGCTCTGATTCTCCTCGAGTATCTAACTTGCAGGGTACTTATATCTCATGTGGATACAAACCATGTTCTGAGTGAATCCTAATGGCTTATCCTTTGTCACAAATCATTTCAAAGTATTCACTCTATCTAACAAATCTTTTTCAAAGGTTGTGCGTGACAGGAAATACCTCACACTATCGAGTGCATTAAAAGAGACCACGAATGACATTATATGTCAATATCACTCATATGAAGATTCAACTCGCTACCTTCTGATATATCTCCTATGCATTCTCCAAATAATGCATACCTTTAGGAGGAGCACGTTTTATCTTCGTAATTATCTCTCATATTTCATTATCCTTCGCAATCCATTTCATTGTGTTATCTATCTTTTGCTATGTCATGTTTTGTCAACAATCGTCCAAAAAGGGGGAGATTGTTGGTGCAATATTTGCCCTCTTGTGTTTTGGAGATTGTTGACAGAAACAGGCATGGATTGATTTGTTTGCTAATGCACACAGGGAGAAATAGTCCATGCAGAACCGAAGAGAATGTTGTCTCCGGTGCCAAGTTCGAGCAACTTCACCGAAGAATATTTGTGTTGCAGAGAAGAATGAGCTTCATCTGTTGAAAACATGTAGGCGACAAGATTGATGTGAAGGAGTTAACCCCTCGAGAATTTATTGCTGATGTGAAGCAATTGGTTCAAAGATTCTGTCCAAAGAAAATTGATTGCAATGAATGGAAGTTGAAGACAAAGTGAAGACGTAGTATTCATTTCTTTGTTCTTCTTTCATTCATTTGAGTCATAGGATCTCCATACTATTAAGAGGGGTATAGGTTCTCGAAGCTTAGATCCGCTATGATGCTTAGCCCAAAACCTATGCAAGACTGAGAGAAATCTCTTTATGTTTCGAATGATTACTTGCCAGCAGTAGACGTTGTTCTTCGTGCTGCAGGAGATATCTTTTGAACTCAGGAGTTAACATTACTTGCTCCACAGGGAATGTTAGCGTTGTGCTCAATTTCTAGCCATTGGACTCGTGTTGTTCGGCCATTGGCTGCTCCACATGTCCAATTTGGTCGTTTTCCCTTCAAGAAAGGTTGCGGCTATATATAGACATCCCACTCCAACGTAGCATGTTGGCTGCTCCACTTAAGATTTCTAAGAAGATTGATTGAGCATCCCCTCTCCGAGTGATTTGAGTTTAAGATCCACCGAGAGAGAAAACAAGAGCCAAAACTTAGATAGTGGTTGAGCATCAAGTAGTTCTGAGTTAAGAGTTCTTGTACCTATTACTCTTGAGAGTTGCGCACTCTCTAGACGGATAGGTGTCGGCTCGAGTGTTGAAGAGTTATTGTCTTCACCGAGCAATATCTTCAGCAACCAAGAGTCATTGTGGTTAGCAAAGAGGTATGTCGAAGGTTTGCATATCGTCAACAAGTATCTACCACGAGTGAAATCAACTGGAGTCTGGTCAGCTCCGAGTTGAAGGGGAACAGGGAAAAGAGAGTTTGTCAGGACCCCGATCCTAAGTCACACAGGTCTAGCCTGTAACACATCATATCACTTTGCGGCCTCACGCACGGTATCCCCACGGGTGCCACCTTACCTGGCCCGGGACCGTTTGCGCATTTTGGCACACGTATATGATAATGTCGCTAGCATCCATATGACAGAGAACCCGGGCCAACATGACTAGTTATAAACCAAAAGTGGCGCTAAATTACAGAGACAGGCATACATGACCCAACAATGAACGTGTAGGTCATCAACGTATGAACCCAAGTCGTAGCAAGCTACAAGGACTTCAAGGAACAACGCGTGACATTTCCCCTAAGGGACAGACACAGGAACGAAGAAGGACACATGCCGGCCAGCCTAAGTGTTCCGGAGCAGTAGCAAGCTACCAAGGCTCAGTGGAAGCACTAGGAGACATTTCCCTGTAAGATAGGCTACCAAGGGTAAACAACTAGGTTTCGGATCCCACACATAGCAATACACATTATGCGTACGCATAACATGCAAGTATGTGATGTACAACATGGCATCACAACATAACTCAACAACTCATATAGATAAAGGCCCAGAAGAGGCATCATAGCATTTATTACAAACAGAGGTCATATGACCCATCATACAGAGCATACAGGCAACGGAAGCATAACATGTCTGAGTACAGACAACTACAAATGAAAAAGGCTGAGAAGCCTGACTATCTACAAGACCCTCCCAAGGTACAAGATCGTAGCTGAGGTAACAAGCTAAACATCGAAGTCCACGTGGAAGCACTAGTGAGACTGAAGTCTCTCTACAAAAACATAAATTAAGCAAACGTGAGTACAAAGGTACTCAGCAAGACTTACATCAGAACTAGCTACATATGCATCAGTATCAACAAAGGGGTGGTGGAGTTTGACTGCAGCAAGCCAGCTTTGACTCGGTGGCTATCCTGAACTACGACTGCAAGTAACTCTTTTGAGGTGGCGCACACGAGTCCACATATTCACCAATCAATACACCACTATGGATCCGCTCCCCCCTCCCTACGAGAAGGCCATCCATAGCACTCACGCTTATCTTGCGTGTTTTAGAGTATCCACTTCCACTTGTCTATGAACTGTACAGGTAATCCAGAAGTCCATTTCCGCGGACACGGCTATTCGAATAGATCATATATAACCCTGCATGGGTGTACTTATTCACACACGCTCTCGCCACTTACCGCCATGTACACATCATGTATCTCGGCAACCTTCAAGCGGAAGCCTGGCGAGGGTGTCGGCCACGACCTGACTAACCACACAAGTCTCTAGTCCAGGTTTTTCGCCTATTTGGGTTCCATCCGTGGGGAGATCCGGTCGGGGTGTCGCTCACGGCCCCAAACGATACGTACAGGGTCCCGAGCCACCAAACGGGCGACCGGTACACCGTGCCACATACCTGCCGCGTCACAGCCCACCCCGAGGGTCAGCGCTGCGCACGACCTCTAGTAACTACAAACACCATGAACTAATTACAACTCCTGGACAGAGATCATGTTGATTAATAAGTCGAGAGAGTCAATTAAGGATCCCAATGTGTGGTAGTAGCTGTTTCATGGATCACAAACACGGAACTTAGTTCCTGAGGACGGCTGCAATGAGACAACCCACCATGTACTCCTACATGGCCTCTCATCGCTACCTTTACCAAATCATGTTCACACACTTAGCTCACACACAGTAGGACATGTTCATCACCCTTCCAATTCATCCCCGATGAATCAGACCTGACACAACTCTAAGCAATAGCAGGCATAACCAGAAAGCATGAATGAGTAGGCACAACATGGCTCAAACAACTCCTACTCATACTAGTGGGTTTCAACTATTTACTGTGGCAATGACATGTCATGCAGTGGAAAGGGGTTCAACTACCGCAGCAGGTAACAGTTGAAGCGTTGTTGTCCTAATGCAGTAAAAGAGAGCAAGAGCGAGAGAGTGGGATTGTATCGGAATGCTCAATGGGGTTTTGCTTGCCTGGCACTTCTGAAGATAGCACTGTGTCATCATCAGTGTCATCGGTCACATCGTCGGAACCACGTCTATCGAGAGGGGACAAAAACCGGCAACAGAGAAAGAAACACAATCAATGCAATGCACAATATGATGCATGACCATGACATGGCATTATGCTGTGATTTGAGCTAATGCAACTAGCAGTGATTTAAATGAAGTTGATTTGAACCAAAGGTTCAAATTCAAACTCCATATGTGATTATTCAAATGCCATTTAATTGATTTGACCTGATCAGCAGGTTTAACTTGCTCAAACATGCATGAAAATCCCATAAACAGATTCCTTGAATTTTTATGATCATTTTTCATATATAAATTATTTTCATTGGAGTTATAGATTATTTTCTATGATTTTTTAGAAGTTTTGGCTATTTTCTGAAATAAATAAATCATTTCTGATTTATTTAAAATTCCAGAAAACATTTACTGCATCAGCATGATGTCACTGTGATGTCAGCAGTCAACAGGGCCGGTCCAGGTCAAACCTGACCAGTGGGGCCCGCTTGTCAGTGGCTCTGGGCTGGTTTGGGTGGATGACATGTGGGACCAGTCAACGTTGACTTGACCAAAGTCAAAACTCGCACGTGGGGTCCACAGGATTAGTACTAAACTAAACAGGAAAATTAAACTAATTAATTAAGGCACTGGGGCCCACATGGCAGTGGCACTAGGGCGTGATTACCGGGTGGTTAGGCCCTAATTAAGTGGCCACGTCGGCGATAGGCGTCGGCGACCAAAAACACGGCGGTGGCTCGCTGGAGTTGCCCTTCCGGCCATTTCCGGCGACGGGAGCTCGCGTGACTGGGTTCTACAGACGCGGCTCAGCGTGGCGCATCATTTGGTAGCAGTTGGAGGTGCTGGGGTGGTCGGAAACAACAACGGCAACAAGCGAGGCACTGGCCGGAGCTCTGGTGGGTGCGGGGTTAGCGCTGCGGCTTGCAAACGGGTTGGTTGTCGCGCTAGCGTTGCTCTACGGGACGCTGCGTGTGCAACGGACGCACACGCGGGACCAAATGGTCACCGAGGCTTCGCCGACGACGAGCCCATGCAGTGGCGGCTACGGTAAGCAAGGGGGCGACGGCTACGGCGAGTTACAGGCCACGGGGATAGGGGAACGGCGGAGGAGCTCACTGCAAGGTCGAAGCGCAGCTCAGTCGGCTCGGGGAAGTGCAGCGGTGGCGAATCGACGACGGCGTCCGGCGGAACCGGAGGTTGAGGACGGCGACGATGGCGGCGTTTGTAGCTCCACTATTCCCGCACTGTTACAACTACCACCTCTTTTACATTTTTACCCCTTTCTCCTACGTTGACACCTGTCGGTGACCCCTTTGCATTATAAAAGGAGGCCCATGCACAACGTGGAGGGGGTTCGAAACCTAGGTTACTCTCACGCACGGTGTAGCTGCTTCTTCAAGCTCCCGAGCGTCCCACTCAATACATAACCAAGCAGGAGTAGGGTTTTACGCATCCGTGCGGCCCGAACCTGGGTAAAACTGCCCGCGCGTCTGCCTCGATCTGCTCTTTGTGCTCCCTCCGCCCTCGTACCGCACAGACAAGGGGCTCCGGTCCCATAGGTGTTCGTGGCGGACAGTTTCCCAGTACAGAACAGTGGTCTATACCTACTTTAACAGTGGGGGACAAGGGCATTCAATGCCCGTCGCCGTCGACCTCAAAAGCTCCCGCCTTAGCGTCTCCGTCCGCCACGGCGACGGGTCCATCACCGTGGTGCGCCACCGTGTACCCCAGGCTGCACAGCCGTCCGCCACGCGTCCCTGGTTAGGCCCCAGGGCGACGCGTGGGCCGATGAGCTGGAGCGCGGGCACACAGCGTAGCTTCCCCGGCAAGCGCCTTGCCGGGGCCTTGATCTTGCCGGGCCCGGGAACTTGCCGCTCCCCGGGCCCCTTGCCGGGGCGCGCATAGCGCCGAGGCAATATCTTCTAATCTTCCTGGCAAGCTCCTCTTGCCAGGGTCTTGTGTTAGTGGGACAGCCTTGAGCCTGGTACGGCCTTCCCGGCAAGCTCCTCTTGCCGGGGTCTCGATCTTCTGTCTTGTATACTTTGTTTTTGAATGGTTTAATAGGAGGCAGGAAGGTCTCCGGCGAGCACGCAGTAAACCTTGCCGCGGGAAGCTGCAACTGCCCGTGCACAAGTTGGGGTACTGGGGTACCCCTACCTTAGTACACCGACAGGAGCCCCCGGGCCTGGGCCACACACGGTGCCGAGCGCTGTTGGGCCAGGCCCAAAACAGTGCACGGGCACCCGCGGCCCGCGGCGTGCCGAATCCACTTCCATATCCGCCGCACCCCACGGTAACGGCACGCGTCGATTGCGGCGCCGTGGGATGGGACGTGCCCACGATCTCTTAATGGAAAGGGGGAAACGCCCCCCACTCCCCCATAAAAGCAGAGGCAGCGGGCGCGGTTCCCCTCCCTGTGCTCTCATTACGTCGTCTTCTTCCTGCAAAAGATTCTTCCTTGCGCTCCGCCTCCACAGCTCCGCCGCCGCTTAGCTCTTCGTCCTCTTCCTTCCGCCGCGTCCGCCATGGCCCCAAAGGCCGACAAGGGGAAAGCGGAGAAGTCCAAGAAGGAGAAATCCGAGCAAGCAGCCAAGCTCATTGCTTACCGGAAGCGGAACGTCGTCTTCTCGCCGAGGCTCGGCGTGCAAGAACTCTGGAACAAGTACTACTTGTTCTGGTCCAAGGGCACCGACGCGCATCCCCGCACCCGAGCATACCCGGCCGCCGCCAAGGACAACTATCCCGGCGGGTATTACTTCTTTGCTGCCTTTTTCCACTGTGGCCTCTGCCCTACTTTTTCGAACTTCTTCTGTGATATCATGAATACGTACGGCTTCCATCTGCTTGATTTCACCCCCAACGCCATCCTCACCATGGCCGTTTTCGCACATATGTGCGAAAACTTCATAGGAGTCCACCCCAACGTAGCCCTCTTTAGACACTTTTTCACCCCTAGAGCCGAGGCCGATGCCCCTCTCTCCGGATGTATTTCTTGGGTCTTCCGTCTCGGGAAGAAGGGGTCGTACTTGCCGGGGGAGCTCCGCGGCAAGTGGGAGGAATGGCGAGCTGAGTGGTGTTGGATTGTAGAGGACCAGCCGCAAGCCTTTACTGCGCCGCGCACAACGCCTATCGCGTGCGGCAGAGATTGGAGCGAACTAGACTCCGACGACGTCAAGCTCGACATCGCTCTTGTCCGGATCCTCCGTCTTCGGCTGGCCCGGCTATCAGTTGCCGAGGTGGGCGCAGATTTCCTCCGCCGGCGCATCGCCCCTCTCCAGGACCGGAAGAGGCCGGCCTGGTTGTATGGCGGCCCGGCAGACATCATGAGGCTGCGCCCCGGGCTTAATTTTAACTTCACCACTCTGGAGCTGCGCGGGATGGTACGAGAGCTCTTCAAGTACGACCCGGCGCACCCCGAGTGGTTCAGGACTCCCCGGGAAGTGGTGCCGCTCTGCAACAACGCCGCGAGGGACCGAATCCTTGCCATGATGCCGATGTGCGACTCGCATGGCTTGGACCGCTCGTGGATCGCCCCAAAGCCCATCGACGTCCTCAACTTCTACGACAACCTCGTCGAGGTGGCGAGTAACAAGGAGGACCTCAAGCTGCATACGCGGGACACCACCGACCAGGAAATCGCCTACATAGCTTCTCGGGCTGAGGAGGCCGCCGCAGCCGCGGCGGCAGGAGTCTTCGGGTTTTCGCCGGAGGAGGCGGAGGCCGAGGAGGCGTCCACCCAGGCGGAAGAGGCGGAGATCCGGCGGTTGCTGAACCTCCCACCCGACGCGCTCACCGGGGTCCCCTCGTTGAGGCACTCCGGGATCCATGGGATCGCGACGGAGGCCGCGGCAAGGGAGGGAACCGCCGGAGGAAGCAGAGGCGCCGCGAGGGGCGGAGGCGCCAAGGGGAAGAGGGCCGCAGCGCTGGATGCTGGGCCCAGCGAGCCGGCCGAGGCAGAGGAGGAGGAGGAGGAGGAGGCCGAAGATTCCGGCGGATCTACGGAATTATACGCCGACGACCTCTCCTCGTCGGAGAGCTCCCCGCCCCCGGCAAGCCCGAAGGAGTCCCCGGCAAAGCGCCTCCGCAAGGCGGCGACGGGGGAAAGGGCACAGGCGCCCCGGCAACAGCCACCTCGGCGGGCGGCTCCCCGGGGGAGTCAAGCCGCGCCAAGGCCGTCAGGCGCACCAGCCGCAGCAGAGGCGGGCCGGGCGCGGACCACGACGGAGGCGCCCCGCAGGCCGGCAGCGAGCCGGCAGGGGTCTTCTCGGAGCGGAGCAGCGGCTCCGCCCGCCCCCCGGGCGCCGGCAGCCACAGGGGCTGGGTCTTCGCAGCCCCCAGCCCCGGTGAGCACCAAGCGCGCGAGGGAGTCTTCGCCTCCCGCTCCTCGCGTCGACGCGCCCACGGTGGAGTATGACTTCTCCGCCCTGAGCGAGGACGACGAGGAAGACCAGGAGTAAGGATCCGTGATTCTTCATCTTCTTAATTCTTGTCTTGAGCTTCTGTTGATGCTAACTCTGTCTTCTGTTCTGGTTTCAGGACCCTGGCCCATCGCGCCGCGAAGAAGGCCAAGGCGCCCGAGGCCGAGGTCGCGGAGGACTCGGCAGCGGCGGCAACGGAGGGCGCGCCGGAGCCGAGCCTGCCGGACTCTGGCACTGCTCCGATGAGCAGCCCCCAGCGCAGCCCGCAGCGCAGCCCCCAGCGTAAGTCTGGGGTTCTTCCTTTTTGCTTGTCGGGGTACGTCTGAGGCTTTTGACTTTATCTTCATATTTTGACATCTCTTGTCTTATTCTGTGCAGAGGAGGAGCCGCAGCGGGAAGAGCGTCCGGAGACCACCGCCGAGGAGCTGCAGGCACCGCCATCCCCGCCAAGGCAGGACTCTCCGGCAAGGGAGAGTGCTCCGTCAAGGGCGGGTACTCCGCCAAGGCAGAGTACCCCGCCAAGGACGAGCAGCCCGGCAAGGGCGGCCACCCCGCCAAGGCCAAGTTCCCCGGCGAGGGCGACTACTCCGACGAGGCCGAGCTCTCCGGCGAGGGAGCCCGTCGCTGAGGACGCCCGCCAAGGTAACCTTTGTAACTTGTCTTCTTGGCTTGTCTCTTTTTTTGGATATTTGCTTGAGTCTTGAATTTCTTTGTCTTCTTCTTCTTTCTAGATCTTCCTCCTCCTGCGCCTATGGAGACGGAGGTAATCATCCTCGAGGAGGAGGACGCGCAGGGCGGTGGCGGCGACGCTCCAGTCGTCGAGGAGGTGGGCGAGGCCGCCGAGCCGGCCGCGCAAGAGACTGCTCCGGCTGCGGACGCAGCGGCCGGGGAGGGAGACGGTGGCCGCACCGCCGACCCGGAGGTGGCGGGAGCATCGGATGCTGCGCCGGCCACCGGTCCCTCCACCGGCGAGGAGCAAAGGTTTTATCTCGAGGCCCCCAATGGTGTCTTCATCCAGATGCCGTGGGGGTCTTCGTCGCGAGCTCCTGCGGAGGGCGAGGCGTTCGACGGAGAGGTCCTCGCCTCCGCAGGCCTGAAGATAGTCCAGGCGCCCGGTGGAGGTGAGGGGCCCGAGGAGGAGCGATTGCTTCATCAGCTCCTGGCCCTTTACCGGGCCAGGCAAGCAAAGCTCGTTTCCCGGGAGGCTCTTGCCGCCAAGGCCGCGGCGGAGATGGAGAAGCGTGCGGCGGAGCTCAGCGCCGCCAACCAGGCTGCTCTCCGCCAGGTGGCGGAGGAGCGAGAGCGTCTCGCCGGCGAGTACCAAGAGTGGGTACTCGAGAGGGCCGAAGCCGATGAACAGCAGCGCCTCGCCGGGGTGGAGATGTCCCGGCGAGAGGGAGAGCTCGCGCAGCGGAAGGTGGATCTGGATTCTCATGAAGAAGACCTTGCCGCTCGCGAGGCTGCCCTTGGCGGGGAGCTGAAAGAGGCGAAGGCCGCCGCGGCTGCCGCGGAGGACGCCAAGAAAGAGCTCGCCGCCAAGGTTGAACAACTGGAGAAGGCGATGAAGGTGAGCGCCGAGAAGGTTGCCGCGCTCATCCTGGAGCGCGAGAAGGATGCTCACACCAACTCAGAGCTCCAGGTGAGTTTGTCCCAGAGGGGTGACGAGCTGAAGGCCGCCAAGGATTCCATTGAAGACTTGGAGCTGAAGGTCACCACCCTGAAGGAATCGCTTGATGCTGCCCGGGCCCAGGAGACCAAGCTGAGGGATGAGCTCCGCAAGGAGCGAACCTTGATGGAGAGCGTCAACAAGGCCTCCGAGCTCTTCCGGCAGACTATCGAGGTGTGGACCGAAGAGCTGGTTTCTTCTGCGTCCAACATTGACCAGGAGTTGCTTGCTTTGAAGGTTGAACATCTTATCTACTCGCCGGATCCAGACCTCCCGCACAGCGCCAAGCTCAGCCTCTTCTTCAGAGGCGTCGCTCCAGCCCTTGCAGGTCTCCGGAACCGCATCCCCGCGCAGCTGGCCGAGGAGTCGCGCCGGCTCTGCGCGGGAACTCTGGAGCGGGTCTTGACGAAGATCGTGTACCGCAACCCGGGGATTAATCTCACAAACGTTCTTCGCACCCTGCCAGCAGATGCAGACACGGAGGCCCTGAAGGAGCAGGTCGGCCACATCATCGCCAAGGTGGCAAGGCTTGGCAGGAAGGAAGGCGACCGCGTAGACTAGGGCCCCATTTATCTTTATCTTTTTATTGCTGCATATTATGTTATGAACTCATTAGTCCATTGCGACAAGCTATCCTTGTAAGATATTTGCTTTACTTCAATCAATCAGTGCAACGTTATCTTCCTTGTTCCAATCTTTGACTTTGTATGTTTTTCACCCTACGCTCCCGGGGAGCTTGCCGGCAATGGGCCCTTGCCGCGAGCGCTGAGTGCTGGACTCTGAGCAGCCTGCTGGCCAAGGTCCTCGCCGGCAAGCAACCTTGCCGCAGCTGGTCGCAACGCACTTAGCTTGCTGAGTGTACTCGGAAACGAGGCAAGGGCGCGACACTTGTCGCAGCTCACTTAAATCGTTGAGTGGACTCGAAAACAAGATAAGGGTGCGGCAAGCTACGGGTAGGTTCCTCCGCGCATAGGTTTTCCATACGAAGTGTGATCGTTCAAGGAAGACAACCAAAATTTAAAATTTGAACTGGTCAAATTCTAACAACTTATCTTTCATATGCTGCTTGCTTATGTTGCTTGCTTTTCGGTAAGGCTCTTCTTACTTGAACAGCACTTAGTTCCTCCTCCACCTCCTTCCCCCCCGGCAAACTTGTGTGCGAGGAACGTTCCTTCTGCTTAAGAGAAAAGGAAAAGGAGAGGGAAACAAGCATATTGCCTTTCGACGTAATGGAGCTTACCGTATGCCTGAGTGTTGCATCAAGTGCCAAACAAAACATGCAAATAGCAAAGAGAAGCATGCAAAAGGCAATCGATGCGAAAACACGAAATCTTTACTGACGCACGGGGTCTGCGCCCGGCTTTGTACAAAGGGTTACATGCAACAGCGGCAAGGCTTGTACAAAAGGTGGTTGCCGGAGCGGATCACGGCAACCGCGCCTTAGGGGTGAAACTTGCGAAGATGCTCTATGTTCCAGGAGTTGCTCACCGGTAAGCCTTCTTCGGTCTCGAGGCGGACAGCGCCGGGCCTCGTAACTTGTCTCACCCGATAAGGGCCTTCCCACTTCGGCGTCAACTTGTTGGAATTCTTGGCGGACTGAACACGCCAAAGAACAAGGTCGCCTTCCTCGAGACTCCTGGCCTTAACCTTGCGGCTATGGTAGCGGCGCAAAGCTTGCTGGTATCGAGCAGCTCGTACAGCAGCCTGGAGACGTCCCTCCTCAAGGAGCAATGCGTCATCTTGCCGCAGTTGCTCTTGCTCGAGCTCATCATAAGCGAGTACTCGAGGAGATCCGTATACGAGTTCCGTGGGGAGAACTGCCTCTGCTCCATAGACTAGAGCAAAAGGTGTCTGTCCGGTGGCTCGACTTGGTGTCGTTCTGATTGACCAAAGAGCCGCCGGGAGCTCCTCTATCCAATTCCTTCCGCACTTGCGCAGCCTGTCAAAGGTCCTTGTCTTGAGTCCGCGCAGCACTTCAGCATTTGCCCTCTCCGCCTGGCCGTTGCTCCTCGGGTGAGCAACAGAAGCGAAACAGACCTTGGCGCCAAGGTCTTGGACGTACTGCATGAAGGTGCGACTAGTGAATTGCGTACCGTTGTCGGTGATGATCCTGTTAGGGATCCCGAAACGGCAAACAATCGACCTGAAGAACCTGACTGCTGACTGTGCTGTCACCTTTCTCACTGGCTCCACTTCTGGCCACTTTGTGAACTTGTCGATTGCAACGTACAAGTACTCAAAGCCCCCGACAGCACGAGGGAAAGGGCCGAGGATATCGAGCCCCCAGACCGAGAAGGGCCATGACAAAGGGATTGTTTGGAGAGCTTGAGCTGGCTGATGAATTTGCTTTGCATGGAACTGGCACGCTTCACATTTGGTTACTAGTGCAGTTGCATCTTGGAGGGCTTCTTGCCAAAAGAACCCTTGCCGGAAAGCTTTCCCGGCAAGCGCCCTTGCGCCAATGTGGTGGCCGCATATGCCTCCGTGTATTTCTGCCAACAGCTTCTGTCCATCTTCTCTGGAGATGCATTTCAACCTGACACCATTGAGTCTTCTTCTGTACAGCTCGTTATCCACAAACTGATACATACTTGACTGCCTGGTTATCTTCTCTATCTCTTGAGGGTCGTCGGGAAGTTCTCCAGTTTGTAGAAAACGGACGATCTGCTGTGCCCATGCCGGAGCCCGGGGCTCGACGGCAAGGACTAAAGGCTCGAGGGCCGCTGCGGGAACCTCAGCTTCTACGGCAAAGACCTCTGGTCCTGTCGGAGCTGACGGTCCCCCGGCAAGCTCGCCGGGGCGAGGCTTGTCGGGAACACTTGCTTCAACTGCACAAGCCCGAGGGCTCGCAGGAGCAAACTGTTCCTCAGCGTTGTTGTTGATCCTGGGAACTTTGGCGGCGGGTTCAGGAAGATCCGCCGGCAAGTAGTCGCCGGAGACCAACTTTCTCTTCTTGGACTGCCCAATTGATGGTGTAACTGATGGTTGAGTCAGCTTGAGCAAAAAGGTCCCTGGTTCCACAGGTAACTTCATCGCGGCGCACTTTGAAAGGCCGTCTGCAATCTCATTTTGGGCTCTTGGGACGTGCTCCATCTGCAAACCTTCAAAGTGCTCTTCAAGCTTTCTCACTTCATCGACATATGCTTCCATCAAAGGACTCTGGTAGCTTTTGTTAACTTGTCGGACCACCAACTGAGAATCTCCCCGAACAATCAGCTTCCTGATCCCAAGTTCGGCCGCAATCCTGAGGCCGGCAAGCAAGCCTTCATATTCTGCAGTGTTGTTTGTCGCTTGCTCCCTGGGAAAGTGCATCTGGATGACGTATTTGAGGTGCTCTCCG
Source organism: Secale cereale (assembly GCA_902687465.1). Lineage (NCBI taxonomy): Eukaryota > Viridiplantae > Streptophyta > Magnoliopsida > Poales > Poaceae > Secale > Secale cereale. The sequence goes on from LR738710.1 coordinate 460,933,977, forward strand.
GTGGGCGCGATGAGTACCACGCCGGCGCCGGCGCCTTGCAGCGAGAAGGCACCGTCAAAATACATTACCCATTCACTTGTCGCTTCTTGCACGGGTACGCTCGTTTCTTGAACTTCTTCTTCTGGCGTTGGGGTCCACTCAGCGATGAATTCTGCCAAAGCTCGGCTCTGTATGGTTGAAGTACTTTCAAACTTGAGTCCAAAGCTTGACAGCTCCAGTGCCCACTCGACGATCCTGCCTGTTGCCTCTGGATTGTGCAATATCCTCTTCAACGGAAAGCGAGTGACCACCGTTATCTCATGGGCTTGGAAGTAGTGGCGCAGCTTCCTCGAGGCCATGAGGAGGCCGAAAAGCAATTTTTGCACACCAGAGTATCTTGATCTTGCTCCCTGGAGAAGGGAACTTACAAAATACACTGGGCGCTGCACCATCTTCTTCCGCACCTCTCCTTGTTCCTGCGCAGAGTCTTCCTTGTCGGGGCCAGAGCTTGTCGGGACAGCCCCCTGCTTGTCGCTAGATTCGCTTGCCGGTGATGCTGACTCCTCGTCGGACTCCCTCTCCGCTACTAACGCAGCACTAACCACCTGGTTGGTTGCCGCTAAGTATAGCAACAACTTTTCCTGTGGTTTAGGTGCGACAAGTGTAGGAGTGGAGGACAGGTACCGTTTCAAATCCTGCAACGCCGCCTCCGCTTCCGGAGTCCACTTCATGGGACCTGCCTTCTTCAAGATTTTGAAGAAAGGTAGGGCGCGTTCTGCGGATTTTGAAATGAACCTACTGAGGGCAGCAACGCAACCTGCAAGTCTTCTGACATCCTTGACGCGCTTCGGGGCTCCTATCTGCTCGATGGCCTTGATCTTGTCGGGGTTGGCCTCAATCCCCCTCTGTGATACAAAGAACCCGAGAAGCTTGCCGGAGGGAACTCCAAAGACGCACTTCTCGGGGTTCAGCTTGAGCTGTATCCTGCGCAGGTTCTGAAACGTTTCTTCCAAGTCTTGAATCAGTGTTTCTTTGCTCTTGCTTTTCACCACGATGTCATCCATGTAGGCTTCTACATTCCTGTGGATCTGTGGCTCAAAAGCAGTGTACACTACCCTTGCAAAAGTTGAGCCTGCATTCTTCAGTCCAAATGGCATGCGGATAAAGCAATAGGTGCCACATGGAGTGATAAATGCAGTCTTCTCTTCATCTTCCTTGGCCATGAAAATCTGATGATAGCCTGAGTATGCATCAAGAAAACAGAGTAGCTCACATCCGGCGGTGGAGTCAACGATCTGGTCAATGCGCGGCAAAGGGAAAGGATCCTTGGGACATGCTTTATTGACATCAGTGAAGTCTATACACAGTCTCCACTTCCCGTTGGCCTTGCGCACGACGACTGGGTTTGCCAGCCACGTCGGATGGATCACACCTCTAACTAGGCCTGCTGCCTCTAGTTTCTTGATCTCCTCATTGATGAACTCTTGGCGCTCCACGGCTTGCTTCCTCACTTTTTGCTTGATGGGCCGCGCATGAGGACAGACAGCAAGCTTGTGCTCAATCACCTTCCTGGGAACACCGGGGATGTCAGATGGTTGCCAAGCAAACACATCGACATTCGCCCGCAGGAAGGCGACGAGCGCGCTTTCCTATTTGCTGTCAAGGGCGGCACTGATGGTGAAGGTACCACCAGTGCCATCCTCCTTTGCGGACACTTTCTTGGTTGCCGGAGGAGCAGCCATTCCTTTCTTGCTCTTGCCGGTGGAGCTCGATGGAACGTCCTCGACGGCAGCGCAGCACTCCGAAGAGGTGCGGTTGCCGGAGTGGGTCCCAGAGCATTTGCCGGACTTGGTCTTCGTCTTCTTCCCCCCGGGAGCTTCAGCGGCAAGAGTATCCTTCTCGGCCGCAGCTGCCGCATCCCGGTAAATCTTGTCGGCGCAGATAAGCGCATCCTTCTTGTCGCTGTGGACAGTGATGACGCTTATCGGCCCCGGCATCTTCAGCACGTTGTAGGCGTAGTGGGAAGCTGCCATGAACTTGGCGAGGGCGGGACGGCCGAGTATTCCATTGTAGGGCAATGGAATATCAGCAACGTCAAAAGTGATGCGCTCAGTCCTGAAGTTGAGCTCCCCGCCAAAGGTCACCGGCAGAGTAATCTTTCCCTTGGGCTTGCTCCTTCCCGGGTTGATTCCTTGGAATGAACCGGTCTCTTCGAGCTCGCCGTCTTGAATCTGGAGTTTCTTGATCACAGCAGAGGAGATCAAGTTCAGCCCGGCCCCGCCGTCAACCAACATTTTGGTGACCTTGAGGTTGCGGATGGTGGGGGAAACCAGCATCGGCAAGCACCCGACCGCCGTGGTGCGGTCAGGGTGATCCTCAAGGTCAAAAATGATGGGCGTGCTGGACCATTTGAGGAGCCTGCGCGACTCCACGGGTGGCTCCGCTGCATTGACCTCACGCACCCACTGTTTCAGCTGGCGGTGGGAGGTGTGCAGGGAGGCGCCACCGTCGACGCACAGGACCTCCGTGGCCTTCTGGAACTCCTGCTCGCTGTTCTCGTCGTCCTCCATGTCTTCATCGTCGTCTTCGTCGTTGTCGCGGCCCCGGGGAGGTCGATCTCCTTGCCGCTGCTTTGCCTTGCCGCGGCGTCCTCCCCGGCCATTGAACGGCCGCTTCTTGCTGGGCTCTTCCCCGCCACCTTGGGCCTTCTCCTTGTCGCGCCTCTCGTACTCAGCTTTTTGCTGCTCGACGAGGTACTCGACGCGCTTGCAGTTGGAGAGGTCGTGACCCTTGGTACGGTGAATCTTACAGTATTGCTTGTCGGAGCTACCCGGCTTGTCGGCCGCCGCCGCAGGGGCAGGCTCCTTGCCGGAGCCGCCAGCCTGCGCTTGCTTGGCGGGGGGCTCCTTGCCGGACTTCTCGACGGCAAGCACTTCCTTCTTGCCCTTCTTCCTGTTGTTCCGCCGCCGGCTCTTCTTTGCCGGGGCGGCGTCGTCGCTGTCGCTTCCCCCTGCGCCAGCATCCTCCCCGGGGAGTTTCCTCCCCTCTTCTGCACGGGCGCACTTGTCAGCAAGAGCGTAAAGCTCGCTGACGTCCCTGATCTTGGTCATCGCCATCTCCTCACGCATGCGGCGGTTACGCACGTTCTGATGGAACGCGCTGATAACCGCGGCAGGGTGAACGTCTGGGATGTTGTGCTGTACCCGGCTGAAGCGTTGGATATACTTGCGCAGGGGTTCGCCTTCCTTCTGGGCCAAAATGTGGAGATCGCTCTCCTGGCCATGGGGTTTGTGGCCGCCGGTGAAGGCGCCAACAAACTGATGGCAGAGGTCGGCCCAAGAAGAGATAGAGCCTTCCGGCAAGTGCATGAGCCACGAACGGACGTTCGGTTTCAGCACGAGCGGGAAGTAGTTGGCTAGGATCTTCTCGTCGCGCCCCCGGCAGCTTGCACTGCGATAGTGTAGACGCTGAGAAACTCCGAGGGGTGCGTCTTGCCGTCGTACTTCTCCGGTACGTCGGGCTTAAAGTTCTTCATGCTGGGCCACTGGACGCGCCGCAGCTCGCGGGTGAACGCAGGGCAGCCTGCCGCGTACGGCAAGTCGCCTGGTTCACCGGGCGCGGGTGCGTCGACAGTGTTCCCAGCTCTCTTGTCGGATTGTCGCCGAGCTTCTCGGCGGCGCTCGATCGTGGTCCGAGCGTCTTCATCTCGCCGGTCGTCGAGGACCTGGCGCTGATCCCGACGGGCCCGCGGGTCTGACGAGGCTGTGGAGCCGTCGTCGGGGTTGTTCCGGCGGGGCGGCGTCTTCTGCTTCTGCGGCGGGGAGTGCACGCTTGTCGCACCCCCGGCAGTCTTGTCGCCGATAGCCTTCGTCTTCTCAGCCTGCCGCGGCCGCGAGGCCGACGGCTGCTGCGGAGAGTCGTTGTTAGCGAAGTCTATCAGGCTCCGGATAGTGGCCCTCCATTCTTCGGCCTTGTCGGCCGCCGGAGGAAAATCAAGAAGCAGCTGCGCCCTTGCGAGCGCTTCTGCCGGAGTAGTGGGGAACGCGGGCGAGCGGTGCGAGGAGCGGGATACGCTCGGACTTCTAACGACGTTAGAAGGAGCGGGGTCCCGCGCCGGCGCCTTCGCTTTGCTTGTGCCCGGACGGGGGTCCGGGGCGTCCCGCGAACCTCCAGTTTGGCCTTGTCCCAGCAGGCGGATACCACCTCCCGTGGTATGGCGCTGCGGGGTCGTCGTATGCTGTGATGGACGCGGCGCGTCCACGGAGACCGAGGTCCGGTCGTCCGTCTTGTTCTTGGATCTGGTGGCACCGTGAGTGTCCTCGCCGGCGACCACCCTTCCGACGGCGTCTCCCCCGCCCACCGTCGGCTCTGGTGGCGGCGGGTGAGACGCAGACGGGCCTCCGACCTCCGAAGGCTTCTTCTTCGGGGCCATGGAGTTGTTGCTGATGAAGTTGCTGATGAAACTGGAGAGGTTGATGAAGAATGCGCCCGCGCGAAAGCCGGATCAGGTTCGCACAACCTCGACGCCCCCTACCTGGCGCGCCAAAGATGTCGGGGGAAACTGTCCGCCACGAACACCTATGGGACCGGAGCCCCTTGTCTGTGCGGTACGAGGGCGGAGGGAGCACAAAGAGCAGATCGAGGCAGACGCGCGGGCAGTTTTACCCAGGTTCGGGCCGCACGGATGCGTAAAACCCTACTCCTGCTTGGTTATGTATTGAGTGGGACGCTCGGGAGCTTGAAGAAGCAGCTACACCGTGCGTGAGAGTAACCTAGGTTTCGAACCCCCTCCACGTTGTGCATGGGCCTCCTTTTATAATGCAAAGGGGTCACCGACAGGTGTCAACGTAGGAGAAAGGGGTAAAAATGTAAAAGAGGTGGTAGTTGTAACAGTGCGGGAATAGTGGAGCTACAGTACAGAACAGTGGTCTATACCTACTTTAACAGTGGGGGACAAGGGCATTCAATGCCCGTCGCCGTCGACCTCAAAAGCTCCCGCCTTAGCGTCTCCGTCCGCCACGGCGACGGGTCCATCACCGTGGTGCGCCACCGTGTACCCCAGGCTGCACAGCCGTCCGCCACGCGTCCCTGGTTAGGCCCCAGGGCGACGCGTGGGCCGATGAGCTGGAGCGCGGGCACACAGCGTAGCTTCCCCGGCAAGCGCCTTGCCGGGGCCTTGATCTTGCCGGGCCCGGGAACTTGCCGCTCCCCGGGCCCCTTGCCGGGGCGCGCATAGCGCCGAGGCAATATCTTCTAATCTTCCTGGCAAGCTCCTCTTGCCAGGGTCTTGCGTTAGTGGGACAGCCTTGAGCCTGGTACGGCCTTCCCGGCAAGCTCCTCTTGCCGGGGTCTCGATCTTCTGTCTTGTATACTTTGTTTTTGAATGGTTTAATAGGAGGCAGGAAGGTCTCCGGCGAGCACGCAGTAAACCTTGCCGCGGGAAGCTGCAACTGCCCGTGCACAAGTTGGGGTACTGGGGTACCCCTACCTTAGTACACCGACAGCGTTGCAGGCACTCCCACGGTGCGTTGCTCGGCGAGGATGAAGAGGAGGACGGCGCGGAGCTCGTGGTCACGACAGTGGGGCGAGGCGGTGGTTGTGGCCACGACGGCGCACGGCGGCGCTCTCTGACGCGTTCGGGTCCGGGCGGGAGATAGAGCAGGGGAGGGGAAAGAACATGGGGTGAGTGAGAGAGGGACCAGGGAGTTGCGTGGAGATGCCAGAGACGTCCAGGGCGAAGCGGCAAGCAGGAGGTGGCTGTCGGTGGCCGTGCGCGTGCTGGCGCACCGCGGGCACACGCCCTTGTGCCTTCTGGCACGAGGTTGAAGGAGGCGATGCTGGGCTGGGCCTCTACAGAAGTGGGCTCGGCCAACAGTGCTGGGCCGCCAGGCTGAACAGGTAAACGGCCCAGGTAGTTTCCTCTCTCTCTCTATGTTTTCTATTTTAATTATTTTTTTCTATTTTTTGATATTTTTTTTGTCTTTAGTAAAAATGCTAGAGCATTTCCAAAATTCATGAAACTAAGCATGGCTACTGTTTAGAATAAAACCAACAGTAAACATTTTAGTTTATGATTATTTGAGCATTTAAAATACTTTAAAGCATTTAAATGCCCAAATGCAAATAGAGTATGATTTAATTCAGAGCCCAAATATGTCATGGAAAAATGTGCATCACCTCTGGCTACTGTTAACAGTATTTTCCATAAATGATGAACATTTTTGAAAGCCATTTGGATTTACTAAAAATATTTTAGGTGAACCTAGTGAATTCCTTTGATGCTAGGGTTTAGGCAAACCCCATTTCAACTTTCTGTGAGAAGTAAACATGATGCATCACCAAAGGCTAGTACTAGTGCAAAGCCAGAAGCTAGGGATGTGACAACTCACCCCCACTAAACAAGAATCTCGTCCCAAGATTCAAGACGTGAGGTAAGAAGACAGAGGGGACACAAAGCTAACATGATCTTCATGATCCAAGTGTCCTTCATATGAATGTTGATTGCTTGCATCATGTTGATCCTGGCATCCTTGCTTTCGAGATCTTTGTCTAACACAGTGACGACGAAAGAAATTCTACAAAATTGATCTTTTGAAAGATCAACAACTCAATATCAACTCATGGAGCGAGACGTTGAAACATCTCTTGAGCTGAGACATGGAACACACATCCAGAGGGATGGAGTGAAACAAATGCTGAAGATTCACTTGGCAGGCAATAATTCCACACCTAAGAAGATGGTGATCGATACCACCAGACGGGGCACCTTAGAGAAGGTGACTCGTAGAATTATCCCCTTAAGTAGCAAAAAGAATTACTTTTGATATAGAGATCATTGAAATTCTCTATACCAGCCTAAGGTAATCACAAACGATCGTTTGACGGAGTCCGAAAGAATGACACTCTCGGAACAAAATGGATGATGTGGATTACCTTGTTGAAGACAACACAAGGGATGATTTTGATTATCATCGGAAATGGATGAGACCCATGGTAGGACCACTTTTGAAGATAATCCTGAACAGCAGTTGCTGAGAAGGGCAACCGATGGAAAGTTGGCACGATGGTGGTGCAAGCTGGGAACAAAATGCAAATGCTCGGAATGATTCTGGTAACTGGGAAGAAACCCAACAGTAGAGAGTGAATCTACTCTTTGAGAGGTTATAGCATAACCGAAGAGACTAGGAGCAATCCCAGTTAGTGATGATGGTAACACCTAGTGCTTGTGCGTGCTCTCAAGAACTTGAGCATTCCCATATTCATCGAGGTTTTACCAATATCCGTGTCAAGGATCCTGGCAACACAACATACTACCATGATGAATAATGATGGATAGTGCACATGCAAAGGAAGATAACACTTTCTCAGAGTTCACCTTAGCGGAGTCAAGGGGCAAAATCTGGATGATCGACCGAGAGACATTTAGCACTCCGCTTCTAATGTTCTCCTTGATGTGCTAGCGCCACCCATTTATTAGAATGGTTTGGTACCTAGAACGTCAAGTAAAAGGTCGGACTTCAGGAGCACAAAAATCCATAAGGAACAACTAGGGAGTAAATCCTACGAAATCCTTATGGGGAGGTGGCCAACTTCTGCAATCAAGATTCTACAACAATAGGTCTTCCGGCTTGGTGTGTTGGCCACGACATCCACTTTACCGGTTATCGAGAGACCAATATTATAGTTCTTGGGAAATGCTCCAACCATCATATCTGCCTGAGATTCAGTTCTTGTTGGTGTCAGGACATTCCAGACTCATCGACTCTAGAAAGAAAAATGAAAGTTTACAACACAAATCGACGAGATGGCGTTGTGAGATTCTCGGGGAGTGAACTACGATAGCAAGCTCCAAAACATGAGCTGGTTCTGCTACATACATGTGAACACGTTGTCCAAGACAAGCATGACCACATGTTAGTCTTATAACGAAACACTACTGAGTTCAGGGGGAACCATCATTGCGGATAACGAAGTCCTTGATTAAGCACGGGTTTGCTCTTAAGAAGGAACCTCTTCTTCTTGAACAATTCAATCAGTGGCTTGGTGTAATGCCCAGGATGGGATTATACCTCCTATGTGTCGAGGCACGACTTAAAGGTATAAGCCCATTCTAGAATGATCTCAAGTTTGTTATCTTTGCACGACTCATGTAAAAATAGGGATGAAATTGCAAAAGGATAGTTGGCTTACACTCGCCACGTCACACAATACATTACATAAGCAAATCATCAACCAAAACATCACAACCCGACTATGGGCGAAGATCCAAAAGAAAGATATCAAATACATAAAGCCACAGGTCCGAATCGCCCCTAGTAGAAACCACTACTGATCGTCGAAAACGTCACACACATACGGCCAAACTCTTCATCGAGCTCCCAAAGAAGTTCTGAACCAACTCCTGCATTGATCTCAACGGTACCTGCATCTGGTGTTGTAGTATCTGTGAGCCACGAGGACTCAGCAATCCCATAACCATGGGTATCAAGACTAACAAAGCTTTATGGGTATGGAAGAGGATAGTGGTGAGGTTGCAGCAGCGGCTAAGCATAATATGGTGGCTAGCTTACGAGTACAAGAATAAGATGAGCATCTACGCAAACGGTCGCAAACTAGTACTGATCGCTAAAGATCCTGAACTACCTACGAGTCAAACATAACCCCACCGTGTTCTCTTCTCAAAGTGAAAAGAGACAGTCACGGTTACTCACACAGTTGTGTGTTTTACTTCGGATCCTCTCACAAGTTTTCTACAACCGGACATTACCAAATTCCAATCTGCCACATAACCGCGGGCACGGATTTTGAAAGATCATAACCCTGCAGGGGTGTCCCAACTTAGCCCATCACAAGCTCTCACGATCAGCTGAAGTGATAAATATAATATCATCACCCCTTATCTTAGGGAAATCCGATCAGGCTCGGCATTCCTGGTGCACATGACATTTCGACGATGGTAAAACAAGTCCAGCAAGACCTCCCGGTGTGTCGACACCCTGATAGTAGCCACGCGTATCTCGTCTCAGGCCACGACCGGATGGGTGATCCTACGAGTAAAACCAATCCTCAAGTTTCCCCGTGGTGGCCCCGCATAACCCCCGTTTGGGACCAACACCATCAGCACTGGCCCCCCTGCTATGTAGAAAGAGTACCCGGGGACGCGGCCCCCTATGAAAATTTAATTAATTAATTAAGTTTTTATTATGAGGCAAATTAAAACCAAGGTTGGGCCTTGCTGGAAGAGTTTTATTCAAAGACGAAGTGTCAAGGGGTCCCCATATACCCAACCGTGTAAGGAACGCAAAATCAAGGAACATAATGTCGGTTTATCGGCGCCTAAGGTGGCATGAGTGGAACAAAACACCGAGCAAAAGGCCAAGCCTTCCACCCATGCCCAGTATATAGGTGTGTTAATATACATATAATATATTGTGATATTCCAACAATAAGTTCCCTCCTGGAACGATCTTCATCTTCACCTGTAACTAACAACGCTATAAGAGGGGCTGAGCAAGCGGGTAACATAGCCAAACAATGGTTTTGCTAGGAAGGTGTCAATTGTTAGACGTTTCATGGCAACAAGGAGAGGGGCTGACAATAAGATGGGTAGCGCGACATATAACGATAGCATCGAGACAACTAAGCAAAGGCAATGATAGTAAAGGTATCGAAGGGTATGGTCATCTTGCCTGAGATCCCGCAAGGAAGAAGAACGGATCCATGAAGAAGATGAAGAAGAAGCCTTGAAGAAGAACCACGGGTAAACGAACGAATCCTCACGAACGCAACGGAACAAGCACTAACGAGAAGAAGCAAGCAATACGGTAAACACACAACACAAGAACATAACAATATGCTCAACCAAGTATGATGCAAAACAAGTCTACATAGGATGCACTGCAAGTCTATACAGGAAGCACAACATGGCAAGGTAGGAAGCACAGAAAAAAAAACACAAGTCTATACATGATGCAATACATGGCAAGGTAGGAAGCACAGAAAAACAACACAAGCAACATGACAATATGCTCAACTGAGTAGGACGCAAGACAAGTCTATATAGGATGCTAAATATGGCAAGGCAGGAAGCACTCAAAAACAACACAAGTCAACAAGTTTAAATGAGGCCGGAAACTACAACAACAATTCCGGAAAAAACCCATATGCATGTTTAGCAATTTTAAGCAAACAACAATTCACACATTTTAATGTTGTTAACATGATGCGGATGACATGATCAAGTGTTATGCAATTTTATAAGAAAAGTTGACATGAAGATGATAAGGAGTATTTGTCGCCACGACGGAAAGAAAAGAGGGTCGTGGCGGCGAAAACGGATACGATGACACGACAACGTTCCGATGATCTGACACTCGTCGAGACGCTGGTGCAAAAGCAAGGTAGCGTGAGCGAGTCGAACAAGATGAAAGGTGGGGTGATCCCGTCATCGGGTTCCCACGGGTCGCCACCAAGGCAAACGAGGGCACAACGGACACGATGCAAACATCTGATACATCTCATACAACACATGCAGTCCACGGGTCATCGTCTCGGGGTTATACCTTCGGAACGTTCGTTTCGGGGCGGTTCGAGGTCGTACAGGAGGTAGTGGTTCACGTGTCGTAGAGGAAGTAGTCGTTCTCGGACGTCGTGGAAGTAGACGTTCACGTTTCGTAGATGTTCGGGGTCTTCGGCGATGGTAGTTGCATGCTTTCTTCGTAGATGAACTTGAGGGTTCCGAGTGCTCCGGGCGTAGTGGTACTTAGCGTCTCATCGTGTAGACATTTGTCGTAGTCGGACTTGGTGTCGCATCATGTAGAGGTACTCGGTCTTGGCGAATCCACGACGAAGGTAGGGTTGGAGAGGGACTTGGAGCATCCTAGTGCTTGCGGTCTCAGTCTTCACGGAGATGTAACAAAACGACAACGGTCAAGGCAGCGCTGGTGAGGTCATCTTGCGGGGGATCGGGTCTTGGGAAGATGCAGCCCACACAACGAAAGCCGGCGATGCTGCAAGGCAGGAGGTAGCGCGAAGTCGAGCGGGCACTTGCGCCCGAGACAAACAGGAGGAGCAGAGGAGGTCCGCGGAAGAGCTCAACGCGAGGTCGCCAGAGACTCGGCACGGAGCAGGGGATGCGAGCTCCTGGAGCTCGTCGGCGACGGCGGTCATAGCACGCGGCCGCTCGGCGCGGAAGGAGACAGGGCAGCGCTCGGCGGCGGGGCCGATGTCGAGGAGGACAGCGCTCGGGACGGTGAGGATGGACGTCGAGGCCACCGGCGGCGCTGGGCCTTGAGGGCGCGACGGACGGCTCGGGAAGGAGGCCGTGCGCTGCGACGCGGAGGCGCGGGTGGCTGCGCTTGGCGGAGAGCCATGGCGAGGCGAAGGAACTGGGGTTTGTTTCTCCTAGTCATTCCGAATAGAATGGCTTGACGGACCACAGAAGTAAAAGGCATTGATGAACACGTATGCACGACTACTCCTGACTACCAATTGATAGACGGGGTCATGATATAACTAGAGAGGGACAACTCAAAGAAACATATATCTTTCTGAGTTGTGGATGCATAAGTTGGTATGTCGAACTAGTTCAACATATTTCTTCCGGATAACCCATGCAGAAAGGTAGGACTGGCATAGTCACAATATGAATGGAGTACTACTCAAGAGCACTCTCGTTGTGATCTTTTGGTTCAGAAGAACTTCTGCCATGATGGTTCATGGTATTGGAAGAACGATAACCACGGACCTCAAGGACTATCACAAGGTTACTAATATCCTAAAAGAACGAGCAAACACTATCAACATGAAGTAAGTAGGGTGAATCTCGGATTCAAGAACCCAGGAGTAGAATGCCTACTAACTAAATGGCATCACGGGATGCTTTTGAGGATAATGGCCAGAATCATCACACTAAGAACTCAAAGCACTGCTGGAATACTGGGTGATTCTCTAAGACACCTAGGGTCTTAATAATAACTCCAATATATTTGTCAAGGTAACAGAGTACCTCAACACACTGGTTACTGTGGTTAATCTGGCCCAAAGGAGCATCGGGAACAGGAAGAAGGGATTTGCAAATGCATCAGATTATTTAGAGACCTTGGGTAACTCGGACAGCATAACGGCTGTAAATGCTCAAAAGATTTGAGAGATCCTGCAAAATGGTGGCATAACCACTCAACCTCACAATAACAAGATTCCGAGACCAACTATCAACACACGGAGGTGGAAGAAACTGAACTGAGGGTTGAATCCACCATTAACGTGATCCTGATAAATAGAATGAGAATCCTAGCTCTTAATCCCCGTAGAAAGGAAGAAGATGACTCAGATCAGAAGGTCATAGGGTAAAGGAGTAAAAAGAGCCTTACATTCCCTTCGACAATAAATTCCCTTATTATAACTAAAGAGTTTCTAGACACGACTTCGACCAGTTTGGCTTACTAATCCTACAGGCAGTCAGGCTCTGATACCAAAGCTGTCAGGACCACGATCCTAAGTCACACAGGTCTAGCATGTAACACATCATATCACTTGGCGGCCTCATGCACGGTATCCCCACGGGTGCCACCTTACCTGGTCTGGGACAGTTTGCGCATTTTGGCACACGTATATGATAATGTCGCTAGCATCCATATGACAGAGAACCCGGGCCGACATGACTAGTTATAAACCAAAAGTGGCGCTAAATTACAGAGACAGGCATACATGACCCTGCAACGAACGTGTCGGTCATCAACGTATGAACCCAAGTCGTAGCAAGCTACAAGGACTTCAAGGAACAATGCGTGACATTTCCCCTAAGGGACAGACACAGGAACGAAGAAGGACACATGCCGGCCAGCCTAACTGTTCCGGAGCAGTAGCAAGCTACCAAGGCTCATTGGAAGCACTAGGAAACATTTCCCTGTAAGATAGGCTACCAAGGGTAAACAACTAGGTGTCAGATCCCACACATAGCAATATACATTACACGTACGCATAACATGCAAGTATGTGTTGTACAACATGGCATCACAACATAACTCAACAACTCATATAGATAAAGGCCCAGAAGAGCCATCATAGCATTTATTACAAACAGATGTCATATGACCCATCATACAGAGCATACAGGCAACGGAAGCATAACATGTCTGAGTACAAACAACTACAAATGAAAAAGGCTGAGAAGCCTGACTATCTACAAGACCCTCCCAAGGTATAAGATCGTAGCTGAGGTAACAAGCTAAACGTCGAAGTCCACGCGGAACCACTAGTGAGACTGAAGTCTCTCTACAAAAACATAAATTAAGCAAACGTGAGTACAAAGGTACTCAGCAAGACTTACATCAGAACTAGCTACATATGCATCAGTATCAACAAAGGGGTGGTGGAGTTTGACTACAGCAAGCCAGCTTTGACTCGGTGACTATCCTGAACTACGACTGCAAGTAACTCTTTTGAGATGGCGCACATGAGTCCACATATTCACCAATCAATACACCACTATGGATCCACTCCCGTCTCCCTACGAGAAGGCCATCCATAGCACTCACGCTTATCTTGTGTGTTTTAGAGTATCCACTTCCACTTCTCTATGAACTGTACAGGTAACCCAGAAGTCCATTTCCGTGGACACGGCTATTCGAATAGATCATACATAACACTACTGGGGTGTACTTCTTCACACACGCTCTCGCCACTTACCGCCATGTACACGTCATGTATCTCGGCAACCTTCAAGCGGAAGCCTGGCGAGGGTGTCGGCCACGACCTGACTAACCACACAAGTCTCTAGTCCAGGTTTGTCGCCTATTTGGGTTCCATCCGTGGGGAGATCCGGTCGGGGTGTCGCTCACGGCCCCAAACGATGTGTACAGGGTTCCCGAGCCACCAAACGGGCGACCGGTACACCATGCCACGTACCTGCCGCGTCACAGCCCACCCCGAGGGTCAGTGCTGTGCACGACCTCTAGTAACTACAAACACCAAAAACTAATTGCAACTCCTGGATAGAGATAATGTTGATTAATAAGTCGAGAGAGTCAATTAAGGATCCCAATGTGTGGTAGTAGCTGTTTCATGGATCACAAACACAGAACTCAGTTCCTGAGGACGGCTGCAATGAGACAACCCACCATGTACTCCTACATGGCCTCTCATCGCTACCTTTACCAAATCATGTTCACACACTTAGCTCACACACAGTAGGACATGTTCATCACCCTTCCAATTCATCCTCGATGAATCAGACCTGACACAACTCTAAGCAATAGCAGGCATAACCAGAAAGCATGAATGAGTAGGCACAACATGGCTCAAACAACTCCTACTCATACTAGTGGGTTTCAACTATTTACTGTGGCAATGACAGGTCATGCAGTGGAAAGGGGTTCAACTACTGCAGCAGGTAACAGTTGAAGCGTTGTTGTCCTAATGTAGTAAAAGAGAGCAAGTGCGAGAGAGTGGGATTGTATCGGAATGCTCAATGGGGTTTTGCTTGCCTGGCACTTTTGAAGATAGCACTGTGTCTTCATCAGTGTCATCGGTCACATCGTCGGAACCACGTCTATCGAGAAGGGACAAAACCAGCAACAGAGAAAGAAACACAAGCAATGCAATGCACAATATGATGCATGACCATGACATGGCATTATGCTGTGATTTGAGCTAATGCAACTAGCAGTGATTTAAATGAAGTTGATTTGAACCAAAGGTTCAAATTCAAACTCCATATTGGATTATTCAAATGCCATTTAATTGATTTGACCTGATCAGCAGGTTTAACTTGTTCAAACATGCATGAAAATGCCGTAAACAAATTCCTTGAATTTTTCTGATCATTTTTCATATATAAATTATTTTCATTGCAGTTATAGATTATTTTCTGTGATTTTTAGAAGTTTTGGCTATTTTATGAAATAAATAAATCATTTCTGATTTATTTAAAATTCCAGAAAACATTTACTGCATCAGCATGACGTCACTGTGATGTCAGCAGTCAACAAGGCCGGTCCAGGTCAAACCTGACCAGTGGGGCCCGCTTGTCAGTAGCTCTGGGCTGGTTTGGGTGGATGACAGGTGGGACTAGTCAATGTTGATTTGACCAAAGTCAAAACTAGCACGTGGGGTCCACGGGATTAGTACTAAACTAAACAGGAAAATTAAACTAATTAATTAAGGCACTGGGGCCCACATGGCAGTGGCACTAGGGCGTGATTACCGGGTGGTTAGGCCCTAATTAAGTGGCCACGTCGGCGATAGGCGCCGGCGACCAAAAACACGGCGGTGGCTCGCCGGAGTTGCCCTTCCGGCCATTTCCGGCGACGGGAGCTCGCGTGGCTGGGTTCTACAGACACGGCTCGGCGCGGCGCATCATTTGGTAGTAGCTGGAGGTGCTGGGGTGGTCGGAAACAACAACGGCAGCAAGCGAGGCGCCGGCCGGAGCTCCGGTGGGTGCGGGGTTAGCGCTGCGGCTTGCAAACGGGCTGGTTGTCGCGCTAGCGTTGCTCTACGGGACGTTGCGAGTGCAACGGATGCACACGCGGGACCAAATGGTCACCGAGGCTTCGCCAGCGACGAGCCCGTGCGGCGGCGACTACGGTAAGCAAGGGGGCGACGGCTACGGCGAGTTACAGGCCACGGGGACACGGGGAACGGTGGAGGAGCTCACTGCGAGGTCGAAGCGCAGCTCAGTGGGCTCGGGGAAGTGCAGTGGGCGGTGAATCGACGACGGCGTCCGGAGGAACCGGAGGTTGAGGACGGCGACGATGGCGGCATTGCAGGCACACCCGCGGTGCGTTGCTCGGCGAGGATGAAGAGGAGGACGGCGCGGAGCTCGTGGTCACGATAGTGGGGCGAGGGGGTGGTTGTGGCCACGATGGCGCACGGCGGCGCTCTCTGACACGTTCGGGTCCGGGCGGGAGAGAGGGCAGGGGAGGGGAAAGAACACGGGGTGAGTGAGACAGGGACCAGGGAGTTGCGTGGAGATGCCAGAGACTTCCAAGGCGAAGCGGCAAGCATGAGGTGGCCGTCGGTGGTCGTGCGCGTGCTGGCGCACCGTGGGCACTCGCCCTCGTGCCTTCTGGCACGAGGTTGAAGGAGGTGGTGCTGGGCTGGGCCTCTACAGCAGTGGGCTGGGCCAACAGTGCTAGGCCGCCAGGCTGGACAGGTAAACGGCCGAGGTAGTTTCGTCTCTCTCTCTGTTTTCTATTTTAATTAATGTTTTCTATTTTTTGATATTTGTTTTGGCTTTAGTAAAAATGCCAGAGCATTTCCAAAAATCATGAAACTAAGCATGGCTACTGTTTAGAATAAAACCAACAGTAAACATTTTAGTTTATGATTATTTGAGCATTTAAAATACTTTAAAGCATTTAAATGCCCAAATGCAAATAGAGTATGATTTAATTCAGAGCCCAAATATGTCATGGAAAAATGTGCATCACCTCTGGCTACTGTTAACAGTATTTTCCATAAATGATGAACATTTTTGAAAGCCATTTGGATTTACTGAAAATATTTTAGGTGAACCTAGTGAATTCCTTTGATGCTAGGGTTTAGGCTAACCCCATTTCAACTTTCTGTGAAAAGTAAACATGATGCATCACCAAAGGCTAGTACTAGTGCAAAGCCAGAAGCTAGGGATGTGACAGAGTTTATCTTCTATGTTAAATCACACCCCCTCCAACCAGACGTAGTCCTTTGGCAGAAGGGCGAACTGGTCTACCAAATCCATCTGTCACCTTCGAGCACCACTAGTTCACTTTATCTTACTACATTACCTTTAGCAGTTTACTTCCCTGCTCTGTGACGATGGTTTATCTGATCAATCATTGAACGTTGCATATTATTTCTCTGACATATCTCACGTTCCCGTCTGTTATAGTTCGTTGCTCACCTCATTGCACTCTCGTCACTCAGTTTAGTCGTCCCAATCGTATAAATTTCTCCTCGCACTTATCTTATTAAGACTGGCGTGATTTCCCTATGTCGCTTTCATTCACCTCGTCATTGTTCTTTCTCGTGTTTTTCCTTCGTAGTTCATACCTTGTTCTCTCTCATGCTATTGCATCTGTTCGCATGTTGCATTACCATCATTATTGTCAAACCTATGATATCCTATGCTCAAACCATTACTCCTTCCTACTTCGATAGATATGTACCTCAATAACGTGCGTGACTAAGTTTATTTATACCGAACCTTACTTCCGCTGTTATGTTTGGGATCACTTCATAACATTCGCAAGAATTTTTGAATCTCCCATTCACCCCCCCCCTTCTCTGGTTGATATACTCTAGGTCCTAACAGAAAGCATAGACAAGCTAGAGTAAAGCTCGAAGGTTTCCAAAAGTCATACAAGCGACATATCCTAGTCACTGAAAGTAATATGGTAGGAGACATATCCCTTGCCAAACAAGTTATTCCACCAATGATTCATTGTTGTACTGCCATAAACAAATAATATATAAAAATCGATCGAAACACACTTCATACTACCCGCCAAAAAGGTAAAAACGTTAGTCGTTGATCCGCGAGGCCAAAACACTCATGTTCTATGGTATAACTGTTGGTCACGGTAACCGCGGGATGTTGAATTTTTGTCCCATTAATGCCATGATCATGGGTAGTAACAGAGATGTTGAACTTTCATGCCGCCAATGTCAGCTTTGTTGTCAAGACACTGTCGCCATAGACACAACAAACTGACATGGTAGACACTAAAGCCAGACTCCAACGGTAAAATACATGCCCCCCACCTTTTGGCGATGAAGAGACAGCTAAAGACATAAACAAAAGAACATATTTGAAGCAAGGGTGAAAAAGAAACTTCCATGCACCGGCTAGGGTTAGGACATGTACAACAATGTTTAGTTCATTGTTTGTTCAAGTTGCCATTGTACATGTCCCAATGTTTTTGCTATCGCACATGCCCTTACGGTATCGGACCTCATACTTGGTTGACCCCCTTGGAGCATCTCCATCAATTCCCTAATAAATCATCCCAAACAATTATTTGGGCCACGCCAATAACAATGCAAATCTAAATAAACACATCATCAATGATCTCATTTTAGCATCAAAATAATTCAAATTATTACATTTCAAACGCACAATAAGTCAACGTCATTCAAATTCACATTTTATAAAATTTAAATTTGAACGCAAACATAATCAATGTTCCAAATTGAAACGCCCGGATAGTTACGCTACAGTAATTCTGCGCTAATGATGCCACGTCACCACGATCACTGTTGCTAATCTCGTGTTAGTTCGTAACCGACCCAAATAAAAAAATTGAATTAAAAGAAAACAACAAAAGTTTTCAAACTTTTGAACTAAAATGCTCTAGAGGTGCCGGATAATGCCTATGGAATTCTGGTGGAGAA
Organism: Secale cereale; assembly: GCA_902687465.1. Taxonomy (NCBI): domain Eukaryota; kingdom Viridiplantae; phylum Streptophyta; class Magnoliopsida; order Poales; family Poaceae; genus Secale; species Secale cereale. Next base: position 460,952,328 of record LR738710.1, read on the forward strand.
ACCACACCTTTATAGTATGTTTAGATGCACTAAGATAATAGGAACAGCAGCCAAAAACAATTATTTAAATACCTTTAATAATTAATAAAATATCAAACTAAATTAATTCGGAACTAGACCTTTTGTGGCAGTGGTCTAAACTAAAATACTAAATTAGATGCTAAGTATATATTTTACAAAAACTAAAATAAAAGGAAACAAAGATAAACAGGATAAAAGAAAAAGAAACTATAAAAAGAAATAAGCAAAAGATGGAAAGAAAACAAATAGAAGCAAAAGCCTCCCTCCCCCCACTGGACCTCTTGGCCTAATTGGTTCGGCCGAGCACGCCGGCCCAACCGGCCACCCCCCCTTCTCCTCCCCTGTTCACAAACCACCCCGTGGCCATGGCTGATGCCCGACACGGCACCGGCTGTCGCCGTGGCAGCCATCCGCCGGCAGCTCCACTCGTATAAGGTTCCCCCGACGCCAAACCCTAACCCCTCTATCCACATCCCCTCCTCGATCTGGACCCCGCCCCCGAGCTCCTCTTCATCTTCCGCTCGTCCCCGTCCCCTTTCGCTGCTCGTCGTCGTCACCGCACCGACGCCGCCCCGTCTCAAGTCGTCCCCGGGCCTTCTCTACAACGGCAGTGAGCCTCGCATACTCCCTGTCTCTCGATGCTCTCCGTTGGTAGTCGTAGACCGCCGCCCCATCCCCTGCCCGAAGCAACGCCCGCCGCAGACCTCTGGCCGCGAACGGCTATGCCCGGCCACGCCTCCGCTGCGCGCCCTGGCCACGCACCATGCCTGCTTGCGCGCCGGCCCGCTGCTGCTCACCACCAGCCGCCGCCGCTCCTTCGCGCCGTCGTTGCCGCGCCACTGCCCCGTGTTTGGGTCTGCCGCCGGCGACCACCCTCCCCGCGGCCCCGCCTTCTGCCTTGCGGCTGCTTCCCCCGCGCGTGCACGCTCCTCCTTGCCACCGCGCGCTCCTCCTTGCCACTGCGCGTCGTGGCCACCTTCCTCGCCCGGGGCCGCGCCCTCCCGCTGCCGCCGCGCCCTCCTGCGGTCGCCGACGACCTCGCCCGCGCCCGGCGCCTGGGGCCGACGCCCAGCCGTGGTCGCACCGGCCAACACCTGGGCCCGCGCCCAGCCGTGGCCGCCCCGGCCCGCGCTTGGGGTCGGCTCCCCGCCATGGCCGTCGCTCGGGTCCGCCCCGACGGCTCCCGGCGCCCGTCGCCCGCTCACTCCACCGGGGCCGCGCGCTCCGGCGCTGGGCGCCCGTGTCTGCGGTATCGGGGCGGAGCCCCGATTTGGCTTCGCTCCCGCAGCCCCGATAACCCGCCCGAGCCCCCTGAGTCACTGGCCTACGGGCCCCACTGCCATGTTAAAAAAAAGAATAAAAATATATATATATACAATTAATTAATTAACTTTATTAAACTATTTAATTAAACTAATTAATTAGTTAGACTAATTAATCATCAAATTACCTACTATGTGCATGACAGGGGGGCCCCACCCCCTGTTGACCAGTCAAACGTCGACTGGTCAACTGGGACCCCCTGGACCCACATGTCATCCTCTGTGTACACTGTTGTGTACACAGAGCTGGGTGCACCTAGCATTTAATCTTTATTTTCGAATTAATAATAATTACAGATTATTATTAAAAGTTTGAAAAATCATGTAAAATAAACCGTAACTCGGATGAAAAAGTTTTATATATGAAAGTTGCTCAGAACGACGAGACAAATCCGAATACGCGGTGCATTCATCCGCCACACATCTCTATCATACCGAACGTGCAACATTCCCCCTCCGTTTCATCCGCCCGAAAACGCGAAACACCAGGAATACTTTCCCGGATGTTTTCCCCCTTCGTCGGTATCACCTCCTACCGCGTTAGGTCACACGTAGCACCACGTTTTGCCATGTTATGCTTTGTGATGCTATTGTTTGCTCTGTTATTTATTTGTTTCCCCCTTCGTTGCTTATTTTCGGTAGACTCCGATACTGTGATAGACCCCGAGACCGTTGATGCTTCGGTGTTCGACTACGGCTACGCTTCCGAAGATTCCTTTCTTCTACAGAGCTTCCAGGCAAGCCCCCCCCCCCTTTGATCACCAGATATCGCAGGTGGTTGAAGGGGCAGGTGGTTCCACCCAGGTAGTGGTGGGCCTGGGTTTCCGGTAGTCCCCTGATGGTTACCTTGTGGCGGAGCGACAGGGCGGGTTGCGACCACCTAGGAGACAGGTGGGCCTGGCCCTGGTCGTTGTCCGCGGTTATTTCATAATAACACGTTTAACGGGATCTTGGTATTTGATCTGAGTCTGGCCATTTGGTCTTTACGCACTAACCAGCTGCGTGGGAACAGTTATGGGCACTCGACGTCGTGGTATCAGCCGAAGCCTTCTTGACGTCAGCGACTTAGCGGCGCGCGCCGGATTGGACCGGAACGCCTACTCTGGTATTAGGAGAGGCTAGGTCTGCTTACCGGCCGCCCTCGCAATGTGCAGGTGTGCATTGGGCGATGGGCCCAGACCCCCGTGCGCTTAGGGTTTAGACCGGCGTGCTGACCTCTCTGTTGTGCTTAGGTAGGGCTGCGACGTGTTGATCTTCCGAGGCCGGGCATGACCCTAGAAAGTGTGTCCGGCCAAATGGGATCAAGCGTGCTGGGTTATGTGGTGCACCCCTGCAGGGAAGTTAATCTATTCGAATAGCCGTGTCCCTCGGTAATAGGACGACCCGGAGTTGTACTCTGACCTCATGACAACTAGAACTGGATACTTAATAAAACACACCCAAACGAGTTCCATATACAACCCGGTGATCGCTTTCTCACAGGACGACGAGGGGAGGATCACCGGGTAGGATTATGCTATACGATGTTACTTGGTGAACTCTTCAGCTACTCAAGACGGAGGCTGCCAGAAGCTTTGATACTTGTTACTTTTCCATCTTCTCTCTTCTACTGCTGCAAGATGGAGGTGGCCAGAAGCGTAGTCTTCGATTGGATTAGCTATCCCCCTCTTATTCTGGCATTCTGCAGTTTAACCCACATATATTACCCCCCCTTTTACACAGATACCATTGCATATGTAGTGTAGATCCTTGCTTGCGAGTATTTTGGATGAGTACTCACGGTTGCTTTGCTCCCCCTTTTCCCCCTTCTTTCTTCTTCCTGATTGATGCAACCAGATCGATGGAGTCCAGGAGCCAGAGGATCCCGATGATGTTTCTACATGGAGTTCGGCTTTGAGGAGTAGTTAGGAGGTCCCAGGCAGGAGGCCTTGCCTTTTCGATCGTTGTTACTTTTGTGCTAGCCTTCTTAAGGCAAACTTGTTTAACTTATGTCTGTACTCAGATATTATTGCTTCCGCTGACTCTTGTGTCTTTGAGCTTTTGTATTCGAGCCCTCGAGGCCCCTGGCTTGTAATATAAAGCTTGTATTATTTTAATTTGTGTCTAGAGTTGTGTTGTGATATCTTCCAGTGAGTCCTTGATCTTGGTCGTACACATTTGCGTGCATGATTAGTGTACGGTCAAATCGGGGGCGTCACGAGTTGGTATCAGAGCCGACTGCCTGTAGGAATCCCCCTTTCCAACTCCTTGGCCGAAGTTGAGTCTAGTCGTTGAAGAACTTTTCACTAACTTGGCGGTGTGGCTTACGGGCTCACGTCGCCATTGGGTGGTATTAGGATCTTTTATTCCTCGTCTATACTCTGGGACTCTGATCTCTCTTCTATTCGGGTTAAAAGATTTTACTAACTCTCACTCTAGGTTCTCGTAACTATTTCTCCCGGAGAGCCCACATTTCGGAAGATCACCTGCTTCGTGAGAAGATTCTGAGGATATCCCTCGATATTTCCCCAAGACCCTTGTTCTCGTCGCCTTTGCAATTCACTGCCACCGATATATCCCTATGGATATCTGTATGCCCTTGTCATTCTCACGATCATTCCTCGTCGCTCTTGTTGTTACAAGATGCCTCGAAATATTCTGCGTTGTCTCGAGAATCCTTTGAGTTTACTGTCTGGCAGTTTTATTTCGCATGAAAACCCTTACGGTTATTTCCTCACATTTATCGAGGACATGTTCTCCTCGATTGTTCATATGTCTCCCAAGATTCTTCAGGATACTTTTCGATGTTTCAAAAAAAATCTACAGTCTGTTACTCTTGAAATTCTTGCCTGCTTGCATTATGATTAATTTCATATGACCAGTAGTCTTCGTTAATATCCCCTGTCTTAGCCATTTTGAGCCTATTGATTCAATGTGTGCATATGCACGCAGTCATCGGTTATCCTTAAAAAAATGCCTTTCCGGCTCAGACTTCATTCCGGACATGAGTTGTTTCTCGGCAATTCAAACCTTTATTGATTGTCCAACTAAGAGTTTTCAACTTATCCATCCTTGATCAGAGCGTCTGCTTCTGATCCTTCATTTTGGAAACCATAATTTCTTTCTATTTAAGCATCAGGCTAATAAGATGATTCTTGGACCTGATGCCTCTGCATTCTTTCTTCCTCTGGGTGAGTACCGATACTCACATCAGCTCCGTTGTGGATCGCCCAATCCATTGTTGGATTATTATCCGACAGTGTCCATCATATTCAATCACCTTATGAGTTCTTCCCCTGATACATAATACCTTTGGTAAATTATATCCTCTGCTTGACCAACCATGCTCTGCTTTCGAGCTTGTGTTTTTACTTTTGAAACTTGTGGTATATGTTACTAAGAAGCCCGATGGGTTGAACCTATACCTTCCCCTAATTCATGAGAACCCGAAAGTTTTCACAAGTCATACCCTTCCGGTGTTGTACCAGTTAAAATTCCAACACTATAATTTTATTAAAGTGAGAGGTGAATGAAATGATATGCATTAAAGAAGTGGGAGTCGACCTTGAACTTTGTGTTCATGCCCATGAAAATGATGTAGACCGTCTCAGAAGCTTCTTGCAAAATGATTATCCAGCTGTATGATTCTTTCGACATTCTTGAATTGATTCCTTAGAGTTATGGTTCCGACCATGCTGTCCTGATCTGATATATCCGATGGGAATTCATTCCAGTGCCTCGTCTATTTTTGGCAAGGGTGAAGTATCTATTGTCATAGGTCAATGACCCGGTTCTACTTCTATCATGTTCTACCTTCGAGTATTACCCCCTGGTATCTCGAAGATATCATGCCTTTGCACTACACCTTTCGAACTTTTGATGAAATAATACCTTTGCTTGTCGTAATCACTCTACGGGTTCTAGGTTGCCGTCAACCGAGGACACCATTTAGTAAATCAAATCCGCGCTAAAAATTCAACACCCCTAGTAGATGTTACTGGAAATTTTTAAACTCAATCTGGTTTTATTCCTAGACTATCGGGTACATCCCTTGTCTAGCTATCTTTGACTGTGCTACCTCGTCCTTGTTTGGTGCACGAATTCTTCAGTGTGTGAGCACGACTTACGTCGAGCTTTCAACATCTTGTTGCTTGTCTCGAAAGGCAACGTTGGTTCCAATCTTGCATCTTTTATATTGATCCTATAACTTGCCACTTCACCATTCTCTTGCCTGTTGCCGTTGTTGTTTGATTGCATCCTCTTGAAATTTCCCAGCAAATGTGTCGGATCACCTACAACACTTTGACTTCTTTCGAGATGTCAACTGTGTTCATGATGAGAAATACCTTCCTTGCCCTCGATGATTTTTATTATCATCGACAACACCCTTGACTTCCTTTCATTGTGAACTTGTCTGCGTTATGAATACAACTTGCTCTCCAGCTAGTGTTGTGTTTTGCCTTGAAGTATTACCGTCTTTTAGGTCGAGAATGTTGTGGGAATTGCTCCACCTCTTAGAAATTCTCGGCATGATGATACTTCTCACCATCACCATTCTTCCTTGGTCCCCGTGTTGTTTTTAACCGGGATACCAATATGCTAACGATGCTGCTTGAGTTCTATACTTCTAGCAACCCTATTGCTATGAAGTTAACGACCGACAGTTCGTTCTTAGACTGTTGGTTATTGAATCGTCACTCTAACATTATTCTTGCTGCCCAAGGACATAATTCGGGAACACCTTTCAAATAATGATTAATGGTGTATGTTTTCCTCAAGCATACACCATTATATCATTTGAATTGACAAGTGTCTTCTTCTTGTTCACATTATTGTGGAAATCCATCAGTTTGGAATTCTCGGTGAATTGTCGCTGAGCCCATCAGCCACCTCCTCATCCTCTCCTTGGTTTAATGATGAACTATTGTTTCGGGAACCCGCTCCCATAGTTCATTTCCCGAGAATCTTGCCATGTCATTTCGTCGATTTGTGTTGCACCTTTTCTTCTCGAACATCCCGAGTCTGAGGTATCATGACACCAATCGGATCTGAATCTCGGCAGATATGATGGTTGGGACAACTTTCCAGTAGTTATAATGTTGGTCCTTTGTTGACCCGGTAATGTGATGTCCTGCCTAGCACCCCTGGCTGGAGGACCCATCATTATAATTTCTTTTGCAAGGATAGACATTCTTCCAGGAGAAACTGTAAGACTTATTTTATAAGTTGTTCCTGATGGATCATTTGTGTATCCAAAGTCTGGCCCTTGATTGAAACACCATATCATTGCTACCTCGAAGCATGACTATGATACCCCGCTCATCAACAAGAACATTGGAGGCGTGATGCTAAATGTTTCTTGGTCAGTTATCCAAACACCGTTGTATGGGTAACATCTTGAATAATCCTTGCCTCTTTATCTAAATGATTGGGTACCTGCTCTCCTACCCTGTATGCCATGTTCTTCTTGTCCATGGGAAGGATACACTCCCAATAATTGTGTGTAATCACAATTTTCCTTTCCATTTGTTTGTTTAACCTTTCTTTAAACTACATATAATATAAGCAGTAATAATTTTCTGCTTATGTAAACACCTTGGTGTACAACTCTGTCAGTAAGACCCTGTTACTATTGTTGATAGCATTCCGGTAACCACCAATGGGCGAGAACTTTGCCTATTGGTCCGCCTCGTTTCAACAAGCAAGAAATGGTTCTCTTCGACCCCGTCCTTGGTACCGACATTGTTGCCAAATTAGCTGACAGACTATCCTCTGACATGCCTTGCTTTCTGTGCAAGATGTCATCGCCCTTCCTACTCTTAACCCACATGGTGGGCCCATAACCCACAGGTCCATTGGATCGAAACTTGACTCTTCTTTACAACGCGAATTCCAATGTATCCTTTGCACCTGGCTTCGTAGGTGATTCACGAGCTAAATGGTATAGCATGTTTCATTCTGGTATCAAACACATTAATTGATCTCATTGTTCAAGCCCCAGTCCAACTTCTGTCTAGGCATCGAATGATTGCCTACCCTTTTGAAACTTTGGTACCATCGTATATTGCACTCAACGTATTCACTGAAATACAACTCATGGGGTACCTTGTGTATTTCCCATGGAGTTCACCGTCAGATGCCCAGCTTTGTGGAGATGCGTTCTTCCGGAGTTTTTCTCCCTGGTCGCGTTCGTAGGACGATGGAGATCCCGAAGAAAGGATGACGACTTGATCACGATGACCGGAAGCATAGAAATGAAGACATCAACGCATGGAGTCAACCTCTTTGAGAAGGGCAACCAAGACCGAGAAGACTCGTTAGCTTTTCGCTACCAGCACTTCCCCCCCTTACTCCACCGCTTAAATCTCGGGACGAGATTTCTTGTAGTGGAGGAGAATTGTAACGCCCGGATAGTTACGCTACAGTAATTCTGCGCTAATGATGCCACGTCACCACGATCACTGTTGCTAATCTCGTGTTAGTTCGTAACCGACCCAAATAAAAAAATTGAATTAAAAGAAAACAACAAAAGTTTTCAAACTTTTGAACTAAAATGCTCTAGAGGTGCCGGATAATGCCTATGGAATTCTGGTGGAGAAACCACACCTTTATAGTATGTTTAGATGCACTAAGATAATAGGAACAGCAGCCAAAAACAATTATTTAAATACCTTTAATAATTAATAAAATATCAAACTAAATTAATTCGGAACTAGACCTTTTGTGGCAGTGGTCTAAACTAAAATACTAAATTAGATGCTAAGTACATATTTTACAAAAACTAAAATAAAAGGAAACAAAGATAAACAGGATAAAAGAAAAGGAAACTATAAAAAGAAATAAGCAAAAGATGGAAAGAAAACAAATAGAAGCAAAAGCCTCCCTCCCCCCACTGGACCTCTTGGCCTAATTGGTTCGGCCGAGCACGCCGGCCCAACCAGCCACCCCCCCTTCTCCTCCCCTGTTCACAAACCACCCCGTGGCCATGGCTGATGCCCGACACGGCACCGGCTGTCGTCGTGGCAGCCATCCGCCGGCAGCTCCACTCGTATAAGGTTCCCCCGACGCCAAACCCTAACCCCTCTATCCACATCCCCTCCTCGATCTGGACCCCGCCCCCGAGCTCCTCTTCATCTTCCGCTCGTCCCCGTCCCCTTTCGCTGCTCGTCGTCGTCACCGCACCGACGCCGCCCCGTCTCAAGTCGTCCCCGGGCCTTCTCTACAACGGCAGTGAGCCTCGCATCCTCCCTGTCTCTCGATGCTCTCCGTTGGTAGTCGTAGACCGCCGCCCCATCCCCTGCCTGAAGCAACGCCCGCCGCAGACCTCTGGCCGCGAACGGCTATGCCCGGCCACGCCTCCGCTGCGCGCCCTGGCCACGCACCCTGCCTGCTCGCGCGCCGGCCCGCTGCTGCTCACCACCAGCCGCCGCCGCTCCTTCGCGCCGTCGTTGCCGCGCCACACTGCCCCGTGTTTGGGTCTGCCGCCGGCGACCACCCTCCCCGCGGCCCCGCCTTCTGCCTTGCGGCTGCTTCCGCCGCGCGTGCACGCTCCTCCTTGCCACCGCGCGCTCCTCCTTGCCACTGCGCGTCGTGGCCTCCTTCCTCGCCCGAGGCCGCGCCCTCCCGCTGCCGACGCGCGCTCCTGCGGTCGCCGACGACCTTGCCCGCGCCCGGCGCCTGGGGCCGACGCCCAGCCGTGGTCGCACCGGCCAACACCTAGGCCGGCGCCCCGCCGTGGCCGCCCCGGCCCGCGCTTGGGGACGGCTCCCCGCCATGGCCGTCGCTCGGGTCCGCCCCGACGGCTCCCGGCGCCCGTCGCCCACTCACTCCACCGGGGCCGCGCGCTCCGACGCTGGGCGCCCGTGCCTGCGCTATCGGGGCGGAGCCCCGATTTGGCTTCGCTCCCGCAGCCCCGATAACCCGCCCGAGCCCCCTGAGTCACTGGCCTACGGGCCCCACTGCCATGTTAAAAAAAGAATAAATATATATATATATATACAATTAATTAATTAACTTTATTAAACTAATTAATTAGTTAGACTAATTAATCATCAAATTACCTACTATGTGCATGACAGGGGGGCCCCACCCCCTGTTGACCAGTCAAACGTTGACTGGTCAACTGGGACCCCCTGGACCCACATGTCATCCTCTGTGTACACTGTTGTGTACACAGAGCTGGGTGCACCTAGCATTTAATCTTTATTTTCGAATTAATAATAATTACAGATTATTATTAAAACTTTGAAAAATCATATAAAATAAACAGTAACTCGGATGAAAAAGTTTTATATATGAAAGTTGCTCAGAACGACGAGACGAACCCGAATACGCTGTCCATTCATCCGCCACACATCTCTATCATACCGAACGTGCAACATTCCCCCTCCGTTTCATCCGCCCGAAAACGCGAAACACCGGGAATACTTTCCCGGATGTTTTCCCCCTTCGTCGGTATCACCTCCTACCGCGTTAGGTCACACGTAGCACCACGTTTTGCCATGTTATGCTTTGTGATGCTATTGTTTGCTCTGTTATTTATTTGTTTCCCCCTTCGTTGCTTATTTTCGGTAGACTCCGATACTGTGATAGACCCCGAGACCGTTGATGCTTCGGTGTTCGACTACGGCTACGCTTCCGAAGATTCCTTTCTTCTACAGAGCTTCCAGGCAAGCCCCCCCCCCCTTTGATCACCAGATATCGCAGGTGGTTGAAGGGGCAGGTGGTTCCACCCAGGTAGTGGTGGGCCTGGGTTTCCGGTAGTCCCCTGATGGTTACCTTGTGGCGGAGCGACAGGGCGGGTTGCGACCACCTAGGAGACAGGTGGGCCTGGCCCTGGTCGTTGTCCGCGGTTATTTCATAATAACACGTTTAACGGGATCTTGGTATTTGATCTGAGTCTGGCCATTTGGTCTTTACGCACTAACCAGCTGCGTGGGAACAGTTATGGGCACTCGACGTCGTGGTATCAGCCGAAGCCTTCTTGACGTCAGCGACTTAGCGGCGCGCGCCGGATTGGACCGGAACGCCTACTCTGGTATTAGGAGAGGCTAGGTCTGCTTACCGGCCGCCCTCGCAA
>LR738710.1:460962738-460972948 GCA_902687465.1 Secale cereale
CCTTTGATCACCAGATATCGCCTATTCTTCTCTCTACTGCTTGCATTAGAGTAGTGTAGCATGTTACTGTTCGGTTACTCCTATTCTGTTGCATAGCCTGTCATTGCTGCTACAACTGTTGATATATGTACCTGCCGTCCTAATGCTTAGTATAGGATGCTAGTATTCCATCAGTGGCCCTTCATTCTTGTCCGTCTGCCATGCTATACCATCGGGCCGTGACCACTCGGGTGGTGATCACGGGTATATGTGGTGCACCCCTGCAGGAAAGTGTGTCCGGCCAAATGGGATCAAGCGTGTTGGGTTATGTGGTGCACCCCTGCAGGGAAGTTAATCTATTCGAATAGCCGTGTCCCTCGGTAAAAGGACGACCCGGAGTTGTACTCTGACCTCATGACAGCTAGAACTGGATACTTAATAAAACACACCCAGACGAGTTCCATATACAACCCGGTGATCGCTTTCTCACAGGGCGACGAGGGGAGGATCACTGGGTAGGATTATGCTATACGATGTTACTTGGTGAACTCTTCAGCTACTCAAGACGGAGGCTGCCAGAAGCTTTGATACTTGTTACTTTTCCATCTTCTCTCTTCTACTGCTGCAAGATGGAGGTGGCCAGAAGCGTAGTCTTCGATTGGATTAGCTATCCCCCTCTTATTCTGGCATTCTGCAGTTTAACCCACATATATTACCCCCCTTTTACACAGATACCATTGCATATGTAGTGTAGATCCTTGCTTGCGAGTACTTTGGATGAGTACTCACGGTTGCTTTGCTCCCCCTTTTCCCCCTTCTTTCTTCTTCCTGATTGATGCAACCAGATCGATGGAGTCCAGGAGACAGAGGATCCCGATGATGTTTCTACATGGAGTTTGGCTTCGAGGAGTAGTTAGGAGGTCCCAGGCAGGAGGCCTTGCCTTTTCGATCGTTGTTACTTTTGTGCTAGCCTTCTTAAGGCAAACTTGTTTAACTTATGTCTGTACTCAGATATTATTGCTTCCGCTGACTCTTGTGTCTTTGAGCTTTTGTATTCGAGCCCTCGAGGCCCCTGGCTTGTAATATAAAGCTTGTATTATTTTAATTGGTGTCTAGAGTTGTGTTGTGATATCTTCCAGTGAGTCCTTGATCTTGGTCGTACACATTTGCGTGCATGATTAGTGTACGGTCAAATCGGGGGCGTCACACAAATGCACCAAAGTAAACATGTAGAAGGTTGTTGTCCATGGAGATCCTACAAATGCTCAACAAAGCCATCACGAAGTTGTTCATGCGGTCTTCAATCCGTTGATGTGCTTGTAGAAGACTTTATTTTCCACTGATTCTGGTGATGATGGTTGGTGGCATCACAATAACGGCCATTGAAATGCACATGCCATGCTCTCTAGGTCAATTCTCCCACCTCCAATGCATGTAATCAATGCTTCCAAGCATAGATGGAAAGCCCTTTGATGCACCCATCTACAGAAACCTTGCATTGTCTGCTTCAACCTTCATGAATTTCTTCAAACTCTTTATGGTTGTGCTCTATGCTGTTAAACATACTAGGGTTTGGAATAATGCTCGATACCCTTGGTGGGTACGGCTGTCATATATTTATAAGAGGGAGCCGTACAAATACAGGTTATGTTACAACACATATATCTAGTATATACTTAGTCTAACACCCTCCCTGAATCTTAACTATGTCCTGGAACACTCAGAAGGTTAAGATTGCGTGACATCCTTCAAAAGAAGGTAAGGGCAAGGGTTTAGTGAAAATATCAGCGAGCTGATCCTTAGAAGAAACAAACTTGAACTGAAGGAGCTTCTGAGCAACACGTTCCCTCACAAAGTGATAGTCAACTTCGATGTGCTTCGTTCGGGCATGAAATACTAGATTGGATGAAAGATATGTGGCACTGATGTTATCACACCAAAGGACAAGCGACTGAGTTGGAGAGACCTTCAACTCTCGAAGCAATGACTGCACCCACATGATCTCAGCTGTGGCATTAGCAACCGCTTTGTACTCAGCTTCGGTACTACTTCGAGACACTATAGCTTGCTTGCGAGCTTGCCAGGCGATCAAGTTAGGTCCAAAGAACACAGCATGTCCCCCGTGGATCGCTGATCATCAGGACTACCAGCCAAATCAGCATCAGAAAATGCCGAGATTAGTCCAGAAGGTACATGCTGCAGATGGAGACCATACGAACCAGTGTGGCAAACATAACGCAAGATGCGCTTAACAGCTGACCAGTGAGGATCACGCGGTGCATGAAGGTACTGGCACACATGGCTAACTGTAAATGATATGTCTGGTCGAGTAATGAGCAAGTACTACAGCCCACCAACAATGATGCGGTACTCATTGGCATCCTCAGGAGAGAGCAAGTCGCCAGCAAGAGCTGTCAGTTTGTCCGTGGCAGACATGGGAGTCATAGCAGTCTTGCACTGCAACATACCTGCACGACGTAGGAGATCTTGGGAGTACTTCTGAGTAAGAGTCAAGCCACCATCAGAATGAAGAACCTCCACACCCAGAAAATAATGCAGTCTCCCAAGATCCTTAACAGCAAACTCAGCACCAAGAGAGGACACAAGCCGATCCGTAGCAGCAACGGACGAACTGACAAGGATGATGTCATCAACATAGACCAGAATGTACATAGTCACCTCAGGTCGCTGAAGAATAAACAGAGACGTGTCCGCTGTAGAAGGCACAAACCCATGCGCACGAAGAGCAGCGCCAAGACGTGCATGCCATGCACGGGGGTCCTGCTTCAGACCATAGAGAGCCTTGACAAGACGACACAAATGATGTGGTTGAGCAGGATCAACAAAACCTGGCGGCTGACGCATATAAACCTCTTCTTCCAGAACTCCATGGAGAAAAGCATTCTGAACATCAAGCTGTCGAAGCGACCATCCTCGAGTAACAGCCAAGAAGAGAAGAACATAAATAGTAGTTGGTTTAATAACAGGAGTGAATGTGTCTTCATAATCAATGCCATATCGTTGCTTGAATCCCTTGGCAACCAGACGTGCCTTGTACCTCTCAATGGAGCCATCAACATGTTTCTTCACCTTGAATACCCATTTAGAGTCAATGACATTGACACCAGATGGAGGTGGAACCAGACGTCAAGTGTTGTTTCTTTGAAGAGCATGGATCTCCTGCTCCATCGCAGCACGCCAGTGTGGAATGCCAAGCGTTGCCTGAAAATGTCGCGGTTCAGTCGTAGGATCGGCCTCAGCATGCGCCACACAGGCCGCAAGCCACGCGACAGTGCCGTTGGTACGCTTCTTCGGTAGGAAGATGCCACTCTTGCTACGTGTATGAGGACGCAGGATGACAGGCGGAGGTGGCGGTGGACCTGCCACCACTGTCCATCAGCGGCGAGGAAGACACGCTTGCGGGCGAGTTAATGAGTGCGTCAGGTGGCACGATCAAGGTCGACGTCGGGCCTGGAGTGGTTGACGAAGATAGGCCAAGCGTGGTCGGTGACGACGGGCCAGGCGATGAAGACCCACCCGAAGCACCAATCGGTGAGGTTGCCGGCCCAGGTGACAGTACCGCGGGGTTAGTCGGCCAGGCGACAGCAAGGCCGCCCCATCAGATCCACGTGCATGGGACATGCACGCATGATCAACGTCGGGGACAGCCGGCATAGCAGCGGGGGCAGCTGGCGCAGTTGAGGCCTCATCATCGTCATTAAGAAGCTCAAGTCGAGCACCTCGTCCAGTCCCTACACCATGGTTAGGCAACAACAGAGGAGAATATGTAGCATCCACAAATTGATCAGGAAAAACTGGAAAAGAGTGCAACTCGGTGACGGGAGTATCAGTGGGTGATGTGAGCATGGAAAAAGGGAAGACAGTCTCATCTTTGTGAAGAGGACTGTAAACACGATTCGTCGGAATATGGAGACACTTGTAACCTTTGTGAAGAGGACTGTACCCAAGGAACACACATTTTTTTGATCGATACTCAAGTTTATGCTTATTGTACGGACGAAGATGCGGCCAACACGCACAACCGAACACTTTGAGGAAGGAGTAATCTGGAGTTTCATGAAGCAACACTTCTAGAGGAGACTTCATGTGAAGAAGTCGTGTGGGGATCCTGTTTATCAAAAACAAGCAGTAACAAAGGCATCACTCCAGAACCGAAATGGGACAGAGGCATGTGCAAGAAGTGTTAGACCAGTTTCAACTATGTGACGGTGCTTGCGCTCATCTGCACCGTTCTGCTGATGTGTATGAGGACAAGACACATGGTATGAGATGCCAAGCTTCTGAAAGAAGGTGTTAAGATTACGATATTCACCCCCCCCCCCCAATCGGACTGAACATGGATAGTTTTGTGCTTAAGCAACCGCTCAACATGTGCTTGAAATTGCATAAAGACATCAAACACATCAGATTTGCGCTTAATAAGATAAATCCAAGTAAAGCGACTGAAAGCATCGATGAAACTGACATAATAGTTGTGACCACTAACAGAAGTTTGGGCATAGCCCCACACATCTGAAAACACAAGTTCGAGAGGAGCCTTGACAACACGACTTGATACAGAAAAAGGCAACTGATGGCTCTTGCCTTGTTGACAGGCATCACACACTAGAAACTCCTTATTACTCGACTCAACGGGAAGACGATGACGATGAAGCACATGGCGCACAATAGGAGTGGCACGATGGCCAAGGCGAGAATGTCACTACGACAATGACACCCGAACACCACTAGAAACTTGAGATACTCGTGGCACATCAAGCGCATATAAGCCGGCGCGAGCTCGATGACTAAGTAGAACGTCCCTCGTGTCCCGGTCCTTAACAAAAAAATGAGAAGGGTGAAACTCAACAAACACATTGTTGTCATGAGTTAATTTAGGAACCGAGAGTAAACTACATGTGACGGAAGGAACACGAAGGACATCAAGAAGACGCAAGGTTTTGGTGGTACGAGAAAGGAGATATGCCTGACCAACATGTGAGATGGGCATACCTGATCCATTGGCAGTGCGGACCTGATCATGACCGGTGTAGGGCTGGCGAGTGGCCAGCTTGTCAAGCTGGCTCGTCAAATGGTCCGTGGCGCCTGTGTCCATGTACCAGGCAGGATCCACAGAATATGAAGGAGTGAACCCAGGCACCTGTGTAGCGAGAGCAGCTTGCTTCTCGTTACCCTTCCCATTGTTCCCAATGCCAAGGAAATCACGTTTAAAGCGACGATCGCATCGAGACGCCAAGTGCCCCTCAATGCCGTAGAGCTGACACTCAACCCCACCGTCACATGTCTGGCAGTGGAGCCGCTTGTGGCCAGCCGTCAGAGGAGCTGGAGCGGACGGACGGGGCTGGTTTCCCGTGGACAGCGACGGTTGCTGCTTGGCACCACGGGCACCCCCGCGGTGAGCAGCGTTCGTAGAAGGGCCCTCCATGTAGACTCCGACGGAGCGGCGAGCAGCGATCCGTTGTTCCGTGTTGAGGAGGCGCGCGTGAGGTCACGAGACGGCATCGGCGTGTCACGTCCATGGACGTTTTCAACAAGAGAGTCATAGTCCTCATCAAACCTATTGAGAATGAACGAAAACTCCTCATAACGAAGAGGCTTCCCAACGAAGGACAGTGTATCAGCCAAATTTTTGACCTTGTTGAAGAAGGCCGTGACGGAGAGATCATTTTTCTTGACCTCACCCAGCTGATTACAAATGGCAGAAGAACTTGCCAGCGACTGCGAGGAGAAGCTGGAGTCGAGCGTGGCCCATGCATCCCTTGACGTCGCGGCAAAGACTACCATGTCGGCCACGGACGGAGTGAGCGAAGACTGAATAACCCCAGGATGGCTTGATCCTGAGCAATCCACCGACTATAAGCAGGGTTGGGGACCATGACGGAGCCACCATGGGACGAGGGCACCGGAACCATGGCCGGAGGACACGGCACCGAGCCATCAACATACCCCTCAAGGTAGCAACTACGCATCAGCGGCAACACTTGAGCGCGCCACAAGAGGTAGTTGTCAGCTGAGAGCTTCACCGTCACCAGATGAAGAAAAAAAGAAAAAAAGAAATACCCCTCATGGTACAACTCACTGTGCATACTTCATGCAGAAAAAAAGAAATGCAACTGCCAGAACAATGCCCTGGACATTCAAAAATGCAGAAAAAAAGAAATGCAACTGCCAGAACAATGCCCTCGACATTCAAAACCTTCTCGAAAAGCAAGTCGACCAAGGGAGCTCATATGGACAATATACATGTCCAATAACAATGGTGTTCGGCAAACTCCACCCAGGAGACGTGGACTAGAGGGGAGTCGGGGAAGCCCCTGCCTTCACCGTGAACCAGAGGGAGAAGGCGGAGAGCTGAAATATCCGACCACATGGCAGGTGCAACTTGGAAATTATTTTGGGGGGTCTAAATGAGAATGGGATAGGAGTTTTTTGTTATCTCCCGCACCATGGGCAGTTTTCGGAGGAAAGGATATCTGATGAAGATGCTTATAGCATGATAAGCGGGGACAGGAGAGAACTGTAGAACAATTAGCATTGAGATTGATTCGTAAGGCAGACTCGAATGTCCAGAGCAAGAATCAGTTTATAGCTTATATCACATTCCACAGTCACGCGGGAAGGTGGCTATACCAACAGTTCGGGGTTTGGGTTTCTGCAAGATGATTAAGATTACGACCAAAAGAGGGCTACCTCCTTAGGGTGTACTTCAACTAGTAAACCACATCACATATCGTATGAAACCTCGCCTCTGTAGGAAATCCACCTCCATAGCATAACACAGATAGAGAACTCAAATCATGACCAAAATTTCTGAACTACTCTTCTATGACTACAATAAACCAGGAAATGCAGCAGAGTCAAACAACAAATAACCCAAACCAATTCATTCATAGAGATAGGGGGGATGAGCAAACTGGAATCTAAGTTCCAGCAACCACTCAGTTCCAATTCCAAAGGGTATTATAATAGAGATAGATAGATAACAAAGTACTAGCAGCACCTCGAGCATTCGGTGTAAAAAACACACAAATCTGGATCAAACTTGTTTCACCCAACAGATATCTTGATGCCTATGTATGTGTATCTCAAACACCCAGAAGCACTAGATACCAAGTATCGCAGGTAGGCAACCGCGCACAGCTGCTTACTTGCCACCACCGATTTCCTTCACAGCGCAGATCTGTTCTTCACCCATGGCGGACATCACAGACAGGATCAGGTCCTTGCCATCAGCAAATCCAGTCTTGATCTGCATTTCACAGAGCAAAGAAACATCAAGAGAGTGCAACGGGCAGATATGATGTCCCGCATAACAAGTTTCAACAGCTAGAGCACAGACCTGGCCAAGCAGAACATCATCAGTGGGAAGCTTCAGGTCATCCTTAGTGTTGCCACTCTCAGTTAGAAGGCTGACCTGTAGAAAGCCATCACAAAGTTAGAAATAGGGGTAACGCTTTGCACATAAATGGAGAAGGAAGGGACAGATTGAAAATGAAACATACATATCCATCATCAGTTATGTCAATCAGCTGATAATCTTGGCGGTCAACATGGGGGACCTGAACAAATACAGCAACAGAGAAAGCTAAATTAGATCTGCTGAACGAATATCAAGAAACCAACAAAATGAAGCATCTCCATATAGCTTACGTCACAGTTGTGGGATGAAGGAACAATATCCTCAAGCTTCTTTCCATTAAAGATGTCAATGGCAACAAAGTGGCACTTTGCGTGACCATGCTTCCCAGTCTTTGAGGTGGAGACCTCAACAACCTAGCACAAAGATTAAACCAAAATGATTCTTAGGAACATGCTGGACCACAAAGCAACTTCTGGTGGAAGGCAGGCAGGAATTATTGAGTTTGGAGCAGCAATTAGACAATAAGACCCGCATAGTACAACAAAGCAACAATAACCCAAGGAAACACTCCCATAATCAAATGAAACAACATCACGACAGCATTAAACTGATACAAGAACTACTACTGCGTGGTGGTAGCTACATAACCAGAAATAGTTATAGTACTTAAATTCGTCTGAAAACTGAATAAATAGCATGCATCAGCAAACTACAAAAACTACCAACTACGCCAATTACTAATTATAAACAGATCATAAATTCCCTGTAAAACGGGCATCGCCTTTAATTAGCACCTTGCCAAATCTAGCAGCGTTAAGATTCACCGAAACAGGATTCCTAAAATTAATTCAGGAGTGAGGACACAGTGGGTGCTAATGAAAAGATCATAAGCCATTGGTAGCGCCAACAGATATCATGAACCCGTGTATATCCATCCACATCTACAGCAAAGCCTGGTACTTGGACTTTTAGATCTAACAACTTGCAAATCCGCACCCGACTAGGACAGATCACCACAGCAGATTCAGACGCATCCATCAACCAACCAGACATAAGAGCTTTCCTATGGTAAGAACAGATCGGAAAAGGCACAGACCTTGCAGGGACGGGCCTTGATGACGATGTGTCCACCCTTGCGGATGGCGCCGGCCTGCTGCGGGTAGGTCTTGGAGGCGCCGGAGTCGGCCTTGGACTCGAAGTGGTGCTCATCGGTGTCCGACATCTCCGACGATCCTCCTGACTCCTGGAACAACGAGGCAGCAACAAGGAGGAGGTCAACGAAAACAGGGGCTGAGAAGGGAAAACTCGAAATCGACAGGATTTTCCGGCGGATCTGGATTAGCAAGGGGGGTGCTGCTCACCGGGGGCAAGTGGGGTGGTGGAGACGAGATGCAGCGGCAGCGAGGGGAGGATGGGTGGATCCGGAGGCTAGGGTTCTTGGTTCGCCTCACCTCCCAGCTTTTTATGCGATGGGGATAGCCGCCGCCGGATAGGGCGCGTTGCTTCTATTGGGCCGTATGTCACATCACTCTGTACTGGGCCTCCCACCGCTCGATATGGATTTGCTCTCTGAACAAGACTGAGTACGGGAAATATATTCAGCCCAAGACCCGAGTGGGCCGTCTTATTTTTCGTTTTCACCGGAGATAAAATAATGTTGTCTAAAAAAAGTACGGGAGCATGTGATTCGAAAAAGACAAGGGAAACGTTCGTATTCATCCGATTGATTTTTGACTATGCGTAAGCCGCCCGCTGCACCGTCCGATTAATAGATCATCTTATTCTGTCGTGTGTTGGTACAAAGCGTACACTGTGCGTTGCATGTGGCTGGTCCCCACAAGAGGCTACCGTGATTCTCTTGACCTTTTTTTCCTTTTCACACGATGTGCTAGGGTAGTTTTTGCTATCTTGGTGCACTTTAACTACTGCT
The DNA here is from genome assembly GCA_902687465.1 of Secale cereale. NCBI lineage: Eukaryota > Viridiplantae > Streptophyta > Magnoliopsida > Poales > Poaceae > Secale > Secale cereale. Next base: position 460,972,029 of record LR738710.1, read on the forward strand.
CACGTAAGTGCAGAGGGTTGCACGGGCTGCACTTCAGCAACGTTGCTGCGAGTCGGCCAGCCAACGACTGTGCTACAAGGTCGTCTCGGTGCCATGCCGCGTTAGTTGCCGGCGATGCTAGGACAACGGAGCGCCGATGGGCTGCCATTCACGGCCTCTACTGCATGTGTCGACGACTGCTGCAATGAAGCGTCGCCGGACCACCGACGAAGCATTGTCGGGTCGCTGGAGCATCGTTGGGGTTGGAATGGAGGATCTTCGAGCCACCTATGCGCCGTCGGTCCTACAACGGAGCATCGTCGGGTCGTCGGAACATCGTCGATGTTGGAATGGAGCATCTTCGAGCCACCTAAGCATCATTGGTACCGCAACGAAGCATCGTCAGTGCTGCAACGGAGCATCGTCAGGTCGCCGGAGCATCGTCGGTGTTGGAATGGAGCATTTTCGAGCCACCTAAGCATCGTCGATACTGCAACGGAGCATCGCCAGGCCGACGGAGCATCTTCGAGCCACATGAGCATCGTCGATACTGCAGTGAAGCCTCGTCGGTGTTGGAACGGAGCACCTTCGAGCCGCATGAGCATCGCCAGGCCGTCGGAGCATCGTCAGTGCTACAATGGAGTATCTTCGAGCAACCTGAGCATTGTCGATATTGTAGCGGAGCCTCGTCGGTGTTGCAACGGAGTATCTTTGAGCCGCCTGAGCATCGTCGGTACTGCAATTAAGCATCGTCGGTGCCGCAACGGAGCATCTTTGAGCCGCCTGAGCATCGTCGGTACTACAATGGAGCATTGTCGGTGCTGCAACAGAGCATCGTCGGTGCTGCAACGGAGCATTGCCGGGCTGCCGGAGCATCATCGGTGCTGCAATAGAGCATCTTCAAGCCGCCTGGGCATCGTCGGTACTGCAACGGAGCATCA
>LR738710.1:460972958-460986427 GCA_902687465.1 Secale cereale
GGTCCGCCGGAGCATCGTCGGTGCTACAACGGAGCATCTTCAAGTCACCTGAGCATCGTCGGTACTGCAACGGAGTATCGTCGGTGCTACAACGGAGCATCTTCAAGTCGCCTGAGCATCGTCGGTACTGCAATGGAGCATCATCGGTGCTGCAATGGAGCATCGCCGGTCCGTTGGAGCATCGTCGGTGCTGCAACGGAGCATCTTCAAGCTGCCTGAGCATCATCGGTACTACAACGGAGCATCCTCGGTGTTGCAACGAAGCATCGCCGGCCCGCCGGAGCATCGTCGGTGCTGCAACGGAGCATCGTCTCGCTACCGGGACCTCGCGGCTGCTGCAATGGGGCGTTGTCGGGCCGTTGGAGCATCACTGGTGCTACAATGGAGTATCACCAATGTTGCAACGAAGCATCGCTGGGCCGCTAGAGCATTTCCGATGCTGCAACAGAGCATCGTCGGGCCACCAGAACCACACAGTTTGCAATGGAGCGTTGCCGCCCGGGCAGCCAAAGCATCGCCGGTGCTACAATGGAGTATCACCAGTGTTGCAATGGGGCCTTGTCGAGTTGCCGGAGCATCTTCGATGCTTCAAGGGATGGTCAGAACAGTGTCGTTGCTGGCGCTGCAATCCCGGAGCTTGCCGGTACTGTTGCCATGGCCGGTGCACGGCGAGCTGGTCGACGTTGTCGTGAGATGTTGGGCGAGCATTGCCGGTGGTGCAAGCAAAAGTTGGTGCTGCAACTTGGCAACCTGGGATTCTCGTCGAAGCTATGCATACCATGCAGGAAGCGAGAGTATGCGTTGTACGTACCGGTGGCTGGAGTGATGGCTTATTGTGATGACGTGGTCCAGGGTACAAGAGGGCATGGGCGTACTGTGAATTGCACGCATCAGGGGATCACGCTGCCCAAATCAACGGCTGTCAAGCCGGCTGATCTTTTCCTAAGATAAGCCGGATGACGCCTAGCAGTCCCCAAAAGACAAAGCTGATCTCCACTACTATTAAACAATCGAGTTATGGCAGAAACATTAAATCTCAGCCATACATCCGTCATCTCTCAATGGACCGTATTGCCTCAATGTTGTATCACATCATTTACCGATCAATTAGCAGTAATTATCCTGATCTGCGCCATCATTATTACACAATAATTACCACTATCTCGCTCCAACGTAGCCCTATTTTAATCATATCAATTAGAAAAAATTATCATGATCTACGCCATCATTTTTTTTAACTCGGGCTTGTGTGTTGCGTTCATAGATGAAAATCTCAACTACTATTAAACAATCGAGTTGTGGCAGAAACATTACATCTCAGTCATACATCCGTCATCTCTCAATGGACCGGATTGCCTCAATGTTGTATCACATCATTTATCAATCAATTAGCAATAATTACCCTGATCTGCGCCATCATTATTACACAATAATTATCATGATCTCGCTCCAACGTAGGCCTATTTAATCATATCAATTAGAAAAACTTACCATGATCTACGCCATCATTTTTTTAACTCGGGCTTGTGTGCTGCGTTCATAGATGAAAAATATCAATTAGCAATAATTACCATGATCCACGCCATCATATTTTTTTTGAAACCCAGCCTTATGTATTGCGTACATAGAAGGAAAAAAGAAAAAGGCATGGCTCATGTTCGCATGTAGGCAGAGACAAACGTGGAAACCAAATCGCTCGTTTCCCTATTTGTTCGGATCACACGATCGACAGACACGGACCTTGATTCCGATCGTTCCTTGACTTCCATCACTTTATTTTTTCCGTTCACCTATTTCAGTGTTCGTCGTCCTCGAAGGCTCGATTCTTGGTTTGACACTCCCGGTCTTCTCGCTGCGAGGAACGAACGACGGCGGCATGGGCCTGCAGCGCTACACGGCCACGATCTGGTACAAGCACGTACATTCAATTCAAGAAAGCTTCAGGTCCTAAATGACACACTAGATCCTATCTTCGACTGCTTGCATAACCAACTTTCAGTTCAAGGAAGCTTCAGGTCTTACCTTGGAATTTTTTTTGCCTCTTCCATCCAGCACGGACATGTTTTTCAATTATTGATTACTGATTGTACACAAAAAAATTCTCGATAATCTTTTCTACAATAGTTCAACATAATCAAATGAGTCACTAAAAGTAGATGAGAAATACCAAGGAAACCTACAGACATGGCCGCGGCAATAATCAATCCTCCTCCTCGACACTTATGCCAACGCTCCCCTTCCATTGATCCAATTTACTCTCTATTTCATAACTCTATGATATGTGCATTGCACGTGCACACTTACTAGTGGTAGTAAAGCAATAGGCAGATGTTGTGGACAAATAGATATGAGCGAAGCTTTGCGAGCGGACGGTACGCGATCATGGCTGGAGCATTGCATTGCGTGCATAAGGACGCACCGAAATGGCTATGTGTCGTTGTAAAGAGATCGAGAGCGTGTTTGGCGGCCATAGTATCCGGGTCTAGCTAGCTCAAGCCTGGTTCACATGAGGCTGGTTAAGCAAATGCAGCCTCTAAACCATCATCTGCAACCTGTTCGGTTGCCCATATTTACTTCTCACGCATTAGGGGATAGCTAGGTGCATGGTGTTTGGTTGCCCGCATTGTATGAACTCATACATAAGCACGTTGTTTGGTTGCATACAACCCTTGTTGTCTCATAACCTCTTCGATGATGTGATGAGGTTATCAGCACACAGCTCAACAGAACATGGTAGTAAGCATAAATATTGTGCCACACATAAGCAGATCAGTTCAAACGTACTACCTTCGTCCTGGTTTATTGGTTCTCATTGTATTCTGTACATAAATTTAACTAACAAAATATTCATGCGTGTCACAAAAAATTATATTATTAAAAACTACATTCAAATATAAATCCAACGATATATTTTTTGTTGACATGCATTAACATTTTGTTAGTTAAATCTTTGATCAAAATTTGGCACAAATTACAAAGGGGGGACAGTAAACTAGGACGGAGGTAGTAGTACTAAGTAGTTCGATATTAAACTAAAGCAGCTGGAGCATACGATGGCATGTCCCAGGCCTTCACGACGAAGGCATTGCCGTGCCTTCCGCACCTGGTCACCACTTCAATGCCATCGTCATTGAACACGATGACCTTCAGCATGTCGGGAGTGAGCAGCTTGAAGGTCATCATGAAGCATATGGATGCAGCAAAGGTGGCCCAAGCTTGACCGAGGGTGACCCTGCCGTCCAACAGCCGAACAATGACCCCCCAGGAGCAGTCTATTTTTGTCTTCAACTTGAACTCATGTGGCACGGACGGGGACTGCTTCATGAAGGTGTAGGATCGAAAGTAGGTCTACAAGGGGGGTGATTAGACTACTTGACCAAATAAAAATCTAGCATTTTGCCAGTTTTAAGTGTTGGCGGATTTTAGCAATTAGGACAAGTCAAGTAACCAACCTACACATGCAATTCTAAGAGTGTGGCAGCGGAAAGTAAAGCATTGCATATGAAGGTAAAGGAAGAGGTTTGGAGGCTCTTAAGTGACACCTAACCAATCTAGGAGGCACCACTCTCCAAAAGGTAATAAATGGTGTGTTGATGATGAACTCCTCGCTCTTGTGCTTCAAGTGATAGTCTCCCCAACACTCAACTCTCTCTCACAGATTTGGATATGGTGGAAAAATGATTTGAGTGGAAAGCAACTTGGGGAAGGCTAGAGATCAAGATTCTTGTGGTAGGATTGGTATATCTTGGTCTCAACACATAAGCAGGTGGTTCTCTCTTAGAAAATGTGTAGTGGAAGTGTAGGCACGTTCTGATGGATCTCTCTCAAATGGAGATGGGGGTGGAGGCGTATATATGGCCTCCACACAAAATCCAACCATTACACACATTTGACCCAACTCAGTAAGACCGAATAGGTGAACTCGGACCAAAGCAGTTCACAATGTGAACGTTAGGAATCTTGGTGGGACCGACATGATCAACTCGGTGGGACCGATGTGCTAGGGCTAGGGCAAGACCTCATCTCGGTGGCGCCAATGGCATGAAATCGGTGAAACCAATTTCAGCAAATAGCAATACAAAGAAGTGGTCAAGAAAACTCGGCGGGACCAATCGCTTATTTCGGTGAGACCGAAATGTTACAAAAGGGTCATAGAGAGTTTATCATGCAAAATCGATGGGACCGATCGCTCTTCTCGGTGAGACCGAAATGTTACGAAAGGATCACAGAAATTTTGCAATGCCTTCTCGGTGAGACAGAGATCCGTATCGGTGTGACTTAATTGTCTAGGGTTTGTGCCAATGGCTATGTCAAACGAACTCGGTGACGCTGGATGGATCAAATCGGTGGGGCCAAGTTTGACTTTAGGTTTTGGACACATGTGGAATTTGAGAAAGTGGCTGAGGGTTTTGGAGCAATATCACTAAGCACTTGAGCAACCAGACCATTAAGCAACACCTTATCCCCTTTTAATAGTATTGGCTTTCCTATGGACTCAATGTGATCTTGGAGATAAGAGCATCAGCAAACGCTTCAGATGAAGTCTGTGGAGCTGGAGGAGTTGATACAAGAGGTACAACTGTGGTAGTGGCTGCAGATGCTGAAAGTGTAGGCCTCGGCTTGGCAACTGGCACAGCTGAAGATCTTGGTCCTCTTGAGACTCTCTGGAAAGCATTAGTGGTATCTTTGTCCTCTGCATCTTCCTTGAGCTTCTCCACAACTGTTTGTATCTCAGTGATCTTCACATCAAGATCATAGAATTTGGTTTCAACAATCCTCTCAAGACTCTCTTGATTTTGAGTCAAACTGGCCAGGCTCTTCTCAATCCCCATAGTGGCCTCAAGCAGATGGTTGATCTGATCTTGCTTGGTCTTGGGGACTCCTAAAGCACTTGCTGCTTTTGCTTTTGCTTTCGCTTGGCCTTCAACTGATGTAGGATGTGATGCATCCATGACAATCTCATTGTCCTCGAAATCCGGCCTAAGAGGTAGATGCCTCTTGTCAAGTAGATATGTCCTTTTTCTAGTCTGGAGTTGATCAACATCTGAATGTGAGGGGCATATCCACAAGACCTCTTTTGGTCTGTGAGGGAGTCCTGTATTTGGGGGTCCATGAGTGTTCGGTCTGTCGAAGCTGGGCCGGACAGATGGGCCGTGAAGATGGAGATAAACAGACATCCCCCGTGTCCAGTTAGGACTCATGTGTGTGTAGAAAGGCAGGGTAGATGTTCAGGTGTAATGATTCCTTTCTTCCCAATTATATCTTTGTAACCCTAGGCCTCCTTCGGTGGATATATAAACCGGAGGGTCTAGTCTATAGAGGGTAGCAGAATCACAATTGCTTAGGATAGACTTCTAGGGTTTAGCCATTACGATCTTGAGGTAGATCAACTCTTGTAACCCTACATTCATCAAGATCAATCAAGCAAGAAGTAAGGTATTACCTTGATAGAGAGGGCCCGAACCTGGGTAAACATCGTGTCCCTAGTCTCTTGTTACCATCGATCCTTAGACGCACAGCTTGGGCACCCCTACCCGAGATCTACCGGTTTTGACACCGACAATGGTGCTTTCATTGAGAGCTCCGTTATGTACTCGCGAAAAGCGATCGGTGGCTCGTCTTGTCATCAACAATGACATCACCCTTGGAAACAACCTGGCTCTGGGCCAGGTCCTTGATACGTCTCCAATGTATCTATAATTTTTGATTGCTTCATGCTATTATATTATCTGTTTTGGATGTTTAATGGGCTTTAATATACACTTTTATATTATTTTTGGGACTAACCTATTAACAGGAGGCCCGGTGTCAGTTATTTTTTTTCCTATTTCAGTGTTTCGCAGAAAAGGAATATCAAACGGAGTCCAAACGAAACGAAACCTTCGCGAGAATCCTTTTTGGAACAAACGTAATTCAGGAGACTTGGAGTGGAAGTCAAGGAAGCAACGAGGCGGCCACGAGGCAGCAGGGCGCGCCTAGGGGGTAGGCGCGCCCCCACCCTCGTGGGCCCCTCGTAGCTCCACCGACCTACTTCTTTCGCCTATATATACTCTTATACCTGAAAACATCGAGGAGAGCAACGAAACCACTTTTCCACCGCCGCAACCTTCTGTACCCGTGAGATCCCATCTTGGGGCCTTTTCCTGCGCTCAGCCGGAGGGGGAATCGATCACGGAGGGCTTCTACAACAACACCATAGCCTCTTCGATGACGTATGAGTAGTTTACCACAAACCTTCAGGTCCATAGTTATTAGCTAGATGGCTTCTTCTCTCTCTTTGGTTCTCAATACAAAGTTCTCCTCGATGTTCTTGGAGATCTATTCGATGTAATTCTTTTTGCGGTGTGTTTGTTGAGATCCGATGAATTGTGGGTTTATGATCAAGATTATCTATGAACAATATTTGGTTCTTCTGTGAATTCTTATATGCATGATTTAATATCTTTGCAAGTCTCTTCGAATTATCAGTTTGGTTTGGCCTACTAGATTGATCTTTCTTGCAATGGAGAAGTGCTTAGCTTTGGGTTCAATCTTGCGGTGCTCGATCCCAGTGACAAAAAGGGAACCGACACGTATTGTATTGTTGCCATCGAGGATAAAAAGACGGGGTTTATATCATAGTCCTTGAGTTTATTCCTCTACATCATGTCATCTTGCTTAAGGCGTTACTCCGTTCTTATGAACTTAATACTCTAGATGCATGCTGGATAGCGGTTGATGTGTGGAGTATTAGTAGTAGATGCAGAATTGTTTCGGTCTACTTGATACGGACGTGATGCCTATGTTCATGATCATGCCTAGATATTCTCATAACTATGCGCTTTTCTATCAATTGCTCGGCAGTAATTTGTTCACCCACCGTAATTTATGCTATCATGAGAGAAGCCACTAGTGAAACCTATGGCCCCCGGGTCTACATTACATCATATAAGTTTTCGATCTACAATTCTAGTTTACTATTTATTTTGCAATCTTTATTTTCCCATCTATACAACAAAAATATCAAAAATACTTATCTTTTTATCTTTATGAGATCTCACTTTTGCAAGTGGCCGTGAAGGGATTGACACCCCCTTTATCGCGTTGGTTGCAAGGTTCTTGATTGTTTGTGCAGGTACTAGGTGACTTGCGTATAGTCTCCTACTGGATTGATACCTTGGTTATCAAAAACTAAGGGAAATACTTACGCTACTTTGTTGCATCACCCTTTCCTCTTCAAGGGAAAACCAACGCATGCTCAAGAGGTAGCAAGAAGAATTTTTGGCGCCGTTGCCAGGGAGATCTACGCCAAATCAAGACATACCAAGTACCCATCACAAACTATTATCCCTCGCATTACATTATTTGCCATTCGCCTCTCATTTTCCTCCCCCCCACTTCTAAAATGATTTTCGAAAACCTTTGCCTTTTCTTCGCCTTTTCCCCGTATGTATTTTTGTTTGTGTTTCCATGTGCCTTCTATTTGCTTGCATCTTTGCTTGCTAAAAATCTATTGTTATGGATCCACTTAAAGTGTTCTACTTGGATCATCTTCGACCCTTATGTGCTCGTGCTGAAACCCCAACTAGCCTAGTTGATGGGAAATCTTTAGATGCGCATGCTCATTTTGTGCGTCACCGTTTGTCTAAAAAGGGAGACTCTTATGGGATCAAATAAACAGATTGATGTGTTATGCTTGGAATCTTTGTGAAATTTATGATTTTACTTGTTGCTCTAAGAACCCTAAAAACACCTCCCCTACCTACGTGAGTTTAATGATAATGAAATATTATCTTCTTATGCAAAGGGTGTTTATAGTTACTACGATATCAAGCAAATTGAAGAATTTGTTGCTTTTAAGGGTACTTATGAAGTTGCTTCTTTGATTGAAAAGTATGATATTACTCTCTACGAATCTGAAAATTTTGACATACTTAAATATTGCTATGTAAACTATGCTCATAATGTCTATGTCATAGAATTTATTGAAAGAATGACCGCTGCTTTTGAAGAAAATAATGATATGCATGAATCTATAGATAATTATGATTCTGATGATTTGATTGAAATATCCCTTGATGAACATGACACTTGCTATTCTTGTGGCCATGATGCCAATATTTATGAAGATGAATTTGCTATAGTTCCTGATGTTAAACATGAGATCATTGATATTGCACCCATACTTGATAATTCCTTCGATGAAAATCATGATTGCAATGATGTTATTATAAATTCTCTTGGTGTCAATTGTGTTAATGATATGCAAAACCTCAAGCTTGGGGATGCTAGTTTTGCTATGACTACTATTTGTTGCAATGATCATGATTGGGGTGATTCTTCTTATGATCTTGAAATTTTATTTAATCCCCATGATGAATATGAGATTTATAACAATATTTTCAATAATATTGAAAGTGGGTTTGGAGAGGTCATGACTTTAGTTTATGATAATCCCACTATTTTGGAAGAGTGTCAACTTTGCATGCATGCGGATCATGATGAGAAAATTTTATGTGATAGCTATATTGTTGAATTTGATTATGTTCCTACATATAATTATTATGAGAGAGGAAAATATGATTGTAGAAATTTTCGTGTCACTAAATTACCTCTCGTTATGTTGAGATTGCTATTGTTTCTTTCTCCTTCCTTGCATATGCTAGTTTTTGCTTGTCTTGATAATTTGATTGCTTATATAATGCCTATGCATAGGAAGTATGTTAGACTTAGATGTGATTTTCATATGCTTCATGATGCTCTCTGCGTGTTTCAATTGCTATCTTTCATGTGCGCATCATTAAAATTATAGATGCCTAGCTAGGGGCGTTAAACGATAGCGATTGTTGGGAGGCAACCCAATTTTATTTTATTTGCTTTTTTGATTCTGTTTAGTAATAGATAATTCATCTAGCTTCTGTTTAGATGTGTTTTTATGTTTTAATTAGTGTTTGTGCCACGTAGAAGCTTTGGGAAGACTTGGGTGAAGTCTTTGCGATCTTGCTGTAAAAAATAGAAACTTTTGCGCTCACGAGATTAGCTGCCTTTTTTTACTGGAGAGTGCTTTTAGGTTGATTCTTTTTGCAGATGATTAATAAATAAATTCCTCACGTTCACCAATTCATTTCAGAATTTTTAGAGTTATAGAAGTATTCGAAAGTTATAGATTGCTATAGACTGTTGTGTTTTTGACAGATTCTGTTTTCATGTGTTGTTTGCTTATTTTGATGAATCTATGAGTAGTATCAGAGGTATGAACCATACAAAAGTTGGAATAAAGTAGGTTTAACACCAATATAAATAAAGAATGAGTTCAATACAGTACCTTAAAGTGGTGGTTTGTTTTCTTATACTAATGGAGCTCATGATATTTTCTGTTAAGTTTTGTGTTGTGAAGTTTTCAAGTTTTTGGGTAAGGATTTGATGGACTATGGAATAAAGAGTGGCAAGAGCCCAAGCTTGGGGATGCCCAAGGCACCCCAAGGTAAAATTTAAGGACAGCCAAAAGCCTAAGCTTGGGGATGCCCCGGGAAGGCATCCCCTCTTTTGTCTTCGTCTATCGGTAACTTTACTTGAGACTATATTTTTATTCACCACATGATATGTGTTTTGCTATGAACATCTTGTATGATTTGAGTCTTTGATTTTAAGTTTACCACAATCATCCTTGCTGTACACACCTTTTGGGAGGGACGCACATGAATTAGAATTTATTAGAATACTCTATGTGCTTCACTTATATCTTTTGAGCTAGATAATTTTGCTCTGGTGCTTCACTTATATCTTTTAGAGCATGGTGGTGGTTTTATTTTATAGAAATTATTTATCTCTCATGCTTCACTTATATTATTTTGAGAGTCCTTTAGAAAATCATGGTAATTTGCTTTGGCTATAAAATTAGTCCTAATATGATCGGCATCCAAGATGGGTATAATAAAAACTTTCATATAAAGTGCATTGAATACCATGAGAAGTTTGATGCTTGATGATTGTTTTGAGATATGAGGATGGTGATATTAGAGTCATGCTAGTAGAGTAATTGTGAATTTGGGGAATACTTGTGTTAAAGTTTTTGATTCTCGTAGCATGCACGTATGGTGAACCGTTATGTGATGAAGTTGGAGCATGATTTATTTATTTATTGTCTTCCTTTGTGTGGAGGTCGGGATCGCGCGATGGTTAACTCCTACCAACCCTTCCCCTAGGAGCATGTGTGTAGTGCTTGGTTTTGATAACTTGTAGATTTTTGCAATAAGTATATGAGTTCTTTATGACTAATGTTAAGTCCATGGATTATACACACTCTCACCCTTTGACCATTGCTAGCCTCTCTAGTATCACACAACTTTCGCCGGTACCATACACCCACCATATACCTTCCTCGAAACAACCACCATACCTACCTATTGTGGCATTTTCATAGCCATTCCGAGATATATTGCCGTGCAACTTTCCACCGTTCAATTTATCATGACACGCTCCATCATTGTCATATTGCCTTGCATGATCATGTAGTTGACATTGTATTTGTGGCAAAGCCACCCTTCATAATTTTTCATACATGTCACTCTTGATTCACTGCACATCCCGGTACACCGCCGAAGGCATTCACATAGAGTAATATTTTGTTCTAAGCATCGAGTTGTAAGTAAATAAAAGTGTGATGATCTTCATTATTAGAGCATTGTCCCAGTGAGGAAAGGATGATGGAGACAATGATTCCCCCACAAGTCGGGATGAGACTCCGGATGAAAAATAAAAAAAGGAAAAAAGAGAGGCCATAAAAAAGAGAAAAAAAATAAAGGGCCCAAAATAAAAAAAATGAGAGAAAAAGAGAGAAGGGGCAATGCTACTATCATTTTCCACACTTGTGCTTCAAAGTAGCACCATGATCTTCATGATAGAGAGTCTCTTGTTTTGTCACTTTCATATACTAGTGGGAATTTTCATTATAGAACTTGGCTTGTATATTCCAATGATGGGCTTCCTCAAAATGCCCTAGGTCTTCGTGAGCAAGCGAGTTGGATGCACACCCACTTAGTTTCTTTAGTTGAGCTTTCATACATTTATAGCTCTAGTGCATCTGTTGCATGGCAATCCCTACCCACTCACATTGATATCTATTGATGGGCATCTCCATATCCCATTGATATGCCTAGTTGATGTGAGACTATCTTCCTCCTTTTTTTCTTCTCCACAACCACCACTCTATTCCACCTATAGCGTTATGTCCATGGCTCACGCTCATGTATTGCGTGAAAAATGAAAAAGTTTGAGAATACTAAAGTATGAAACGATTGCTTGGCTGAAACCGGGGTTGTGCATGATTTAAATATTTTGTGTGATGAAGATAGAGCATAGCGAGACTATATGATTTTGTAGGGATAGCTTTCTTTGGCCGTGTTATCTTGAGAAGACATGTTTACTTTGTTAGTATGATTGAAGTATTATTATTTTTATGTTAATATTAAACCTTTGTCTTGAATCTTTCGGATCTGAACATTCATGCCACAATAAAGAAAAGTACATTGAAAATTATTTTAGATAGCATTCTACATCAAAAATTCTATTTTTATCATTTACCTACTCGAGGACGAGTAGGAAGTAAGCTTGGGGATGCTTGATACGTCTCCAACGTATCTATAATTTTTGATTGTTCCATGCTATTATATTATCTGTTTTGGATGTTTAATGGGCTTTAATATACACTTTTATATTATTTTTGGGACTAACCTATTAACCGGAGGCCCAGTGCCAGTTGCTGTTTTTTTTTGCCTATTTTAGTGTTTCACAGAAAAGGAATATCAAACGGAGTCCGAACGGAATGAAACCTTCACGAGGATATATTTTTGGAACAAATGCAATCCAGGAGACTTGGAGTGGAAGTCAAGGAAGCAACAAGGCGACCACGAGGTAGGAGGGCGCGCGTAGGGGGGTAGGCGCGCCCCCACCCTCATGGGCCCCTCGTAGGTCCACCGACCTACTTCTTTCGCCTATATATACTCTTATACCCTGAAAACATCGAGGAGAGCAACGAAACCACTTTTCCACCGCTGCAACCTTCTGTACCCGTGAGATCCCATCTTGGGGCCTTTTCCGGCACTCCGCCGGAGGGGGAATCGATCACGGAGGGCTTCTACATCAACACCATAGCCTCTCCGATGATGTGTGAGTAGTTTACCACAGACCTTCGGGTCCATAGTTATTAGCTAGATGGCTTCTTCTCTCTCTTTGGTTCTCAATACAAAGTTCACCTCGATGTTCTTGGAGATCTATTTGATGTAATTCTTTTTGCGGTGTGTTTGTCGAGATCCAATGAATTGAGGGTTTATGATCAAGATTATCTATGAACAATATTTGGTTCTTCTGTGAATTCTTATATGCATGATTTAATATCTTTGTAAGTCTCTTCGAATTATCAGTTTGGTTTGGCCTACTAGATTGATCTTTCTTGCAATGGGAGAAGTGCTTAGCTTTGGGTTCAATCTTGCGGTGCTCGATCCCAGTGACAGAAAGGGAACCGACATGTATTATTTTGTTGCCATCGAGGATAAAAAGATGGGGTTTATATCATATTGCTTGAGTTTATCCCTCTACATCATGTCATCTTTCTTAAGGTGTTACTCCGTTCTTATGAACTTAAAACTCTAGATGCATGCTGGATAGCGGTCGATGTGTGGAGTAATAGTAGTAGATGCAGAACCGTTTCGGTCTACTTGACACGAACGTGATGCCTATGTTCATGATCATGCCTAGATATTCTCATAACTATGCGCTTTTCTATCAATTGCTCGGCCGTAATTTGTTCACCCACCATAATTTATGCTATCATGAGAGAAGCCACTGGTGAAACCTATGGCCCCCGGGTCTACTTTACATCATATAAGTGTCTGATCTACAATTCTAGTTTACTATTTATTTTTCAATCTTTATTTTCCAATCTATACAACAAAAATATCAAATATACTTATCTTATTATCTTTATGAGATCTCACTTTTGCAAGTGGCCGTGAAGGGATTGACAACCCCTTTATCGCGTTGGTTGCAAGGTTCTGGATTGTTTGTGCAGGTACTAGGCGACTTGTGTGTGGTCTCCTACTGGATTGATACCTATTGGGGAACGTAGCAGAATTCAAAAAATTTCCTACGCTTCACCAAGATCAATCTAAGGAGTCATCTAGCAACGGGCATAAAGGAGTGCATCTACATACCCTTTGTAGATCGCGTGCGGAAGCGTTCGAAGGAACGTGGATGATGGAGTCGTACTCGTCGTGATCCTCCTCACCGATGATCCCAGCGCCGAACGGACGGCACCTCCGCGTTCAACACACGTACGGTGCAGCGATGTCTCCTCCTTCTTGATCCAGCAAGGGGGGAGGAGAGGTTGACGGAGATCCAGCAGCACGACGGCGTGGTGGTGGATGCAACGGGAAAAGCTGCAGGGCTTCACCGAGACCCTGCGGGAGGAGTTGGAGGTGTGACGGGGGGGG
>LR738710.1:460986578-461006213 GCA_902687465.1 Secale cereale
GGGGGGGGGGGAGAGGCGCCAGAGGCTTGGGTGCAGCTGCCCTCTCTCCCCCCCACTATATATAGGGGGCCAGGGGGGCGCCGGCCCTAGGAGATCCAATCTCCTAGGGGGGCGGCGGCCAGGGGGGGTATCTTGCCCCCCAAGGCATAGGGAGGTGCCCCCACCCCTAGGGATTCAACCCTAGGCGCATGGGGGGTGGCCCATGTGGGGTGCGCCAGCCCACTAGGGGCTGGCCCCCTCCCCCTACGGCCCACGGAGCCCTCCGGGATGGGTGGCCCCACCCGGTGGACCCCCGGGACCCTTCCGGTGGTCCCGGTACACTCCCGGTGACCCCCGGAACTCTCCCGATGGCCGAAACTGGACTTCCTATATATAATTATTTACCTCCGGACCATTCCGGAACTCCTCGTGACGTCCGGGATCTCATCCGGGACTCCAAACAACATTCGGGTTTCCGTGTGCATATATCTCTACAACCCTAGCATCACCGAACCTTAAGTGTGTAGACCCTACGGGTTCGGGAGACACGCATACATGACCGAGACCACTCTCCAGTTAATAACCAACAGCGGGATCTGGATACCCATGTTGGTTCCCACGTGTTCCTCGATGATCTCATCGGATGAACCACTATGTCAAGGATTCACTTAATCCCGTATGTTATTCCCTTTGTCTATCGGTACGGTACTTGCCCGAGATTCGATCGTCGGTATGCCCGATACCTTGTTCAATCTCATCATGGCAAGTCTCTTTACTCGTTCCGTAATCCATCATCCCGTGACTAACTCCTTAGTCACTTTGATCTCATTATGATGATGTCTTACCGAGTGGGCCCAGAGATACCTCTCCGTCATACGGAGTGACAATATCCCAGTCTCGGTTCGTACCAACTCAACAGACACTTTCGGAGATATCCGTTGCGTACCTTTATAGCCACCCAGTTACGTTGTGACGTTTGGCACACCCAAAGTATTCCTACGGTATTCGGGAGTTGCACAACCTCATGGTCTAAGGAACAAATACTTGACACTGGAAAAGCTTAAGCATTACGAACTATACGATCTCGTGCTAGGCTTAGGATTGGGTCTTGTCCATCACATCATTCTCCTAATGATGTGATCTCGTTATCAATGACATCCAATGTCCATGGTCAGGAAACCGTGACCATCTGTTGATCAATGAGCTAGTAACTAGAGGCTTACCAGGGACACGTTGTGGTCTATGTATTCACACATGTATCGTTGTTTCCGTACAATACAATTCAAGCATGAATAATAGACAATTATCATGAACAAGGAAATATAATAATAATCCTTTTATTATTGCCTCTAGGGCATATTTCCAACAATACCTTGGTTCTCAAAAACTGAGCGAAATACTTACGCTACTTTGCTACATCACCCTTTCCTCTTCAAGGGAAAACCAACGCATGCTCAAGAGGTAGCAGTCCTCCAGCTCGGTGGGTTCGTTGTATGCGCCCGCATGGCTGTCAAGCCAAGCGCACCCCCCGCGGTCATCGAGCACCACTCCTACATCAGCTCCGAACACTCCGAAGACACGAGTCCAGCGGATATCTCGTCCTTAAATGAGTTGCTGGATCGCATCGCCGCCCTGGGGATTTCATCACCCATTGATTAGATCGGGCTAAAATTCGGTCTGGAAGAGGTCAATTCCACCCCGATAACTCACCCGGTGGCGGCCCTCAAGGAACGGGCCAGAGATATTTATCCTCGTGAGACGGAGACCGACATTATCCGGATCTCCGAACCCTTTGAGCCGAACACCCTTCCTTCGGGTGGGACTTTGTGTCTTTCGAGCTCAAGGACATATGCCGGGCCCGGAGAACGCTCTGATCCCACAGGACCCGGATCATCCACACCAGAGGTTGTACGAACCCTGGATACTACATTGGGTCGGGACTCAAATTTATCCACACCCACCCACCACAGTAAATACTCTCCAAGTAACTCCGGACCTCCGGGCATATGTGATCTCATGTACATATAACAGCAGCCCTAAGAGACGGTTCATCACTTCTTGGCTAGATTCCTACCTGTTAAAAACAAGATTAAGGACTGTTGCAACGACGACGCGGTTCCCATATTTCACCGCAATTGCACGGATGAGGGAGTCTTGAACGCCCTCAACCACCGTCGAGTACAGAGTTTTACGGAATTGTCGCATTTAGTACGGAAGTACTGCGCTATGGAAAGTACTTGGAAGGCCCAGAATACACATCTGGAGTAGTCCGTCTTTGTACAATATGCCGCTAAAGCAAAACGGACATACCCTAGTAGGGCATCCGACAACGTGCCCATTGGCAAGAAAAACAGACCTTTCACAGGATATAGGTCCGTTTTGGACGAACTCTTAGATAGGACTTGCCAAATACATGCCGCCCCGGACATTATCCCAACCCACAGCCTTTGAGTGTGTTGGGTACTCCGACAGGTAGCGAAGAGCAGTGAAGCAATCCTCGCCACCGCAACTTCAGGGGAGAACAATTTTGACGTCCTCATTGTCTTCAACCGGCGCAAGAGAGCACATCGTGAACTTGCCGAGGTTCATCAAATAAGCACTGCAAGCCCATGGAGCAACGCGTCAATCACTTTTTCTGTCGGCGACGAACCGCGAGTCCGGCCGGTCCGAGCCACAACGACTTTTGTACTAAACCCAATAGTAGACGGCTTTCGCCTTACTAAAGTACACATGGACAGCGACAGTGGACTCAACCTCATATACGAGGACACGCTTGCAAAAATGCAGGTTGATAAATCTCGCATTGAACAAAGTAATACAACCTTCAGAGGAATTATTCCCAATCGGGAAGCCCGGTGTTCGGGAAGCATTAAGTTCGACGTAGTATTCGGTACACCCGAGAACTACAGGTCGGAGGAACCGCTCTTCCACATTCTCACCTTCAACAGCGGATACCACGCTCTTCTAGGGCGGGACGCTTTCTCACGCTTTCAGGCCATACCCCATTACGGGTACATGAAGCTCAAAATGCCTGGGCCCAATGGAATAATCACAGTAGCAAGCGATCCGGACAAAGCACACTGTGCCGAGAACAAAACCGCATCCTTGGCCCTAGAGGCACTATCTGAAGCCTTCACGGCCGAAGAATTAACCACCTTACGATCCACGATGGACAAGGATGACGTAGTCCTTGATAAAAGATCGAAATCTACCTCCTTCAAGCCAGGAGATGAAATTATCAAATTTCAAGTGCATCCGACGGACCCCAACAAGACGACATCCATTGGGGCACAACTGGACCCGACGGTAGACAACGCCTTGCGCGCCTTCCTCTGCGAAAAATGGGACATATTCGCCTGGCACCCTTCAGACATGCCTGGAATCCCACGCAGGCTGGCCGAACACAGCCTTAACATCATCAAAGGGTTCAAACTAGTCAAGAAATCACTACGACGATTTTCCGAACCCAAAAGACAAGTGATGGGGGAAGAGCTGGCCAAGTTACTGGAGGCCAGATTCATACGAGAAATTAAACATATGGATTGGCTTGCCAATTTAGTCATGGTACCAAAGAAGGATAAATCCTGGCGCCTTTGTGTCGGCTTTACTGACCTAAACAAGGCTTGCCCTAAGGATCTATCACGCCCAAGATGTGATTCTATCCCGATCACGTGAAAACCTCGTGATTGGGGCACAACCGCATTTCAGGCGCTTAGCAAGATGGATATCATTACATCGTACTATTACATACATAGATGGGGATACATACAAGTCATACAATCTCCACATGAATACAACACATCATTCACAAAACATCCGACTACGGTGAAAAACAAGAAAAGCGGCCATGCATGACCCTGCGTGAGGAGGTCGCGATGATTCATTGGCGGCGGAAAGCGGCCATGCGTGACCCTGCTTTTTCTGAGGAGGCGTTTAACGCCCTCATTTCTGCAGATGCCTATATCTGAGCCGCTGATACGTCCAAAATGTATCTATAATTTCTGCTTGCTCCATGCCTCTTTTGTGTGATATTGCTATGATATTTATGCACTTCCATACACTTTTGATCATATTTGGACTAACCTATTAACTCAGTGCACCACAGTGCCAGTTCCTGTTTTCTGCTGTTTTTCTATTTTAGGTTTCCCCCATATTAAAAGTGCCCTAAAAATTCCGGGAAAAATACAGGAAAAATCAGCGTATCGGGAGCTTCCGGAAAAACCAAGGCAGAGCCAGATTTTGAGCCTCTGCCTTTCTTTGCAGCATAGTTAGCATTGGTTTACCTCGCTTAGCTGTATCGGGAGCTTCCGCCCATGATTTTGAGCCTCTCCCTTTCTTTGCAGCATAGTTAGCATTGGTTTGCGCACATAATCCTGTCAATTGCCCAGCTGTAATTTGTTTACCTCGCTTAGCTGTTTTATCGTCTTTTGGGAGAGAGACATCACTAGTGAACATCATGGGACCCCGGTCCATATTACCATCACTGATCACACCCGCTATTTACTTCCTGTTCTTATTTCCTAGTTGCAGTTATACCTATCACTATTATCTCTTGCGTTTGATCCTTTGTAAACGACAAGGCCGGAGGGATTGACAACCTCTCTGTACTCGTTGGGAGCAAAGTTATTTGTATCTGTGTGCAGGTCCTGTCAAGCAAAAGTTTCTGGCGCTATTGACACCTTCTTGTCGACCCTCGGAGTCTCACGGGATTCGATCCTTGGTATCTTTGCCAAGGGAAATTTGCCGCTACGCTACATCTCAAACCTTCCACTTGGGGTAACCAACGAGGGGCGAGAAGCCATCAAGCAAGTTTCTGGCGCCGTTGCCGGGGACTCCACTCTTCAAGATAGGGGAGTTGCACGCTATCTTTTACCTTTGCTTTTTAGTCTTGTTAGTTTACCTTTCAGTTTTCTTTATGTCTTTTCACTAGTTTTGCTTAATGGAAAACAACAAAAATATGAGAGAGCTTTATAAGCTCTACCTTGCTTTGGGACATGATGTGTTTGAAGAGAAAGTTAAAAAACCTATGGAACTTTATTATTTGCATAACAATCATGATGGTTGTGATGTTATTAGTATGCTTTCTTTGAATATCAATATTGCTAATGACATGGAAAGCTCTAAGCTTGGGGATGACACGTTTGATGAACATGATATTTTTAGTCCCCCAACTTTTGAAGAGAAAATTTACTTTGATAATACTTTGCTTCCTATATGTGATGATTACAATGATAAATGTGAGCTTTTTAGTCCACCTACTATTGAGGATAAAATTTATTATGATTATGATATGCCTCCTAAATATGATGATGGTTGTGATAGTCTCACTCTCACTATTCCTAATAAGAAAGATTTTGCTTATATGAAGAGTAATGACACTTTTATGCTTTTGGATCGTGGAAATAATGCCTTATGTGATAGTTATATTGTTGAGTTCATCCATGATGCCACTGAAATTTATAATGAGAGAGGAAACATGGTTCTAAATATCTTAATAATAAGAAGTTTCCTCTCTTTATGTTGAAGGTTTTGAAGCTGCACTTGTTTTGTCTTCCTATGCTTATTGCTTTGTGCTTCAATGAATTATTCTATTGCAATATTCCTATGCATAGGAAGCATGTTAGGCTTAAATGTGTTTGGTATTTGCTTTTTGATGATCTCTTTTGTTCTTCAACTCTTATTCCTACGAGAGCATCATTAAAGTCTTAAGCCTATCTTTATGGCTATAAAGAAAGAGCTCTAGGGAGACAACCCTTGTTATCTTTGCTTTCAGTTTGTTCTTTCAGTTTTAGTGGTCTTGATGTTTGTTACTACAGTAGCATCATCATTGTATCTTTTCTTTTCAGCTTTGTGACAAGTTTAGCCTCTGATTGCAAGAAAGTTCAAAAGTTGTGACGTGCAGTCCAGAAAACAGATTCTGTTCTTGGACAGAAAAATTCGTATAAAATCACCGGATCATCTTTTTGATCTGAATTTTTTTACAACGTGCTATATACAATTGGCTTTCGGGCGTCTGTTCTGAGTTTTTTGATTTGAGTTGCAGAAGTGCCCCGAAAAAATTATTTACTACTTGCTGGTCTGTTTTTCACAGATTCTGTCCTGTTTTGCCTTTTCTTCGTTTTGCAAACCTTGAGCTTGCTTTTTCTTTGCAAAAACCTTTTGGCAATCTTGAGAAATAGTAGCTCTTCAAGATTATCTTTATTTCCAGCAAGGAAAAATTATTTTATTATGGGCACTAACCTCGCTAATCAGATTATGATGAGTTATGTATGAAGGGAGTTTTCAAGTGTGCGAGGGAAGATGATAAAAAGATTCAGGAGGGTCAAACGCTCAAGCTTGGGGATGCCCCTGTGCACCCCCAAGAAATATTCAAGAAGACTCAAGCGTGTAAGCTTGGGGATGCCCCCGAGCATCCCCTTCTCCATCAACAATTATCAGTTCGTCTTTCGTTCCACTATATTTTAATCACTTCATGCGTTATGTGCTATGCTTGGAGCGTCTTGCTTTTAGTTTCCTTTTTAGTTTGCTTTAGCTTTGCTTGCTGTTCATAACGAGTTAGAACCCAACTTTCTTTGTGTGGGAGAGAAACATACTCCACTTTAACCTAGAACACAACATAGGATTTTCATGCCTATCTTTGCTGTGCGTGTTCTTTGTCTTTCCATAGCTACTGTCATGTTTAGCTCTTAGTTTTCATGCTTTTCTTTTTAAAGAGCTTTTGTTCAGTTGGTTGCTGAACTCTCTTGAGTTTTCATGTTTACCTTGTTAAGAGAGTTTGTCTGTTGCACTGAGTTGTGTGTCTTAACTTAAAGTAGGTAATTGAGGTTGCTATTTAATTTTAGTAGTAACTTGCAATAGTTTTGAGGTGTTGCCATGAGTAATGTTTGAACTTTTGGTGTTAAGAGCTTTAGCCTATTAGTGATAGATGTCGTATTTTGGGCAATCGTGTTTATTTTCGAAAACCTACAAAATAGTTGAGAACTTTAGCTACTAAATGAATCACTAATCTTTGGAGGGATCGAATATTAGAGTACACTCATGTATCATGAGTCGAGGATGCGCAAGGATAACCAAATCCCCATACACTCCTCCTCGGGGTACTTGTCTCTTTGAGAACCTCCTAATTAGATTGAGAGTTACCGATAATAAGTGCATGAGTTCTTCGGACTAATGTGAGTATTCGAAAGTTGACACTTCCACCTATCCATATTTTTCTAGCCTCTTCGGTACCGTGCATTGCCCTTTCTCACCTCGAGAGTTGGCGCATACTTCGCCGATGCATCCAAATCCTTGGCACGATACGCTCTGTCATCATAAGCCTCATTATATCCTTCCTCAAAACAGCCACCGTACCTACCTATTAAGGCATTTCCATAGCCTTTCCGAGATACATTGCCATGCAATATCCATCCTCTCATGACTTGATCTTCATGTCATACATGCTTTTTGCTTGATCGATGAGCCGCATGCCAGTTGGGCCTTGCCCTAATCATTGCTACATGACGCGCTAGTATCATTGCATATCCTGCTACACTGGCAGAGGCATACATTTGCATACATCATGATAGTTTCATTTTCTTTATGTTGAGTACTTTTGTAAAGTGTGAAAGATCTTTTATACTTCTTGTAATACATAGAGTGTTGCCCCTAAAGTGAGGAAAAGATCCCAAAGAGGACAAAATCAAAAGATCCCAAAGAGGACAAATGAGAGATAAAAAGAAAGAGCCATTGAGGCCACAAAAATAATAATAAAAAAAATAGAAAAAAAGAGAAAAAGAAATAAAAAGAGAGAAGGGGGCACACTACTATTTCTTTTGAGAGATCCACACTCGTACTCCATCTTATACCTTGTACTCCATAGAGATTATCATTTATGCATATAGCTATGTGGGGACCTTTACACTATAGAACTTGGCTTGTATATTCCAATGATGAGCCTCCTCAAAAGAGCTCTAGGTCTTCTTGAGCAAGCAAGTTGGATGCACCCCCACTAGTTCCATTGGAGAGCTTACCTTAGATCATATGTGCATCCGTTGCATGGCAATCCCTACTCCTCACATCATATCTATCATTTGGATTTCTCTCGCCGATGATTGTCCTCATTGATGTGAGCCCTTCACACCTTTTTTGTCTTCCCCCTCTAATCATTTTTCTCTCTTTGCCATCCTAAGTGTCGACTCTCTTGCTTACGCTCATCCATTGCATGAGTGCTCAAAATATCGAAAGGGAGTGGATCATTTGACTTGTACCTGGCTGACGGTCTGGGGATGAGTCAAGATAAGATTCCAAAGAAGACCAAGTGTGAAACTTTAGTAGATTAAGTTATCAACAATATAAAAACTATGTTTTACTCTCTCATATATCCCTATCCCCTTTCTTGCACGCAAACACCATTTGGAGACATTCGAGTCACGGACAGCGAGAGCTCTTGCACCTTTATGTTCTTATGTTACTTGTTACAATGCTAATATAGACTCCTGCTTGTTATGACTTGAATTGGATTACATGCCTTGATTGCTTTACTTAAAAGTTCTTATATGGTTGATAGCATGTCACCACAGAAATTATGCTTGTTATCATTTACCTACTCGAGGACGAGCAGGAATTAAGCTTGGGGATGTTGATACGTCCAAAACGTATCTATAATTTCTGCTTGCTCCATGCCTCTTTTGTGTGATATTGCTATGATATTTATGCACTTCCATACACTTTTGATCATATTTGGACTAACCTATTAACTCAGTGCACCACAGTGCAAGTTCCTGTTTTCTGCTGTTTTTCTATTTCAGGTTTCCCCCATATTAAAAGTGCCCTAAAAATTCCGGGAAAAATACAGGAAAAATCAGCGTATCGGGAGCTTCCGGAAAAACCAAGGCAGAGCTAGAGGGGAGCCTGGGGGGGGGGGGGCCAGGCGGCCACCCGGCGCGGCCCCACCCCTGGCCGCGCCAAGGGGGCGCCTCGGGCCCCACCTCCGCCTCTGGTGCCCCCCTTTGGCATATATATTGCACGCGTCCCGAAACCCTCGAGGACGGAACCCTTTTTCGCGATCTCATCTCTGTTCCGCCGCCGCCGCGCTTCCAAGATCGAGAGCACCAGGAGAACTCTTCCCGGCACCCTGCCGGAGGGGAGGATCACCACCGGGAGCTTCTCCACCACCATGGACGCTTCCCGGATGAGTTGTGAGTAGTCCCCCTTGGACCATGGGTCCATGACCAGTAGCTATGTGATGTTCTCCTCCCCTCTTTGTTCTTCATCGATTAGACCTCGTGAGCTGCCCTACATGATCGAGGCACATATGTAATCTTTATGTTGTTGCTATGCTGAGTTTGCTGGGATCCGATGGATTATGAGATTATGTTCAGATTGTGTGTGAGTAATATATTTGATTCACCTCTTTTATATTTATGTTCTTGAGTAATTCTTGCATGTTCTCCGTTGCTATTTACTGCTTTGGCCGAGTAGTAGGTAGTAACTCCAAGAGGGAATGTTATGCTTGATTGTGGGTTCATGCCCCTCGATGACTAGTTTGAGTGACAGAAACATGAGTCTAGGGGATGTGTTGTTGCCACAAGGGGGAAAACAACGGTGCTTGTACTTGCGGGCGCAAGGATTGTTTACTTTACGCAAAGTTATTTTAATGCAGTTGTTTGTTGCTTTGAGTTTACACTTTGGGTGGGACTCGCAACTTAATACCAGCGAGATGTTCTGGATAGATATCTCAAGGTGGATGATTAGTAGTAGATGCAGATGGATTTCGGTCTACTTGCCTTGGCGTACCGCCCATGATTTTGAGCCTCTGCCTTTCTTTGCAGCATAGTTAGCATTGGTTTGCGCACATAATCCTGTCAATTGCCCAGCTGTAATTTGTTTACCTCGCTTAGCTGTTTTATCGTCTTTTGGGAGAGAGACATCACTAGTGAACATCATGGGACCCCGGTCCATATTACCATCACTGATCACACCCGCTATTTACTTCCTGTTCTTATTTCCTAGTTGCAGTTATACCTATCACTATTATCTCTTGCGTTTGATCCTTTGTAAACGACAAGGCCGGAGGGATTGACAACCTCTCTGTACTCGTTGGGAGCAAAGTTATTTGTATCTATGTGCAGGTCCTGTCAAGCAAAAGTTTATGGCGCTATTGACACCTTCTTGTCGACCCTCGGAGTCTCACGGGATTCGATCCTTGGTATCTTTGCCAAGGGAATTTGCCGCACGCTACATCTCAAACCTTCCACTTGGGGTAACCAACGAGGGGCGAGAAGCCATCAGCCGCTCAAGACGGACTCGCCGGAGCCATTCATCAGCTTTCAAAAGATATGAGAGTAAGTTTTTAATTTAAATGTACCCGTGCCAGTAGCCCCAGAGACTTAAGCAGTTGGTACTACTGATTTGGGGATCATTGTATGTTTATAGGTCATTTGAGAGAAGAATAACTCTTTATCCAAGGAACTTGAAGAGTGTCGGACCCAGCTGGTCAAATTGAAAAATTCGAAGGAATCCAGAAAGGATGCTGCTTGTAAGAATAATTGTGTCCGGAAGATATAACAGTTCTGCTGATTACCATGATATATATACTAATGTGTAATACAGCACCAGGATCGACCGACCAACTAGAAAGGGAGTTGAGCTGCCCTAGCGGACAAGAAATTTGCCAAAGAGGAAAAAGCTGCTGGCAAGCGTGCACTAACGCAGGCTATCTAAAAAAAGGAACCAAGTGCGGGATGATAATATTAGGCTCGAACAGGAGCTAAAGGGCGTAAAGGCCCAACTCTCCAGCGCCTTGGAAGAGAACTGGAGGCTAAAAAGCGGCATGTTCAGTATGTCTCTTATACCTAGCTCTCCTTATAGTCTCTTAGTTCGAAAGTTTCTAAAAACTTTTCCTGCAGGTTTATTGACTGGTCAGCCGGAAGGCGGAGTATCCGGTTTTGAGGGCCATGTGCTGCAAGAGCTTTCCAGGGTCCATGAACGGGCTAAGAAGGCCATGAAGAGTATGGCCAGACCTCTATTGCTTGGCGACTCCCCTCCAGAATCTATGGAGGATTTGGCGGACCTGTTCAAAGGGGCTCGGCGCCGCTTCGAATTGTGGAAAGCGTCCGCATGCCGTATGGGAGCTCGAGAAGCATGGGCTATGGTGAAGACGCACTACACTCGTCTTGATCCAAATCACATGGCCCGTGTGGGACCTCTAGGGTCTGATGGATAGGAAATTCCTCCGCGTTTGGTCTATAACCAAGTAAAAATAGCTGCCAAGCTTTCCCAATAGGACTGTAAGCTAGACAACCTGATAGAGGGAATAGAAAATGAATAGCCGTTTGATTCTATGTATTAATGTACTTTTACCATCAAACTTATCTCCGGCCGAATTTATATAAAGTTTGTCATGGCCGGCCATCTGCTTCAACCTCCATAAACCCAAAGGCTGGAGTGTTTACGAATACTATATCTATGGTAAAGCACGTGATATGTTCGGAAACTAGGCATTCCGGTCATAATTGCTTGAACAGACGAATTGAGTTCGGGGAGTTATGTTATATTACTATTTAACGTAAGAAACATCTTCTAGAGAGAATAGTTCCGTTAGGGATTCCTTTCCCTGGGTCGGCGTGCTTGGAGATGCGGGCCTAGGGTTATTGATCCTATGAGAAGGATAGTAGGAAGCCATATCCTATGATAGTTAAGATACACTTTAGAATGCGATATGTCGTGTATCCGCCAACAAATTATTCCCTTAAGAGCGCTAGCTTTCGGCTTCACCCAGTCTGAGGTACATATCCAGATTACCCGGCTGTAACAATCGCAGAGGTGCTCCCTTTACGCCCTAGCCGAACAATCGGAAACGTAGGGGTAAGCATAGGAGCCAAGCAACCCAGCTTGGCCAGAACTTAAGTCATATCGATGCATAAAATGGCAAGGATAAACTGTAAAAACAGGCGACATTTTTAAGCGGGAAGCTTTATTGATAATGGGCTTCCTTAAAGGAAGCCCCCAGGTATATGTGAGGACGTAATTGTCATGTGGCGGTTGGGGTGAGCCGAATACTTGCCAAGAAAATGTAAAGAGAAAAAAAAAGAGAGAAACAAAAAAGTAAGAAACAAGACCTAACTTATAGAGAGGAATAAATTGCTACCGAACTATCCATAAAATCATCAGAGCCTGGCAGCGTTCCAAGGGTTCGGCTCAAGGCGGTTGTCCTGTGCATTGCGAAGGCGATAGGCTCCACCGGTGAGTACTTCGTCAAGAATGAAGGGGCCCTCCCATTTTGGTTTGAGCTTGTCCTTTTTCTTCTCTCGGAGGCGTAAAACGAGTTCGTCGATGTTGTATGTCTTGGCCCGCACTTCTCTGCTCTGGTATCACCTAGCCTGTTGTTGGTAAAATGCGGAACGTGCTAGCGCTATATCGTGCTCCTCTTCAAGTCCATCTAGGTCGTCCTACCGATCTAACGCGACCTCCCTTTCCTCATACATGCGCACTCTAGGTGAGTCACGAATAATGTCGCAGGGCAGAACAGCCTCTGCATCGTACACCATGAAAAAGGGTGTATATCCGGTCGTATGATTGGGAGTGGTCCGCAACCCCCAGAGTACGGAGTCAAGCTCTTTGACCCAGTGTTTATCAGACTCCCGTAGGGAGCGCACTAGTCAAGGTTTAATGCCGCTCATAATCAGACCATTGGCCCTTTCGGCCTGACCATTTGTTTGAGGGTGGTATATGGAAGCGTAATCAAGTTTTATACCCAGCTTTGCACACCAGTTTTTTTACCTCGTCAGTGTGAAATTGGAGCCATTATTTGTGATAATACTATGCGGGACACCGTAACGGTGTACTACGCTGGATATAAAATCTATCAGAGGCCCTGCTTCGACTGTTTTTACTGGCTTGGCTTCTATCCATTTAGTGAATTTGTCTACCATTACCAGTAAGTATTTTCTTTTATGACTTCCCCCTTTAAGGGGTTCGACCATATCAAGCCCCCAGACCGCAAAAGGCCAAGTAATGGGGATTGTTCTCAGTGCGGTGGGAGGCATGTGACTTTGATTTGCAAAGAGCTGGCAGCCAACGCAATGTTGGACTAAGGTTTGGGCATCTACTCGGGCAGTAGGCTAGTAAAAGCCAGCGCGAAAAGCTTTGCCTACGAGCGCCCTTGCTGCGGCGTGGTGATCGCCCATTCCAGCATGTATTACAGTAAGAATTTGCCTTCCCTCCTCTTCGAAGATGCACCTTTGGAGAATACCAGTTGTGCTTTTCTTGTATAGTTCACCTTCATGAACTTTGTAGGCTTTAGAGCGCCAGACTATGCGGCGGGCCTCATTTTGATCATCGGGGAGTTCCTGCCTATTAAGGTAAGCTAGGAAAGGCTCTGTCCAGGGGGCTATGATAGCCACGATTTCGTGAGCCAAAGGAGTTATCTCCATGCTTGGATCTCCTATGTCGTCGTGATTGAGTTCGGCTTAGGTGTGTTTGGGTCCGTATTTGTATCGCCGCTCGCGTCCCGCCATGTTACTGATGGCTTAAACAACCATTCCACAAATGTGTTCGGTGGGACGGGGTCACGTTTAGCTCCCATGCGTGTGAGTACGTCAGCTGCCTGGTTATTATCCCGGGCTACGTGATGGAATTCCAACCCCTCAAAGTGATGGAATTCCAACCCCTCAAATCGAGCCGACATTTTTAATATGGCATTGCGATAAGCTGCCATTTTTGAATCCTTCGCATCGAAATCACCGTCGATTTGGGAGATGGTGAGGTTTGAGTCTCCGCGTACCTCGAGGCGTTGTATGCCCATGGATACGGCTAGTCGGAGACCATGCAATAGGGCCTCATATTCGGCCGCATTGTTCGAGTCCATGTACATAACCTGTAAAATGTACCGAACCGTATACCCTGTTGGACATGTCAGTATTACACCGGCCCCCAGTCCGGATAGCATTTTGGGACCATTGAAGTACATTGTCCAGTGGGAGTATGAGCCGTACTCAGTAGGGAGTTCGGCTTCGGTCCATTCTGCGCCGAAGTCGGTCAACACCTGGGATTTAATAGTACGGCGCGGCTTGTAGGATATTTCGAACGGTAAGAGCCCAATGGCCCATTTGGCTATGCGTCCCGTGGCGTCTTTATTATTGATAATATCATTGAGTGGTGATACGTCCAAAACGTATCTATAATTTCTGCTTGCTACATGCCACTTTTGGGTGATATTGCTATGATATTCATACACTTCCATACACTTTTGATCATATTTGGACTAACTTACTAATCCAGTGCACCCCAGTGCCAGTTTCTGTTTTCGGCTGTTTTTGTATTTCAGGTTTTCATGTTACGAGAACTGCCAGGAAAAATCCAGAAAAATTATATAAAAAAATCAGCGTTTCGGAAACTACCGTGCGTCCGAAGGGCAGCCGGGGGGGGGGGGGCACCAGGGCTCCAGGCGCCCTGGCGGCGCGCCCCCTGGGCCGCGCCGGGGGGGCGCCTGGGCCCCCCGAAGCTTCCTCGATGCCCCCCTTTGGCATATATTTAAAGCGTCCTCCGAAACCCTCAGAACAGGAACCCTTTTCGCGATCCCATCTCTGTTCCGCCGCCGCCGCCGCTTCCAAGATCGGGAGCACCAGGAGAACTCTTCCCGGCACCCTGCCAGAGGGGAGGATCACCACCGGGAGCTTCTCCACCACCATGGACGCCTCCCGGATGAGTCGTGAGTAGTCTCCCTTGGACCATGAGTCCATGACCAGTAGCTATGTGATGTTCTCCTCCCGTTCTTGTGCTTCACTAATTAGTCCTCGTGAGCTGCCCTACATGATCGAGGCACATATGTAATCCTTATGTTGTTGCTATGTTGAGTTTGCTGGGATCCGATGGATTATGGGATTATGTTCAGATTGATCTTGAGTAATATATTTGATCTACCTCTTTTATATTTATGTTCATAAGTAATTCTTGCATGTTCTCCATTGTTATTTATTGCTTTGGCCAAGTAATACGTAGTGACTCCAAGAGGGAACGTTATGCTCGATTGTGGGTTCATGCCCCTCGATGACTGGCTTGAGTGACAGAAACATGAGTCTAGGGGATGTGCTGTTGCCACAAGGGGGAAAACAACGGTGCTTGTGCCCGCGGGTGCACGGATTGTTTACTTTACGCAAAGTTCTTTTAATGCAGTTGGCTGTTGCATTGAGTTTACACTATGGGTGGGACTCGCAACTTAATACCAGCGAGATGTTCTGGATAGATATCTCAAGGTAGATGATTAGTAGTAAATATTGATGGATTTCGGTCTACTTACTTTGGCATACCGCCCATGCTTTGAACCTCAACCTTTCTTGCAATGTAATCAACATTGGTTTGCGTTCGTGGTCCTATCAATTGCCCAGCTGTAATTTGTTTACCTCACATAGCTGTTTTATCGTCTTTTGGGAGAGAGACATCACTAGTGAACATCATGAGACTCCGGTCCATATTACCATCATTGATCACATATGCTATTTACTTTTCGCTTTTATTTACTATTGCAAAACACTATCTATCACTACTATCATTTGCTTTTAACCCTTTGTGAACTGCAAGGCCGGAGGGATTGACAACCTCTCTGTACTCGTTGGGAGCAAAGTTATTTGTATCTGTGTGCAGGTCCACGTTGATTGCTAATCCGCACCGTTAGCAGTTGACACCTACTTGTTGAACCTAGGAGTCTCTGGGGATTCGATCCTTGGCATCTTTGCTAAGGGAAAACACTTCTACATACTGCATCTTACACCTTCCACTTGGGGTAACCAACGAGGGGTTCGAGGCCCATCAGGGAGTATTTTCTGGCGCCGTTGTCGGGGACTCCACTCTTCAGGATAGGGGAGTTGCATGCTATCTTTTACCTTTGCTTTTTAGTCTTGTTAGTTTACCTTTCAGTTTTTGCTTTAGTATCTTTTATCAAAAATCACAAAAAAATTATTTACCTTTCTGTTAGTAGTCCTTTCTGTTTAGCCAAACATGTCAGGATATGGTGCTTTGGGGGAATCAGAAGTTCTAGATTTCCATCAAAGGGATGGAGAAAATATGAAGAAGGCATGGGACAGAATTTCTGATGCACATAGGAGAATTATGCCTTGGATACCTATAAAAATTGTGCTTAGGAATTTTTACCAGGGTCTTTTTAAATGGTGTAAACACTCTCTTGACATTATAGCCGAGGGAGATTTCCTAGAGTGTGATGAAGCTAGAGCTCTTGAAATTATACATGGTCTATCTAGTTACTTTGTTTATGATCATAATCTTGATGCTGTCATAGATAGACTTGCTACTATTGAAAAGAGAATGGATGCTCTAGACTTAATGAAGGTAGAGAAACCCAAACCCAATAAGAGAGATATTTCGGAAATAGATAATGACTGGGAGCCTCTTGTTAGGATTAGCATCTCTAATCAAGACTTCCTTGCTTATTGTGATATTGGATCTATGGTTTCTACTATGCCAAAAATTGTTCATGATTCTTTAAATTTTAACATGGATAGATTATCATCTTATCATGAACACACTAATGGAAATATTTCTGTAATCCAGGGAAGAATAAAAGATGTGCCAGTTAAATTCCTTAAAGGGATTGCAATGATTGATTTCTTCATCATGGAGCCAAACCAAGGAAATATAGTGCTTGGAAGGGACTTCCTCCGAGCGGTAAAAGGCTTCATCGATATAGGTAAGGGACAAATCCGCTTACGCGGGAAGGCAAAAGGTGTGTACCCCTTTCCTAGAAGGAACAAGAGTGAACTTGTTGAGGAACCATATGAATCAATTTATAACTCCGATTATCATAATGGTTATTGATTCCTCTATGCATTATGCCTAGCTTAAAGGCATAAAAGAAAGCGCTTTTGGGAGGCAGCCCACATGAATAATTTTTTTTGCTTTTGTTGTGTCTTGATGTTGTTTACTGCTGTAGCATCATCATTGTATCTTTGCTTTTCATATTTGTGCCAAGTATAGCTCTGATTGCTAGAAAGTTCAAAAGTTGTGAGGTGCTGTCCAGAAAACAGATTCTGTCCTTGGATAGAAAAATTCGTATAAAATCACCAGATCATCTTTTTGGTCTGAATTTTTTTGACAGCGTTCTCTATATAATTCTATTTCGTGCATCTGTTCTGAGTTTTTTGATTTGAGTTGCAGAAGTGCCCCGAACAAATCGATTACTACCTGCTGTTCTATTTTTCACAGATTCTGTCCTGTTTTGCCTTTCCTTCATTTCGCAAACCAAGAGCTTGCTTTTTCTTTGCAAAAACCTTTTGGCAATCTTGAGAAACATTAGAACTTCAAGAATATCTTTATTTCCAGCAAGGTATAATTATTTTATTAAGGGTACTGACCTCGCTAATCAGATTATGATGAGTTATGTATGAAGGGAGTTTTCAAGTGTGCGAGGGAAGATGATAAAAAGATTCAGGAGTGTCAAGCGCTCAAGCTTGGGGATGCCCCTGTGCACCCCCAAGAAATATTCAAGGAGACTCAAGCGTCTAAGCTTGGGGATGCCCCCGTGCATCCCCTTCTCCATCAACATTATCAGTTCGTCTTTCGTTTCGCTATATTTTTATCACTTCATGTGTTATGTGCTATGCTTGGAGCGTCTTGCTTTTAGTTTTCTTTTTAGTTTTCCATAACGAGTCGGAACTCAGCATTCTTTATGTGGGAGAGAAACACGCTCCACTTCTACCTAGAACATAACATAGAATTTTCATGTCTATCTCTGATGTGTATGTTCTTTGTCTTTTAATAGCTACTATCATGCTCTGCTCTTAGTATTCATGCTTATCTTTTCAAAGAGCTCTTGTTTAGTTGGTTGCTTGAACTCTCTTTAATTATCATGCTCACCTTATTAAGAGAGTTTGCTTCCGTTGCATTGGTTAATATGTCTATGATAAAGATGCTACGTGCATAATGGCGCTTAGTAGTTCAGGTTTTCTTATGGTTAGTCTCAAATAGCTGGGGGATTCCCAATGTGTTATTGGAGTACCAACTTGATTTGTTTGCCTATGATGTGGTATGGTTTAGTAATATCTTCCTTTGAGAATTTATTTTGATTGACTTGGCGTATGCTCACGCATATTTAAGACTGTAAAGAAAGTCTGTCAAGCCTTGATGATCTTTTATTTCTGAGTAGCGATATAACTACCATGCCTGATTCAATATTGCTTTGTCGCTCTGCATGATTATGACCGTCATTGCTCTCTTAGTTGGTCGCTCCCAGTCTTTTGCTAACCTCCACCTGTACTAAGACTAACCTTGCAATACATAGCTCATGGGAAAGTAGCTTAAAAACTATTGTGGTAAAGAATATGTTGCCTATGTATCTTATTTCTTATAAGTTGCTTGCTGAGCGGTAACCATGTTTCTGGGGACGCCATCAATTGTCTCACTTTTGTTGAATATCATGTGAGTTGCTATGCATGTTCGTCTTGTCTGAAGTAAGGGTGATTTGCCATGGGTTGAATGAGTATGCATATTGTTAGAGAAGAACATTGGGCCGCCAACCAAAGCCATGTATCATGGTGGAAGTTTTAGCTTGGACGTTAATCCTCAATCTCTTATGAGAATATGCTTATGCATTTAAGAGGAGTCCATCATCTATTTTCTATGTTGTCCCGGTATGGATGTCCTCAAGTTGAGATCTATCAAAAACGAGAAATCAAATGCGATTTATCTCCTTAGACCTTTGTACAGGTGGCATAGAGGTACCCCTTTGTGACACTTGGTTGAAACATATGTAATGCAATGATAACCCATGGAAATCCGAGCTAATTACGACAAGGTGCGAGCACTATTGGCATTCGATGCATGAGGCTTGCAACTTATAGGATGTCTTATGCATGACACATATGAAGTACCACTACCGTTGACAAAATTGCTTCCATGTTTTCAAAATAAAAAAAAACTCTAGCACATAACCATTCTTTTACTTTTATGTTGAGTCTCCACCTTCTTTCTTCAAGCACCAACTACTGAGAGCATGAATGTCATTCTGAGTGTAATATGCATTGTCCCAAAGTAGCATTGTCTTTTGCATTATTGTGATATCGTTTATTTTGAAATCATTGTATCTAGTCATCACTTAAACCTTGAAGGTGCCCCTGCATTTATGTTTTGCTTCACTAAAGGGGGCAAGCTAGATATCACTTTATCATATTTGCACATCATGTTCATTGCAAATCTATTTGATGCTTCAATGTCATATTGTAAAACTTTCAGTCATTTGTGATTTTCTCATGAGGCAACTTAATTACTATAGAATCATTGTCTCAGTAAGCTTTTGTCATATGAATGTAAAAAGTCCTATATGGTTAATAGCATGTCACCACAGAAATTATTCTTGTTATCATTTACCTACTCGAGGACGAGCAGGAATTAAGCTTGGGGATGTTGATACGTCCAAAACGTATCTATAATTTCTGCTTGCTCCATGCCACTTTTGGGTGATATTGCTATGATATTCATACACTTCCATACACTTTTGATCATATTTGGACTAACTTACTAATCCAGTGCACCCCAGTGCCAGTTTCTGTTTTCGGCTGTTTTTGTATTTCAGGTTTTCACGTTACGAGAACTGCCAGGAAAAATCCAGAAAAATTATATAAAAAATCAGCGTTCCGGAAACTACCGTGCGTCCGAAGGGCAGCC
>LR738710.1:461006247-461022226 GCA_902687465.1 Secale cereale
CCAGGCGCCCTGGCGGTGCGCCCCCCCCCTGGGCTGCGCCGGGGGGCGCCTGGGCCCCCCAAAGCTTCCCCGATGCCCCCCTTTGGCATATATTTAAAGCGTCCTCCGAAACCCTCAGAACAGGAACCCTTTTCGCGATCCCATCTCTGTTCCGCCGCCGCCGCCGCTTCCAAGATCGGGAGCACCAGGAGAACTCTTCCCGGCACCCTGCCGGAGGGGAGGATCACCACGGGGAGCTTCTCCACCACCATGGACGCCTCCCGGATGAGTCGTGAGTAGTCTCCCTTGGACCATGAGTCCATGACCAGTAGCTATGTGATGTTCTCCTCCCGTTCTTGTGCTTCACTAATTAGTCCTCGTGAGCTGCCCTACATGATCGAGGCACATATGTAATCCTTATGCTGTTGCTATGTTGAGTTTGCTGGGATCCGATGGATTATGGGATTATGTTCAGATTGATCTTGAGTAATATATTTGATCTACCTCTTTTATATTTATGTTCATAAGTAATTCTTGCATGTTCTCCGTTGTTATTTATTGCTTTGGCCAAGTAATACGTAGTGACTCCAAGAGGGAACGTTATGCTCGATTGTGGGTTCATGCCCCTCGATGACTAGCTTGAGTGACAGAAACATGAGTCTAGGGGATGTGCTGTTGCCACAAGGGGGAAAACAACGGTGCTTGTGCCCGCGGGTGCAAGGATTGTTTACTTTACGCAAAGTTCTTTTAATGCAGTTGTCTGTTGCATTGAGTTTACACTATGGGTGGGACTCGCAACTTAATACCAGCGAGATGTTCTGGATAGATATCTCAAGGTAGATGATTAGTAGTAGATATTGATGGATTTCGGTCTACTTACTTTGGCGTACCGCCCATGCTTGGAACCTCAACCTTTCTTGCAATGTAATCAACATTGGTTGGCGTTCGTGGTCCTGTCAATTGCCGAGCTGTAATTTGTTTACCTCACATAGCTGTTTTATCGTCTTTTGGGAGAGAGACATCACTAGTGAACATCATGAGACTCCGGTCCATATTACCATCATTGATCACATCCGCTATTTACTTTTCACTTTTATTTACTATTGCAAAACACTATCTATCACTGCTATCATTTGCTTTTAACCCTTTGTGAACTGCAAGGCCGGAGGGATTGACAACCTCTCTGTACTCGTTGGGATCAAAGTTATTTGTATCTGTGTGCAGGTCCACGTTGATTGCTAATCCGCGTCGTTAGCAGTTGACACCTACTTGTTGAACCTAGGAGTCTCTGGGGATTCGATCCTTGGCATCTTTGCTAAGGGAAAACACTTCTACATACTGCATCTTACACCTTCCACTTGGGGTAACCAACAAGGGGTTCGAGGCCCATCAAGTGGTACCTCGGATGCCACTGTGATCGAACACTCTTGAAAGTAGTGTCGGAGTTTCTGGGATGACATGAAGACTGCATAGGCAATTTTTTGATAGTGGGGGTACCGTGATTTACACGGTGTGAGAACCTCGGATACATAGTATACGTGCTTTTGAACGGGGAACTTATGTACCTCTTCGGATTGTTTGACGACGAGCACGGGACTCACCACCTGGTGAGTAGCTGATATGTACAACAACATTGGTTCGCCAACACCGGGGGTGGCTAGGATTGGGGTGCTTGCTAGTAGAGCTTTTATTTCTTCCAATCTGGTTGTGGCCGCATTTGTCCATTCGAAATTGTTAGTGCGCCGTAGCAATCTGTAAAGTGACAATGCTTTTTCTCCTAACCTGGAGGTGAAGCGGCTTAAAGCCACTATGCAGCCTGCTAGTTTTTGCACTTGCTTGAGATTGGTTGGTATCTTGAGTTCTGACAGGGCCCGGATTTTGGTTGGGTTAGTTTCGATTCCTCTATGGGATACGATGAACCCTAATAGCTTTCCTGCTGGAACGACGGAGACACATTTTTCCGGATTGAGCCTTATGTCATATTCTCGGAGGTTGGCAAACGTAAGGCGGAGATCATCCACCAGGATCTCGACGTGTTTGGTCTTTACGACTATGTCATCAACATATGCCTCCACTGTTTTGCCAATTTGTTTTTCTAAGCATGTTTGAATCATGCGTTGATATGTGGCGCCAGTGTTTTTGAGTCCGAAGGGCATAGTGTTGAAACAAAAGGGGCCGTACGGGGTGATAAATGCCGTTGCGGCTTGATCGGATTCTTTCATCTTTATCTGATGGTATCCGGAATAAGCATCAATGAAGCACAGCGAGTCGTGTCCGGCCGTTGCATCGATAATTTGGTCAATGCGGGGCAAAGGAAAGGGATCCTTTGGGCAAGCCTTATTCAGGTATGTGAAATCGACATAGAGGCACCAGGATTTATCCTTCTTCGGTATCATGACTAGGTTGGCTAGCCAATCCGGATGTTTAATTTCTCTGATGAATCCGGCTTCCAATAGTTTGGCTAACTCTTCTCCCATTGCTTGTCTTTTGGGTTCGGAGAATCGTCGCAGTGACTGCCTGACTGGTTTGAACCCTTTTATAATATTGAGGCTGTGTTCGGCCAGCCTGCGTGGGATTCCTGGCACGTCTGAAGGGTGCGAGGTGAATATATCCCAATTTTCCCGAAGGAAGGCGCGTAACATGCTGTCTACCGCCGGATCCAGCTGTGCCCTGATGGATGCCGTTTTGTTAGGGTCCGTTGGGTGCACTTTGAATGTGATGATTTCGTCAGCGGCCTTGAAGGAGGTAGACTTCGATCTTTTGGCGAGGATGACGTCGTCGGCATCCACCTTTTATCGTAGGATGGTTAGCTCTTCAGCCACGAGAGCTTCGGATAATGCCTCTAAGGCTAAGAATGCCGTTTTGTTTTCGGCGCGGAGTGCTCTATCCGGATCACTTATTATTGTGATTACCCCATTGGGCCCTGGCATTTAAGCTTCATGTACCCGTAATGGGGTATAGCTTGAAAGCGCGAGAAAGCGTCTCGTCCTAGAAGGGCGTGGTATCCGCTGTGAAAGGGCACAATGTGGAAGAGTAGTTCCTCCGATCTATAGTTGTCGGGTGAGCCGAACACTACATCAAGCTTAATGCTTCTCGAACACTTGGCCTCGCGGCTTGGTATAATTCCCCTAAAGGTTGTGTTGGAGTGCTCAATGCGGGATTTCTCGACCTGCATTTTCGCAACCGTTTCCTCATATATGAGGTTGAGCCCGCTTCCTCCGTCCATAAGTACTTTAGTGAGGCGGAAGCCGTCCACCATTGGGTCTAGTACAAGAGTTGCTGATGCTCGGATCGTCCGGACTCGAGGTGCGTCTTCGGAAGAAAAACTAATTTCCGTGTCGCTCCATGGGCTTGCAGAGCTAATTTGGTAAACCTCGGCAAGTTCGCGATTTGATCTCTTGCGACGATTATTTGAGGGGAATGTCTCGAAGACAGTGAAGACATTGATGTCTTTCTCCCTTGGTGCGGTGGTGGCAAGAATTGTCGTACCGCTCTTTGCTACCTGCCGGAGTACCCAACATGCTCTAAGGCGATGGTTTGGGACATTGTCCGGGGTTGCGTGTATTTGGCAAGGTGTATTGAGTAGTTCGTCCAATACGGCCATGTGCCTAAAAAGAGGCTTGTTCTTCTTGCCAATAGGAATGCTATCGGATGGCCAACTAGGGTAAGTCCGCTTAGCTTTGGTGACGTATTGTCCGGATATGGACTGTTCTAGAGGTGTATTATGGGCTTTCCAAGTATTTTCCATTGCGCAATATTTCCGTACTAACTGCGATAATTCTGTGAAACTCAGAACACGACATCGGTTGAGGGCGTTCAAGACTCCCTCGTCCGTGTAATTGCGGTGAAATAGAGAAACCACTTTGTCGCCGCAGCGGTCCCTGACCTTGTTTTTAACAAGTAGGAATCTGGCCCAGAAGTGGTTGACCGTTTCCTCGGGCTGTTGTTGTATGTTCGCGAGGTCATCTATGTCCGGGATTCCGGATTTGCTTGAAAAGTTTTTCCCAGGGTGGGTGGGTGTTGGAAATTTTGAATCCCGACCCAGAGTGATATTCGGGGTTTTAACAACCCCCAATGGTGACAGTCCGGCTTCAATGGGATCTACTTGCCCTTCGGGTCCGGTGTCGGTCCCAGAGCTCAAAGAACATAATGCGCCTGTTGACTGGGAGGTGTTCGGCTCGATGGGTTCGGAGATCCGGACTGTTGCGGTCTCCGTCTGTACAGGAGAAGTCTCTACGTCTCCGTCCTCCACTGCTGCTACCATATGAGTGATCGGAGAAGGGCCGATATCGTCATGGCCTAATTTAAGTCCGATTTGATCTCCTGGCGATGAAAGCCCGAGGGCGGCGATGCGATCCAGCAGCTCGTTTATGGGCGAGATTTCTGCCGAAGTCACGTCATCAGAGTGGCCGGAGTCGGCATAAAGTTGATGCTCGACGGCCGAGGGAGCACGGTCGGCCCAGAGGCCATGCGGGTGCATACGGTGAACCCGCTGAGCTGGAGGACCTGGCCGATAGCCAGGTTATTTCCGAGGGTGATCCCATCGTTGATGACGAGACGCGCCATCGATCGCTCATCGCAAGCGCACATCAGAGCTCTCAATGAAAGCACCATTGTCGATGTCAAAACCGGCAGATCTCGGGTAGGGGGGCCCAAGCTGTGCGTCTAGAGGATCGATGGTAACTGGAGGCTGGGGACACGATGTTTACCCAGGTTCAGGCCCTCTCGATCAAGGTAAAACCCTACTTCATGCTATATTAGTATGGATGAATATGTGTACAAGAGTTGATCTACCTCGAGATCGTAATGGCTAAACCTTAGGTCTAGCCTATGAGGATATTGTAAGATGATCCCCTCTACGGACTAAACCCCTCGGCTTATATACACACCCGAGGGGACCTAGGGTTACAGGGGTGACTTGGGGAGGAATAAATTGATACATCCGGACTCTACACCTGCCTTTCTACGTACATAGGAGTCCTAGCCGAATACGGGGGCGGGCCTTCTACTTCTTCTTCATGTGGCCCATCATTGTGGCCCAGCTTCAATGACCCGGATGACTGAGGACCCCTGAATATAGGACTCCCTCCGGCCACTCTTCGGATTCCTTCTTCGGAGTGCCAGACAGGTAACCTGTCCCTGCTATGCGCCACACTTTGGCGCCACCCACCTCGAATATAGATCCCTTTTGGGA
Source organism: Secale cereale (assembly GCA_902687465.1). Classification (NCBI taxonomy): domain Eukaryota; kingdom Viridiplantae; phylum Streptophyta; class Magnoliopsida; order Poales; family Poaceae; genus Secale; species Secale cereale. Next base: position 461,011,421 of record LR738710.1, read on the forward strand.
GCAGGGGACGAGGCAGAAGAATTTTCACCATAGCTCGAAATGAGCCTCACAGCCTAAAGACAACTCACAGAGAGCGACGAAGCCCGCGATATGCAAGATGGAGCCTGGTGTAAGATCGTGTAGTTGGAGACAGTAAAACTCCAGGAATCCTCTGAGGAAAGGATGGATAGGAAATCCTACGCCTCTCAAAAGGAAGGAGACAAAGCACACCCGCTCCTCTTTAGTAGGATTGGGGAAGTTTTCAGCCAAGGCTTCGCCATTGATGGAAGTTAATCCAGCCCAGACGGGGACTAGATCCGCGGGAGGGAGATATCCCTGCGTCTGAAGTTTATTCAGATAGGCGTGGGATACTGAGCAGCTTTCCCAATCGCCTGCTTGAGGGCCGTGGGGGCGTGAGGAAGAGCTGGGAGCGTCGACCATGTTTGGGGAATTTTCTGTGGGGAGCTATAAGGATTTCCGCGTGGTGTGGAATGGCATCCGAGATTTAATGTCCTTAAATAGACGCCTTCCTTGCATGGTCAAGGGGGTATTTAAAAAAATACCCAGACGGTTTGCATTCGTACGACACGTGGAAACCGAGGCGATGGCGGTAAGGAATCGACAGGATATAATATTAAATATGGAGCCGAACTATCATCTATTCCGAAGAAGAACCTGCCTTGCAAGACCAAAGAAATGAAGCCAGATACAACCTCGTCATTGAAGGCAAGTTCGGGGGTTACTGAGGGAGTCCTGGATTTGGGGGTCCATGAGTGTCCGCTCTGCCAAAGCTGGGCCGGACAGATGGGCCATGAAGATGGAGATACACAAACATCCCCCGTGTCCGGTTAGGACTCCTGTGTATGTAGAAAGGCAGGATAGATGTTCGGGTGTTATGATTCCTTTCTTTGCAAGTAATCTTTGTAACCCTAGGCCTCCTCCGGTGGATATAAAAATCGGAGGGTCTAGTCTGTAGAGGGTAGCAGAATCACAATTGCTTAGGCTAGACTTATAGGGTTTAGCCATTACGATCTCGAGGTAGATCAACTCTTGTAACCCTATATTCATATAGATCAATCAAGCACGAAGTAGGGTATTATATCGATAGAGAGGGCCCAAACCTGGGTAAACATCGTGTCCCCAGTCCCGTGTTACCATCAATCCTTAGACGCACACCTTGGGCACCCCTACCCGAGATCTATCGGTTTTGACACCGACAGTCTGCTGCAGTTCTCTTGATGGACTCAACAATCAGGCTCATGACTTTAAATTTCTCTGGAACATCAAACACGTGAAGCAAGTTGATAGAGTGACCACAGATCATTCTATGATCTCCTGACTTGGGAAAAAGGGTGTGCCTCAAAATGGTATTGATAGTGGTCAGTCCAACCAACAAATGATATATGGAACCAAGCTTGTGAGTCTTCAATTCCTTCTCTGGGATAGGCTTGTACATGTTGTCCATATAATTATGGTCCTTCCTAGGCTTAGCATATACATCTATGTAGTTCTCATATTCCTTGGGTGCATTGATCAAATTTGCCCATTATGAGATTGTTGATTGATATCTGGTGCCTTCTGTCATCCAGACAATCCTTCCACCAGGATAGAAATGAGCAGTGGAGTAGAATTGCATAATCATCTCATCATTCCATATGGTCAACTTCTGTCCAACAAACTTATCAACCTCATTCAACCTAAAACTCTCATGCACATGGGGAAAGTAATCTGCATTGTTGTCAATGTACTTCCAGTCAACCCATTGCATGTTGCAGACTATATGCTTCTTGTCCAAAAGGATAGTCTCATAGAAATCTTGATGTTCTTTGGTGTGGAACCTGTAATCAACAGTTGTTCTTCTCTTGGCGGCATAGGGATCTGCCTGTCTCCAACGTCTCAGACCTGCATCCTTTCTCAGCTTCATATTTTCAGCAACAAGATTGGCATCATTGTGATCTAGTATTTTTGTCTTGAGCTTCCTGAGCATCATAGACTCATCATCATCAGAAGAGTCTTCTCCTTGAGCTTGCTCTTCTTCTGGAACTTCTGGCACTGGGCCTTGTTCTTCTCAGCAGCAGGGATTTCTCTGGTGGATCTATTGGTGCTGAAGGCTTGGGGGCAACTTTGAGATGAGATAGAGCAGCCTTATACTTGATGGCATCCCCCAGCAGCTTTTGAGTCTTTGCAACAGGCTCTTCCGCTTCCTCATTAGCATCCTCAACATCATACCTCGTAAATGGCCTTCCAATGACTCTGGCAGTATTCTTCTTGACTCTTTCTTTCCTCTTATTTCCTCCAGCTGCCTCATCATCTCTTGATTCAAGAGTGAATTACATGGTTTCTTGGGTTGAGGCTCTGGCTTTTGACATTGGAATCCTCTTGGAAGGAGCTTTCTTGTTCAAACCAGGCTTGATAGCTCTAGCAGTTTCCTCCTTCCCATAGGTTGCTTCTTGGAAGTAACCTCTTGAGCCACAAAATCCTCATCTTCACTGTCAGAATTCCTCTTCTTCCTTGTCTTGGTGGCAGCTTTTGGCAGCTTGCTAGGTGTGCTTCTGCTACTTTCATAATAGCTATTATTGGAGGGACTAGTGCCCTCACTGAGATTTGCCTACTCCTCTGACCTTTTCTGACTGTCGCTGCCCTCCGACATCTCTGAAACTGGCCCTGTGAATAGATAGGTATAGGTAGAGTAGATGAGCATCACAAAGCACATCTATTTTGGCAAAAAGTTGACAAAAAAACTTAACTTTAGATTTCTACAAAAAGCATTTCGGAGCTACCGATATGACTAACTCGGCGACACCGAAGCGACAACATAGTCTAAACATCCAAATTCGGTCAGACCGAAATGAAGTTCAGTGACTCCGGGATGCTAGGGTTTCACAGAGAAAGTGAACTCGGTTTCACCGATTTGTACACTTCGGTCAAACCGAGTATTACATGTGCAATGGCCTATGCCAAACCGGTGAGACCGATTTCTTCAAATCAATCGGTCCGAGATGAGTTATGCGGAAACCTAACCCTAATTTTTTTGCATCGAATCTATTCTAAATGACGTTTTGAGTGGATAGAATAATCTCAATCATGGCTAGAAACATGGCATTAATCTTTGTGCATGAATCGGAGTTAAGGATAGCACAAAGAGATCGAGTTTGTACCCTAACTCGGCAATGAACTCTATACGGTGACAACGGCGATGGAGATTCTCATTGACGGCGGTGGAGACCAGCGGCAGCAGGACGCTGGCGATGACGAAGACGATCCGGAGACCAGGGGCGGCAAAGATGGACAGGCGCGGTTGAGGGTTTGAAGGAATTTCCAAAATTCAACCCGCGATATATATACCCAGTCACTATCGGTGTGACTGAGTGGAACGACTCGGTGGCACCGAGATGCAAAAATGCTGGTAGTTACTGCAACTCGGTGTGGCCGAACTGTTCTAATCGGTTGCACCGAGGTGAAAACCTAGATCAACTTAATGATTTCGATGAGACCGAAAGGGATGGATCAGTCAGATCGAGATACATTAATAGGTTTTGGAAGTTAATCTCTTGACGGATCGATGACACCGAGTGCTCCTCACCCAGTGGGTCCGAATTCGACTTGTTCAAACTTTGTGATGTAGCATGAATAGAGTTTGAGACGATAAAAGCATAGATAGCTAGAGGAAGTACTTAGGCATTCTTGTCCATCCATTTGGAAAAAGAAAAAGCCAAACAATCAAAGCAAAATATGGATGTCCTCGAATGGAGAAAAATATGCAACCAACATGCTCACACAATAAGATGGCAAATAAAACATGTGGGAAAGCATGCACAAGCACTCTAGCATCTATCAAGCAATTGGCGATGACTAGGTCATGTATATATGAGTATATTGACTTAGGAGTCAAATGACAACATTTGATCATAGGTCATACTCATTGTTTAAGCACAAGTGGGGTTACCACTTTTACATAAAGCATTGTTGTGTTCACATCATTAGAGTTGCTTTAGCTCAATTCTTAGAGTAAAGCTCCCCCTAGATGTGATATCCCCCCTTAGAGGGATGAACTAACCTTGGGTTTTGTCGATGATGACTTCATGTAGGTGTTGAATATGTGGATGAGCAATCCATTGGAGTGAGTTGCACTTTCAATACCTACATGGGTTAGTCCCACAATGAACATACAAAGATATCCATGGACATAGAGTGAAGCACATACATAATGATGTCCATGAAAGCATTGGGTTACCTTGTCCCTTGTCTTACCAACAAGGGGGTTTGTGACTCCTTGAACTAGTGCAAGATATGGAAGTTGATTGCACTTGTCCTTGCCAAAATGAATATGCGTGAAATAAGTTGGCGGAGTCACCTTTAAGAACTCTCTAGTTCTTATTCTTTGGGATCCACATCAACTTGATGGGAATCCTTGGAGTTGTAGTCGCACTTGATGAAGTAGAACTTGAAGTAGTCTTGGGAACCCACTTGACCAAGGCCTTAGGAGCTTCTTCAAATGAGTCAATCTCTTCTTGAAGCTTGTACTTGCCCTTTAGCTTATGGTCTTTGTGGTGGAAGATCATCTTGAGTTTGTGTTCCCTTGAAGGAAGGGGGGGCATACTTCTTGTTGAGGAACAAACTTTGTCTTGGGGTATTGATCTTCTTCCCACTCAACTCCATTGGTACTCAACTTTTGTTCAAAACTAACATCTTGATTCTTCTGGTGCCTTCCTTGCGTACAATTTCGTCAAATTGCTTACTCCCGGCAAGACTCTTGTAAACACATTTCTCTATAATAACCTTCAATAAGTTATTTTCTTGCTCAAGTGTAACTTGGCTAAGAGAATCATTAGACTAGAAGCAACAATATTGGATTTAATATGACTATTGTTACTACTAGAGGAAGAATCTTTCATGTACTTATTGCTAGATTTTGCTTGAGGCATATAAGTAGACAAGAGTAAACGCTTGGCAATGTAAGAAGAACTTTTCTTTCGAAGATCATCATTGATTGCCTTTAAGAACCCATGCTCTTGCTCTAAGTTGAGCTTCTCGAAGCGTAGCTTCTCATGAGTTTTCAAAAGTTCTCGATGATCCTCTAAGGTAGTTTCATGAGCTAACTTAAGAGTGTTTAGTTCCGTAGTTACACGCTTAATATCCTTCTTATCATTATCATTCGTTTCATCTTGATTAGCATGATTAACAGCAATTTCATCATAGTTTTCATCACTAGTGCTAGTGATACATCAATTTTGCATCATGTTTTATTGCTGTCATTTATGTTGTTATTATGCATAATAATGCTTTTTGGAGTAATTCTAATGCCTTTTCTCTCATAATTTGCAAGGAATGCATCAAGGGGGAGAATTCCGACAGCTGGAAATCTAGACCTGAAAAAGCTACATCAGGCCACCTATTCTACGCAACTCCAAACAAGCTGAAACTCCATGGAGATTTTTTATGGAATATATGAAAAATACCGGAGCTAATAACCACCAGAGGGGCCCACCAGGTGGGAAAAACCCACCTGGGCGTGCCAGGCGCGCCCTAGTAGGTTGTGCTCACCTCGGCCCACCTCCGGTGCCCCTCTTCTGGCATGCAAGTCATTTTGACCTAGAAAAATAAAAAGAGAAGACTTTCGGGACGGAGCGCCACCGTCTCGGGCGGAACTTGGGCAGGAGCACTTTTGCCCTCTGGCGGAGCGATTCTGCCGGGGGAACATCCCTCCAGGAGGGGGAAATCATCATCATCATCATCACCAACAACTCTCCCATCTTGGGGAGGGTTATGTTCATCAACATCTTCAACAACACCATCTCATCTCAAGCCCTAGTGAAAGATCGTGGATGTCGCCTAGAGGGGGGGGGGAGAAAAGGCGCTTTAAAACAACTATGATTTAGGCTTGAACAAATGCAGAATAAACCTAGCGGTTAATTTGTCGAGCAAAAAACCTACAACAACTAGGCTCACCTATGTGCACCAACAACTTATGCTAAGCAAGATAAACAACTAGGTGATAGCAAGATATATAGCATGAAACAATATGGCTATCACTAAGTAAAGTGCATAAGTAAAGCGCTCGGGTAAGAGATAAACAAGGCACGCGGAGACGATGATGTATCCCGAAGTTCACACCCTTGCGGATGCTAATCTCCGTTTGGAGCGGTGTGGAGGCACAATGCTCCCGAAGAAGCCATTAGGGCCACCGCAATCTCCTCACGCCCTCGCACAATGCAAGATGCTGTGATTCCACTAAGGGACCTTTGAGGGCGGCTACCGAACCCGTACAAATGGCAACCCTTGGGGGCGGTGACCGAACCCGTACAAATTGCTTGGGGCAATCTCCACAATCTAATTGGAGACCTCGATGCTTGCCCGGAGCTTTACACCACAATGATTGAGCTCCGAACACCACCAAGGTTGGGGCTACTTCCACAACTTAATTGGAGGCTCCCAACGACACCACGAAGCTTCACCACAATGGAAAATGGCTCTGCGGCGACCTCAACTGTCTAGGGCGCCCAAGCACCCAAGAGGAACAAGCTCAAGGTTACCAAGCACCCAAGAGTAATAAGCTTCTCAACTTGTAACTTTCATGTATCACCGTGGAGAACTCAAACACATGCACCAAATGCAATGGCAAGGGCACACGGAGTGCCCAAGTCCTTATATCCCAAATTCCACCAAAGCAACTAATGCTAGGGATTGAAATGAGAGGAAGAACGAGGAAGAGAACACGAAGAACTCCAAGATCTAGATCCAAAGGGTTCTCCTCACATAGAGGAGAATGTGATTGGTGGAAACCTAGATCTAGATCTCCTCTCTCCCCCCCCAAACTAGCAAGAATCCATGGAGGGATTGAGAGATAGCAAGCTCGAAGAGGGTCAACAATGGGGGAAGAACACGAGCTCAAGGGATACGGCTCATTGGGGAAGAAGACCCCCTTTTATAGGGCCTCCCGAATCGAACCGTTATGTGCTCAGCCCGCACACGAGGGGTACTGCCGCTCCACGAGCAGTACTACCGCTCGGGCGGTAGAAGTAGGAAAATGGAGCAACAACATGAACCTTGGGGCAGTACTGCCGCTTATAAGCGGTACTACCGCTCACCCCAGCGGTACTACCGCTGGGGATGCAGAACACGGGACCAAAGGAGGCAGGACAGAGCAGAGCACGACGACAGTAAGGTTGTAGCGGTACTACCGCCCGACCGAGGTGGTACTACCGCTTATAGGCGGTACTACCGCCCGACCTAGGCGGTACTACCGCTTATAGGCGGTACTACCGCCCAATTGGGGTGGTACTACCGCTTATAGGCGGAAATACCGTGCCTTACTGCCGTGCAACTACTGCTGAACCCGACACGAAAAGTGTAAGACCCAAAATCGAGGCGGTAGTAGAGCGATACTGGACCGGTACTACCGCTTGACGCTAGAAGCGGTACTACCGCTGCCGACCGCGGTACTACCGCAGGGATAAAACCAGAACTGCCATAACTTCTTCATATGAGCTCCGAATTGAGCAAACTCAAGCTTGTTGGATAAAGGAAGACGCGTAGCATCAAAACATCGACTGTTTATAGTAAGAAGAGGCAGGGGAGGTATGCATAGGATATGGAGGAGTGAACCCTTCATCATAGAAGAACCGACATAACCTCCAACATCAAAATAATCTTAGAAGATGCATGAGTGAACTCCGTTTCCAATGAACTCGAGCTTGTCATCAAGATGACCATAAGCTCTCTACGAATGATACGATCAAGCTACTCATTGAGAGACCCCCTTGATAGTACGGCAATCGATCCTATAACCCGGTCTCCCAACTACCACCATGAGACCGGTAAAATAGAAAACCTATCAAGGGCAAACCTTTGCCTTGCTCATAGTCCACTTGAGCTGGATGATGACGATCTTGACTCCCTCAAGCTGGACCACCTTTCTGGATTGTGTTGGCTCGGTGAATACTAGTAAATTGCTCCCCCATACTCCACTACGGGTGAGCCATTCTTTGGCACATCTTCACAAGTCCATTGCCACCACAATGGATGGCAAGCTTCAAGCATATGATCTCTTCATGATGATCCTACTTGAACTTGCACACCGCAACCTAACCCCACAAAGAACTCTCACGAAGACCATGGGTTAGTACACAAAGCGTAATTGACAATGCTTACCATACCATGGGATCGCTTGATCCCTCTCGGTACATCTTTTATGCTTTGTGTGTTGATCAACTAGATTCACTCTTTCATTAGTCTTGATCAACCTCGAATCTTTCCAACTCTCTTGATTTGGATGATGTCTTGAAGGTAAACATGAATGATCACACACTCTTCTTTTTCAAGACATGCTTGCAATAAGCTCAACACTCACAAGATCAATCTTTGGATAATTCCTTAATAGCACCTTGGTCATCACAAACTCTCCTTGACACCAACAAATGGACTCCAAGAAAAGCCTATGGACAAACCCTTCAAATATAACTCAAGGAAACCGTTAGTCCATAGAGATTGCCATCAATTACCAAAACCAAACATGGGGGCACCACATGTTCTTTCAATCTCCCCCATTATGGTAATTGATGACAATCATTTTCAAGATAGTTTATATAAGGAATTATGCATCACCATACCATGCAAAAATAATGTATGCGCATGAGATGCAAAAGCTTAGGAACAAAACGAAAGCAAGAAGAGAAGAAACAAATCTCTAAACTTTTCCACAAAACTTTCTGAAACTTCTCCACCATTGGCATCGATTGCCAAATGTAACATCCCAAATTTTCAATTTGGAATGTTATACATAGATCATAATTGCATTTAATGTTCTTGCATTTTTGTTCGTGGAGTTCCTCGAAAATTCTAAGCAACTCAAGGACCTACGGAGAGAGTTGGGAATTTTACCGTTTCGTATTTGAGTTCGCTCGAATACCGGTTCGAGGACAGTGTGATTCTAATTATTTTTCTCTCCTAAAAATATTTCTAAAAACAAAATATGAGCGGAGATAATATGACTTCTCCAAAATAACAGAAATATGGGAGGAAAAAAATATTAAAATCACTTTTGGTATTTTTCTGGATTTATTTTCGGATTTATTTGCATAGGAAAAATACGCGTTTTTCAAAATTGCATTTAGGTCCGGGAAAAATGTTCACTTTGTCCTAAATATTATTAGAGGACGGTGAAAATTTATTTCAAGAATTTTGGAGTCCGTTTGGTATTTCTTTCGTTAGTTTTTCTGCGCCGGGACTCTTTAGAAAAAAAAGGAAACCGACCTAGTCTCGTATAGGGTCGGGACACTGGGCTTTATAAGCCGCAGCCCCGCCGGCCCAAAGCCTCGCCTCGCCCCGCAGCCTCGCCCGAACCCTAGCACCGCCGCTGCCGTGCCCCGCCGCCGCCGCTGCCACGCCACGCCGCCGCGCCCTTGTCGCCCCGCCGCCGCCGCGCCGCGCCGCGCCGAAGCACCGCCGCCCCGCCCTGCCGGAGTTCCGCCGGAGTTCGAGGTAGTTTCGTTTTTTTTTCCGTTAACCGATCGGTTTGTTTAGGAAAACCTAGATCTGTTTTTTAGAATAGATTGGTTGGTTTTTTTATTTTCCGTCGGTTTAGTTAAATAGCGGACGTTCGTCCGTACGTTCGTTTTAACGAACGGTTTTCGTTAGTTAACCACAGACAGCGAACGTTCGTTCGTTAGGCTGTTCATCGTTTTTCTTTTTCGGGGTATTTATCCGTGGTTATTCCGATCGCGATTTCTGCCCTCATCTTGTTTCGCGTTTTTCTTTTCGCTCGAGAGTCGGAATCAGGTGATTCAAAATCCCAGATCTTCGTCTTGAAGCCCTCTTTACGTTAGATCAACTTGAACAAAGTTTTGGCTACTTTAAAATTTGACTTTAGGCCAACTAGTAATTCGGAGCTCGTTTCTTTTGCAGTTTGAGTTTCGTTGCTTCTTTCGAGTTGATTCTTTTTGCAAACCGGAGTTCTTAAGTTGAACTTTCTGGTTAGATCTCTTATTTGAGTTTTACCCGTGCATTAGTTAAGTACTTATTGTATGCTTGTTTGATTGCGATAGAGTACCCGGAGTGCGCCGCTTGCTACTTTGAGTCTCTAGGTTTTGCGGATCATCAGCAAGGCAAGTAACACTTTGATCATACTTTCCAATTACCCAGTTTTCATTGCATTAGTCAAACCCTCACACATTGCATGAGTAGGATTAATTAACTTGTGGGGTTGGGAAGTAGATTGAGGTAGTACCTATTACCTGCATTACATTTGTGACGCCCGGATAGTTAAGCTACAGTAACCCTCGGCTAATGACGACACGCCACCACAATTACTGTTGATAATCTCGTGTTAGTAGGAAACCGATTCAAAATTCAAATTCGAAATAAAGGCAAACAACAAAAGTTTTAAACATTCAAACTAAAATGTTCGGATTATGGCAAATAATCCATACAAAATATTGGTGAATAAACCACACTCCCGTAAAGAATTTAAATGCACTATGGTACGTAAAACATCGGCGAAACTATTATTTAAATGCTCTTAGTATAATAAACAATTATAAACTACTTTAATTCATGTGACAAAATATTTGTGCCGGTGGAATAAATACTACTACTAAATTAGGTAAAGCATTTGTAATGAACAAAACAAAATTTAACTGGTAATTAAAAGAAAACAGAAACAGAAAAATAAGTAAAAGGAAAAGTGAAACAAAAGCAAATAAATAAAAGGAAACAACCCCCCCCCCGGGCCAAACGGCCCAGCTGGCCGCCGCATTGGCCGGCCCACCAGGCCCATCTAGCGCCTACCTTAACCCCACCCCTGGGCCAACCCTAGCCGCAACCCCCACT
>LR738710.1:461030777-461141617 GCA_902687465.1 Secale cereale
CACTCCCTCGATCCCCTCTCCCTCTCGCACGGTTCCCCCCCCCACATCGATCTGGATCGGGGGCGCGCGCCCCTCGACCCCGACGACCGCGCCCCGCCACCCAGGTCGCGTCCCCGCCGCCATCGGGCTCGCACGCCGGCGCCACCTCGCCGCGTCGTCGCCGCCACCGACCCCCCTCCCTCGAGCCCGCTGCCCTGACCCTACGGCCACGCCGGTGAGGCCCCGCCTTCTTCTGCCCCCCCGCTCACCGCGCTCGCCTAGCCCGCTCGTCGTGCTCGCCCGCGCCGGTACCGCGTCGGACCCCCTCACCGCCCGCTCGCTCGGCCTCTTCCGCGAGTACCTGCCTCCAGCCTCACGTCGCCCTGCTCTCCCGCCGTCGCTCGTCATCGCCGCCGCAGCGCGCCGCCCTGACCTCTCCGCCACGGCTGGCCCCGCTCAGCGCCGCCCCGCCGCGCTCGAGGCCGCGTGCCTCCCGCCGTCGCCGTTTGCAGCAACTGCTGCCCCGCCACGCGCCTCCCCTGCACGCCTGCCCGCGCGCCGGCGCCGCCCCCTCCTCCGGCGCCGCCCTCCGCCGGCCACCTGCGCACCACCACAGCCGGCGGCCTGCCTCCGCCCCGCCACGCCCCGGCTGGCCTCGCCGTCCCTGCGGGCAGGCGCCCAGTCGGGCGCCCAACACCGCACGCCCGTCGCCCGCTAGCCCAAAACCGCTAAGGGCCCCAGGCCCAATGACATGTGGGGCCTCGTGGCCCCAGAACGTTAAAAGAAAAAAAAAGAATTAAAAAAGGATAAGTAAAATAAATAAATAAATAATAATAAATATATATATAATATTAATAATTAAAATAAATATTAATTAATTAATTAATTAATTAGTGAATTAATTAAGGTACTTAATCCTGTTTAATTAATCCAATTAACTAGTTAGTTTAATTAAACAGTAATTGGATTAGTTAAATCCTAATTAAACTAAATAGTGTATGATATGCGGGACCCACACGTCAATTTGACCTAGTCAACCCTCTGTTGACTGCTGATGTCATGCTGACGTCATGATGATGTCAGCATGCACTATTCTGGATAATGTTATATTAAATTAATTAATTAAATTCCAGAAATTAATATAAACTTTAGAAAATCATATCTTTTAAACCGTAACTCGGATGAAAATAATTTATATATGAAAGTTGCTCAGAACGACGAGACGAATCCGAATACGCAGACCGTTCGTCAACCACACGTCCCTAGCATACCGAACATGCCACTTTCCCCTCCGTTTCATCTGCCCGAAAATGCCTAACACCGGGAATACTTTCCCGGATGTTATTCCTCTTCGCCTGTATCGCCGAGCACCGCGTTAGGTCACACGTAGCACCGCGTATTTCCATGTTATGCTTTGTGATGCTATTGTTTGCTCTGTTATTTATTTGTTTCCCCTTCGTTGCTTATTTTCGGTAGACTCCGATACTGTGATAAGACCCCGAGACCGTTGATGCTTCGGTGTTCGACTACGGCTACGCTTCCGAAGATTCCTTTCGTCTGCAGAGCTTCCAGGCAAGCCCCCCCTTTGATCACCAGATATCGCCTACTCTTCTCTCTACTGCTTGCATTAGAGTAGTGTAGCATGTTACTGCTTTCGATAATCCTATTCTGCTGCATAGCCTGTCATTGTTGCTACCATTGTTGATACCTTACCTGCAATCCTATATGCTTAGTATAGGATGCTAGTATACCATCAGTGGCCCTACACCCTTGTCCGTCTGCCCTGCTATTCTATCTGGCCGTGATCACTTGGGTGTGATCACGGGTATATACTACATACATTTTACATGACACATGATGATGGTTCGGATATGGGGGCTGAAGGGGCAGGTGGTTCCACACAGGTAGTGGTGGGCCTGGGTTCCCGACAGTCCCCTGATGGTTACTTTGTGGCGGAGCGACAGGGCAGGTTGCGACCACCTAGGAGACAGGTGGGCCTGGCCCTGGTCGTTGTCCGCGGTTATTTCATAATAACTCGTTTAACGGGATCTTGGTATTTGATCTGAGTCTGGCCATTTGGTCTATACGCACTAACCAGCTACGTGGGAATAGTTATGGGTACTCGACGTCGTGGTATCAGCCGAAGCCTTCTTGACGTCAGCGGTTTAGCGGCGCGCGCCGGATTGGACTGGAAGCCTACTCTGGTATTAGGAGAGGCTAGGTCTGCTTACCGGCCGCCCTCGCAACGTGCAGGTGTGCATTGGGCGATGGGCCCAGACCCCTGTGTGCTTAGGACTTAGACCGACGTGCTGACCTCTCTGCTGTGCTTAGGTAGGGCTGCGACGTGTTGATCTTCCGAGGCCGGGCATGACCCTAGCAAGTGTGTCCGGCCAAATGGGATCAAGCGTGCTGGGTTATGTGGTGCACCCCTGCAGGGAAGTTAATCTATTCGAATAGCCGTGTCCCTCGGTAAAAGGACGACCCGGAGTTGTACTCTGACCTCATGACAACTAGAACCGGATACTTAATAAAACACACCCTTACAAGTGCCAGATATAACTCGGTGGTTGCTCTCTCACAGGGTGACGAGGGGAGGATCATCGGGTAGGTTTATGCTATGCGTTGTTACTTGGTGAACTTACCATCTATTTCCCTTCTACTGCCTCAAGACGGAGGCTGCGAGACGCGAGGCTACTTGTTACTTCCTTATATTCTCTTCTACTGCTGCAAGATGGAGGTGGCCAGAAGCGTAGTCTTCGCTTGGATTAGCTACCCCCCTTCTTATTCTGCTTTCTGCAGTTCAGTCCACATATATTACCCCTTTACACAGATATCATTGCATATGTAGTGTAGATCGTTGCTTGCGAGTACTTTGGATGAGTACTCACGGTTGCTTTTCTCCCCCTTTTCCCCTCTTGTTCCTTCTTCTCGGATGATGCAACCAGATTGATGGAGTCCAGGAGCCAGAAGATCCCGAGGATGTTTCTACGTGGAGTTCGGCTTCGAGGAGTAGTTAGGAGGTCCCAGGCAGGAGGCCTTGCCTTTTCGATCGTTGTTACTTTTGTGCTAGCCTTCTTAAGGCAAACTTGTTTAACTTATGTCTGTACTCAGATATTGTTGCTTCCGTTGACTCTTGTGTTTTCGAGCTTATGTATTCGAGCCCTCGAGGCCCCTGGCTTGTAATATAAAGCTTGTATTATTTTAATTTGTGTCTAGTGTTGTGTTGTGATATCTTCCAGTGAGTCCTTGATCTTGGTCGTACACATTTGCGTGCATGATTAGTGTACGGTCAAATCGGGGGCGTCACAACATTCAAACCTTTGGAAGTTACTTCTACGTTTACTGCTAGGACATGCTATGCTCGTAGACGTGGATTGAGTGAGTGAAATCCATGACAGATGTGAGTTTGTTAATTAATGGTTCAACTTAAGGTGGCAACATTAATACACATCTGGGTGGATTGAGGCACCTGGGTATTCCAGCGATTGCCTGTTTTTCTTTTGGACCGCCACCCAGGCTCAAAGGGATCATGAGATTATTCATCCTAGAAACTTCCGTGTGCAGCCACAATGCTATTATGGGCTCTAGCATAGTATGAGTAAGTTGTGCGAACTCTTACAGTGGTGGAATAGCAGATGTAGGGGATGTAGGTTGGTACGGTCCGCCCGATCGTAAGGTGCTAGCGCTTCTGAAAGACTATGTCTCGGTCATCCGTTTCTCAAACAATATGCAGTGCGAGAAACCAAACGGAGGCGACCGAGTCTTGTGGGAAAAGTGCACAAACCTTTGCAGAGTGTACAAACTGATCATGATTAGCCGTGTCCCCGGTTATGGACGTCTTGAGTATCTAGTACTTGGATTTTCATGTGTATCTCATCATGTTACTCTAATTTAATATTGTTGGGGTTTAATGATTACTTTTAATTGGGGTTGAGAGGATGTATATCTTCTCAACGATGTTTCAACTACCATGATAGTTAATTAAAATGCATTCCTTTGAAGTAGGGAAAAATTGGCTTTACACAAAAACTTAACCATAGAGCTTTCCACCAGCCATATTGCATATAGTATAGCTTTACTTGCATTGCATTCTCTTGTGTTACCTTGCCAGCATATTCCATGTGCTGACCGTTTTCGGGCTGCAACGTTTCATGTTGCAGACTTTTCAGACGACGAGTAAGATGCCCTTTTTAGGTCGTGGTTCTATACTCAGTGATGCCGCTGGAGTTGATGGACTCACTTATCTTCCAAGCCTTCCGCTGTTATCGTGTTAGATGGCCTTCAACCATATTATTTGTAATAAATTCATCGTTGGACTATCAATGTAATAAGTGTGTGATTGCTACTCTGTTATAAATCCTTCAAGTACTGTGCGTGTCAGCATTACTGATCCAGGGATGACACTGATGCACAGAGATCAGACTGTTTGAGGTCTGGTCGCTACAAGATGGTATCAGAGCACACGCTGGTTGTAGGACACGACCACTAAGACAAGCTCTAGTACACAATTCACTCTTCTCTTTCTGACTCCTCATCTTTTCTACTCTTTAGGATGGTGGAAGCAAAGCACAAGTTCATGCAACCGGATGAAGAAACACCCTTTGGACGACACCTGAAGGAAGTCACCAGATATCTAAACATTGGATTACCAAGTTTCACTGGAACCTACAATGCAACTCTACCTGAGGAGGAGCGTTGGTTGATTCAAGCTCAAGTTCCAGGAAGGACGTTTGCACCCGTCACCTCACTCATAGCATTTCCCTTTAATGCGCCTACATGGAGCCTAGGAAGGAGTATGGCAGCCCACATTGCTATGGGAAGGATTGGAGAAGTCTACAAGCAGGAGCTAAAGGACACTATCTACCAGATTTGTGCACGCCGAGATGGGAATTGGGATATGATCAGCACCCGGAAGGGTATATCCATTGCAGCATTCATCCAGGAGTTGAACCACCACATTCGTCGCCAGGAGCACCAGATGTGTGCTGGGATGATAGATTTGAAGAAGGCCCTGAATAGGAATTTGGAGCTAGAGGAAGAACTCAAGTCTACACGCGACGGATATGAGGAGGAGATGAAGATACTTGTGGAGAAGAATGATGACTTGACCCGGAAGTTAGGGATACTCATGGGAGAAGAAGACGAGGAAGAAGAACCCAAGGAGATTCCACTGGAAGACTATATCATCATAGATGACACGAATTCGGAAGCTGAGGATAGCAAGGATGAAGACTATGAGGATGAAGCTGGAGCAGATATTATGGAATCCTCTGCCGATCAATATTTTTAGATGACCACCCTGTGACTAGTAGTTTACCTCCATATATTAGATTTAGAGCACCTTTGTAACGATTGTTAGATTTGTAAGACCTTGTTTGAAATTGATTGGTGTGAAATGATTGTGTGTTTGTCTCATGTGCATATGGGTAGTGATTTTCCCTTAGACCTCTTTTCTATTCTAATCTCTTCCCTCTACACCCATCAGATGCCTCCAAGACATGAATTCGAGTTTCCCCCTGAGCTCACCCAGTTGATCCAGCAGCAGAACACCCTGATGCAACTTCTTGTCCAGAACACTCAGAACAACCAGAACAACAACAACAACCCTCCACCACCACCACCACCTGTGGACAACCTGACACGTTTCTTAAGGTTGCAACCACCCGTGTTTGCTAGCAGCATCGAACCAATTGTGGCTGATGACTGGCTACGCAAGATTGGAAGGGATTTGACCACCGCCAATTGCTCGGATGCTGAGAAGGTGCGATTTGCCGCACACCAGTTGTCTGGACCAGCCGCAGCATGGTGGGAGAATTACACAGCCACTTACCCCGTAGCCAATGTGACCTGGGATCAGTTTCAGCAAGCTTTTCGTACCACCCATGTCTCGACTGGAGCAATGAGTATGAAGAAGCAGGAGTTTCGCAATTTGCGCCAAGGGAATCATACTGTGGCCCAGTACGTGGATGAGTTTAGTACCCTATCTCGTTATGCCCCAGATGATGTGGCCAGATATGCCAAAAAGCAGGAGAGATTCATGGAAGGGCTGAATGATGAGATGAGTGTACAGTTGATGGTGGCAACTTTCAATAACTACCAGGAGTTGGTTGACCGCGCCCTAATGATTGAAACGAAGCATCAGCAGATTGAGAGTCGCATGAGGAAGTATGGGCAAGGAAAGTATAACTCTGGAGCTCAGCAGAAGCCCCACTTTACCCCTAAAGCGGTAGGACAGTTTCAGCATACCCATGGAGGAGGTAGCTCGCACAACCACAATGGCACCAAGAATGGCAATGGAAATGGGAATGGAGCCAATGGAAACCAGAACCGCCCTACACCGTCCACACCCACCAAGAGGGATTTTAGCCATGTCACTTGTTATAAGTGCGGGAAGAATGGACATTATGCCAATGAATGCCCAGAAGTTAAGAATGGGAACGGCAATGGAAGCGCCGGGAAGAAGCCCAACCCGTTCAACAAAGGACAAGTGAACCACGTGACTGTGGAGGAGGTAGAGGAGCAACCAGATGCAGTTATAGGTAAGTTCTTAGTTAAGTCCTTTACTGCACTCGTTCTTTTCGATACCGGTGCATCCCATTCATATATTTCAAGGGGATTCGTGGATAAGTATAAGCTGCCGACCCAAGCCCTTAGATCGCCCATGTTAGTAACCTCACCAGGAGCGGATTATATGGCTAAGTCATGGTGTGATCAGTTGCCCCTATGGATTGGTAATTACATATTCCCTTCGGACCTAATAGTATTGGAATCTCAAGGACTGGATGTGATATTAGCCATGGATTGGTTATCTAAGTATGAAGGGAATATTGAATGTGCCAGTAAGACCATTTTGCTTACCACACCGGAAGGAAGAAGGATCAAGTATGTATCCCGGCATGAGTCAAAGAGGAGTAGGTTAAATTCCTTGTCATGAGTTGTTCAGGAGGAAGTGCCAGTAGTGAAGGATTATCCGGATGTGTTTCTAGAGGAGTTACGTGGCATGCCACAGGATAGAGATATAGAGTTTTTGATTGAACTTTTGTCAGGCACCGGGCCAATTTCTAAGAGACCATATAGGATGCCCGCAAAGGATTTGGAGGAAATTAAGAGACAGATTAAGGAGTTACTGGATAAAGGATTCCTCGGACATGTTATATCCGGAGAAGGAATAGCAGCAGATCCCGCCAAGGTGGACACTGTGACCAATTGGGAAGCACCGACGACAGTTGGAGAGATCCCGAGTTTTCTTGGACTCGCAGGATACTACCGGAGATTTATCGAGAATTTCTCGAAGATTGCAAAACCAATGACGGAGTTGTTGAAGAAGGACACCAAGTTCAGTTGGACAGAAGAATGTGAGACTAGTTTCCAGGAATTGAAGAAAAGGTTGGTATCATCCCCTGTGTTGATTCTGCCAGATCAACATAAGGATTATGAGGTGTACTGCGACGCTTCACGTCGAGGACTTGGAGCTGTTCTTATGCAGGAAGGAAGAGTTGTTTCGTATGCTTCACGACAACTAAAACCTCATGAGATGAACTATGCCACCCAAGATTTGGAGTTAGCAGCCGTAGTGCATGTATTGAAGACGTGGAGACATTTTCTCATTGGAAACTATTGTGAAGTATATACGGACCATAAGAGTTTGAAGTATATATTCACTCAGAAGGAGTTGAATCTTAGGCAAAGGAGATGGCTGGAACTCATTAAGGATTATGACATGAGATTGCATTATCACCCCGGAAAGGCTAACGTAGTTGCTGATGCGCTAAGCCGTAAGAGCCATGTCAATACCCTAATGATGGAGGAATTTCCAAATGAGTTAGCCGAGGACCTACGAGAACTACGTTTGGAGATAGTTCCGAGAGGCTATGTAGCAACACTAGAAATCTAGTCTACCCTGATGGATAAAATCAGAGAAGCTCAGAAAGCTGACAAGGACGTTGTCTCTATAAAGGAGAGGATGAGCGAAGGAAAAGGTAAAGGATTTCGTGAGGATGAACACGACACCCTATGGTTTGAGGTCGAATCTATGTGCCCAATGATCCGGAGATCAGGAAGTTGATTTTACAAGAGGCCCATGATTCACCATACTCGATTCACCCAGGAAACACTAAGATGTATTTAGATTTGAAGGATATTTTCTGGTGGACCGGTATGAAGAAGGATATCGCGGAGTATGTAGCAGTTTGTGATGTGTGTCAGAGAGTAAAGGCAGAACATCAGAAGCCAGCAGGATTGTTACAACCTATGCCAATACCCGAATGGAAGTGGGAGAAGCTTGGCATGGATTTTATCACCGGATTGCCCAGGACCAAAGCAGGATATAATTCAATCTGGGTAGTAGTAGACCGATTGACGAAGGTAGCCCACTTTATTCCTGTGAAAACAACTTACACCACTGCAAAGTTGGCTAAGATATACATGACCAGAATTGTATGTCTGCATGGAGTTCCGAGGAGCATCGTATCTGATAGAGGAACCTAGTTTACCTCAAAGTTCTGGAATCAGTTACATGAAACTTTGGGAACCAGGCTAGAGTTTAGCACAATATTTCACCCGCAGACAGATGGGCAGAGGGAGAGAGTCAATCAGATTTTAGAGGATATGCTAAGAGCCTGTGCATTAGATTATGGATCTAGTTGGGATGACAACTTGCCCTACGCGGAGTTCTCATACAACAACAGTTACCAGGCCAGTTTGAAGATGGCACCGTTCGAGGCATTGTATGGAAGGAGATGCCGAACACCGTTGTCATGGGACGAAGTTGGAGACCGACAGTTGTTTGGACCAGACTTAATCAAAGAGTCTGAGGAGAAGGTGAAGTTGATTCGAGATAGACTGAAGGTAGCTCAGTCCAGGCAGAAGAGTTATGCAGACTCGAAGTGCAAGGAGGTAACCTATGAGATCGGAGATAGAGTGTACTTGAGAGTATCGCCTCTGCGAGGAGTTAAACGTTTCGGAGTTAAAGGGAAGTTAGCCCCGAGATTTGTGGGACCTTACCGTGTTTTGGAACGCATGGGAGAGGTTGCCTATAAGTTGGAATTGCCCGAAGGATTGTCAGGAGTGCACGACGTGTTTCATGTTTCACAACTTAAGAAGTGCCACGCGGAGATGGCCGATATACAGCTTAGAGACACAGTACCCCTGGAAGCAATTCAGTTGGACAGTGATCTGACCTACGAGGAGAAACCCGTTAAGATTCTCGAATTTTCGAGTAGAGTCACTCGCAAAAAGGTTATCAAGTTTTGCAAAGTTCACTGGAGTCACCACACCGAGGAAGAAGCCACCTGGGAACGAGAAGATGATCTACGCAAGGACCACCCACACCTGTTCTCTAGCCAAGTCGAATCTCGAGGGCGAGATTCATTCTAAGGGGGGTAGGTTTGTAACATCCCAAATTTTCAATTTGGAATGTTATACATAGATCATAATTGCATTTCATGTTCTTGCATTTTTGTTCGTGGAGTTCCTCGAAAATTCTAAGAAACTCAAGGACCTACGGAGAGAGTTGGGAATTTTACCGTTTCGTATTTGAGTTCGCTCGAATACCGGTACGAGGACAGTGTGATTCTAATTATTTTTCTCTCCTAAAAATATTTCTAAAAACAAAATATGAGCGGAGATAATATGACTTCTCCAAAATAACAGAAATATGGGAGGAAAAATATTAAAATCACTTTTGGTATTTTTCTGGATTTATTTTCGGATTTATTTGCATAGGAGAAATACGCGTTTTTCAAAATTGCATTTAGGTCCGGGAAAAATGTTCACTTTGTCCTAAATATTAATAGAGGACGGTGAAAATTTATTTCGAGAATTTTGGAGTCCGTTTGGTATTTCTTTCGTTAGTTTTTCTGCGCCGGGACTCTTTAGAAAAAAAAGGAAACCGACCTAGTCTCGTATAGGGTCGGGAGACTGGGCTTTATAAGCCGCAGCCTCGCCGGCCCAAAGCCTCGCCTCGCCCCGCAGCCTCGCCCGAACCCTAGCGCCGCCGCTGCCGTGCCCTGCCACCGCCGCTGCCGCGCCCCGCCGCCGCGCCCTTGTCGCCCCGCCGCTGCCGCGCCGCTGCCGCCGCGCCGCGACACCGCCGCCGCGCCGCGCCGCGCTGGAGCACCGCCGCCCCGCCCTGCCAGAGTTCCGCCGGAGTTCGAGGTAGTTTCGGTTTTTTTTTCGGTTAACCGATCAGTTTGTTTAGGAAAACCTAGATCTGTTTTTTTAGAATAGATCGGTTCGGTTTTTTTATTTTCCGTCGGTTTAGTTAAATAGCGGACGTTCGTCCGTACATTCGTTTTAACGAACGGTTTCCGTTAGTTAACCGCAGACAGCGAACATTCGTTCGTTAGCCTGTTCGTCATTTTTCTTTTTCGGGGTATTTATCCGCGGTTATTCCGATCGTGATTTCTGCCCTGATCTTGTTTCGCGTTTTTCTTTTCGCTCGAGAGTCGGAATCAGGTGATTCAAAATCCCAGATCTTCATCTCGAAGCCCCCTTTACGTTAGATCAACTTGAACAAAGTTTTGGCTACTGTAAAATTTGACTTTAGGCCAACTAGTAATTCGGAGCTCGTTTCTTTTGCAGTTTGAGTTTCGTTGCTTCTTTCGAGTTGATTCTTTTTGCAAACCGGAGTTCTTAAGTTGAACTTTCTGGTTAGATCTCTTATTTGAGTTTTACCCGTGCATTAGTTAAGTACTTATTGTATGCTTGTTTGATTGCGATAGAGTACCCGGAGTGCGCCGCTTGCTACTTTGAGTCTCTAGGTTTTGCGGATCATCAGCAAGGCAAGTAACACTTTGATCATACTTTCCAATTACCCAGTTTTCATTGCATTAGTCAAACCCTCACACATTGCATGAGTAGGATTAATTAACTTGTGGGGTTGGGAAGTAGATTGAGGTAGTACCTATTACCTGCATTACATTCAAACCTTTGGGAGTTACTTCTACGTTTACTGCTAGGACATGCTATGCTCGTAGACGTGGATTGGGTGAGTGAAATCCATGACAGATGTGAGTTTGTTAATTAATGGTTCAACTTAAGGTGGCAACATTAATACACATCTGGGTGGATTGAGGCACCTGGGTATTCCAGCGATTGCCTATTTTTCTTTTGGACCGCCACCCAGGCTCAAAGGGATCATGAGATTATTCATACTAGAAACTTCCGTGTGCAGCCACAATGCTATTATGGGCTCTAGCATAGTATGAGTAAGTTGTGCGAACTCTTACAGTGGTGGACTAGCAGATGTTGGGGATGTAGGTTGGTACGGTCCGCCCGATCGTAAGGTGCTAGCGCTTCTGAAAGACTATGTCTCGGTCATCTGTTTCTCAAACAATATGCAGTGCGAGAAACCAAACGGAGGCGATCGAGTCTTGTGGGAAAAGTGCACAAACCTCTGCAGAGTGTACAAACTGATCATGATTAGCCGTGTCCCCGGTTATGGACGTCTTGAGTATCTAGTACTTGGATTTTCATGTGTATCTCATCATGTTACTCTAATTTAATATTGTTGGGTTTAATGATTACTTTTAATTGGGGTTGAGAGGATGTCTATCTTCTCAACGATGTTTCAGCTACCATGATAGTTAATTAAAATGCATTCCTTTGAAGTAGGGAAAAAATGGCTTTACGCAAAAACTTAACCATAGAGCTTTCCACCAGCCATATTGCATATAGTATAGCTTTACTTGCATTGCATTCTCTTGTGTTACCTTGCCAGCATATTCCATGTGCTGACACGTTTTCGGGCTGCAACATTTCATGTTGCAGACTTTTCAGACGACGAGTAAGATGCCCTTTTTAGGTCGTGGTTCTATACTCAGTGATGCCGCTGGAGTTGATGGACTCACTTATCTTCCAAGCCTTCCGCTGTTATCGTGTTAGATGGCCTTCAGCCATATTATTTGTAATAAATTCATCGTTGGACTATCGATGTAATAAGTGTGTGATTGCTACTCTGTTATAAACCCTTCAAGTACTGTGCGTGTCAGCATTACTGATCCAGGGATGACACTGATGCACAGAGATCAGACTGTTTGAGGTCTGGTCGCTACACCAAAATGGGCAAAAAGATCAGAAGGCCAATATGAAATGCGTTCCTCCATAAACTATGTATTTCTCAACAAGAGAGTGGAATGCAATACACATATCCAACGGTAAATACTTGGAGGAAGACAAACTATATTGAGGCCCAAAGATTGCAAAAGAATGATATGCTACAAAGACATAACAGAGAGACAAACAAGCAATCAAGCAACCAAAGGATACTAATTGAAGCAAGCTATCAAAAGATACCAATTGAACCAACTAGATCAATGATCCTACATGCCACATGAAGAAAAGATATTATGATATGAGCATCGGAGCGTTCTAAAGAACATAACAAAGTTCCCCATGATTTGTGCATTATTTAATTTTGTATTTGGATACAATGTGCACAAAATAGGATCATCACTCCCCCAAAATCAATAGAAACTCACAACAAGTGCAAGCGGGCAAGTAGGAAACTAGGGCTAGCACTTGCAACAAATAAATGGTTGAGCAACATGTAAAAGAGGCAACTTAAGAATGGGCTCAACCAAAAAGATATGTCTGAGTCATGGCAAAGCACTTGTGAAGACTAATATAAGGATGAGCATTAGGCATCAACATAGTCTTGAATAAACGAGATACAAGGTGCAAGATATGTCCGTCCCACACACATCAAGCAAATGGGTTCACAAGCTCACTCAATATGCAAAATGAATAACCAACGCTTCTGACAACCCATGGTGAAGAAAGAAAATGATAGCTTCATCAAGAGGAGGGATATCAATGAAATGGCAAAGCCTCGTCAAGACAAGCTTGATAAAGACAATCTTCAAAACAAAATGAGTGCATCAAGATGCGATCTCAGACCCACACTCAAGGCAAACGATTTCACGAAGCCACCAAAGAAATAGTACAAGAGGGATAAGGTGGACGTGAAAGAATGGATATCACCTAGATATGTAATTTCTCTCAGGTGTATACGGTTCTAGGCAGATGAAAATGAAGATGATATCAACCCACAAAGAAGTATATACACACGAAATAGTTACAAAAAAGGAAAGAACAAGATATCCACAAGGAAGTCATAAATATATCAATAAGAAATTTTCTTGAGAGCATATCACATGGCTAGATATGGTCTTATTGTATATACATGAATTCCAACCAAGCAAACATCAAAGACATCACAACTAGCAACAAGAGATCATTGTTGGGATGCTTTGAGAAAGGAAACAAGTATCACAAGAAAGAATGACTAACATGCCATGATACAACCTACACAAGGTTGATGTAAGAAATGTGTGCATGAAGTAGATGATGATACTTGTTACCGAGATAACATTGGAATTACGTAGAAGATAACAAGTGAAGGTAGAAAGTAGTTCATTGATCATCCTAGCTTGACTCCAATAAGCACATGGTGACAACACCTTCCTTGTGAGTGAGCCGAGCATCCAATGCATCTCCAATTGTTCCTAGAACAACAACACAAACAAAATGGCACCCAAACTCATTGGGACCAAAGAGTTAGAAATACCGATACATAGGGCAAACTCCACAAACATATGTGCATTTATATATGAAAATAAATTTCATGCACATCTCATCCAAATTGAGACTAGGTGGAGTTTCCCCTATATACTGGGTTAAAGAAAGAAAGCATGCCAAAGAAAATACATGTAGTAAATATGCATGCTCAAGACTTTCAAGAAATGAAACCAAATGAAAAAGAAATACCAAGTGAAAATAGGATATCAAATGGAGAAATCATCACTTGGAAGATATCTATTTAAAAGACACAACAAGGAGTGAGATATCCATTGATACACGCAAAAGGAAGGATACCAGACTCCCAAAAGAGAGGATGGTTCCAAATAGATCAACCCATCTACAAAGTTTCATGATGGCACAAAGTACCAAAAAGAAACGGCTTGTCTTCAATCAACACACACTTGATATGGATCACAAGATGAGTGTTGTGTCAAAAATAGGATAGCTCCCCCCAAGAATTGTGCACTAAGGAGAATTTGCATTTGAATACAAAATACAAAAGGTGGGATCACCACTTTCACTATATCTAGAAAACACTCAACAAAATCAATAAAATAACAAGATCCACAAGTGGCACGGAAGGCAATGGGAGTTGACACAATCTTGGCAAGAGATAACACAAATAAAACAAAAAGACAATGTAAAGATGATCAATAATTTCCACCACATAAATGATTACCAATTGTCAAAGACAAGAGGTATTTGGAAATAATTCCCGGTGATAGATCGCCAAAATATCCAACATCATCTTCACACCAAACACAAAAGCAAATTTGCAACTTGTAGTGCCACCTAGGAACAACATAATTTACAATATCAACTCTAGGTGACAATATCTCAAATGTACACATTTTCCAGGTTTGTAATCTACACATAGCATATTACTCCCCCATAATGTGATACCAATGAAAAACTTAACACGATGCAAAATAGAACCAACAAGAGATAATTAATGGACCAAATAGTGAATTTCTCATGAGAAGACATACCACATAGAGACTAGATAATCTTGTAATATCAATACTAGATGGCATTTCTCATGTACACACATTTATAGGATTGTGAGGTGCACAAAGCACATCACTCCCCCAAAATGGGATGTTCCATTAATCTCTCACAAGAGCCAACTAAGATACAACCAAGATGCAAAAGGGATCCAACACACGACACACACGTACATGATGTGCAAACCAACATACACATACTTGATTTCTCAATATAAGCAAATTGGAAGCACAACATATACACGCACATGCAAGGTACAAAACCACAACATGCTAAAGGGCAAGTAACTTTCAGTGTAAACAATTTAAGCATGAGTTACCGCAAGGAGGAACATTGGATATAAGATAAAAACTTGACAATCCGAATGACTTGGCTTGAGACAATATGAATGATGAAGTCCCCTTAATTCTTCGTAATGTAGCCAAGTCTCCAGTGTCCTCCACTCAACGCCCATTGATCAAGTTTTAGCTTGTTGGCCCCCAACCAAGTTGGGTCCTAAGAGGTTAGTCACAATAGGCTTGGCCACCCAAATGGTTCTTTTCTTGACACCACTTTGAGTACCAACAAACTTGGCAAACACATCGTGAACATTATCCTTCCGAAGAGAATAGACATCATCAATAATAATTGGGTTGGATAAGTTACCACTAGTGCATGAAGAAGTGATGTGACCTTTCTCATGACATAAGTAGCAACGTCTACTCTTCACTTTCTTCTCACTTGATTTCTCAACATGAGAAGCAATAACTTGAGTATTCTTGGGAAGTGGCCTTTCTTCAACTTGTGGCTGAGTATGAGATTGAACTTGTGGCCTCTTCCCTTGTTGCTTGTCATTAATGGGCTTCTTCTTCAACGGGCAAGATCTAACATGATGCCCTTCAATTTTTCACTTGAAGAAAATAATCTTGGTTGAATTCTTGAGTTGTTCTTGGCCCTTCTTCTTCTTATTGATCCTGGACTTCTTCTTCTTATTGAAGTGGAAACCAATTCCACCTTTGTCATTGGGGGATTTTTGCACACTCAAAATATTGTTGAGTGTGGACTTCCCTTCATGACACTTTTCCAAGTCTTTCTTCAAAGAAGTGGCTTGGGCCTTGAGCTCTTTGATTTCCTCTACATGGTTAGTATCTTCACAAGAACTAGAGGAAGTATAAGATTCATTGTTAGAGCAACAAGGCAATGAAAGTAATTCATGACAAGATGTACCAATGTTATGAGTAGATGAATTACAAGGACTAGCACATGGAAATATAGCATTTTGACTTGAAGTAGTGCTAGTATCCACACGAGGCTCACTAGATGTTACCTTAGCAACAAAAGCCTCATGAGATATCTTTAGCACATTATGGGATACTAGAAGATCATCATGAGAGCTTGTGAGCTTTACATGACTTTCTTCCAATTTCCCATAAGTGCTAGATAGCAACTCAAGTTGAGCCCTTAGCTCATCATTCTCCTTCAAAATGGATGCTTCACAAGATGTAGACTTAGTAGCACAAACATCATTATTAACAACAAGAAGAGAAGACAACTTGGCAAGCTCTTTTTAATATGAAGCTTTAAGTTGAGCATGAGACTCGGTGAGTTTGTGAGCTCACTCTTAATGACCCTTGAGACGTTTTCGAGGTGCTCAAAGTCCTCAAGGAGTTTAGCATGCGCAACTTCAAGCTTCTCATTTTTAGTTTCAAAATCATTGGCCACCTCAAGAGCTTTATCGTGATATTCCCTCACTCTAGATAATTCTAGAGCAAAAGTCTCCTCAAGAGATTCCTTGGTGGTTTGTTCAAGTTCAAGAGCTTGAGAGAGGTCCGCAATCTCATTAGCATAATCACGCTCACGACATTCCATTTTCTCAATGTTGACCTCATGCTCCTCTAGACGATATTCCAACTCATCAATATATTTCTTGCCCTCAATGGCAATAGACATTATTTCCATAAAGTTGGAACGAGCTAATTTATTCTTAAGAAGAGATTTAAAAATCATTTCCCCCTTAATTTTTAAGGAGGCAACATTATCATTCTCTTCATCACTATCAGCATCATCATCATTCTTGTCATCATCACTATCATCACAAGATATGTTGGGATTCAAAGTGGGAGATACCTTTGAAGCCTTAGCCATAAGGCAATACGCAATAGATGATGATGTTGGATCCTTCGAAGCACCATTCAAGGCCACATCTTATTCCATGGGTGTTGGATTTCCTCTATATTGTTAGCACAACAATTCGAGGAAATATATGCATTTTTATCATGGCAACGAGACATACCAAGCATATCATCAAGAGATTTAGTCAAGCAATTTCTACATGATATGCAAGAACTATTAACACAAGCATGTGAAACATTATGAGTGCCCGAAGTGTTAACATCCAAAGATGAAGCATTGCAATAATAAAGTGATGAAGGATCATCAATAATAAGCTCACTATAATCATTGCAATGAACACCACTACTCACCATATCATTACCTTGTGGCAAATCAGATGTAGGTGAGGTAAAAGAAGTTGAGAAGACTATATGACCGGAGGTGGAGGGAGAACAATCATTCCCACAATTCTTGGACACACCATATTTATCTTGAAGCTTTGTCCACAACTCATGAGCATCCCAAAACGGCATGAGTTGAAATATAACTACATTGCTCAAAGCATCGAAAAGCACATTAGAAGCTTGAGCACTGAGATAAGAGTTTTTCTCATCCTCTAAAGATAATCATTGGGGATCCTTTGGAGGAGAAAAATCCATATCTACAATTCGCTCTAACTTTGGGTCCATGACCCTAAAGAGATTAAGCATGCAAATTACCCAAACATCAAAATTCGTGCCATCGAAACTAAGAGTGTTAGAGAATACTAAACCCCTAGTCGACATCCTTACTCTCTAGGTGGTTAAGCCCTATAAAGAGAGACGAGGCTATGATACAAATTGACAGATCGTGGATGTCGCCTAGAGGGGGGGGGGCGTGAATAGGCGCTTTAAAATAATTACGATTTAGGCTTGAACAAATGCGGAATAAACCTAGTGGTTAATTTGTCAAGCACAAAACCTACAACAACTAGGCTCACCTATGTGCACCAACAACTTATGCTAAGAAAGATAAACAACTAGGTGATAGCAAGATATATAGCATGAAACAATATGGCTATCACTAAGTAAAGTGCATAAGTAAAGGGCTCGGGTAAGAGATAACCGAGGCACGCAGAGACGACAATGCATCCCGAAGTTCACACCCTTACGGATGCTAATCTCCGTTTGGAGCGGTGTGGAGGCACAATGCTCCCCAAGAAGCCATTAGGGCCACCGTAATCTCCTCACGCCCTCGCACAATGCAAGATGCCATGATTCCACTAAGGGACCCTTGAGGGCGGTCACCGAACCCGTACAAACGGCAACCCTTGGGGGCGGTCACCGAACCCGTACAAATTTCTCAGGGCAATCTCCACAACCAAATTAGAGACGCCGACGCTTGCCCAGAGCTTTACACCACAATGACTGAGCTCCGAACATCACCAAGGTTGGGGTTACCTCCACAACTTAATTGGAGGCTCCCAACGACACCACGAAGCTTCACCACAATGGAAAATGGCTCCGCGGTGACCTCAACCATCTAGGGCGCCCAAGTACCCAAGAGGAACAAGCTCAAGGTTACCAAGCACCCAAGAGTAATAAGCTTCTCAACTTGTAACTTACACGTATCACCGTGGAGAACTCAAACCGATACACCAAATGCAATGGCAAGGGCACACGGAGTGCCCAAGTCCTTCTCTCCCAAATCCCACCAAAGCAACTAATGCTAGGGATGGAAATAAGAGGAAGAATGAGGAAGAGAACACGAAGAACTCCAAGATCTAGATCCAAAGGGTTACCCTCACATAGAGGAGAAAGTGATTGGTGGAAACGTAGATCTAGATCTCTTCTCTCCCCCCCCAAACTAGCAAGAATCCATGGAGGAATTGAGAGATAACATGCTCGAAGAGGGTCAACAATGGGGGAAGAACACGAGCTAAATGGGTAAGGTTTATTGGGGAAGAAGACCCCCTTTTATAGGGCCTCCCGAATCCAACCGTTATGTGCTCAGCCCGCACACGAGCGGTACTGCCGCTCCACGAGCGGTACTACCTCTCGGGCGGTAGAAGCAGGAAAATGGAGCAACAACATGAACCTTGGGGCGGTAGTGCCGCTTATAAGCGGCACTACCGCTCACCCCAGCGGTACTACCACTGGGGAAGCAGAACACGGGACCAAAGGAGGCAGGACAGAGCAGAGTACGGCGGTAGTAAGGTTGTAGCGGTACTACCGCCCGACCGGGGCGGTACTACCGCTTATAGGCGGAACTACCGTGCCTTACTGCCGTGCAACTACTGCTAAACCCGACACGAAAAGTGCAAGACCCAAAATCAAGGCGGTAGTAGAGCGGTACTACCGCTGTCGACCGCGGTACTACCGCAGGGAGAAAACAATAACTGCCATAACTTCTTCATATGAGCTCCGAATTGAGCAAACTCAAGCTTGTTGGATAGAGGAAGTTGAGTAGCGTCAAAACAACGACTCTTTATAGTAAGAAGAGCCAGGGGAGGTATGCATAGGATATTGAGGAGTGAACCCTTCATTATAGAAGAACCGACATAACCTCCAACATCGAAAACATCATAGAAGATGCATGAGTGAAATCTGTTTCTGATGAACTCGAGCTTGTCATCAAGATGACCATAAGCTCTCTACGAACGATACGATCAAGCTACTCATCGAGATTCCCCCTTGATAGTACGACAATCAATCCTATAACCCGATCTCCCAACTACCACCATGAGACCGGTAAAATAGAAAACCTATCAAGGGCAAACCTTTGCCTTGCTCATAGTCCACTTGAGCTGGATGATAACGATCTTGACTCCCTCAAGCTGGACCACCTTTCTTGATTGTGTTGGCTCGGTGAATACTAGTAAATTGCTCCCCCATACTCCACTATGGGTGAGCCATTCTTTGGCACATCTTCACAAGTCCATTGCCACCACAATGGATGGCAAACTTCAAGCATATGATCTCTTCGTGATGATCCTACTTGAACTTGCACACCGCAACCTAACCCCACAAAGAACTCTCACGAAGACCATGGGTTAGTACGCAAAGCATAATTGACAATGCTTACCATACCATTGTATCGCTTGATCCCTCTCAGTACATCTTCTATGCTTTGTGTGTTGATCAACTTGATTCACTCTTTCACTTAGTCTTGATCAACCTTGAATCTTTCCAACTCTCTTCATTTGGATGATTTCTTGATAGTATGTATGTTGTGATTCCCTTAGTGGTGTCATGTGAACGTTGACTACATGTAACTTGACCATATTTGGGCCTAAGGGAATGCATTGTGGAGTAGTAATTAGATGGTGGGTTGCGAGAGTGGCAGAAGCTTAAACCCCAGTGTATGCGCTATTCTGTAAGGACCGATTGGACCCAAAAGTTTAATGCTATGGTTAGAATTTATTCATTTCGACGAAAGTTCGAGTTTTCCAGGGGTACAAATGAAATGAAAATGAATTGATAAAACATTCCTACCGAAAAAATTCTGCCACTTATACTTTATGTTATGATATTCTAATCAGATTGGATGGCAAAGATTTCTCATTTTATCTCCTTTCTATGAATGTAATAAAGCCGTAATATAATATACTAGAAAGTTTTACTTTACTTCGATTTAGAATAGCGTGCTTAGTTTAATTTCTCAAAATAATTTGAGGGTTCTTTTTATTTCGGATCGGAGAGTATAATTGCTAGAAAATTAAGTATTTCATTGTGTAATTCTAAAATAAAGTAAGTCCCTTTTTTTTGTACATGCGAATCTAGTTATCCACCTCTCCCCATATCCATGCTTCTCTTTTATCGTAATTTCACTTGGTAGGCCAAGATAGTCAGTTTATACTCTATATCAGAGCAAATTTCCTTTTTTATTCAAGATATTTAATTTATTGCAAGAGTTGTCGGTAGCCGACATTAGGTAAAAGGAAAAGCTCTATACAAGCAAAGAAATGAAATCGAAGGCCGATGGTAAAGCTATAATACATTTTTCTCGTAGTTGCAGATGCTTGCGGGAGGGTTAATCATAAGTAGGAGGTTTGTTTAAGTAAGAATGGCACCTAGGCATCGATCCACACACATATCAAATTATCAAAGTAGTGAACACGAATTGAATCAACATGATGAAAGTGACTAGATGAAATTCATGTGTACCCTCAAGAACGCTTTGCTTATTATAAGAGACCGTCTTGGCCTGTCCTTTGACTCAAAAGGATTGGGCTATATTGCTGCACTTTTGCTACTACTATCGTTACTTACTCGTTACAAAATTATCTTGATACAAACTACTCTGCTACTTACAATTTCAGCACTTGCAGATACTACCTTACTAAAAACACTTATCATTTCCTTCTGCTCCTCGTTGGGTTCGACACTCTTACTTATCAAAAAGAGGTACAATTGATCCCCTATACTTGTGGGTCATCAATGCAATTTTCTGGCGCCGTTGCCGGGGAGTGAAGCGCTTCTGGTAGGTGGAAATTGGTAAGGAAACATTCATATAGTGTGGTGAAATTTATCGTCACTTGTCATTATGTTGAACAATCCTTTGAGGGGTTTGTTCGGGGTATCTTCACCTCGACCGAAACCACAATTAGCTACCCCTCAACCCGCTGCACCTACTGAAAATATTGAATATGAAATCCCTTCAGGTATGATGGAACACCTGCTAGCTAATCCTTATGTAGGAGATGGAACTGAACATCCTGATATGCACTTGATATATGTGGAACAAATTTGTGGATTGTTTAAGCTTGCAGCTTTACGTGGAGATCAAGTTATGAAGAAGGTTTTTCGTTTATCTTTGAAGGTAAAAGCATTAGCATGGTATAGGCTATGCGATGATATTGGATCTTTGAACTGGAACCGATAGAGAATGGAGTTTCACCAAAAAAATATATCCTATGCATCTAGTTCATCGTGATCGGAATTATATATATAATTTTTGGCCCCGTGAAGGAGAAAGTATCGCTCAAGCTTGGGGGAGGCTTAAGTCAATTTTATACTCATGCCCCAATCATGAGCTCTTAAGAGAAATTATTATTCAATATTTTTATGCTCAGCTTTCTCACAATGATCGATCCATGCTTGATACTTCTTGTGCTGGTTCTTTTATGAAGAAAACTATTAAATTCCGGTGGGATCTTTTGGAAAGACTTAAACGCAAGTCTAAAGATTGGGAACTCGACGAAGGTAAAGAGTCAGGTATTAATATCAAGTACGATCGTGTTAAATCTTTTATGAATACCGATGCTTTTTCAAAGTTTAGCACTAAATATGGACTTGACTCTGAGATAGTAGCCTCCTTTTGTGAATCTTTTGCTAGTCATGTTGATCTCCCTAAAGATAAGTGGTTTAAGTATCACCCACCTATTAAATAAGAAATTAAAGAACTGGTACTAGTTAAAGAAGAAACTATACTTTATAATGTTGATCCAGTTGTTCCTACTGCTTATATTAAAAAAAAACTTTTCCTGTTAGGATAAACATGCTAAAGTTTCAACTGTGGTTAACAAAAGTTATATCAGAACACCTAAGCTAGATGAACAAATTAACGTAGAACCTAATATTGCTATGGTCAAAGATCTCTTGGAAGAAAATGTAGATGGGCATGTTATTTTCTTTAATGAAGAAGCTGCTAGAATTGCCAAGCCTGATATAAAAGATAAACACATACCTATTGTTGGCATGCCCGTTATCTCAGTCAAAATAGGAGATCACCG
This sequence comes from Secale cereale, assembly GCA_902687465.1. NCBI lineage: Eukaryota > Viridiplantae > Streptophyta > Magnoliopsida > Poales > Poaceae > Secale > Secale cereale. The sequence goes on from LR738710.1 coordinate 461,053,147, forward strand.
CTATCATGGTTTATGTGACAAAGGTGCAAGCGTGAGTGCTATTCCCTAATCTTTATATCAAGAAATTATGAATGACATAACACCCACAGAGATAGAAGACATTGATGTCATTATTAAACTTGCTAATAGAGATACTATATCACCAATTGGGATTGTTAGAGATGTTGAAGTCTTGTGTGGGAAAATAAAATACCCTACTGATTTTCTTGTTCTTGGTTCCCCACAAGATGACTTCTGTCCCATTATCTTCGGTAGACCTTTCTTGAACACCCTTAATGCTAAAATAGGTTGTAAGAAACAAACAATCGGTGTTAGTTTTGGTGATGAATCTCATGAGTTTATTTTTTCCAAGTTTAATAGAAGGCTTCCTTAAAAATAATTGCCTAGTAAAGATGAATTGTTGGTCTTGCTTCTATTGCTGTGCCTCCTACTGATCCTCTAGAACAATATTCGCTAGACCATGAAAATGATTTACATATGCATGCAAGAAATGAAATAGATGATTTTTTCTTTGAGCAACGTCCTCTGCTTAAAGACAATCTACCTATTGAAACTCTAGGAGGTCCTCCTCCACCTAAAGGTGATCTTGTGTTTGAATTAAAACAATTGCTTGACACTTTGAAATATGCTTATCTTGATGAAAATAAGATATATCATGTTATTATTAGTGCTAACCATTCAGAACGCGAGGAAGAAAGATTATTGAAAGTTCTAAGAAACCACCGAGCTGCTATTGGATATACTCTTGATGATTTAAAGGGCATCAGTCCCACTCTATGTCAGCATAAGATTAATATGGAACCTGATGCTAACCCCATTGTCGATCATCAACATCAGTTAAATCCAAAAATGCAAGAAGTGGCAAGAACGAAAATATTAAAACACTTGGAAGCAAGTATAATCTATCCTATAGCTGATAGTAGATGAGTAAGTCCCGTTCATTGTGTTCGTAAGAAAGGAGGTATTACTGTTGTTCCTAATGATAAAATGAACTTATTCCACAAAGAATTTTTACAGGCTATAGAATGGTAATTGATTTTAGGAAATTAAATAAAGCAACTAGAAAAGATCATTACCCACTACCTTTTATTGATGAAATTCTAGAAAGATTATCAAAGCACACACACTTTTGCTTCCTTGATGGATACTCTGGGTTTTCACAAATACCTGTTTCTCAACCTGATCAAGAAAAGACTACTTTTACTTGTCCCTTTGGAATTTATGCTTATAGACGTATGCCTTTTGGTTTATGCAATGCACCTGCTACCTTTCAAAGATGTATGACTACTATATTCTCTGACTTTTGTGAAAAGATTGTGGAAGTTTTCATGGATGATTTCTCTGTTTATGGGAAGTCCTTTAATGATTGTTTAAGCAATCTTGATCGAGTTTTGCAGAGATGTGAACAAACAAGTCTTGTCTTGAACTGGGAGAAATGCCACTTTATGGTTAATGAAGGTATTGTCTTGGGCCATAAGATTTCTGAAAAAGGTATTGAAGTGGACAAAGCTAAGGTTGATGCAATTGAGAAAATGCCATGCCTAAGGATATCAAAGGTATTCGTAGTTTCCTAGGTCTGCTGGTTTCTATAGGAGATTCATCAAAGACTTTTCTAAAATTTCTAGGCCTCTCCCTAACCTTTTACAAAAGGATGTTCCTTTTGTTTTCGATGATGATTGCTTTGAAGCCTTTGAAACACTTAAGAAAGCCTTAATTTCTGCACCTATAGTTCAACCACCTGATTGGAACAAACCTTTTGAAATTATGTGTGATGCTAGTGATTATGTTGTTGGTGCTGTTCTAGGACAAAGAGTTGATAAAAAATAAATGTTATTCATTATGCTAGTAAGACTCTAGACAGTGCTCAAAAGAATTATGCTACCACTGAAAAGGACTTCTTAGCAGTTGTGTTTGCTTGTGACAAATTTAGATCTTACATTGTTGATTCAAAAGTAACTGTTCACACTAACCATGCTGCTATTAAATATCTTATGGAAAAGAAAGATGCTAAACCTAGACTTATTCGGTGGGCTCTCTTGCTACAGGAATTTGATTTGCATATCGCTGATAGAAAAGGAGCTGAGAACCCCGTAGCTGATAACTTGTCTAGACTTGAAAATGTGCCTAAGGACCCACTACCTATTGATGATAGTTTTCCTGATGAGAAATTAGCTGCAATAAATATTACTAATAATACTCCTTGGTATGATGACTATGCTAATTACATTGTTGCTAAATATTTACCACCTAGTTTTACTTACCAACAAAAGAAAAAGTTCTTTTATGACTTAAGACATTACTTTTGGGATGACTCACATCTTTATAAAGAAGGATTAGATGGTATTATTAGACATTGTGTACCTGAGCATGAATAGGGACAAATCCTTCGGAAATGTCACTCCGAAGCATATGGAGGACATCATGCTAGAGATAGAACTGCTCACAAGGTATTGCAGTCTGGATTTTATTGGCCTACTCTCTTCAAAGATGCTCATAAGTTCGTCTCCTCTCGTGATGAATGTCAAAGGATAGGTAATATTTGTAAGCGTCAAGAAATGCCTATGAATTATTCACTTGATGTTGAACCATTTGATGTTTGGGGCTTTGATTACATGGGACCTTTCCCTTCTTCTAATGGGTATACATATATTTTGGCTGCTGTTGATTATGTCACTAAATGGGTAGAAGTTATTCCAACCGGTAGTGCTGATCACAACACCTCTATTAAAATGCTTAAGGAAGTTAGTTTCCCAAGGTTTGGAGTCCCCAGATATTTAATGACTGATGGTGGTTCATACTTTATTCATGGTGCTTTCCGCAAAATGCTTGCTAAATATGATGTTAACCATAGAATTGCATCACCTTATCATCCGCAGTCTAGTGGTCTAGTTGAGCTTAGTAATAGAGAAATAAAATTAATTTTGCAAAAGACTGTCAATAGGTCCGGGAAGAATTGGTTTAATAAATTAGATGATGCACTTTGGGCCTATAAAACTACTTATAAAAATCCTATGGGTATGTCTCCTTATAATATGGTTTATGGTAAAGCTTGTCATTTGCCTCTTGAGTTAGAATATAAAGCTTTTTGGGAAATCAAGGATCTTAACTATGATTTTAAACTTGCTGGTGAAAAGAGGTTATTTGATATTAGCTCACTAGATGAATGGAGAACCCAAGCTTACGAAAATGCCAAGTTATTTAAAGAAAAAGTTAAAACATGGCATGATAAAAGAATCCAAAAGCGTGAGTTCAAAGTCGGAGAATATGTTCTTTTGTACAACTCTCGTTTCACGTTCTTTGCAGGCAAGCTCCTCTCTAAATGGGAAGGCCCCTATGTCATCGAGGAGGTTTATCAGTCTGGATCTATCAAAATAAATAATACCAAAGGTACTAACCCAAAGGTTGTCAATGGGCAACGAATAAAGCATTATATCTCAGGTATGCCCATTAATGTTGAAAGCAATATTATCCAAACTTTGACACCAGAAGAACACATAAGAGAATCCTTCCGGAACACTCCAGAATCGTGAAAATAAGGAGGTATGTGATACGGTAAGTAAACGGACTCCGAAAAATCCGCAAAAAATATTTTTTATCAGCTTTGGAATATTTACAAAATTAGGAAAATAAGAAGCTACCGGGAAGCGTGCCTCGGTGGGCACAAGACACCAGGGCGCTCCAGGAAAGCCTAGTGCGCCCAGGTGGGTTGTGCCCACCTCGGGTACCTTCCGGACTCCGTTTTTCTACAGTTTGCTTGTTTCCCAAGATAAAAACTCTTTATATACCTCCCAAACCTATTGATCACTGTATAACGGAGAAATCTTCTGTTCTTCTTTCTTGCTGATTTCTGGTAGATCTGAGATCATGTCATCTCAAGGCTCAGGAGATGAGAGCCCTTCCTCCCACGAGTCTTTTGATATCTATGTTTTTAAGCCTGCACATGCTTGGTCCACGGATGAGGAGGAAGAAGATGATCCCCTTCCTCCTCGATTCCAACGGGAGACCAAGGAAGCATTGGCAAGAAAATATTGAATATCGAGCTGGAGAACGAAGACCTAAGGGACGAAAATTTTAGCCTACGAGGCTAGTTGGAAGAGCTCACTATTTCATCATCACCACGACCATCTTCTTCACCACCAAAAGAAAATTGAGTATCGGGTATTGATACGTCTCCGTCGTATCTGTAATTTTTCATTTTTCCATGCCAATATTCTACAACTTTCATATACTTTTGGCAACTTTTTATACTATTTTTTGGGACTAACATATTGATCCAGTGCCCAGTGCTAGTTCCTGTTTGTTGCATGTTTTTTGTTTCGTAGAATATCCATATCAAACGGAGTCCAAACGGGATAAAAACGGACGGAGTTTTTTTGGAACATATCTGAATTTTGGGAAGTAGAACCAACATGAGACGATGCCTGGGTGGCCCACGAGGGTGACGGGCGCGCCCAGGGGGGCCAGGCAGTAATTTGTTTACCCGCCGTAGAATACCGCTATCATGAGAGAAGCCACTAGAGAAAACTATGCCCCCCGGGTCTATTCTCAACATATCAATCTACAATCTACTTTACTTTTCCGCTTTTACTTTCTGTTCTTATATCCAAAAATACCAAAAATATCAAACTATCATCTCTATCAGATCTCACTTTCGTAAGTGACCGTAAAGGGATTGACAACCCCTTATCGCGTTGGCTGCAAAGTACACAAAAGTCATATACCAAGTACCTATCACAAACCCTTATCCTTCGCCTTACATTTTTTGCCTCTCATTTTCCTCTCCCCCACTTCACCCTTGCCGTTTTTATTTGCCCTACTTTTGCCGTGTGTTTACCGTTCGCTTGCTTCTTGTTTGCTTGTGTGTTGGATTGCTTGCTTGTCACTATGGCTCAGAACAATACCAAATTGTGTGACTTCTCCAATACCAACAATAATGATTTTATGAGCACTCTGATTGCTCCTATTACCGATGCTGAATCTTGTGAGATCAATGCTGCTCTGTTGAATCTTGTCATGAAAGATCAATTTTCCGGCCTTCCTAGTGAAGATGCCGCTACCCATCTAAACAACTTTGTTGATTTGTGTGATATGCAAAAGAAAAGGGATACATATAACAATATTGTTAAATTGAAGTTATTTCCGTTTTCACTTAGACATCGTGCTAAAACTTGGTTTTCCTCTTTGCCTAGAAATAGTATTGATTCGTTGAATAAGTGCAAAGATGCTTTTATCTCTAAGTATTTCCCTCCTGCTAAGATCAACTATCTTAGAAATGATATTATGAATTTTAAGCAACTAGATCATGAGCATGTTGCACAAGCTTGGGAGAGGATGAAATTAATGATACGTAATTGCCCTACACATGGTTTGAACTTATGGATCATTATTCAAAACTTTTATGCTGGCTTGAATTTTGCTTCTAGATATCTTTTAGATTCGGCCGCAGAGGGCACTTTCATGGAAACTACCTTAGGAGAAGCTACCAAACTCCTAGATAATATTATGGTTAATTATTCTCAATGGCACACCGAAAGATCTACTAGTAAAAAAGTACATGCTATTGAAGAGATTAGTGTTTTGAGCGGAAAGATGGATGAACTTATGAAATTATTTGCTGCTAAGAGTGCTTCTTCTGATCCTAATGATATGCCTTTATCCACGTTGATTGAAAATAATAATGAATCTTTGGGTGTAAATTTTTGTTATTAGGAATAATTTTGGTAAGAATGCTTATAGAGGAAGCTTTAATCCTAGGCCTTTTCGTAGTAATTCCTCTAATAATTATGGTAATTACTACAACAACTCTTATGGAAAGATGCCTTCTGAATTTGAAACTAGTGTTAAGGAGTTTATGAATTCGCAAAAAAAATTCAATGCTTTGCTTGAAGAAAAATTGCTTAAGATTAATGAATTGGCTAGAAGTGTGGATAGAATTTCTCTTGATGTTGATTCTTTGAAACTTAGATCTATTCCACCTAAGCATGATATCAATGAGTCTCTCAAATCTATGAGAATTTCCATTGATGAATGCAAAGAAAGGACCGCTAGGATGCGTGCTAAAACAGAGAACTATATAAAAGCGTGTTCTTCTAGTTATCATGAAAATAAAGTTGAAGATCTGAAAGTTATTGATGTGTCTCCTATTAGATCCTTGTTTTCTAGTATGAATCTTGATAAATATGGGATTGGAGATGAGTCTACTTTAATTAAAAGGTGTCCCAATGATTCGGAGTTTTTATATTTTGATGCTAAAATTGTTAAAAGTGGGAGTGAAGAGATTAAAATTTGCATAGTAATGAACCCACTACTTTGGATTTCAAGGGATTCAATTATGATAATTGCTCTTTGATTGATTGTATTTCCTTGTTGCAATCCGTACTAAACTCTCCGCATGCTTATAGTCAAAATAAAGCTTTTACCAAACACATAATTGATGCTTTGATGCAGTCTTATGAAGAAAACCATGAATTGGAAGTTTCTATCCCTAGAAAGCTTTAAGATGAGTGGGAGCCTACTATTAAAATTAAAATAAAATATCATGAGTGCTTTGCTTTGTGCGATTTGGGTGCAAGTGTCTCCACTATCCCAAAAACTTTGTGTGATCTGCTAGGTTTCCATGAGCTTGATGATTGTTCTTTAAATTTGCATCTTGCGGATTCCACTATTAAGAAACCTATGGGAAGGATTAATGATGTTCTTATTGTTGCCAATAGGAATTATGTGCCCATAGATTTCATTGTTCTTGATATAGATTGCAATCCTTCATGTCCTATTATTCTTGGTAGACCTTTCCTTAGAACGATTGGTGCAATTATTGATATGAAGGAAGGAAATATTAGATTCCAATTTCCGTTAAGGAAAGGCATGGAATACTTTCCTAGAAAGAAAATCAAATTACCATATGAATCTATTATGATAGCCACTTATGGATTGCCTTCCAAAGATGGCAATACCTAGATCTATCCATGTATCGTGCCTAGCTAGGGGTGTAAAACGATAGCGCTTGTTGGGAGGCAACCCAATTTTATATTTTTAGTTCTTCAGTTTAGGAATAAATATTTCATCTAGATTCTGTTTAGATGTGGTTTTATGTTTTAATTAGTGTTTGTGCCAAGTATAACCTTTGGGAAGACTAGTGTGAAGTTTATACGATCGTGTTGTGAAAAACAGAATCGTTACCGCTCGCTAGAATGGTCACCAGATTTTACTGGAGCGTGCTATTTAGTTGATTCTTTTTGCAGATGATTAATAGACAAATTCCTCACGTTTACCAATTTATTTTAATTTGTTTGGAGTTACAGAAGTATGCGAAAGTTACAGATTACTACAGACTGTTCTGTTTTTGACAGATTCTGTTTTTCGTGTGTTGTTTGCTTATTTTGATGAATCTATGAGTAGTATTGGAGGATATGAATCATAGAGAAGTTGGAATAAAGTAGGTTTTCAACCAATATAAACAAAGAATGAGTTCATTACAGTACCTTTGAGTAGTGGTTTGTTTTCTTATACTAACGGAGCTCACGAGATTTTTGTCTAAGTTTTGTGTTGTGAAGTTTCCAAGTTTTGAGTATTGCTTTGATGGACTATGGAACAAAGAGTGGAAAGAGCCTAAGCTTGGGGATGCCCAAGGCACCACAAGGTAAAATTCAAGAACAACCAAAAGCCTAAGCTTGGGGATGCCCCGGGAAGGCATCCCCTCTTTCGTCTTCATCTATCGGTAACTATACTCGGAGCTATATATTTATTCACCACATGATATGTGTTTTACTTGGAGCGTCGTGTGTTATTTGAGTCTTTGCTTGTTAGTTTGCCACAATTATCCTTGCTGTACACACCTTTTTGAGAGAGAAAAATATGGCCTAGGAATTGTTAGAACACTCTATGTGCTTCACTTATATCTTTTGAGTTGAATAGTTTTTGCTCTAGTGCTTCACTTATATCTTTTAGAGCACGGTGGTGATTATATTTTGTAGAAATTGATGATCTCTTATGCTTCACTTATATCCTTTAGAGAGTCTATTAAAACAACATGGTAATGTGCTTTGGCTATAAAACTAGCCTTCACATTATAGGCATCCAAGATGAATGTAGTAAAAACTTTCATACTAAGTGCATTGAATATGATGAGAAGTTGGATGCTTGATAATTGTTTTGAGATATAAGGATAGTGATATTAGAGTCATGCTAGTGGAGTTATTATGAAATCGAGAAATACTTGTGTTAAAGTTAGTGATTCCCGTATCATGCACGTATGGTGAACCGCTATGTGACAAAGTTAGAGCATGAGGTATTTGTTGAGTGTCATCCTTTGTGTGGAGGTCGGGGGCGCGCGATGGTTAACTCCTACCAACCTCCCCCCTAGGAGCATGCGTTCATTGCTTTGTTTTGATGACTCGTAAATTTTTGCAATAAGTATATGATTTCTTATGACTAATGTTGAGTCCATGGATTATACGCACTCTCACCCTTCCACCAATGCTAGCCTCTCTTGTACCGCGCAACTTTCGCCGGTACCATACACCCACTATATATCCTTCCTCAAAACAACCACCATATATCTTCCTCAAAACAGCCACCATACCTACCTATCATGGCATTTCCATAGCCATTCCGTTCATATGACACGCTTCATATTGTCATATTGCCATGCATGATCATGTAGTTGACATCATATCTGTGGCAAAGCCACCATGCATAATTTTTCATACATGTCACTCTTGATTCATTGCATACCCCGGTACACCGCCGGAGGCATTCATATAGAGTCATACTTTGTTCTAGTATCGAGTTGTAATATCAAGTTGTAAATCAATATAAGTGTGATGATCATCATTATTAGAGCATTGTCCCATGTGAGGAAAGGCTAAATAAAGAAAGCCCCTCCAAAAAAAGAGAAAAAAAGAAGGAAAGGCCAAAGAAAAAAAAGAAAGGCCCAAAAAAGAAAAGAAAAAGGGACAATTGCTACTATCCTTTTCCACACTTGTGCTTCAAAGTAGCACCATGTTCTTCATGATAGAGAGTCTCATGTTTAGTCACTTTCATATACTAGTGGGAATTTTCATTATTGAACTTGGCTTGTATATTCCAACGATGTGCTTCCTCAAATGCCCTAGGTCTTCGTGAGCAAGCAAGTTGGATGCACACCCACTTAGTTTCTTTTGTTGAGCTTTCATACATGTTTTAGCTCTAGTGCGTCCGTTGCATGGCAATCCCTACTCACTCACATTGATATCTATTGATGGGCATCTCCATAGCCCGTTGATACGCCTAGTTGATGTGAGACTATCTCCCTCCTTTTTGTCTTCTCCACAACCACCACTCTATTCCATCCATAGTGCTATATCCATGACTCACGCTCATGTATTGCGTGAAAGTTGAAAGGTTTGAAAGAATAGAGTATGAAAACAAGTGCTTGGCTGAAACCGGGGTTGTGCATGATATGAATATTTTGTGTGATGAAGAGGGAGCATAGCCAGACTATATGATTTTGTAGGGATAACTTTCTTTAGCCATAGTATTTTGAGAAGACATGATTGCTTTGTTAGTATGCTTGAAGTATTATTATTTCTTATGTCAATATAGACTTTTGTCTTGAATCTTTCAGATCTGAACATTCATGCCACAATTAAGAGAAACTACATTGAAAATTATGTTGGTTAGCATTCCACATCAAAAATTCTGTTTTTATCATTTACCTACTCGAGGACGAGCAGGAATTAAGCTTGGGGATGCTTGATACGTCTCCAACGTATCTATATTTTTTTTGTTCCATGCTATTATTTATGATGTTTTGATGTTTAATGGGCTTTGTTATACACTTTTATATTATTTTTGGGACTAACCTATTAACCCAAAGGTCCAGTCCAAATTGATGTTTTTTGCCTATTTCAGGGTTTTACAGAAAAGGAATATCAAACGAAGTCCAAACGGAATGAAACCTTCGGGAGAGATATTTTTGGAGCAAAATACGCACGGGAGACTTTAGAATCACGGAGTAGGGCACACGTGGCGTCCACGAGGGTGGGGGGCGCCCCCCTACAGGGCGCGCCCCCTGCCTCGTGGGGCCCACGTTTGGCCCCCGGTGCCCTCCTTTTTCCTATATATATCTACGTACCCCGAAACCATCAGAACAACAGAGAAACCCCTAGTTCCACTGCCGCAACCTTCTGTTCCCGTGAGATCCCATCTTGGGGCCTGTTCCGGAGCTCCGCCGGAGGGGGGGATCTTCCATGGAGTGCTTCTACATCATCATCATTGCCTCACCATGAGTTGTGAGTAGTTTACCACAGACCTTCGGGTCCATAGCTAGTATCTAGATGGCTTCTTCTCTCTCTTTGGATCTCAATACCAAGTTCTCCTCGGTCTTCGAGGAGATCTATTCGATGTAATCTCTTTTTGCGGTGTGTTTGTCGAGATCCGATGAATTGTGGGTTTATGATCAAGATTATCTATGAGAAATATTTGGTTCTTTTCTGAACTCTTTATGTATGATTATAATATCCTTGCAAGTCTCTTCAAATTATTGGTTTGGTTTGGCCTACTAGATCTATAGTTCTTGCAATGGGAGAAGTGCTTGGCTTTGGGCTCAATCTTGCGGTGTCCTTTCCCAGTGACAGTAGGGGCAGCAAGGCACATACTGTATTGTTGCCATCGAGGATAAAAAGATGGGGTTTATATCACTATGTTTGAGTTTATCCCTCTACATCATGTCATCTTGCTTAAGGCGTTACTCTGTTCTTATGAACTTAATACTCTAGATGCATGCTGGATAGCGGTCGATGTGTGGAGCAATAGTAGTAGATGGAGAATCGTTTCGGTCTACTTGTCTAGGACATGATGCCTATATATAATGATCATGCCTAGATAGTCTCATAAGTATTCGCTTTTCTATCAATTGCTCGACAGTAATTTGTTTACCTGCCGTAGAATACCACTATCATGAGAGAAGCCGCTAGAGAAAACTATGGCCCTCGGGTCTATTCTCAACATATCAATCTACAATCTACTTTACTTTTCCGCTTTTACTTTCTGTTCTTATATCCAAAAATATCAAAAATATCAAACTATCATCTCTATCAGATCTCACTTTCGTAAGTGATCATAAAGGGATTGACAACCCCTTATCGCGTTGGCTGCAAAGTTCTTATTTGTTTGTGCATGTGTGAGGGACTAGCGCGTGGTCTCCTACTAGATTGACACCTTGGTTCTCAAAAACCGAGGGAAATAATTACGCTACTGTGCTGCATCACCCTTTCCTCTTCGAGGGAATACAACGCAAGCCCGAGAAGTAGCACCGTCATCACCAACTCTTCCCCCCTCTATGCAGCGGTGTAACCCCTCTTCTACCCGCTGTAATCTCAATTTAAACATGGTGCTCAATGCTATATATTATTTCCCAATGATGTATGGCTATCCTATGATGTTTGAGTAGATCTGTTTTGTCCTATGGGTTAATTGATGATCGTGATTGGTTTGAGTTGCATGTTTTATTATTGGTGCTGTCCTATGGTGCTCTCCATGTCGCGCAAGCGTGAGGGATCCCCGCTGTAGGGTTTGCAATATGTTCATGATTTGCTTATGGTGGGTGGCGTGAGTGACAGAAGCACACACCCGAGTAAGTAGGTTGTTTGCGTATGGGAATAAAGAGGACTTTATACTTTAATGCTATGGTTGGGTTTTACCTTAATGATCTTTAGTAGTTGCGGATGCTTGCTAGAGTTCCAATCATAAGTGCATATGATCCAAGAAGAGAAAGTATGTTAGCTTATGTCTCTCCCTCAAATAAAATTGCAATAGTGATTACCGGTCTAGTTATCGATTGCCTAGGGACAAATAACTTTCTCGTGACAAAAAGCTCTCTACTAAAACTAATTTAGTTGTGTCTTTATCTTAACAGACCCTAGTTTTATTAACGTGCTCTTTATATTCTTGCAAACCTATCCCACGAAAACCACAAAGTACTTCTAGTTTCATACTTGTTCTAGGTAAAGTAAACGTTAAGCGTGCGTAGAGTTGTATCGGTGGTCGATAGAACTTGAGGGAATATTTATTATACCTTTAGCTCCTCGTTGGGTTTGACACTCTTACTTATCGAAAGAGGCTACAACTGATCCCCTACACTTGTGGGTTATCAAGACCTTTTTCCGGCGTCGTTGCCGGGGAGCAATAGCGTGGGGTGAATATTCTCGTGTGTGCTTGTTTGCTTTATCACTAAGTAGATTTTATTTGCTGTTCTAAGTTGTTCTCTATCTTTAGTTATGGATATGGAACACGAAATACCAAAAACATTAGGTTTACTTGCTACTCATGGAGATGGGGAACCTCCTAAAACCCTCGATGCTCAGTATGTGAAAGATATTATGTACTACTTTGATAATCCTGAGAAAACCCCATTCAACTATATAATGGGAGTAACGTTGGATCAACGTGAATACTTCAGGGATTATCGCTTGACATAAAAAGGGAAACTATTATGGGAACAAATTTATATGTTGCATTGTTATGCTCGGCAACTATGCCTGAGTTATGATTATACTTGTTGCTCTAGGATGAAGGCTCCACACCTTCCTTTTTCATGCAAATTTAATGATGATGAAACCTTAGCTTCTTATACTAATAGTATATATGATTATTATGATGTGCAACATATAGAAGAATTCGTTGATTTTAAGGGTGCTAATGAAATTGAATCTTTGTTTAAAAGATATGAAGCTTTTGATGATGATGTTTATAGGCCTGCAAATCTTGCTATATTGAAATATTGCTATTTGAATTATGAATATAACTCCAATATTGATGCGTTTATTAAGAAAGTCTCCGTTGTCCAAGAAGAGACTAATATTTTGCAGGAGTCTATGGAAGAAGAAATTAATGACATTGTGAGCTCATTGGATGAAAAAGATGAGGAGGAGAGCGAAGAACAAAAGGAGGAAGAGCGGATTGATCACCCGTGCCCACCTTCTGATGAGAGTAACTCTTTATCCCATACATTGTTTAATTTCCCTTCGTGCTTACCGAAGGATGAATGCTATGATGATTGTTATGATCCCGTTGATTCTTTTGAAATATCCCTTTTTGATGATGCTTGCTATGCTTGTGGCCAAGATGCCAATATGAATTATGCTTATGGAGATGAACTTGCTATAGTTCCTTATGATAAACATGAGATAGTTTCTATTGCACCCACACATGATAGTCCTATTATCTTTTTGAATTCTCCAAACTACACTATATCGGAGAAGTTTGCACTTATTAAGGATTATATTGATGGGTAGCCTTTTTCCGTTACACATGATGATTTTGATGAGTATAATATGCATGTGCTTGTTGCTCCTACATGCAATTATTATGAGAGAGGAACTACATCTCCGCCTCTCTATGTTTCCAACACGATAAAATTGCAAGAAACTGCTTATACTATGCATTTGCCTTTACTTGATGTGCATGAATTGTTCTTGTATGACACGCCTATGCATAGGAAGAGAGTTAGACTTCATTGTTTCATGACACATATCACTTTGTGCTCACTACTAAATGCCAAATCATTGCTAATTAAAATTGGCTTTGATATACCTTGGGATCCGGGTGGATCCATTACTTGAGCACCATATGCCTAGCTTAATGGATTTAAAGAAAGCGCTGCCAGGGAGACAACCCGGAAGTTTTAGAGAGTCATTTATTTCCGTTGTGTGCTTTTGTAAAGTTTAAAAACAAAAAAATAAAGAGGGGAACCTAAAAGTTTTTCAAAAAGAAGAGTGAAAGTAAGAAGGATGAGCACCATTGAAATGGGGGAGCTCCTTGAACTTTGTTCATGCCCATGGAAACTTTGCAAATCTTGAATTACAGAAACTTTTCAACAAAAATAATTATCCCCTTGTACAATTCCATTGTATTATAAAAATAATGTGCCAAGAGTTTCCTTTAGGATGATTAAACTGCTTGTTGGTTTGTGCGTTGCAAAAACAGAAACTTTGGCTGTAGTGCGCGATTTTACATTTTTTACCGGAACGTCGAAAGGATCTGTTTTTTTTGCAAAGTCTTGCTATACAAATTGTTGATTTTTCCTAAATTTCCCAAAATTTGTAGAGTTACAGAAGTATGGTTAGTGTTCAGATTACTACAGACTGTCCTGTTTTCATAGATTGCTGTTATAGCTTCATTATTTGCATATGTTTAAATTCTTGTTGAAGCCTCCTTGACTTGGGGCCATAGAATTGTGATAGCATACTATGGGTAATGTTTGTTCATAATTATACAATAATGTTAGAGCAGTACATGATGGGATTTTATTGATCATATGCACTAACCTCGCCACTAAAATTTTGGTTAAGTTTTGTGTGGATGAAGTGTTCGAAGATCGAGGTCTCAATGCGAGGAGAAGGAGGAGAGGCAAGAGCTCAAGCTTGGGGATGCCTGTGGCATCCCAAGTAAATATTCAAGGAGACTCAAGCGTCTAAGCCTGGGGATGCACTGGAAGGCATCCCATCTTTCTTCAACAAGTATCGGTATGTTTTCGGATTCGTTTCGTTCACATGATATGTGTAAACTCTTGGAGCGTTGTGTGCTTTTTATTTGTCCTTTTAATAAATGCACCATGCTGGTATGAGATAGTCCTCGGTTGATTTATAGAATGCTCTTTGTGCTTCACTTATATCTTTTGAGTATGGCTTTATAGAATCCTTCATGTGCTTCACTTATATCATTTGAACTTTGGATTGCCTGTTCCTCCTCACATAGAAAACCGCCATTGGTAGAATGCTCTTTTGCTTCACTTATATTTGTTAGAGTGTGGGCATATCTTTTGTAGAAGAATTAAAACGCTCTTGCTTCACTTATATCTATTTAGTGAGTTGACAGGAATTGGTCATTCACATGGTTAGTCATAAAATCCTACATAAACTTATAGATCACTGAATATGATATGTTTGATTCCTTGCAATAGTTTTGCGATATAGAGATGCTAATATGTGGGAGGTACTAGTGAATGATTGTGGTTTAGTAAAAATATTGGTGTAAAGGTTTGTGATTCCCTAAGCATGCATGTATGGTCTCCTAACTATGTAACCAAATTGGCGCGCATTGTATTTTGATTGTTTATCTTTGTGTGGAGGTCGGGGGTGCGCGATGGTTAACTCCTACCAACTCCGCCCTAGGAGCATGCGTCGTAGTATTTTTGCTTCGAGAGCTAATAGATTTTTTGCAATAAGTATGTGCATTTTTTATGACTAATGTTGAGTCCATGGATTATACGCACTCTCACCCTTCCACCTTGCTAGCCACTCTAGTACCGTGCAATTTTCGCCGGTGCATCAAACCACCTTATACCCTTCCTCAAAACACCCACCATACCTACCTATCATGGCATTTCCATAGCTATTCCGAGATATATTGCCATGTAACTCCACCATTCCGTTTATTATGACATGCACCATCATTGTCATATTGCCTTGCATGATCGTAAGATAGCTAGCATGATGTTTCCATGGCTTGTCCATTTTTTGATATCATTGCTACGCTAGATCATTGCACATCCCGGTACATCGCCGGAGGCATTCATATAGAGTCATATCTTTGTTCTAGTATCGAGTTGTAATATCGAGTTGTAAGTAAATAAAAGTGTGATGATCATCATTATTAGAGCATTGTCCCGGAAAAAAGGAAAGGACAAAAAAGGCCAAATAAAAAAAGAGAAAGGCCAAATAAAAAAAGGAAGGCCCAAAAAAAGAAAAAAAAGGAAAAAAAAGAAAAAAAGAAAAGAAAAAAGGGGACAATGCTACTATCTTTTTTCCACACTTGTGCTTCATCATAGCACCATGTTTTTCATGATAGAGAGTCTCCTATGTTGTCACTTCCATTTACTAGTGGGAATTTTTATTATAGAACTTGGCTTGTATATTCCAACGATGGGCTTCCTCAAAATGCCCTAGGTCTTCATGAGCAAGCAAGTTGATGCACACCCACTAGTTTTCTTTTGAGCTTTCGTACACTTATAGCTCTACTGCATCCGTTACATGGCAATCCCTACTCACTCACATTGATATCAATTGATGGACATCTCCATAGTCCATTGATTTGCCTAGTCGATGTGAGACTTTCTCCCTACTTTTGTCTACTACCACCTTCTATTCCACTCATAGTGCTATGTCCATGGCTCACACTCATGTATTGCGTGAAGAGTTGAAAAGATTCGAAAAGTAAAGTATGAAAACAATTGCTTGGCTGACACCGGGATGGGCATGAGGGGTACCTTGTGTTAAGAAAAGACAACATAAAAGGTTATATGATTTTGTAGGGATAACGTTCTTTAGCATTAATATTTTGAAAGACTTGATAGTTTGTTGGGATGCCCGAGTATTATAGTCTTAATGTCAAATGATAGACTATTGCTTTGAATCACTCATGTCTTAATATTCATGCCATGATTAGATTACATGATCAAGATTATGCTAGGTAGCATTCCACATCAAAAAATATCTTTTTTATCATTTAACTACTCGAGGACGAGCAGGAATTAAGCTTGGGGATGCTGATACGTCTCCATCGTACCTATAATTTTTGATTGTTTCATGCCAATGTTCTATAACTTTCATATACTTTTGGCAACTTTTTAGACTATTTTTTGGGACTAACATATTGATCCAGTGCCCAGTGCCAGTTCATGTTTGTTGCATGTTTTTTGTTTCGCGGAATATCCATATCAAACGGAGTCCAAATGAGATAAAAATGGACGAAGTTTTTTTTGCAATATATGTGAATTTTGGGAAGCAGAACCAACGTGAGACGATGCCCGGGTAGCCCACGAGGGTGAGGGGCGCGCCCAGGGGGCAAGCGCGCCCTGGGCCCTCGTGGCCACTCCGTAAGGCGGTTGATGCCCTTCTTTCACCGCAAGAAAGCTAATATCCATATAAAAATTGTGTCAAAAAATAAGCACAGTCGGAGTTACAGATCTCTGGGAATTTAAGAAACGGTGGAAGGCCAGAATTTGGGAACGCAGAAACAGAGAGAGACAGAGAGACAGAGAGACATATCCAATCTCGGAGGGGCTCTCGCCCCTCCCACACCATGGAGACCATGGACCAGAGGGGAAACCCTTCTCCCATCTAGGGAGAAGGTCAAGGAAGAAGAATAAGGAGGGGGGATGTCTCCCCCTCGCTTCCGATGGCACCGGAGTGCCGCCGGGGCCATCATCGTCACCGCAATCTACACCAACAACTTCACCGCCGTCATCACCAACTCTTCCCCCCTCTATGCAGCGGTGTAACCCCTCTTCTACCTGCTGTGATCTCTACTTAAACATGGGGTTCAACGCTATATATTATTTCCCAATGATGTATGGCTATCCTATGATGTTTGAGTAGATCCGTTTTGTCCTATGGGTTAATTGATAATCGTGATTGGTTTGAGTTGCATGTTTTATTATTGGTGTTGTCCTATGGTGCTCTCCGTGTCGCACAAGCGTGAGGGATCCCCGCTATAGGGTTTGCAATATGTTCATGATTTGCTTATGGTGGGTGGCGTGAGTGACAGAAGCACAGACCCGAGCAAGTAGGTTGTTTGCGTATGGGAATAAAGAGGACTTTATACTTTAATGCTATGGTTGGGTTTTACCTTAATGATCTTTAGTAGTTGCGGATGCCTGCTAGAGTTCCAATCATAAGTGCACATGATCCAAGAAGAGAAAGTATGTTAGCTTATGGCTCTCCCTCCAATAAAATTGCAATAGTGATTACCGGTCTAGTTATCGATTGCCTAGGGACAAATAACTTTCTCGTGACAAAAAGCTCTGTACTAAAACTTATTTAGTTATGTCTTTATCTTAACAGCCCCTAGTTTTATTAACGTGCTCTTTATATTCTTGCAAACCTATCCCGCAAAAACCACAAAGTACTTCTAGTTTCATACTTGTTCTAGGTAAAGTAAACGTTAAGCGTGCGTAGAGTTGTATCGGTGGTCGATAGAACTTGAGGGAATATTTGTTCTACCTTTAGCTCCTCGTTGGGTTCGACATTCTTACTTATCGAAAGAGGCTACAACTGATCCCCTACACTTGAGGGTTATCAGGTATGGACACTCCCCTTGGCTTTCGCGAAGCTTGGGGGAGGTGCCCCGGTATTGTATCATCCCCACTATCCTTTTGCATTTACTTATTTTAGTTCAATCTTTTGCCTTAGAATAAATGGAAGTTTAGTTCGATCCCTTCTTTTCGTGAGTTTGCTTAGTGATCTATCTTTGTAATCGTGTGCGAGCTATATAATAAAGTTTAGTTTTGAGTTTTGAGTTTATTTACCTTCCTATTGCAATAAAAAGAAAAAGTTATAATTAAATGAATAAAAGAAAGGAAATAATTTAAGAAGACCATATGCTAATCTTATGGTAGGTCATAGCACCACATAAGGAAAATTATAAGTAGAAAATTTTATTAGAGGTTGACAAACATAGCATTGGTCAATGACGCAACTCATGAAAGAATTAATAAGGGAAGAGAAGATTCACATATAAATATACAATCCTATAAATCTTTTGTGATTGTGAGCCCCCATCAAAATATTATATGCCAAAATTGTTGATGTTAGACAAGTGTAACATCCCAAATTTTCAATTTGGAATGTTATACATAGATCATATTGCATTGCATGTTTTTGCATTTTTGTTCGTGGAGTTCCTCGAAATTCTAAGCAACTCAAGGACCTACGGAGAGAGTTGGGGATTTTACCGTTATCGTATATAAGTTCGCTCGAATACCTGTACGAGGGTAGTGTGATTCTAATTATTTTTCTCTCCTAAAAATATTTCTAAATACCAAAAATGAGCGAAGATAATATGACTTCTCCAAAATAACAGAAATATTGGAGGAAAAATGTTAAAATCACTTTTGGTATTTTTCTGGATTTATTTGCGGATTTATTTGCATAGGAAAAATACGCGTTTTTCAAAATTGCATTTAGCTCCGGGAAAAATGTTCACTTTGTCCTAAATATTATTAGAGGACGGCCAAAATTTATTTCGGGAATTTTGGAGTCCGTTTGGTATTTCTTTCGTTAGTTTTTCTGCGCCAGGACTCTTTTAGAAAAAAAAAGGAAACCGACTTAGACTCGTGAAGGACTGGGACTCTGGGCTTTATATAGCGCCAGAGCCGGCCCATTACGCTCAGCCCGCCAGCGCCGAAACCCTAGCGCCCGAGCCAGCCGCCACCGCCGCCGCTGCCACCCGCCACCCGCCGCCGCCGCCGCCGCCGCGCCGCCACCCGCCGCCGCCCGCGTGCCGCGCCGCCGCCGCCGGAGCACCACCGCCTCGCCCCGTCGGACCGCCGGAATCCCGCCGGAGTTCGAGCTCGAGGTAGTTCTCGGTTTTTCCCGTTTAACCGATCGGTTTTGTTTTAGGAAAACCTAGATCTGTTTTTTTTATTTTAGAATAGATCGGTTCGGTTTTTTCCGCCTGTTTAGTTATTTAGCGGACGTTCATCCATACGTTCGTTTTAACGAACGGTTCTCGTTAGTTAGCCACAAACAGCGAACGTTCATTCGTTAGCCTGTTCGTCATTTTTCTTTTTCGGGGTATTTATCCGCGGTTATTCCGATCGTGATTTCTGCCCTGATCTTGTTTCGCGTTTTTCTTTTCGCTCGAGAGTCGGAATCAGGTGATTCAAAATCCCAGATCTTCGTCTCGATGCCCTCTTTAGGTTGAATCAACTGGAACAAAGTTTTTGCTACTGTAAAATTTGACTTTAGGCCAACTAGTAAACCGGAGCTCGTTTCTTTTGTAGTTTGAGTTTTGTTGCTTCTTTCGAGTTGATTCTTTTTGCAAACCGGAGTTCCTAAGTTGAACTTTCTGGTTAGATCTCTTATTTGAGTTTTACCCGTGCATTAGTTAAGTAGTTATTGTGTGCTTGTTTTATTGCGATAGAGTACCCGGAGTGCGCCGCTTGATACTTTGAGTCTCTAGGTTTTGCGGATCATCAGCAAGGCAAGTAACACTTTGATAATATTTTCCAATACCCAGTTTTCATTGCATTAGTTATATCCTCAAACACATTGCATCAGTAGGATCAATTAACTTGTGGGATTGGGAAGTAGATTGAGGTAGAACCTATTACCTGCATTATTTTGAAACCCCTGGGAGTTACTTCTACGTTTGATGTTAGAACATGCTATGCTCGTAGACGTGGATTGGGTGAGTAAAATCCATGATAGATGTGAGTTTGTTAATTAATGGTTAAACTTAAGGTGGCAACATTAATACACATCTGGGTGGATTGAGGCACCTGGGTATTCCAGCGATTGCCTGTTTCTTTTTATGGACCGCCACCCAGGCTCAAAGGGATCATGAGATTATTCATACTAGAAACTTCTGTGTGCAGCCACAATGCTATTATGGGCTCTAGCATAGTATGAGTAAGTCGTGCGAACTCTTACAGTGGTGGACTAGCAGATGTAGGGGATGTAGGTTGGTACGGTCCGCCCGATCGTAAGGTGCTAGCGCTTCTGAAAGACTATGTCTCGGTCATCCGTTTCTCAAACACCATGCAGTGGGAGAAACCAAACGGAGGCGATCGAGTCTTGTGGGAAAAGTGCACAAACCTCTACAGAGTGTACAAACTGATCATGATTAGCCGTGTCCCCGGTTACGGACGTCTTGAGTATCTAGTACTTGGATTTTCATGTGCATCTCAACATGTTACTTTAATTAATTTTGTTGGGTTTAATGATTATTTTTAATTGGGGTTGAGAGGATGTCTATCTTCTCAACGATGTTTTAACTACCATGATAGTTAATTAAAATCTATTCCTTTGAAGTAGGGAAAAATTGGCTTTACGCAAAAACTTAACCATATAGCTTTCCACCAGCCAAATATTGCATATAGTATAACTTTACTTTCATTGCATTCTCTTGTGTTACCTTGCCAGCATATTCCATGTGCTGACCCGTTTTTCGGGCTGCAACGTTTCATGTTGCAGACTTTTCAGACGACGAGTAAGATACTATTACCTCAATCGATCATAGCAGAAGCAACAAAGGTCGTGGATTCCCATTAACACCAATGGCAAAGTTGAGTGTAGAAATCGTAACCCTAACGTATCACTTACTCGTCATAAGATAATCCTGCAACATGAGACGTTGCAGCCACAGAGGGTCAGTACATTGAATGTACTGGCAAATTCACACTATAATGATAATGATAAATAAGGCCTACAACTACATGCATATTTGGCTGGTGGAGGCTGTAAGGTTAAAGTTTTTGCGTAAAGACAATTTTTCCCTACTTCAAAGGAATAGATTTTAATTAACTATCATGGTAGTTGAAACATTGTTGAGAAGATAGACATCCTCTCAACCCCAATGAAAAATCATCGTTAAACCCAACAATATTAAATTAGAGAGTGATGAGATCAGCAAATAATCCACTTCTAGATACTCAAAGATGTCCATAACTGGGGACACGACTACTCATGAATAGTTTGTACACTCTGCAGAGGTTTGTGCACTTTTCCCACAAGACTCGTTCGCCTCCCTTTGGTTTCTCGCACTGCATGGTGTTTGAGAAACGGATGACCGAGACACAGTCTTTCTGAAGAGGTCCCCTTAACCAGATAGATAGGCCGTACCACCTACAACCCCCCTACATCTGCTAGCCCATCATGGAAAGGTTTCCCACAACTTACTCAACTACGCCAGAGCCCATATTGGCATGTGGTTGCACATGGAAGTTTCTTGGCTTGAAATATTATATGATCCCTTTGAGCCCGGGTGGCATTCCAATAGGACAATCACACGGAAACCCCGGGATTTCCTAGGACAACACTGGCAACCCCAGGTGTCCGGGCAATCCACTAGTTCACTCCCAGGGTGCCCCAAACCAATCCACCCAGATGTGTATTCAAGTAGCCACCTTAAGTTGAACCATTAATTAACAACTCACATCTGTCATGGATTTCACTCAAACCCAAACCACGTCTACGAGCATAGCATGGCCTAACAGCAAATGTAGAAGTAACTCCCAAGGGTTTGAAAATAATGCAGGTAATAGGTTCTACCTCAATCTACTTCCCAATCCCACAAGTTAATTGATCCTACTGATGCAATGTGTTTGAGGATATAACTAATGCAATGAAAACTGGGTATTGGAAAATATGATCAAAGTGTGAACTTGCCTACAATGTTGATGAAAATGATTCACACTCAAAACTCTGGATAGATCTACTCGTCACACTCGCTCAATCTATCGTAAGCAAGCAATAGTAACCACACATAAGCTATCACTCAGAAAGATCGGACAGAACGAATAAACACTTCGGAAAACTTTGAAGACAAATGAATGACTCTCGAAACACAAAACAATTTCCAACAGTACCAAAATTATGTGAATTTGGCCTTATCAGAAAGTTTAGGTCAAGAGCTTCGATTTGCAAAAAGAATCAACTGAAACGGAGTTACGAAACTCAAGTTATGAACAAGCGAAGTTTGAATCTAAAACTAGTTGAATTCAAATTTTAAACTTTTCAAAAACATGTTTAAGTTGTATTACTGGAAAGTGGGGATCGTAACGAAGACGTGGGCGTTGGTTTCGTTGGATTTGGACCAACGAGCAAAAAGTTAGGGCCGTTTGAAGTTTAGGGGCTAAACTGTAAAATTAAAATTTACAGAGAGGTCCCTAGCCGAAACTAAACAGGAAAAGAAAAGTTAAAGGGCAAACGTTCACTACTGAGACTAAACTAATGAATTCGTCCACTACTACTGCCAAACGAACGAACGTTCGTTAACTAACCTAACTACAGAAAAATGGTTTTTTAGAAAGAACCGAAGAAAACCGAGATCTAAACCGGACCGGGCGGTTTTTCCCTTACCAGTTCTTAGATCGGGGCAGATCGGGGCGGTTCGTCGGCCAGCGGAACTCCGGCGATTTCTCCGCAAACTCCGGCGAGTTCTCTGCGGGTTCCGGCGAGGGGAGGGCAGAGGGCGGCGGCGCGGGCGATGCGAGGGGCGAGGGGAGGCATGGCTGCGGGCGACGGCGTGGCAGCAGCGCGGCGGCGGCGGCACAAAGTAGCATTTAGCGGCGGCGGCGGCGAAAGTGCGCGGCGGCGGCGATGCGAGAGGAGGGGGAAGAACGGGGTGGCGGCGGTGTCTTAAATAGGGGGAAGGGGAAGGAGATTGCGTGGGGAAGGGGTCGGCGGAGGAGTCCGGCGGCGGCACAAGATTCCGGCGGTGGCGGTTTCGCTCGGGACTCTATCCCGAGCCGGAGTTGGGGGCGGTGGGGGTGTTGGGCCGCGACCTGGCAGGAGCTGGGCCGGCCCAGTTTCGGAGGAACATTTTTTTTAACACACAAGAAAACAAATAAAAGCAAAATAAATAAAAACGTCCTATGGGCATATAATATATCAAAATTTGCAGAAAAATAAGCCCTACAACACGAACATTTTACTACTGTCAAATAAAATGTCCACAAAATCTAATAAATCAAAAGGTCCTACTGTTGCAATTAAAAACCAATAAGAATCATTCTTAAAATACCAAAAGTCTTCAAATTTATTTCTCTCCAATTTTCCTCTGTAGGGAATCATGTTACCCTATTTTCCATGTAATTTGTTTTTGGTGAAAAATAATTTGAATAAAACCCAAATAACTCAATATTGGAAATTGAGTTCCAGAAAATTTCAGAAAAACTTCCAACTCATATTTCCTATAATTTGAAGTAGTCATTTTATCTTCTCTCGGAAAAATCATTGAGTTGCTTAAAGTTTCTGAATTGAAAAGATTTCGAGGATGAAATTCAAAATCCTTTCAAAGCCCTTTATCATTTAAAATAAATGGAAGAAGTCATATTATCTTCACTCTAGGGTTTTGTGTTGAAAAGAATTTGAATTCCCTCGGAGATCAAAAAGCAAAGTGAAAGTTTTGGGAAAGTCATTTTATTCCCTCTCATTTAACTTTCAAAAGTTTCAAATTTCAATAAATTTCACTTAGCACAACAACAAGCAATCAATTCTATCTATTTATTATAACATTCCAAAATTTAGAATTTTGGGATGTTACAAACCTACCACACTTAAAATGAATCTCGTCCTCGAGATTCGGAGAGGCTTGCAAGAAATAGGTTAGGGTTTGGGGGTCTTCTAACAAATCCACTGATTGGTGTGGCTTAGTGTGCTACCACACTTAGGAACATGGATACAGTTCCATCAAAACTCAGGCACTCCATCCTTTGGGTTGACGGCGTCGGTCTTCTCAAATCTTCAGGGTATTTCCTTCTCTGGCTCTTTTCGGTAGTGGCAAAATCTTTGTCCTAAATCATTGTATCCTTTAATCTTGATACGGTCCTTTCGGGAATGGTTATTCTTAACTGACAGGTCTGGCACCAATACTAAACAAATATCGTTATCTCATGGTGGTCATCAACCAAATTAACAGGGTTCGTGCAGAAACGGGTCTGGGCTTCATCCTCACCATATATCCTACGGTTGGCAACTACATGCCGTGTACAATGGAAAAACTTCTATACCATTCTAAGGTTTAAACAAAGTTTTGACATCGTCGTCTCTCTACTATAGGTAAGTCACTCAGATTTACCATCCCGTATAACAGAGGCAAACAATAAGAGTAAGTCGGTATGGTGATCAATCCACCCCGCACCCAAATCATTACCCTGTATATGGTTTAGTGAATCTCGCATTCTAACACTCGGTCATCCTCACTAGCATTGCAGAATTACATCTTTGTCGACAAACTGAGTTCGGACATATCCATTTATTCTGCAAGCCAAACAACCATCTATCGTGTTCACAACCCTTGGGTTTAACGTAACCGCCTATAAGATCGTCTGTTGGCAAGGTCGTAACTTCTACCAGGGGTTTTCCTTCAGCAAGAGTGTGCCTGCTTTCTTGACAGGTCCTGGGGCCTGTGGGTTATGGCTCATCTCATCACTAGCAACACTTGGTCTTATCCTCGGGTTGCAACTGACCATTCTTCCAACATCCAACTTCCTTGGCTTTCTTAACTCCATCCAATTATACCTTACTTCTCTGTGGGTAAAACTACGATGTAATTACTGAGACTCATCCTTGGGCAAATCACTCCAAGTCTGACGTAACCAACCACTAGTTTTCTTCAAAATCTCCTTCCATGCATCATGTCTTCACTCATCACTATAGAGTAACAACTCATAAAATCCAAAATCAATACTAGGCTGCTAACTTCACCGATTCTCAACTTACTACGGTCTACTGCATTTCCACTGCAGGCTTCAACTCCAATACTTAGCACAAAACTCCTTCTTCTTGGTACAATCTACAACAAAATGCATTGCTTTACTACAATAGAAACATATTACTACTGACAAGCCTCGTGGTTCCCTTATAACTATGTAGCCTCCTTTAGGCCCTCGGCTTGTGGGTCCACTTTAGAACTTGTATATCCTCAACTCATCCTTGGAGTCACTATTGCTCCACACTTCCAGCATTTCACCCTCTTAAAATCAAATTGTACTTCTTTTCTTCTCATCCTTGGGGTAAACTTCATATCAAATGTAACTCCAGCTATGTGTGTAAACTCTACTCCTTGGAGCAACACTTTCCTTTCTATTGGTCCAGGGTTCACTCCGTAAGGTTCAACTGAACAAAATGCACTGGTTCATCCATAATCCATATTCTCCTCATATCAAATCTTGTATTACTACTTGAACCATTATTCATCACTCCAATTACGAAGGTGCTTCACTACAAATGTTGCCATCCACATAGTGGGGTATGGTCAAACATTCCTCCCATCTTTATTCCTTTGTCCTAGCTAAGGACGCTTCAGTCCCACCGGAATGTTGCAACGTGATTCCTAAAATCATCAATCTTTTGCTCCATCCTATTGGTTGTGTGCTTCATCTCCACCATCTCAGCATGCATCATACTCAGGCATCCCTGGGTAAAACGAAGTCTTACTTCGAGTATTTCTCCAATCTGACGTATGGCCTCCATGGCAGCTTCACGAACAGAATCAAAGAATGTTGTTCGCGGTACTCGGGAGATGGAAAAGTATTGACCCATAGTCTTTCGGCAAACTCCTTTCACACGGTGGAGGTGGACCTCCACGTACCGAAGTTCAACTCCATTCTCCATGAAGGGATAACCTTTGTAAACTGCATCTCCTTCCAGTTGAATATGCTTCATCATGTCCTTAAGGATCTTTGGATAATCTTGATCGCTAGTCAGGGTCATGATGGTTTCCGGGCCTTTGAGAAAAGACTCGTAAAGGGTTGTCATCTGTAGGCATAAGACAGAAGGGGTTCTCAGGACAATGTATTGTTTTCCTTGGGAAAATGTGGTTGGTTGTCCGAGAAAGTTTTGGCGGTCAGCTTCTCCATGGGTTCTAGGTTTTGGTCTGGGTGAGATATCAAGAGAGGCACTCACAATCATCCAACGACTCATAACATTTCCTTCTTAGATTCCAAAATATCAACTTGTATTGCTTCACGAACTACTACAATGTTATTTCCATACTCAACTCAACATTGTAATAAAGGGTATTCCATATCTAGCTACATGCTTCACTCTAATTTCCAGATCTCAACTACTCTGATCATCCTTCCTGCGGTCTGAAACTTCTCTTCGTAAAATGCTCTACTTCCTTGTAGTGTAAACTAATGTCATGAGACAAAACTAGGGACTCCTTGGCAACTATCCTAGTTCACTGGATTATCCGTTTCCTGGTTGAGCAGTTGCTAGCATAATGACCTAAATCCTTGCACCGGTAACATGTGATGTTACTTAGGTCCTTTTCCGCAAAAGTTGGGTTCTTCTAGGGACACATGCTCTTTCTCTTCCTCGAATTCTTCGTTCCTATCAATACTTCTATCTTCTGTGGATCAAACTCCACTTCTTCTGTCGGGAAGTCTCCCAGATACTCTTGACTTTCCCTCGTGCATTGCTGTGAAAGATGTCCTTTCTCTCCACATGAGTAGCAAGCACGGGAGTAATATCTGTTTAGGCCTTCTCCATCAGGGTCGTCAATATCTTCCTCTAGCGCGGATTCCTTTAAGGTTTCCTTGAGGACTTCTTTCATTGCTTCTTTCCTCTGCTGGACAGTTAGTTGCACCATGGGTAAATGTGACACTGAGCAGGGTAGTGGGTAGTCCCTTCACACAAGAAACAAGTAATCTGCCTAGTTGGGCATTCTTCAGCTAGGTGACTTCCTTCACAATTAGGGCATTCATCCTTGTTCTCCTCCTGGGTGTGTCCTATTTCTCCACAAATCCTACAGGCACAACGTTTCTTCTTCGGGTTGTCACCGTGCTTTCTAATGAGACGGGATCTCAATAGAGTCTTCTTGAATTCCACCCAACTTTCTGCTCTACTACATCCTTGTATGGCTTGATGCATCTTCCACCATGTTGCAACACTTTTTGTAAAGTACTGAAGAGCGTATTGAACTTCATACTTCCTTTCAACTAAATTCTTCCTGAAGTGATCCTCCATGTTTTGTATCCATAACTCTGCCTCCGGCTGGGTCATTGGTCCAGAGACTTCAAGTCTATCTTCAGTCATCCTCTATTGGGTCCAAGGGTTTTGGGGATGGGATTCAGAAGAGATAGAGAGGGACACTCAATACAACCAATGATTTTGAAAAGACGGGTTTTATGTTGTGGCTGTCGAAAAAACATCAAACAATTGACAGCTCACAATCGTCGCAACTAACGTAAGTACAAAGCAGGGGTTTGGCCTTCTAAAGGTCATCATCTCTTCAAAGTTGTCAACTCTTCAAACCTTCGGAGTATCCATTGTTGTAGCTTCAACACTTCCAATGCATGGTAAATCCTCTTTACTCCGAAGTGATCCAATGGTAAAGGGTATTATCTAACTATTTAAGGTCAAGGGAAGGTTTGACAAAACTCAGAAGAGAAGAGAGATAAGAATCTTTTGAAAAAGATTGTTTTAGAGAAATCATTTCCTATGGTTTGGCCAGTTTCTAGGGTCACGTCCTACAGTCAACATGTGCTCTGATACCATCTTGTAGCGACCACGATCCAAATGGACCGAAGTCTCTGTGTTCTGTGTCATCCCTGGATCGGTATGCTGACACACACAATATAAACATGATTTATAACAGAGGTAAATCACATGTATTAAGTAACGTAAATACTATTACCTCAATCGATCATAGCGGAAGCAACAAAGGTCGTGGATTCCCATCAACATCAATGGCAAAGTTGAGTGTAGAAATCGTAAGATAATCCTGCAACATGAGACGTTGCAGCCACAGAGGGTCAGTACATTGAAAGTACTGGCAAATTCACACTGTAAGGATAATGATAAATAAGGCCTACAACTACATGCATATTTGGCTGGTGGAGGCTGTAAGGTTAAAGTTTTTGGGTAAAGCCAATTTTTCCCTACTTCAAAGGAATAGATTTTAATTAACTATCATGGTAGTTGAAACATTGTTGAGACGATAGACATCCTCTCAACCCCAATTAAAAATCATCATCAAACCCAACAATATTAAATTAGAGAGTGATGAGATCAGCAAATAATCCACTTCTAGATACTCAAAGATGTCCATAACCGGGGACACAACTACTCATGAATAGTTTGTACACTCTGCAGAGGTTTGTGCACTTTTCCCACAAGACTCGATCGCCTCCGTTTGGTTTCTCGCACTGCATGGTGTTTGAGAAACGGATGACCGAGACACAGTCTTTCCGAAGAGGTCCCCTTAACCAGATAGATAGGCCGTACCACCTACAACCCCCCTACATCTGCTAGCCCATCATGGAAAGGTTTCCCACAACTTACTCAACTACGCCAGAGCCCATATTGGCATGTGGTTGCACATGGAAGTTTCTAGGCATGAAATATTATATGATCCCTTTGAGCCTGGGTGGCAGTCCAATAGGACAATCACACGGAAACCCCGGGATTTCCTAGGACAACACTGGCAACCCCAGGTGTCCGGGCAATCCACTGGTTCACTCCCAGGGTGCCCCAAACCAATCCACCCAGATGTGTATTCAAGTAGCCACCTTAAGTTGAACCATTAATTAACAACTCACATCTGTCATGGATGTCACTCAAACCCAAACCACGTCTACGAGCATAGCATGTCCTAACAGCAAACGTAGAAGTAACTCCCAGGGGTTTGAAAATAATGCAGGTAATAGGTTCTACCTCAATCTAGTTCGCAATCCCACAAGTTAATTGATCCTACTGATGCAATGTGTTTGAGGATATAACTAATGCAATGAAAACTGGGTATTGGAAAATATGATCAAAGTGTGAACTTGCCTGCAATGTTGATGAAGATGATTCGCACACAAAACTCTGGATAGATCTACTCGTCACACTCCGGTCAATCTATCGTAAGCAAGCAATAGTAACCACACATAAGCTATCACTCAGAAAGATCGGACAGAACGAATAAACACTTTGGAAAACTTCGAAGACAAACGAATGACTCTTGAAACAAAAAAAAATTTTCAACAGTACAAAAATTATGTGAATTTGGCCTTATCAGAAAGTTTAGGTCAAGAGCGATTTGCAAAAAAAATCAACTCAAACGGAGTTACGAAACTCAAGTTATGAACAAACGAAGTTTTAATATAAAACTAGTTGAATTCAAAATTTAAACTTTTCAAAAACATGTTTAATTTGTATTACTGGAAAGAGGGGATCGTAACGAAGACGTGGGTGTTGGTTTCGTTGGATTTGGACCAACGAGCAAAAAGTTAGGGCCGTTTGAAGTTTAGGGGCTAAACTGTAAAATTAAAATTTACAGAAAGGTCCCTGGCCGAAACTAAACAGGAAAAGAAAAGTTAAAGGGCAAACGTTCACTACTGAGACTAAACTAATGAATTCGTCCACTACTACTGCCAAACGAACGAACGTTCGTTAACTAACCTAACTACAGGAAAAATCGGTTTTTAGAAAGAACCGAAGAAAAACGAGATCTAAACCGGACCGGGCGGGTTTTCCCTTACCAGTTCTTAGATCGGGGCAGATTGGGGCGGTTCGTTGGCCGGCGGAACTCCGGCGAGTTCTCCGCGAACTCCTGCGAGTTCTCTGTGGGCTCCGGCGAGGGGAGGGTAGAGGGCGGCGACGCGGGCAATGCGAGGGGCAAGGGGAGGCGCGACTGCGGGCGACGGCGTGGCAGCAGCGCGGCGGCGACGACGCAAAGCAGCAGTTAGCGGCGGCGGTGGCGAAAGTGCGCGTCGGCGGCGATGCGAGAGGAGGGGGAAGAACGGGGCGACGGTGGTGACTTAAATAGGGGGAAGGGGGAGGAGATTGCGTGGGGAAGGGGTCGGCGGAGGAGTCCGGCGGCGGCGGTTTTGCTTGGGACTCTGTCCCGAGCCGGAGTTGGGGGCGGTGGGGGTGCTGGGCCGCGGCCTGGCAGGAGCTGGGCCGGCCCAGTTTCGGAGGAACATTTGTTTTAATAGACAAGAAAACAAATAAAAGCAATATAAATAAAAATGTCCTATGGGCATATAATATATCAAAATTTACAGAAAAATAATCCCTACAACATGAACATTTTACTACTGTCAAATAAAATGTCCACAAAATCTAATAAATCAAAAGGTCCTATTGTTGCAATTAAAAACCAATAAGAATCATTCTTAAAATACCAAAAGTCTTCAAATATATTTCTCTCCAATTTTCCTCTGTAGGGAATCATGTTACCCTATTTTCCATGTAATTTGTTTTTGGGGAAAAATAATTTGAATAAAACCCAAATAACTCAATATTGGAAATTGAGTTCCAGAAAATTTCAGAAAAACTTCCAACTCATATTTCCTATAATTTGAAGAAGTCATTTTATCTTCTCTCGGGAAAATCATTGAGTTGCTTAAAGTTTCTGAATTGAAAAGATTTCGAGGATGAAATTCGAAATCCTTACAAAGCCCTTTATCATTTAAAATAAATGGAAGAAGTCATATTATCTTCACTCTAGGGTTTTGTGTTGAAAAGAATTTGAATTCCCTCGGAGATCAAAAAGCAAAGTGAAAGTATTGGGAAAGTCATTTTATTCCCTCTCATTTAACTTTCAAAAATTTCAAATTTCAATAAATTTCACTCAGCACAACAACAAGCAATCAATTCTATCTATTTATTATAACATTCCAAAATTTAGAATTTTGGGATGTTACGTCAGATTGGAGAAATAATCGAAGCAAGACTTTGTTTTACCTAGGGATGCCTGAGTATGATGCATGCTGAGATGGTGGAGATGAAGCACACAACTAATAGGATGGAGCAAAAGATTGATGATTTTAGGAATCACGTTGCAACATTCCGGTGGGACTGAAGCGTCCTTAGCTAGGACAAAGGAATAAAGATGGGAGGAATGTTTGACCATACCCCACGATGTGGATGGCAACATTTGTAGTGAAGCACCTTCGTAATTGGAGTGATGAATAATGGTTCAAGTAGTAATACAAGATTTGATATGAGGAGAATATGGATTATGGATGAACTAGTGCATTTTGTTTAGTTGAACCTTACGGAGTGAACCCTGGACCAATAGAAAGGAAAGTGTTGCTCCAAGGAGTAGAGTTTACACACATAGCTGGAGTTACGTTTGATATGAAGTTTACCCCAAGGATGAGAAGAAAAGAAGTACAATTGGATTTTAAGAGGGTGAAATGCTAGAAGTGTGGAGAAATAGTGACTCCAAGGATGAGTTGAGGATATACAAGTTCTAAAGTGGACCCACAAGCCGAGGACCTAAAGGAGGCTACGTAGTTATAAGGGAACCACGAGGCTTGTCAGTAGTAATATGTTTCTACTATAGTAAAGCAATGCATTTTGTTGTAGATTGTACCAAGAAGAAGGAGTTTTGTGCTAAGTATTGGAGTTGAAGCCTGCAGTGGAAATGCAGTAGACCGTAGTAAGTTGAGAATCGGTGAAGTTAGCAGCCTAGTATTGATTTTGGATTTTATGAGTTGTTACTCTATAGTGATGAGTGAAGACATGATGCATGGAAGGAGATTTTGAAGAAAACTAGTGGTTGGTTACGTCAGACTTGGAGTGGTTTTCCCAAGGATGAGTCTGAGTAATTACATCATAGTTTTACCCACAGAGAAGTAAGGTATAACTGGATGGAGTTAAGAAAGCCAAGGAAGTTGGATGTTGGAAGAATGATCAGTTGCAACCCGAGGATAAGACCAAGTGTTGCTAGTGATGAGATGAGCCATAACCCACAGGCCCCAGGACCTGTCAAGAAAGCAAGCACACTCTTGCTGAAGGAAAACCCCTGGTAGAAGTTACGACCTTGCCAACAGACGATCTTATAGGCAGTTACGTTAAACCCAAGGGTTGTGAACACGATAGATGGTTGTTTGGCTTGCAGAATAAATGGATATGTCCGAACTCAGTTCGTCGACAAAGATGAAATTCTGCAATGCTTGTGAGGATGACCGAGTGTTAGAATGCGAGATTCACTAAACCATATACAGGGTAATGATTTGGGTGCGGGATGGATTGATCACCATACCGACTTACTCTTATTGTTTGCCTCTGTTATACGGGATGGTAAATCTGAGTGACTTACCTATAGTAGAGAGACGACGATGTCAAAACTTTGTTTAAACCTTAGAATGGTATAGAAGTTTTTCCATTGTACACGGCATGCTGTTGCCAACCGTAGGATATACGGTGAGGATGAAGCCCAGACCCGTTTTCTGCAGGGACCCAACAAATTGTTTGATGACCCCCATGAGATACCGATATTGTATAGAATTGGCGCCAGACCTGTTAGCTAAGGAGAACTAGTCTCAGAGGAACCTTGCCAAGACAAAAGGACCCAAGAATGGATGGCAAATGTCATGCCACTACAGGAAGAACCCAGAGAAGGTATTATGCCGAAGATTTGAGAAGACCGATGCCATCAACCCAAAGGATGGAGTGCTTGAGTTTTGATGGAACCGTATCCATGTTCATAATTGTGGTAGCACACTAGACCATACCAATCAGTGATTTGTTAGGAGACCCCCAAACCTAACCTATTTCTTGCAAGCCTCTCCGAATCTCGAGGACGAGATTCATTTTAAGTGTGGTAGGTTTGTAACATCCCAAAATTCTAAATTTTGGAATGTTATAATAAATAGATAGAATTGATTGCTTGTTGTTGTGGTGAGTGAAATTTATTGAAATTTGAAACTTTTGAAAGTTAAGTGAGAGGGAATAAAATGACTTTCCCAAAACTTTCACTTTGCTTTTTGACCTCCGAGGGAATTCAAATTCTTTTCAACACAAAACCCTAGAGTGAAGATAATATGACTTCTTCCATTTATTTTAAATGATAAAGGGCTTTGTAAGGATTTTGAATTTCATCCTTGAAATCTTTTCAATTCAGAAACTTTAAGCAACTCAATGATTTTCCCGAGAGAAGATAAAATGACCTCTTCAAATTATAGGAAATGTGAGTTGGAAGTTTTTCTGAAATTTTCTGGAACTCAATTTCCAATATTGAGTTATTTGGGTTTTATTCAAATTATTTTTATCCAAAAACAAATTACATGGAAAATAGGGTAACATGATTCCCTACAGAGGAAAATTGGAGAGAAATAAATTTGAAGACTTTTGGTATTTTAAGAATGAATTTTATTGGTTTTTAATTGCAACAGTAGGACCTTTTGATTTATTAGATTTTGTGGACATTTTACTTGACAGTAGTAAAATGTTTATGTTGTAGGGCTTATTTTTCTGCAAATTTTGATATATTATATGCCCATAGGACATTTTTATTTGTTTTGCTTTTATTTGTTTTCTTGTTTGTTAAAAAAAATGTTCCTCCGAAACTGGGCCGGCCCAGCTCCTGCCAGGCCGCCGCCCAGCACCCCCACCGCCCCCAACTCCGGCTCGGGACAGAGTCCCGAGCGAAACCGCCGCCGCCGGAATCTCGTGCCGCCGCCGGACTCCTCCGCCGACCCCTTCCCCACGCAATCTCCTCCCCCTTTCCCCTATTTAAGTCACCGCCGCCGCCCCGTTCTTCCCCCTCCTCTCGCGTCGCCGCCGACGCGCACTTTCGCCGCCGCCGCCGCTAACTGCTGCTTTGCGCCGCCGCCGCCGCGCTGCTGCCACGCCGTCGCCCGCAGCCGCGCCTCCTCTCGCCCCTCGCATCGCCCGCGCCGCTGCTCTCCCCTCGCCGGAGCCCGCAGAGAACTCGCCGGAGTTCCATAGGTGGACGAACCGCCTCGATCTGCCCTGATCTAAGAACTGGTAAGGGAAAAACCGCCCGGTTCGGTTTAGATCTCGGTTTTCTTCGGTTCTTTCTAAAAATCATTTTTTTCTGTAGTTAGGTTAGTTAACGAACGTTCGTTTGTTTGGCAGTAGTAGTGGACGAATTCATTAGTTTAGTCTCAGTAGTGAACGTTCGCCCTTTAACTTTTCTTTTCTTGTTTAGTTTCGGCCAGGGACCTCTCTATAAATTTTAATTTTACAGTTTAGCCCCTAAACTTCAAACGGCCCTAACTTTTTGCTCATTGGTCCAAATCCAACGAAACTAACGCCCACGTCTTCGTTACGATCCCCTCTTTCCAGTAATACAACTTAAACATGTTTTTTGAAAAGTTTAAAATTTGAATTAAACTAGTTTTAGATTCAAACTTCGTTTGTTCATAACTTGAGTTTCGTAACTCCGTTTGAGTTGATTCTTTTTGCAAATCGAAGCTCTTGACCTAAACTTTCTGATAAGGCCAAATTCACATAATTTTGGTACTGTTGGAAATTGTTTTGTGTTTCAAGAGTCATTCGTTTGTCTTCGAAGTTTTCCGAAGTGTTTATTCCTTCTGTCCGATCTTTCTGAGTGATAGCTTATGTGTGGTTACTATTGCTTGCTTACGATAGATTGACTGGAGTGTGACGAGTAGATCTATCCAGAGTTTTGAGTGCGAATCATCTTCATCAACATTGGAAGCAAGTTCACACTTTGATCATATTTTTGAATACCCAGTTTTCATTGCATTAGTTATATCCTCAAACACATTGCATTAGTAGGATCAATTAACTTGTGGGATTGGGAAGTAGATTGAGGTAGAACCTATTACCTGCATTATTTTCAAACACCTAGGAGTTACTTCTACGTTTGCTGTTAGGCCATGCTATGCTCGTAGACGTGGTTTGGGTTTGAGTGAAATCCATGACATATGTGAGTTGTTAATTAATGGTTCAACTTAAGGTGGCTACTTGAATACACATCTGGGTGGATTGGTTTGGGGCACCCTGGGAGTGAACCAGTGGATTGCCCGGACACCTGGGGTTGCCAGTGTTGTCCTAGGAAATCCCGGGGTTTCCGTGTGATTGTCCTATTGGAATGCCACCCAGGCTCAAAGGGATCATATAATATTTCATGCCTAGAAACTTCCATGTGCAACCACATGCCAATATGGGCTCTGCCAGTAAGTTGTGGGAAACCTTTCCATGATGGGCTAGCAGATGTAGGGGGATTGTAGGTGGTACGGCCTATCTATCTGGTTAAGGGGACCTCTTCGGAAAGACTGTGTCTCGGTCATCAGTTTCTCAAACACCATGCAGTGCGAGAAAC
Organism: Secale cereale; assembly: GCA_902687465.1. Classification (NCBI taxonomy): domain Eukaryota; kingdom Viridiplantae; phylum Streptophyta; class Magnoliopsida; order Poales; family Poaceae; genus Secale; species Secale cereale. The sequence continues at coordinate 461,088,664 of LR738710.1, forward strand.
CAAATGGAGGCGATCGAGTCTTGTGGGAAAAGTGCACAAACCTCTGCAGAGTGTACAAACTATTCATGAGTAGCCGTGTCCCCGGTTATGGACATCTTTGAGTATCTAGAAGTCGATTATTTGCTGATCTCATCACTCTCTAATTTAATATTGTTGGGTTTAATGATGATTTTTAATTGGGGTTGAGAGGATGTCTATCTTCTCAACAATGTTTCAAATACCATGATAGTTAATTAAAATCTATTCCTTTGAAGTAGGGAAAAATTGGCTTTACGCAAAAACTTTAACCTTACAGCCTCCACTAGCCAAATATGCATGTAGTTGTAGGCCTTATTTATCATTATCATTACAGTGTGAATTTGCCAGTACATTCAATGTACTGACCCTCTGTGGCTGCAACATCTCATGTTGCAGGATTATCTTACGACGAGTAAGTGATACGTTAGGGTTACGATTTCTACACTCAACTTTGCCGTTGGTGTTGATAGGAATCCACGACCTTTGTTGCTTTCCTATGATCGATTGAGGTAATAGTATTTACGTTACTTAATACATGTGATTTACCTCTGTTATAAATCCTGTTTGTACTGTGTGTGTCAGCGTACCGATCCAGGGATGACACAGAACACAGAGACTTCGGTCCATTTGGATCGTGGTCGCTACAAGATGGTATCAGAGCAATCTTGTAGCGACCAGACCTCAAATAGTCTGATCTCTGTGCATCAATGTCATCCCTGGATCTGTAATGCTGACACACACAGTACTTGAAGGATTTATAACAGAGTAGCAATCACACACTTATTACATCGATAGTCCAACGATGAGATTATTACAAATAATATGGCTGAAGGCCATCTAATACGATAACAGCGAAAGGCTGGGAAGATAAGTGAGTCCATCAACTCCAGCGGCATCACTGAGTATAGAACCACGACCTAAAAGGCATCTTACTCGTCGTCTGAAAAGTCCGCAACATGAAACGTTGCAGCCCGAAAAACGGGTCAGCACATGGAATATGCTGGCAAGGTAAGACAAGAGAATGCAATGAAAGTAAAGCAATACTATATGCAATATTTGGCTGGTGGAAAGCTCTATGGTTAAGTTTTTGCGTAAAGCCAATTTTTCCCTACTTCAAAGGAATAGATTTTAATTAACTATCATGGTAGTTGAAACATCGTTGAGAAGATAGACATCCTCTCAACCCCAATTGAAAAATAATCATTACCCCAACAATATTAAATTAGAGTAACATGATGAGATGCACATGAAAATCCAAGTACTAGATACTCAAGACGTCCATAACCGGGGACACGGCTAATCATGATCAGTTTGTACACTCTGCAGAGGTTTGTGCACTTTTCTCACAAGACTCGATCGCCTTCGTTTGGTTTCTCGCACTGCATGGTGTTTGAGAAACGGGTGACCGAGACATAGTCTTTCAGAAGCGCTAGCACCTTACGATCGGGCGGACCGTACCAACCTACATCCCCTACATCTGCTAGTCCACCATTGTAAGAGTTCGCACGACTTACTCATACTATGCTAGAGCCCATAATAGCATTGTGGCTGCACACGGAAGTTTCTAGTATGAATAATCTCATGATCCCTTTGAGCCTGGGTGGCGGTCCATAAAAAAACAGGCAATCGCTAGAATACACAGGTGCCTCAATCCACCCAGATGTGTATTAATGTTGCCACCTTAAGTTGAACCATTAATTAACAAACCAACATCTGTCATGGATTTCACTCACCCAATCCACGTCTACGAGCATATCATGTCCTAACAGCAAACGTAGAAGTAACTCCCAAAGGTTTGAATGTAATGTAGGTAATAAGTACTACCTCAATCTACTTCCCAATCCCACAAGTTAATTGATCCTACTCATGCAATGTGTGAGGGTTTGACTAATGCAATGAAAACTGGGTAATTGGAAAGTATGATCAAAGTGTTACTTGCCTTGCTGATGATCCGCAAAACCTAGAGACTCAAAGTAGCAAGCGGCGCACTCCAGGTACTCTATCGCAATCAAACAGGCACACAATAAGTACTTAACTAATGCAAAGGTAAAACTCAAATAAGAGATCTAATCAGAAGTTCAACTTAAGAACTCCGGTATGCAAAAAGAATCAACTCGAAAGAAGCAACGGAACTCAAACTGCAAAAGAAACGAGCTTCGGTTTACTAGTTGGCCTAAAGTCAAATTTTACAGTGGCCAAAACTTTGTTCCAGTTGATTAAACGTAAAGAGGGCATCGAGACAAAGATCTGGGATTTTGAATCACCTGATTCCGACTCTCGAGCGAAAAGAAAAACGCGAAACAAGATCAGGGCACAAATCGCGATCGAAATAACCACGGATAAATACCCCGAAAAAGAAAAACGACGAACAGGCTAACGAACGAACGTTCGCTGTCTGTGGCTAACTAACGAAAACCGTTCGTTAAAACGAACGTACGGACGAACGTCCGCTAAATAACTGAACCGGCGAAAAAACCAAACCTATCTATTCTAAAATAAAAAAAAACAGATCTAGGTTTTCCTAAAACAAAACCAAGAACTACCTCGAGCTCGAACTCCGGCGGGATTCCAGCGGTCCGGCGGGGCGAGGCGGCGGCGGGGCGGCGGCGGCGGGTGGCGGCGCTACGGCGGGGCGGTGCAGCGGGCGGCGGGCGAGGCGGCGGCGGCGGCGGGCGAGCGAGGCGGCGGCGGCTGGCTCGGGCGCTAGGGTTTCGGCGCTGGCGGGCTGAGCGTAACGGGCCGGCTCTGGCGCTATATAAAGCCCAGAGTCCGAGTTCTTCACGAGTCTAAGTCGGTTTCCTATTTTTTTTCTAAAAGAGTCCCAGCGCAGAAAAACTAACGAAAGAAATACCAAACGGACTCCAAAATTCCCGAAATAAATTTTCACCGTCCTCTAATAATATTTATGACAAAGTGAACATTTTTCCTAGACCTAAATGCAATTTTGAAAAATGCGTATTTTTCCTATGCAAATAAATCCGCAAATAAATTCAGAAAAATACCAAAAGTGATTTTAACATTTTTCCTCCAATATTTCTGTTATTTTGGAGAAGTCATATTATCTCCGCTCATTTTTGGTATTTAGAAATATCCTTAGGAGAGAAAAATAATTAGAATCACACTGTCCTCGTACTGGTATTCGAGCGAACTCAAATACGATAACGGTAAAATCCCCAACTCTCTCCGTAGGTCCTAGAGTTGCTTAGAATTTCGAGGAACTCCACGAACAAAAATGCAAAAACATGCAAATGCAATATGATCTATGTATAACATTCCAAATTGAAAATTTGGGATGTTACAAACCTACCCCCCTTAGAATGAATCTCGCCCTCGAGATTCAACTTGGCTAGAAAACAGGTGTGGGTGGTCCTCGCGTAGATCATCTTCTCGTTCCCAGGTGGCTTCTTCCTCGGTGTGGTGACTCCACTGAACTTTGCAAAACTTTATAACCTTACCGCGGGTAACTCTGCTCGAAAATTCGAGAATCTTAACAGGCTTCTCCTCGTAGGTCAGATCACTGTCCAACTGAATTGCTTCCAGGGGTACGGTGTCTCTAAGCGGTATATCGGCCATCTCCGCGTGGCACTTCTTAAGCTGCGAAACGTGAAACACGTCGTGCACTCCTGACAATCCTTCGGGCAATTCCAACTTATAGGCAACCTCTCCGATGCGTTCCAAAACACGGTAATGTCCCACAAATCTCGGGGCTAACTTCCCTTTAACTCCAAAACGTTTAACTCCTCACAGAGGCGATACTCTCAAGTACGCTCTGTCTCCGATCTCATAGGTTATCTCCTTGCGCTTCGAGTCTGCATAACTCTTCTGCCTGGACTGAGCTACCTTCAGTCTATCTTGGATCAACTTAACCTTCTCCTCAGACTCTTTGATTAAGTCTGGTCCAAACAACTGTCGGTCTCCAACTTCGTCCCACGACAACGGTGTTCGGCATCTCCTTCCATACAATGCCTCGAACGGTGCCATCTTCAAGCTGGCCTGGTAACTGTTGTTGTATGAGAACTCCGCATAGGGCAAGTTGTCATCCCAACTAGATCCATAATCTAATGCACAAGCTCTCAGCATATCCTCCAAAATCTGATTGACTCTTTGAGTCTGTCCATCTGTTTGCGGGTGAAACACTGTGCTAAACTCTAGCCTAGTACCCAAAGTTTCATGTAACTGATCCCAGAACTTTGAGGTAAACTGGGTTCCTCTATCTGATACGATGCTCCTCGGAACTCCATGCAGACATACAATTCTGGTCATGTATATCTTTGCCAACTTTGCACTGGTATAAGTGGTTTTCACAGGGATAAAGTGGGATACCTTCGTCAATCGGTCTACTACTACCCAGATTGAATCATATCCTGCTTTGGTCCTAGGCAATCCGGTGATAAAATCCATGCGAAGCTTCTCCCACTTCCATTCGGGTATTGGCATAGGTTGTAACAATCCTGCTGGCTTCTGATGTTCTGCCTTTACTCTCTGACACACATCACAAACTGCTACATACTCCGCAATATCCTTCTTCATACCGGTCCACCAGAAAATATCCTTCAAATCCAAATACATCTTAGTATTTCCTGGGTAAATCGAGTATGGTGAATCATGGGCCTCCTGTAAAATCAACTTCCTGATCTCCGGGTTACTAGGCACATAGATTCGATCCTCAAACCATAGGGTGTCGTGTTCATCCTCACGAAATCCTTTAGCTTTTCCTTCGCTCATCCTTTCCTTTACAGAGGCAATCTCTTTGTCAGCTTTCTGAGCTCCTCTGATTTATCCATCAGGGTAGACTGGATTTCTAGTGTTGCTACATAACCTCTCGGAACTATCTCCAAACGTAGTTCTCGTAGGTCCTCAGCTAACTCCTTTGGAAACTCCTCCATCATTAGGGTATTGACATGGCTCTTACGGCTTAGCGCATTAGTTACTACGTTAGCCTTTCCGGGATGATGATGCAATCTCATGTCATAATCCTTAATGAGTTCCAGCCATCTCCTTTGCCTAAGATTCAACTCCTTCTGAGTGAATATATACTTCAAACTCTTGTGATCCGTATATACTTCACAATGGTTTCCAATGAGAAAATGTCTCCACGTCTTCAATGCATGCACTACGGCTGCTAACTCCAAATCGTGGGTGGCATAGTTCATCTCATGAGGTTTCAGTTGTCGTAAAGCATACGAAACAACTCTTCCTTCCTGCATAAGAACATCTCCAAGTCCTTGACGTGAAGCGTCGCAGTACACCTCATAATCCTTATGTTGATCTGGCAGAATCAACACAGGGGATGAGACCAACCTTTTCTTCAATTCCTGGAAACTGGCCTCACATTCTTCTATCCAACTGAACTTGGTGTCCTTCTTTAACAACTCCGTCATTGGCTTTGCAATCTTCGAGAAATTCTCGATAAATCTCCGGTAGTATCCTGCGAGTCCAAGAAAACTCCGGATCTCTCCAACTGTCGTCGGTGCTTCCCACTTGGTCACGGTGTCCACCTTAGCGGGATCTACTGCAATTCCTTCTCCTGATATAACGTGTCCGAGGAATCCGACTTCCTTCAACCAAAACTCGCATTTGCTAGACTTGGCATATAACTGATGTTCTCTGAGCTTCTCCAATACCAAACACAAACGCTCTTCATTCTCCTCTTCACCCTTCGAGAAGATCAATATATCATCTATGAACACTACGATGAACTTATCCAAATACTCCATAAACACTTTGTTCATCAGGTTCGTAAAGTATGCCGGTGCGTTTGTCAGACCAAACGACATAACAGTATACTCATACAACCCATACCTAGTGGTAAAGGCCGTCTTAGGTATATCTTGCTCTCGGATCTTCAAATTGATGGTACCCTGATCGCAGATCGATCTTGGAAAATACCTTAGCTCCTTGCAATCTATTGAACAGATCATTGATCATCGATAATGGGTACTTGTTCTTGATCGTTACTTCATTCAATCCTCGGTAATCAACAACCATTCTTAACGATCCATCCTTCTTCTCCACTAGAAGTACTGGCGAACCCCAAGGCGAAGAACTTGGGCGTATGAATCCTTTATCCAGTAACTCCTTAATTTGTTTCTTAATTTCCTCCAAATCCTTGGCGGGCATCCTATAGGGTCTCTTAGAAATTGGCCCGGTGCCTGGCAAAAGTTCAATCAAAAACTCTATATCTCTATCCGGTGGCATGCCAGGTAACTCCCCTGGAAACACATCCGGATAATCCTTCACTACTGGCACTTCCTCCTGAACAACTCCTGACAAGGAATTTAACCTACTCCTCCTTGACTCATGCCGGGATACATACTTGATCCTTCTTCCTTCCGGCGTAGTAAGCAAAATGGTCTTACTGGCACATTCAATATTCCCTTCATACTTAGATAACCAATCCATGCCTAATATCACATCCAGTACTTGAGACTCCAATACTATTAGGTCCGAAGGGAAAATGTAATTACCAATCCTTAGGGGCAACTGATCACACCATGACTTAGCCATATACTCCGCTCCTGGTGAGGTTACTAACATGGGCGATCTAAGGGCTTGGGTCGGCAGCTTATACTTATCCACGAATCCCCTTGAGATGTATGAATGCGATGCACCAGTATCGAAAAGAATGAGTGCAGTAAAGGACTTAACTAAGAACTTACCTATAACTGCATCTGGTTGCTCCTCTACCTCCTCCACAGTCACATGGTTCACTTGTCCTTTGTTGAACGGGTTGGGCTTCTTCCCGGCGCTTCCATTGCCGTTCCCATTCTTAACCTCTGGGCATTCATTGGCATAATGTCCATTCTTCCCGCACTTGTAACAAGTGACATGGCTAAAATCCCTCTTGGGGGGTGTGGACGGTGTAGGGCGGTTATGGTTTCCGTTGGCTCCATTCCCATTCCCATTGCCATTCTTGGTGCCATTGTGGTTGTGCGAGCTACCTCCTCCATGAGTATGCTGAAACTGTCCTACCGCTTTAGGGGTAAAGCGGGGCTTCTGCTGAGCTCCAGAATTATACTTTCCTTGCCCATACTTCCTCTTGCGACTCTCAATCTGTTGGTGCTTCCTTTCAATCATTAGGGCGCGGTCAACCAACTCCTGGTAGTTATTGAAAGTTGCCACCATCAACTGTACACTCATCTCATCATTCAGCCCTTCCATGAATCTCTCCTGCTTCTTGGCATCTGTGGCCACATCATCTGGGGTGTAACGAGATAGGGTACTAAACTCATCCACGTACTGGGCTACAGTACGATTTCCTTGGCGCAAATTGCGAAAATCCTGCTTCTTCATACTCATGGCTCCAGTTGAGACATGGACGGTACGAAAAGCTTGCTGAAACTGATCCCAAGTCACATTGGCTACGGGGTAAGTGGCTGTGTAGTTCTCCCACCATGCTGCGGCTGGTCCAGACAACTGGTGTGCGGCAAATTGCACCTTCTCAGCATCCGAGCAATTGGCGGTGGTCAAATCCCTTCCAATCTTGCGTAGCCAGTCATCAGCCACAATTGGTTCGATGCTGCTAGCAAACACGAGTGGATGCAACCTTAAGAAACGTGTCAGGTTGTCCACAGGTGGTGGTGGAGGGTTGTTATTGTTGTTCTGGTTGTTCTGAGTGTTCTCGACAAGAAGTTGCATCAGGGTGTTCTGCTGCTAGATCAACTGGGTGAGCTCAGGGGGAAACTCGAATTCACGTCTTGGAGGCATCTGATGGGTGTAGAGGGAAGAGATTAGAATAGAAAAGAGGTCTAAGGGAAAATCACTACCCATATGCACATGAGACAAACACACAATTATATCACACCAATCAATTTCAAACAAGGTCTTACAAATCTAACGATCGTTACAAAAGTGCTCTAAAACTAATATATGGAGGTAAACTACTAGTCACAGGGTGGTCATCTAAAAATATTGACCGGCAGAGGATTCCATAATATCTGCTCCAGCTTCATCTTCATAGTCTTCATCCTTGCTATCCTCAGCTTCCGAATCCGTGTCATCTATGATGATATAGTCTTCCGGTGGAATCTCCTTGGGTTCTTCTTCCTCGTCTTCTTCTCCCATGAGTATCCCTAACTTCCGGGTCAAATCATCATTCTTCTCCACAAGTATTTTCATCTCCTCCTCATAACCGTTGCGTGTAGACTTGAGCTCTTCTTCTAGCTCCAAATTCCTATTTAGGGCTTTCTTCAAATCTATCATCCCAACACACATCTGGTGCTCCTGACGACGAATGTGGTGGTTCAACTCCTGGATGAATGCTGCAATGGAAATACCCTTCCGGGTGCTGATCATATCCCAATTCTCATCTCGGCGTCCACAAATCTGGTAGATGGTGTCCTTTAGCTCCTGCTTGTAGACTTCTCCAATCCTTCCCATAGCAATATGGGCTGCCATGCTCCTTCCTAGGCTCCATGTAGACGCATTAAAGGAAAATGCTATGAGTGAGGTGACGGGTGCGAACGTCCTTCCTGGAACTTGAGCTTGAATCAACCAACGCTCCTCCTCAGGTAGAGTGGCATTGTAGGTTCTAGTGAAACTTGGTAATCCAATGTGTAGATATCTGGTGACTTCCTTCAGGTGCCGTCCAAATGGCGCGTCATCATCCGGTTACATGAACTTGTGCTTTGCTTCCACCATCCTAAAGAGTAGTAAAGATGAGGAGTCAAAAAAGAGAAGAGTGAGTTGTGTTCTAGGGCTTGTCTTAGTGGTCGTGTCCTACAGTCAGCGTGTGCTATGATACCATCTTGTAGCGAAAAGACCTCAAACAGTCTGATCTCTGTGCATTAGTGTCATCCCTGGATTAGTAATGCTGACACACACAGTACTTGAAGGATTTATAACAGAGTAGCAATCACACACTTATTACATCGATAGTCCAACGATGAATTTATTGCAAATAATATGGCTGAAGGCCATCTAATACGATAACAACGGAAGGCTTGGAAGATAAGTGAGTCCATCAACTCCAGCGGCATCACTGAGTATAGAACCACGACCTAAAAGGCATCTTACTCGTCGTCTGAAAAGTCTGCAACATGAAATGTTGCAGCCCGAAAAACGGGTCAGCACATGGAATATGCTGGCAAGGTAACACAAGAGAATGCAATGAAAGTAAAGCTATACTATATGCAATATTTGGCTGGTGGAAAGCTCTATGGTTAAGTTTTTGCGTAAAGCCAATTTTTCCTTACTTCAAAGGAATAGATTTTAATTAACTATCATGGTAGTTGAAACATCATTGAGAAGATAGACATCCTCTCAACCCCAATTAAAAAATAATCATTACCCCAACAATACTAAATTAGAGTAACATGATGAGATGCACATGAAAATCCAAGTACTAGATACTCAAGACGTCCATAACCGGGGACACGGCTAATCATGATCAGTTTGTACACTCTGCAGAGGTTTGTGCACTTTTCTCACAAGACTCGATCGCCTCCGTTTGGTTTCTCGCATTGCATGGTGTTTGAGAAACGGATGACCGAGACATAGTCTTTCAGTAGCGCTAGCACCTTACGATCAAGCGGACCGTACCAAACTACATCCCCTACATCTGCTAGTCCACCACTGTAAGAGTTCGCACGACTTACTCATACTATGCTAGAGCCCATAATAGCATTGTGGCTGCACACAGAAGTTTCTAGTATGAATAATCTCATGATCCCTTTGAGCCTGGGTGGCGGTCCATAAAAAGAAACATGCAATCGCTGGAATACCCAGGTGCCTCAATCCACCCAGATGTGTATTAATGTTGCCACCTTAAGTTGAACCATTAATTAACAAACTCACATCTGTCATGGATTTCACTCACCCAATCCACGTCTACGAGCATAGCATGTCCTAACAGCAACGTAGAAGTTACTCCCAAAGGTTTGAATGTAATGCAGGTAATAGGTACTACCTCAATCTACTTTCCAGTCCCACAAGTTAATTGATCCTACTCATGCAATGTGTGAGGGTTTGACTAATGCAATGAAAACTGGGTAATTGGAAAGTATCATCAAAGTGTTACTTGCCTTGCTGATGATCCGCAAAACCTAGAGACTCAAAGTACCAAGCGGTGCACTCCGGGTACTCTATCGCAATCAAACAAGCACACAATAAGTACTTAAGTGATGCACGGGTAAAACTCAAATAAGAGATCTAACCAGAAAGTTCAACTTAAGAACTCCGGTTTGCAAAAAGAATCAACTCGAAAGAAGCAACGAAACTCAAACTGCAAAAGAAACGAGCTCCGGTTTACTAGTTGGCCTAAAGTCAAATTTTACAGTAGCCAAAACTTTGTTCCAGTTGATTAAATGTAAAGAGGGCATCGAGACGAAGATCTGGGATTTTGAATCACCTGATTCCGACTCTCGAGCGAAAAGAAAAACGCGAAACAAGATCACGGCAGAAATCACGATCGGAATAACCGCGGATAAATACCCCGAAAAAGAAAAACGACGAACAGGCTAACGAACGAATGTTCGCTGTCTACGGCTAACTAACGAAAACCGTTCGTTAAAACGAACGTACGGATGAACGTCCGCTAAATAACTGAACCGGCGAAAAAAACCGAACCGATCTATTCTAAAAACAGATCTAGGTTTTCCTAAAACAAAACCGATCGGTTAAACCGGAAAAACCAAGAACTACCTCGAGCTCGAACTCCGGCGGGATTCTGGCGGTCCGGAGGGGCGAGGCGGTGGTGCTCCGGCGGCGGTGGCGCGGCACGCGGGCGGCGGCGGGTGGCGGCGCGGCGGCGGGTCGGTGCGGCGGGGGAGGTGGTGCGGCGGGCGGCGGCGGGTGGCGGCGACGGCGGGCGAGCGAGGCGGCGGCGGCGGCTGGCTCGGGCGCTAGGGTTTCGGCACTGGCGGGATGAGCGTAACGGGCCGGCTCTGGCGCTATATAAAGCCCAGAGTCCCAGTCCTTCACGAGTCTAAGTCGGTTTCCTATTTTTTTTCTAAAAGAGTCCCGGCGCAGAAAAACTAACGAAAGAAATACCAAACGGACTCCAAAATTCCCGAAATAAGTTTTCACCATCCTCTAATAATATTTAGGACAAAGTGAACATTTTTCCCGGACCTAAATGCAATTTTGAAAAACGCGTATTTTTCATACTTCAAACTCTTGTGATCTGTATATACTTCACAATGGTTTCCAATGAGAAAATGTCTCCACGTCTTCAATGCATGCACTCTGCTGCTAACTCCAAATCGTGGGTGACATAGTTCATCTCATGAGGTTTTAGTTGTCGCGAAGCATACGAAACAACTCTCCCGTCCTGCATAAGAACATCTCCAAGTCCTCGACGTGAAGCGTCGCAGTACACCTCATAATCCTTATGTTGATCTGGCAGAATCTACACAGGGGATGAGACCAACCTTTTCTTCAATTCCTGGAAACTGGCCTCACATTCTTCGGTCCAACTGAACTTGGTGTCCTTCTTCAACAACTCCGTCATTGGCTTTGCAATCTTCGAGAAATTCTCGATAAATCTCCAGTAGTATCCTGCGAGTCCAAGAAAACTCCGGATATCTCCAACTGTCGTCGGTGCTTCCCACTTGCTCACGGTGTCCACCTTAGCGGGATCTACTGCTATTCCTTCTCCTGATATAACGTGTCCGAGGAATCCGACTTCCTTCAACCAAAACTCACATTTGCTAAACTTGGCATATAACTGATGTTCTCTGAGCTTCTCCAATACCAAACGCAAATGCTTTTCATGCTCCTCTTCATCCTTCGAGAAGATCAATATATCATCTATGAACACTATGACGAACTTATCCAAATACTCCATAAACACTTTGTTCATCAGGTTCATAAAGTATGCCGGTGCGTTTGTCAGACCAAACGACATAACGGTATACTCATACAACCCATACCTAGTGGTAAAGGCCGTCTTAGGTATATCTTGCTCTCGGATCTTCAATTGATGGTACCCTAATCGCAGATCGATCTTGGAATATACCTTAGCTCCTTGCAATCTATCGAACAGATCATTGATCATCGGTAATGGGTACTTGTTCTTGATCGTTACTTCATTCAATCCTCGGTAATCAACAACCATTCTTAACGATCCATCCTTCTTCTCGACTAGAAGTACATGCGAACCCCAAGGCGAAGAACTTGGGCGTATGAATCCTTTATCTAGTAACTCCTTAATCTGTTTCTTAATTTCCTCCAAATCCTTTGCGGGCATCCTATAGGGTCTCTTAGAAATTGGCCCGGTGGCTGGCAAAAGTTCAATCAAAAACTCTATATCTCTATCCGGTGGCATGCCTGGTAACTCCTCTGGAAACACATCCGGATAATCGTTCACTACTAGCACTTCCTCCTGAACAACTCCTGACAAGGAATTTAACCTACTCCTCCTTGACTCATGCCGGGATACATACTTGATCCTTCTTCCTTCCGGCGTAGTAAGCATAATGGTCTTGCTAGCACATTCAATATTCCCTTCATACTTAGATAAACAATCCGTGCCTAATATCACATCCAGTCCTTGAGATTCCAATACTATTAGGTTCGAAGGGAAAATGTAATTACCAATCCTTAAGGGCAGCTGATCACACCATGACTTAGCCATATAGTCCGCTCCTGGTGAGGTTACTAACATGGGCGATCTAAGGGCTTGGGTCGGCAGCTTATACTTATCCACGAATCCCCTTGAGATGTATGAATGCGATGCACCAGTATCGAAAAGAACGAGTGCAGTAAATGTAATGCCCCGGATGTAATACTTTCCCTTTTGGGTATATAATATATCTCCGGCTTCATCTATTTCCATTCCGGGTTCTTTGTCTTTCGGGTTTTCGTCGTTTTGTTGTGTGAGTGTGTGGCATTCATTCATATCATGTAGACATGTGCATCGCATTGCATTTGTGTTGTCGGTTGCATCCGGTTCGTCGCGTTTCTTCCCGTTGTCCGTTTCGCGTTCCGGAGCTCCCTCACGTGTCCGTGATGTCCCGTAGGCCTACTTTGTTGTTTGGGCGTGTAACGTTACCGGTGTGCCGCGAGGTTGTTGTGTGTGTTGTTGTTTTGTTGTGTGCAACCCGCCTCTCAAATCTCGTCGTGTTTGGACTCCGTTGGCTATCTCATCCGTTATTCGTGTGGGTCCAAAGTGCCTTCACTTTGTGTCCCGGAAACACCCCTACAGCAGTCCTCTATCTTCTCCTAGGCCCTTCTAGACTACCCCCGCGATCGGATCCGTCGGATCGCGATCGGAGGGCTCCTAACACCCCTAGATCCCTCCTAACCCTAAAAATCTGCTATTTATAGACCCCTAGGTCTATTTTGGCATCTCTAGCTTCTTCCTCCTCTCTCCCCCTAAATTTTTGGATCCAACCAACCCCCTCTCTGCCATTTGGGAACTCCTCCCCGGATCCCGAGGGAACCAGCCGCGCCAGGCGATTCCCTCGATCGCCAGATCCCGCTCGCCCGAAGGCCTCGAGCCCCGCACCGCATCCGTCGTCGCCAGGCTCGGGGCCCGGGGACCGCATCGCCGGATCCAGTCCCGCATCGAGCCGGCCCGTACATCTCCTCCTGTCGCTCAGGCCGCCTCCCGATCGGGTGGGCCTCGCCTCAGCCATCGGGGGCCAGCCACCCGCCGCCGCTCGGGATTGGGAAGGAGTCCCGATCCGATCGCCGCTCCTGGGCCAGATCCCGCCTGGGTCCTTCCCGCGAAACCCTAGGTCCATCTGGTCGCCGCCGCCGCCAGGCTTCGGGCCACCGTCGCCCGCCTGGGCCTCCCCGACGCCAGGGCCCAGCCGCCATCGCCCGAAGACCGCCAGCCCGAGCCGCGCCCGAGGCCGCCTCCTCCTTCGCGGGCCGCGCGCCACGCGGGCCTCTCCAGCCACCGGCCCGTCGTTTTTTTCCAGATCAGATCTGAGTGGAGGTTGCCCCAAATATCCCCAAGTCCCTGTTTTGCTTAATCTGTGATGCTATATTAGACCTGCTGTATCTTTTTGTGTGTAGCTCCGTTTCGCGCATATAGCATGTCCAGACGTTCGTGGTGACTAGCACTACGTTTTATCTGTTATTGTCATGCATGTTAGAGATCATCTAGGTGCTTGTTTTGCTGTTGCAAGAATGCATCGTGATATAAACTGCTGCTATGTGATGTTTTTATGTCATCTTTGCCATGTGATATCTTCTAGCTCGTTTGTCTGAATGATGCAAATGACATGTCCACGTGTTCATCTTGCCATGCTCTACATGTTGTATGTGCTAGGTAGCATGATAGATTTATTCTTGCCATGTTTATCATCGTTGCAAAGTGCCACGTGGCTGTGATGTTGTTTCACTTGTTATGAAATGCCATCTTGTTGAGCTCGTTGCAATCGTTGTGTTTATCTCCATGAAGCATGCTTGTGTGTTTCGGAATCACCTTCATGTGTACTTTGATGAGGTGCTTACCACTTGCCATGTCTAGTATCGAGATGACTTAAACATGCTCTTTTAGATGCCATGATGAAATTGCTGTTTTAGGACTTAGTGGATTTTCACTAAGTCGGAAATCTGTAACGTTCCGATGCCATGTTTGCTTGCTGCTCTAGGACAAACCATGATAGTTTTGGAGTGGATCTTGATTGTTCCTTGTAGTATATATTGTTGTCTTTCCATTCATGTTCTCACATGTCTATTTAAGTGGCTGTAGCATGTTTATCTTTTGCTCCAAAGTTTCAATAAAATTCTGCTGCCAGAATTTTATTGTCAAGTTCAATATGTCCAAGATCATTGCTATTGATCCGTGGCTCCGTTGGGGGTGCACCTTTGGACTTAGTTGCTGTAGTATATGTCTAGTTTGTGTTCATGTCCTTTGCCATGATATTTGAGTGCTGTAGCTTAATTATTTTGAGCTCCGAAGTTGCTATGATGCTGTAATTTTCAGCTTTCGCTCTTTTCTTGTTTCGGGCATAACTTTTAGCCCGTAACTCCGATTTCAGCGAATCTTTTATGGAACTTGATTGATTTTCCGTGTAGATTCATAATATAAGATTGTTATCATGTTTTGAGGTGTTTTTCTTGAGTGATATTTTACGTGCTCTGTGTGCATCCTTAGTGCATCCATCATGCATCCATCTTTTTCGAGTGCGCATTGCATCTTGTTGATTGGTGCTTGGTGTGATTGTTTTGTTTAGAGCCGGAAGCAGAGTCCGAGTTCGAGTACGAGCACGAGGTTTCCAACGAGGTTGAGCACGAGGACCCTTCTTACGATCCGAACGACTTCTCTTCAGGCAAGATGACCGTACCCCGATAACATTACTATCATTGCCTATTGCTAGTAGTTCCGCTCTATAGTTTTGCCTCGATGCCCATGATCTTCTTGTCAGCCTCCTACTTGTAAACCATTGCCATGTTTAACCAACCTACCTATGCAAACCGTTGCTTGGCTAAGTACGCTTCGCTCAGCCCTTCTTATAGCGTTGCTAGTTGCAGGTGAATATCGAAGATGCTTGCTTCATGTTGAAGTTTGGTTGGGTTATATCACACTATATAAATGCTTAAGATGAAATCATCTATATATTGGCAAGGGTGGAAGGCTAAGCCTTTTGCGTGGTGATTTGTTCCACTCATGCCATTAGGAACCGTATAAACCGGTGTTATGTTCCTTGATTATGCGTTCCTAACACGGTTGGGGTGTATGGGACCCCCTCGATAAACCGCTAAGTGCTAAGTCTTTTTCAGCAAGTCCCAACATTGGTACTATTTGCCTAATAACAAACTAAACTTGCATAGGGAGTAATTAACCCTCTTTCTTAATCAACAACCCCGGGCCAGTGCTCCACATGAGTGTTGGTCCGAAACGGGGGTCCTGCAGGGCCGCCTTGGGGGAACCCGAGGTATCTGGCATACACCTGTAGCATCACCCATCCGGTCGTGTCCTGAGACTTAGATACGCGCGGCTACTATCAGGGTGTCGACACGCCGGGAGGATTTGCTGGATTAGCCTTACCTTAGTTCAGAGTATCTTGAGCACGGGATTCCGAGGATACTCGGGTCTTCCCACTTTGGAGTTGCGACTCCGCGGATCGTGGGCTTGTAATGGGTCAAGTTGGAACACCCCTGCAGGGTTTGAACTTTCGAAAGCCGTGCCCGCGGTTATGTGCCAGATGGGAGCTTGTTAATATCCGGTTGTAGATAACTTGACACAATGTTTCTAATACACTACCAGCGTGTGTTCCGTGACTGTCAATTTCCGAATAGGGATTCAGGAGTTGAACACGGAGGGGTTATGATTGTTGAGCTTGTAGCTAGGATCACTTCGTGATCACTTCTCGTCCGAGGCTTTCTCTTCTCGCTCTCACTCACGTAAGCTAGTTGCTAGTTGCTGCAGACACTTATTCTTTTCTTCAGCCTTTCCTCTCCCAAAGGCTTAAATAGTCTTGTTACCCGGAAACGGGATTGCTGAGTCCTCTGTGGCTCACAGTTACTTCACCACACCAGATGCAGGTCCAGTTGTGAGCTATCCAGGTGATGGCACCGAGCTGGATTGGGAGTACGACGAGGAGCGTAGTCGGTACTATGTTCGATATCTGGATGATCAGTAGTGGAGACTCCTACTAGGATTCGATTTGCCTGTGGTTTATTTATTTCAGTTTGGTATCTTGACATTTGGATTTTGCCCTTAGAGGTTTGTGATGTTCTTAATGTATGATGATTGAGACTTGAATTGTAATTCTGTGACGTGGCGAGTGTAAGCCAACTATTTATGTTTACAATCCCCTCTTTTACATGAGATGTGCAAAGATTACCAAACTTGAGATCATTCTAGGATGGATTTATGCCTTTAAGTCGTGCCTCGACACGTAGGAGGTATAACTCCATCCTGGGCATTACAAGTTGGTATTCAGAGCCTTCTCCGACCTAGGAGCCCCCACTGTTTGATCGAATCATTGACGGTCGAGTCTAGGCACACACTAAAAACTTTTTGAGTCCTATATTATATCGGAGAGTAGGATTTCTTTGCTTCTCATCCCCTTTCTCTCTGGTGAGGACTCCTGACGACTACTCTTGTCTCTCCTATCTTCAAAAATTGCGCAATTTTTTTTTAGGAATCCCGCGAGTATTCTGGGATTGTTTCGATGTTCTTGTGACAAGGATATTGTTCTCGATGCCTCCTGTTCCCGGGGAGTTGATCTTCGGGGTATTGTTGTCACAAGCATATCGCGGCAGTACTAAATACTTAAGATGGCCGACATCGAAAATCTCTCCTATACGGCCAGTGGCAAGATAACCCCGACATCACCCAGTACTGGGGAGGTAGTTCGGGAGTATTGCCATAGCTTGTTATAGTGGATGTTTTTTCGAAGGTCCGAGGTACACAGTTTCCGAGAAAGACTGGTTATGTGTTGAAGGATGGATACACCTGGATGTAGGTTTAGAGTTGATTGCGCGGTGCTTCCCGTGTATCCCCAACACCTGATTGCATAACTGGAATCTTTCGGAAATCTATAGGTGGGTTTATCCAGTAGATCGTAGGCATTTTTCCAACGAATGCAAGTTAGTGAGTTCGGGGTTCTACATTGAGTGAAGGGGTTATATGACCGATGTTACTATCAGGAGTTGCATCTTAAAGGGTCCTTGGCTATGCTGATCTGGGGATTGCAAAACCTTTTCGTAACGCGTTCATATGCTTTCAGCACAAAGATGTTAGGACGAAACTCCTCTCTTGTGTTTGTTCCCATCCGTACCTTGTTGTTTTTCTTATTTTACCTTTTGATCCCTATGTGGCTTCTCGTGAAGATTGATGTTATCATTTAACTGAGAATTTCAATCGTTCCTCTTGTTCGAATGATTTCATTCGTTCTTATTGTTCGAATGATTATTGTGAAGACTAGTTGCAATTCATTCCATTGATTCAGCTTATACCTTTTGTCAATCAATTGCTGATTCGTGGTCATCTCTTACAGGATGGCTCCGAAAAAGGTTCCCAACGCTAACCCAGAGGGTGAAGAGGTCCCAGATCGTCCTCCTTCCCCTCCTCCTCCGCCTGAGGCTTGGAGAGCGATTATGCAGACTACAGCTCAGAACACCCAGTTGTTGATGCAGATGATGCATCAGATGCAAGCTAATCAAGCTAATCAGGGTGTTCCAGGGAACCAAGGCAACTTCTTCAACCAGCAGCACCATGCTACTCTCAACCAGTTCCTGGCCAACAACCCTAAAGCTTTCAGTTACTGTGTCGACCCTCTTGATGCTGAAGATTGGTTAACCGACATTAAGAAGCATTTTGAGTGCAGTAATGTGAAGGAAGATGATTATTTGAAGTTCGCAGCTTTCCAACTGAAAGATCAAGCAGCTGATTGGTGGCAGCAGTTGAAAGCACATTTGCTCCCTGGGTGGTTTTGGTAATTAATGACAACATACTTTGTGGTTGGACTAATACTTTTATCAAGTATGTTTCAGGAAATCCAATCACATTGGTATGGCAAGATGACTGAAGAAGTGGACCCCTTAAGTGCTAAGACAAGCATTGGCAAAAGCTCAAGACTCCATTTTTGGTTTAGTGATCAAAGATCACATTGAGTCCATAGGAAAGCCAATACTATTAAAAGGGGATGAGGTTGTGTTGATGATCTGGTTGCTCAAGTGCTTGGTGATCTAACTCCCTCAACTATCAGCACTATTCACTACTTAACACACACCCATAAGTAATCTCGGTCAAACCAACTCTGTCTCACCGAGATGAAGTTATCTCTACAAACCCTAAACATCTCGGTCACACCGATTCTTCCAACTCAGTCCCACCGAGATGAACCACTTCAGCCATATTCCAAATCCTAGAAAAATCGGTCTTACCGAGTTTGAGATCGGTCCCACCGAAACTGAACTGCCAACCTTCTGTAACCATTTCACATCATATCGGAATATCCGAGTTTGCATTATCGGTCTCACCGAAATGGGCAAGGTTCTGCCTTGACTCAAATCGGTCGCACCGATAATTCATTTTCGGTCATACCGATTCTGGCATGTTCCTACTCTTTCTCAAATCGGTCCAACCGAGTTTTCTTTCTCGGTCTCACCGAAATCTCCAACGTTCATATCAGATTCACTTTCGGTCCCACCGAGATGGTATTTTCGGTCCCACCGAAAATCCCAACGTTCACTATATTTGAACTTTCGGTCTGACCGAGTTTTCACTTCGGTCTCACCGAGATTGGTCAAATGTGTGTGTAACGGTTGGATTTTGTGTGGAGGCTATATATACCCCTCCACCCCCTCCTCATTCGTGAGGAGAGCTATCAGAAAGTACCACCACTTCTACCATACACTTTCTGAGAAGTGAACCACCTACCCTTGTGTTGAGATCAAGCCATTCCATTCCTACCATATGAAACTTGATCTCTAACCTTCCCAAGTTGCTTTCCACTCAAATCTTTCTTCCACCACAGCCATATCAGTGAGGAGAGTTGAGTGTTGGGGAGTTTATCACTTGAAGCACAAGAGCAAGGAGTTCATCACCATCAACACCGTCTATTACCTTTTGGGGGGTGGTGCCTCCTAGATTGGTTAGGTGTCGCTTGGGAGCCTCCGTCTTGATGATGTGGAGTTGAACCAAGAAGTTTGTAAAGGCAAGGAGATCGCCTACTTCGTGAAGATCTACCCCGAGTAAGGCTAGTCCTCCGTGGGCGTAGGCCATGATGGAATAGACAAGGTTGCTTCTTCGTGGACCCTTCGTGGGTGGAGCCCTCCGTGGACTCGCGCAGCCGTTACCCTCCGTGGGTTGAAGTCTCCATCAACGTGGATGTACGATAGCACCACCTATCGGAACCACGACAAAAATCTCCGTGTCACCAAACTGCGTTTGATCTTCTCCACCTCTCTTTACTATATATGCAATTTACTTTCCGCTGCCCATACTCTAGAATTGCATGTGTAGTGTATTACTTGACTTGATCTTAATTGTAAAACTGCCAAAAACTTTGCATGATCTAAAGGCAGATTTTTATATTGTCAAGTAGTCTAATCACCCCCCCTCTAGACCTACTTCTTCGATCCTACAATTGGTATCAGAGCATTGGTCTCCATTGCTTTGGTTTACACACCATTGGAGGAAGATGGAGGTGTCTACGGATGGGAGTGTTAGCCATAGAGTGCCTGTTCTTGATGGAAGGTTTTATAACTCTTGGAGGTCTGAAATGCTTAGTATCTTTAAGGTGTACAATTTGTGCAAATATGTTGAGACCCCCTATGTGCCTCCTGTTGATCCCTTGCACCCTACCATGGATGAAGAGCTTGATTTGCTTCGTAACCTTAGAACTGTGAATCTTATCATTAGAGGGTTACCTGATGACTTGCTTAGTCTTGTTACAAATTTTGAGTGTGCCTATGCTATGTGGAAATTCTTGGAAGAACTTTATCCGGACTACTCTATGAGAGGTCTTGATGAAATTCTACACAAGACTATTGAATTTGATAGGTTGCACCCCAATGATCCTAACTTTGATAAATGCTTCTTTGAGCTTCGTGATCTTATGAAAAAGAAGGGTGATCCCGGTCTTATCAATATTAGAGTTAGAAATGCTCTTGCATTGCATTCCGAAGATTATTATTCCATTGATCAAACTAATGCAAGTACTTATCAAATTGACCTAGGTGTTGATGATGAACAATCTATGGGTCAATATGATGATGAGCATGAGCAAGACGATGATTTTTCCGATTCGGACACCGAGCTAGACAAAGTCATGAAGAGTCTCAATCTCATGGCAAATCTGAGAGACTACATGTCCGGTGGAAAAGAGTGGATTCTTGATAGTGGATGCACCGATCACATGACCGGAGACAAAGACATGTTTCGAGAGCTTGCAAAGAACGATGGTCCACGCAAGTATGTGACTTTTGGAGACAACTCCATGGGTAAGGTACTTGGCCTTGGTAAGGTGGCCATATCTCATGATAGCTCTATTCAAAATGTCATGCTTGTAGAATCTCTTGGATACAATTTACTTTCCGTGTCTAGATTAGCTGACTTTGGATTCAATGTGCTATTCACCAAAATAGATTGCCAAGTCTTTCGTCGTGATAATCAAAACATGGCTTTTACTGGTATACGTAGAGGTGATCTATATATTGTTGATTTCACTAAGAAAGCCCAACCTAGAGCTTGTTTCATTGCTAAATCCTCTAAAGGTTGGTTATGGCATAGAAGGCTAGGACATGTTGGTATGCGTAATCTAGACAAGCTGATCAAAGGTGATCATATTCTTGGTGTTAAAGATGTTTTCTTTGACAAAGATAGACTTTGTAGTGCCTGTCAAGCAGGAAAACAAGTTGGTGGAAGTCATCCCGTGAAAAACATCATGACCACAAGGAGACCGCTTGAGCTTCTTCATATGGATCTCTTCGGTCCCAATGCTTACAAAAGCCTTGGTGGTAACTCCTTTGGTCTAGTTATAGTTGATGATTATTCCAGATTTACGTGGGTATTTTTCCTTGATGATAAATCGCAGGTTCAGAGGATCTTCAAGACCTTTGCCAAAAAGGCCCAAAATCAATTTGAGGTGAAGATCAAGAAAGTTCGGAGTGACAATGGAACGGAGTTCAAGAACGCCAATGTAGACTCTTTTCTCGATGAGGAAGGAATTCTACATGAGTTCTCGGCTACGTACACTCCTCAACAAAATGGAGTTGTTGAGAGGAAGAACCGAACGCTCATTGAGATGGCAAGAACGATGCTTGATGAATACAAGACACCGAAGCACTTTTGGGGAGAAGCGGTCGTGACAGCTTGTCATGCTATCAATAGGCTTTATCTTCATAAGCTTCTCGGCAAGACATCATACGAGCTTCTCACCGGTAACAAACCCCAAGTGGGATACTTTCGTGTCTTTGGTTCAAAATGCTATATCCTTGATAAGCATCGTCGGTCTAAATTTGCTCCTAAATCTCATGAAGGCTTTCTTCTTGGTTATGGATCAAACTCCCACACCTACCGTGTCTACAACAATTTCACCCGAAAGGTTGAAGAGACGGTAGACGTGAAGTTTGATGAATCTAATGGCTCGCAAGTAGAGCAAATGCCTATTGATGTAGGAGACAAGGACCCATCGGAAGCTATCCAAGATTTATCTATTGGAAAGATCCGTCCCATGGAAGTGAAGGAGAGTACCTCATCTACATATGTGGAGCCACCTACCTCACGGCGAGATGAACCTCAAGGCAACATGGAGGCCTCCACAAGTGGAACTCACCAAGATGAGGAAATGCAACAAGAAGATCCACCACAACCTCCTTCTCCACCATCTCAAGACAACACCAACAACAATGAAGAAGAAGAAGAAGATGAAGATGATGAGGAAGCTGAGCCACAACATCAACAAAAGCTATCCCGAGTTCGAGCAAGAGTCAAGAAGAATCATCCCGTGGAACAAATGATGAACGACATCAACTCCGGGAGAATTACTCGCTCTAAAACTCGCTTAGCTAACTTTTGTGAGCATTACTCATTTATCTCTAGTATTGAACCTATGAAGGTAGAAGAAGCACTTAAAGACCCGGATTGGGTGAACGCTATGCACGAAGAACTACACAACTTCGAGAGGAACAAGGTATGGACTTTGGTAGAGAAGCCCAACGATGATCAAAACATCATTGGAACCAAATGGGTGTTTCGGAACAAGCAAGATGAAGATGGACAAGTCATCCGCAACAAGGCTCGTCTCGTAGCTCAAGGTTACACTCAAGTCGAAGGTATGGACTATGGTGAGACCTATGCCCCCGTTGCTAGACTTGAGTCCATTCGCATTCTTCTTGCTTATGCCAATCATCATGATATTACTCTCTATCAAATGGACATCAAAAGTGCTTTTCTAAATGGTGAAATTGAGGAGGAAGTATTTGTAAAACAACCTCCCGGATTTGTGAATCCTAAAAAGCCTAATCATGTTTACAAGCTGCACAAAGCTCTTTATGGTCTTAAACAAGCTCCTAGAGCTTGGTACAAATGCTTAACTAGCTTTCTTCTTGAAAAAGGCTTTGAGATTGGAAAGATAGACTCAACGCTGTTCACAAAAAGGGTTAATGGTGAACTATTTGTGTGCCAAATATATGTTGATGATATTATCTTTGGTTCAACTAACCCCCATTTTAGCAAGAAGTTTGGACAGCTCATGTCGGAGAAGTATGAGATGTCCATGATGTGTGAACTCAAATTCTTCCTTGGGTTGCAAATCAAGCAATCTAAGGAGGGTACCTTTGTCTCACAAACAAAGTACACCAAGGATCTCTTCAAGAAGTTCAACATGCAAGAAAGCAAAGGTATGAGTACCCCCATGCCTACTAGTGGACATAATGACTTGACAAAAGATGGAGAACCCGTTGATCAAAAGGTTTACCGTTCTATGATTGGTTCTCTACTATATCTTTGTGCTTCTCGTCCTGACATAATGTTGAGTGTATGCATGTGTGCGCGATATCAAGCAGCTCCTAAAGAATGTCATCTTAAAGCTGTTAAGAGGATAGTGAGATACTTGATACACACACCAAACTTTGGCATTTGGTATCCTAAGAGAGCCTCTTTCGATCTTGTTGGCTATTCTGACTCGGACTATGCCGGTGACAAGGTTGATAGAAAGTCAACTTCGGGTACATGTCAATTCCTTGGTCGATCCCTTGTATCTTGGTCCTCCAAGAAACAAAATTCGGTATCATTATCCACTGCCGAAGCAGAATATATTGCTGCTGGTTCGTGTTGTGCTCAATTGCTATGGATGACACAAACGCTTAAAGATTATGGGATACATGTGAGACGTGTTCCCTTGCTTTGTGACAATGAGAGTGCAATCAAGATTGGACACAATCCTGTGCAACACTCTCGAACAAAGCATATTGAAGTTCGTCACCATTTTATTCGTGATCATATTGCCAAGGGTGATATTAATCTTAAGCATGTTCGTACTGACAAACAACTTGCTGATATCTTTACAAAACCTCTTGATGAGAAGGTGTTTTGTCGCTTAAGGAGTGAGTTGAACATCATTGATGCTTCAAACTTGGAGTGATAACTCCATTGATGCATGCAAGGCATGAGCCTCTTGACTAATCCTTGATATTTCTCTTATGATGATGATCATATGTCTTGGACACATTTGCCTCCTTGTATTGCATCTAACTCCTTGCAGGTACTTGGATGATATACATTCCACAAGATTACCACACACTCAGATCATGAGTAATCTTGTCATTGACCAAGTATCTAGCTCTTTGGGATGTTGAGTTCAAGGAACAAAATTCCACATATCCTTTTTGACATCTTATACATCTAGTATTTCACTCTTGTCATCTTGGATATTCTTGAGTATTTCCTTGCTTGCCTAACCCATGTAGGAAGATGAACTACACAAGTAGAAATGGCGCTCCAACTTCACATTCAATGAGCACCTACATCAAGCTTACCTACATGAGCAAAGCATCAACAAGCCCAAGGTATGTTCTTCACATCTTTGAGGAGCTTTGCTCAAAGTCATGAGTACAAGCAGCTTCATAAGATGTGATCACATCAAATGCTTAATCGAAAAATGGCAACCCCATTTTGAGCTTAAACGATGAGTATGACCTATGATCAAATGTCCTCATTTGACTCCTAAGTCAATATACTCAAACATAGGTGACTTTGTCGCCGACCTTTATCTAGATGAAGTACATATGCTTTTGGAGTTTTTTTTTGTTTTCTCTTATGTTCTCTCATTGAGTTTTCTTTAAAAAAAAACTTCATCTAGGAATCTTTTTATCTCTTTTCTTATATTTCTTTGTGAATATCCTTCTGGAAATCTTTTTATGGCTCTGATCAATTCCCCGAAAATCTTTTACAAATTCATTGCAAATCTTTTGAAACATCCCTCGCAGAGTGAGCTGGATTATCTCTGTGTTTCCTTGGATTTCTTCCAGGACATCAACTTATGCAGCTCCACTCAAATTTAAATCTTAAAGAGGGAGAAGACTCAAATTTAGACTCAAATTGGTTCTCTGAATGTTCTTATTTGCCCTGTTGTGATTCTTAAGGATCCCACTTCTTTCTTTCTTTCTTTCTTTCTTTCTTTCCATCTTTCCTGTCCTACCTAGTTTGCTGTCCTTTTCGGCACTTGATGTCAAAGGGGGAGAGAACTTAGGGGGAATAGGGGGAGTAGGGGAGAAGAGAAGACTTAGGGGAAGAAGAAAAGCAATCTTATCTTAAGGGGGAGAGAGTCACATCAAAGCTTTGTCGTGTTTTACATTGGACATTACAATTGGCATCATTCTTTTGATTTTGCTTTTTCCATCACACCCCTTGTTATCACAATTGGTATCTCATGGAATCTTCTAGCTCAAGGGGAGAAGACTTAGAGGAATCTTCACAATTGATATCCTATGAAAAGCAAAATCTCTCTGAGTTCATTGAAAATATTTTAGCTTCGGAGACATGTTTGCTGATTCAAGCCTGTGCTCAATATGAGACACTCTTTATACATGTCCTCCCTGGCTTGGTACTCTTGATGTTCTTGCAGTTGGTTGAAGGAATACTCTTGTGTTATCTAACCTTGTTTTCTCAAGTTTATCCCTTCAGGTACAAGTGCCAAGGAACCTCAAGGTAAGTATATGCATCTTGCAGAGTGTGCATGATGGTGACTTGCTTGTAAATACTTGTTTGCAAGAAATCACCATGCACATATGCATTATCACTCAATTCCTTTTCTTCTGCTCTGATGCATATAACCAAGCTGCATGTAGCACATCTTGCTTATCTCTCTTGTGTGCTTGTGGTAGTCCAAAACCATAATTTATGAAAATCTTGCACACTTGTAGGGGGAGCCTGTGTACTACATGCTTGTCAAAGCTTTCATGATAATTCTGTCTTTCTTTCAATAAGCTTTGATGTCTTGTTTAGTATAATTTCAGTGTGTTGCCATCAATTACCAAAAAGGGGGAGATTGAAAGCACATTTGCTCCCTGGGTGGTTTTGGTAATTAATGACAACATACTTTGTGGTTGGACTAATACTTTTATCAAGTATGTTTCAGGAAATCCAATCACATTGGTATGGCAAGATGACTGAAGAAGTGGACCCCTTAAGTGCTAAGACAAGCATTGACAAAAGCTCAAGACTCCATTTTTGGTTTAGTGATCAAAGATCACATTGAGTCCATAGGAAAGCCAATACTATTAAAAGGGGATGAGGTTGTGTTGATGATCTGGTTGCTCAAGTGCTTGGTGATCTAACTCCCTCAACTATCAGCACTATTCACTACTTAACACACACCCATAAGTAATCTCGGTCAAACCAACTCTGTCTCACCGAGATGAAGTTATCTCTACAAACCCTAAACATCTCGGTCACACCGATTCTTCCAACTCAGTCCCACCGAGATGAACCACTTCAGCCATATTCCAAACCCTAGAAAAATCGGTCTTACCGAGTTTGAGATCGGTCCCACCGAAACTGAACTGCCAACCTTCTGTAACCATTTCACATCATATCGGAATATCCGAGTTTGCATTATCGGTCTCACCGAAATGGGCAAGGTTCTGCCTTGACTCAAATCGGTCGCACCGATAATTCATTTTCGGTCATACCGATTCTGGCATGTTCCTACTCTTTCTCAAATCGGTCCAACCGAGTTTTCTTTCTTGGTCTCACCGAAATCTCCAACGTTCATATCAGATTCACTTTCGGTCCCACCGAGATGGTATTTTCGGTCCCACCGAAAATCCCAACGTTCACTATATTTGAACTTTCGGTCTGACCGAGTTTTCACTTCGGTCTCACCGAGATTGGTCAAATGTGTGTGTAACGGTTGGATTTTGTGTGGAGGCTATATATACCCCTCCACCCCCTCCTCATTCGTGAGGAGAGCTATCAGAAAGTACCACCACTTCTACCATACACTTTCTGAGAAGTGAACCACCTACCCTTGTGTTGAGATCAAGCCATTCCATTCCTACCATATGAAACTTGATCTCTAACCTTCCCAAGTTGCTTTCCACTCAAATCTTTCTTCCACCACAGCCATATCAGTGAGGAGAGTTGAGTGTTGGGGAGTTTATCACTTGAAGCACAAGAGCAAGGAGTTCATCACCATCAACACCGTCTATTACCTTTTGGGGGGTGGTGCCTCCTAGATTGGTTAGGTGTCGCTTGGGAGCCTCCGTCTTGATGATGTGGAGTTGAACCAAGAAGTTTGTAAAGGCAAGGAGATCGCCTACTTCGTGAAGATCTACCCCGAGTAAGGCTAGTCCTCCGTGGGCGTAGGCCATGATGGAATAGACAAGGTTGCTTCTTCGTGGACCCTTCGTGGGTGGAGCCCTCCGTGGACTCGCGCAGCCGTTACCCTCCGTGGGTTGAAGTCTCCATCAACGTGGATGTACGATAGCACCACCTATCGGAACCACGACAAAAATCTCCGTGTCACCAAACTGCGTTTGATCTTCTCCACCTCTCTTTACTATATATGCAATTTACTTTCCGCTGCCCATACTCTAGAATTGCATGTGTAGTGTATTACTTGACTTGATCTTAATTGTAAAACTGCCAAAAACTTTGCATGATCTAAAGGCAGATTTTTATATTGTCAAGTAGTCTAATCACCCCCCCTCTAGACCTACTTCTTCGATCCTACAGCAGTACAAAGACTCCAGGCCAGGTCAAGTGATCTCTTGGGAGAATTTCTGCAAGGATTTTCGCTCGCACCACATTCCTACAAGTGTCATCGAGGGTATGCGTGAGCAATTCCGCAACCTGAAGCAGGGCTCCATGACAGTCTATCAGTATAATGTCAAGTTCCAAAACCTCGCTCGTTATGCTAAGCAAGACATTCCTGATGCCAAGAGTAAAATCTATCAGTTCCGTGGAGGTCTCAAAGATGAACTTCAGCTTGCTCTCACTTTGTTCGAGCCCGATGAATTCGACAAGTTCTATAACATGGCTTTGAAACAAGAAGCAGCTCAGCTTAAGATGGAGGCTTCTAAGAAGAGAATTCGAGATGCCGTTCACTCTTCCTCATCGTCTCAGATGGTCTCGAAGCATCAGAAATTTTGGCTTCCTCCTCCTCTAGTGATTCGAGCTCCATACAACAACTCCAACAACTCCAACTACTCCAACAATAAGAACTCTAGTGGTCGTGGTTTCTCCCACCCACCCAACCCGAGCAACCAGTCGAAGAAGTAGTTTCAGTCTCAAGGCTCCAAGTCCAGTGGCTCTCATTTCCGTCCTCTCTCTGAAGTGGTGTGCAACAAGTGTGGCCAGAAGGGTCATTATGCCAACCGTTGTCCGAATCCGAAGCGTCTTCCTCCTCCTCCACCTGTGAGTTCAGCTATTGTCAGGCATGATCCAAAGGCAGCAAGGGTCAATCTGATGAATGCAGCACAAGCGGAGAATTCTTCTGATGTCATTTTGGGTAACCTTCCAGTTAACTCTTTTCCAGCTAAAGTGTTATTTGATTCGGGTGCTTCATGCTCTTTCATGTCTCAACCATTTGCATCCAAGTATAATGTTGACATCAAAAGCTTGCCAAGGGAGTTATCAGTTGTCTCTCCGGGGAGACGAATGCATTCCAGTATATATGCTCCGAATGTTTCTATTCGCATGGGTGACTATCGATTTTTGGCTTCTCCGATGATTCTTGGTAATTCTGACATCGACCTCATCCTCGGAATGGATTGGCTTTCTCAGCACGATGCTCATATTGATTGTGCACAGAAGGAAGTCAAGATGACTCATTCTGATGAAGATGTGATTATCTTTGCCTCAAGGGATAACACTATCAGACTTTTCTCTCTCAATGATAAGGGCGAAATTAATGCCATATCTCAAATTCCGGTGGTGAACGAATATCAAGACGTCTTTCCTGAAGAACTTCCAGGCATGCCTCCACACCGTCAGGTGGAATTCGTTATTGAACTCGAGCCGGGTACTGAGCCAGCATGCCGGCGTCCGTACAAGCTCTCTCCGGATGAATTGAAGGA
Source organism: Secale cereale (assembly GCA_902687465.1). Taxonomy (NCBI): domain Eukaryota; kingdom Viridiplantae; phylum Streptophyta; class Magnoliopsida; order Poales; family Poaceae; genus Secale; species Secale cereale. The sequence goes on from LR738710.1 coordinate 461,117,611, forward strand.
ATTGAAGAAGCAGCTTGATAAGCAGGAGAGTATGGGTCTCATCAGACCTAGTACGTCTCCGTGGGGCTGTGGTGTCTTATTTGTCAAGAAGAAAGATGGCACGGAGCGTCTCTGTGTTGACTACCGGCCATTGAACAAGAAGACGATTAAGAACAAGTATCCGCTCCCCAACATCAACGAACTCTTTGAGCAGCTCAAAGGAGCTAAAGTGTTCTCTAAGCTTGAACTCCGAATGGGCTATCATCAAATTCGCATTCGCGAGGAAGACATTCCCAAGACGGCCTTCAGAACGAGCTACGGTTCATACGAGTATACCGTCATGTCCTTCGGTCTCGCCAATGCTCCTCCTACCTTTTCGAGGATGATGCATTACATCTTCAACCCCTATACTGGCGAGTTTGTGCTTGTGTATCTGGATGATATTCTGGTGTTTTCCAAGAATGAAGAAGATCACGAAAAGCACTTACGTCTGGTTCTTGATCGACTCCGAGAGCATAAATTCTATGCCAAGTTCTCCAAGTGCGAGTTTTGGCTCGATAAGGTTTTGTACCTGGGCCATATCATCTCAGCTGACGGTATTGCGGTTAATCCCGAGAAAGTTGAAGCAATTGTCAACTGGGAAGCTCCTCAGAACGTCAAGCAGCTCCGTAGTTTTCTGGGTCTTGCCAGCTATTGCAGAAGGTTTGTTGAGAACTTCTCCAAGATTGCCAAGCCTCTTTCCAACCTGCTTCAGAAGAATGTCAAATACTTTTGGTCTCCAGAGTGTGAAGTGGCATTCAAAACTCTCAAAGAAAAGCTTGTCTCTGCTCCAGTTCTGACTCCTCCAGATGAAACCAAGCCCTATGAGGTATTCTGTGATGCTTCTCTTCAAGGTCTTGGTGGTGTGCTTATGCAAGATAAGAGAATTGTGGCATACACTTCTCGTCAGCTAAAGCCAAGTGAGAAGAACTATCCCACACATGATCTCGAGCTAGCAGCTGAGGTACATGCTCTGATTACGTGGAGACATCTGTTGTTGGGCAGAAAGGTCGACATCTTCACTGATCACAAGAGCTTGAAGTACATCTTCACACAGCCGCATCTGAACCTCCGCCAGACTCGTTGGGTTGAAATGATCCAAGAGTATAATCCCAGCATCGAATACACTCCTGGCAAGGCGAATGTGATTGCAGATGCTTTGAGCAGAAAGGCATATTGCAACAGCCTTCTTATCAAGCCGTACCAGCCTGAGCTTCGTGAAGCTTTCAGGAAGCTCAACCTCCAAGTTGTTCCGCAGGGTTTTCTTGCAAATCTCCAAATTGCTCCTACCTTGGAAGATCAAGTCCGTGAGGCCCAGCTCAGTGATACCATGGTGAAGAAGGTGAAACATGGCATTGCAAAGGGCACTCCAAAATACAAGTGCTTCCGCGTTGATGAGAGAGATACCTTGTTCTTCGAGGACAGACTCGTTGTTCCCAAAGGTGATCTCAGGAAGCTCATAATGGAAGAAGCTCATGATTCTCTCCTTTCCATTCATCCTGGCAGTTCCAAGATGAATCAAGACCTCAAGCAGTCTTACTGGTGGACACGCATGAAAAGGGAGATTGCCCAATTCGTGAATGAATGTGATGTATGCAGAAGAGTGAAAGCAGAACATCAACGTCCAGCCGGTCTTCTCCAATCTCTTCCTATTCCCGAGTGGAAGTTCGACCACATTGAAATGGACTTCGTCACTGGTTTTCCTAAATCCAAGCGAGGAAATGATGCTATCTTTGTGGTGATCGACAAGCTTACCAAAGTCGCTCACTTCCTGCCAGTCAAAGAATCAATCAATGCAGCTCAATTGGCAGAGCTGTACACTTCCAGAATTGTGTCCCTACATGGCATTCCTCAAGTTATATCCTCAGACCGTGGAAGCTTGTTCACATCAAGGTTCTGGGACTCCTTTCAGTCCGCCATGGGCACTATGATCAGGTTCAGCACTGCTTTTCACCCTCAGACTAGTGGTCAAGTCGAGCGTGTGAATCGGATTCTAGAAGACATGCTCAGAGCCTGTGTCATCTCCTTTGGCATGAAATGGGAAGACTGCCTTCCATTTGCCGAGTTCTCTTACAACAACAGCTTTCAAGCAAGTGCAAGCAAAGCACCGTTTGAAATTCTCTATGGCAGAAAGTGCCGTACCCCTCTCAACTGGTCTGAAACAGGCGAACGTCAACTTCTTGGCAATGACTTGATCTCAGAAGCCGAAGAAATGTGCAAAGTCATACGTGAGAATCTCAAGGCCGCTCAGTCGCGTCAGAAGAGCTACTATGACGGCAAGCATCGTGATTTGGCATTCAACATCGATGATCATGTCTATCTCCGAGTTTCTCCGATAAAAGGCACCCAAAGATTCGGTAACAAAGGAAAGCTTTCTCCTAGATACGTCGGGCCTTTCAAGATTCTTGGCAAGAGAGGCGATCTAGCCTATCAACTTGAGCTCCCTTCAAACTTCGCCAATGTTCATGATGTCTTCCATGTGTCTCAACTTCGCAAATGCTTCAAGGCACCTGAGCGCATGATTCCGTTTGAGGAGATTGATCTTCAACAAGACCTGTCCTACCGAGAGCATCCAGTTGCTATTCTCGAAGAAACAGAATGCAAGACCCGCAACAAGTCCATCAAATTTCTGAAAGTCAAGTGGTCACATCACACCGACCGAGAAGCTACCTGGGAACGAGAAGATCATCTTCGTTCTGAGTACCCTTCCTTTTTCCAGTCCTAGATCTCGGGACGAGATCTTTTTGTAGTAGAGGAGAGTTTGTAATGCCCCGGATGTAATACTTTCCCTTTTGGGTATATAATATATCTCCGGCTTCATCTATTTCCATTCCGGGTTCTTTGTCTTTCGGGTTTTCGTCGTTTTGTTGTGTGAGTGTGTGGGATTCATTCATATCATGTAGACATGTGCATCGCATTGCATTTGTGTTGTCGGTTGCATCCGGTTTGTCGCGTTTCTTCCCGTTGTCCGTTTCGCGTTCCGGAGCTCCCTCACGTGTCCGTGATGTCCCGTAGGCCTACTTTGTTGTTTGGGCGTGTAACGTTACCGGTCTATCCCATCCGTTATTCGTGTGGGTCCAAAGTGCCTTCACTTTGTTTCCCGGAAACACCCCTACAGCAGTCCTCTATCTTCTCCTAGGCCCTTCTAGACTACCCCCGCGATCGGATCCGTCGGATCGCGATCGGAGGGCTCCTAACACCCCTAGATCCCTCCTAACCCTAAAAATCTGCTATTTATAGACCCCTAGGTCTATTTTGGCATCTCTAGCTTCTTCCTCCTCTCTCCCCCTAAATTTTTGGATCCAACCAACCCCCTCTCTGCCATTTGGGAACTCCTCCCCGGATCCCGAGGGAACCAGCCGCGCCAGGCGATTCCCTCGATCGCCAGATCCCGCTCGCCCGAAGGCCTCGAGCCCCGCACCGCATCCGTCGTCGCCAGGCTCGGGGCCCGGGGACCGCATCGCCGGATCCAGTCCCGCATCGAGCCGGCCCGTACATCTCCTCCCGTCGCTCAGGCCGCCTCCCGATCGGGTGGGCCTCGCCTCAGCCATCGGGGGCTAGCCACCCGCCGCCGCTCGGGATTGGGAAGGAGTCCCGATCCGATCGCCGCTCCTGGGCCAGATCCCGCCTGGGTCCTTCCCGCGAAACCCTAGGCCCATCTGGTCGCCGCCGCCGCCAGGCTTCGGGCCACCGTTGCCCGCCTGGGCCTCCCCGATGCCAGGGCCCAGCCGCCACCGCCCGAAGACCGCCAGCCCGAGCCGCGCCCGAGGCCGCCTCCTCCTTCGCGGGCCGCGCGCCACGCGGGCCTCTCCAGCCACCGGCCCGTCGTTTTTTTCCAGATCAGATCTGAGTGGAGGTTGCCCCAAATATCCCTAAGTCCCTGTTTTGCTTAATCTGTGATGCTATATTAGACCTGCTGTATCTTTTTGTGTGTAGCTCCGTTTCGCGCATATAGCATGTCCAGACGTTCGTGGTGACTAGCACTACGTTTTATCTGTTATTGTCATGCATGTTAGAGATCATCTAGGTGCTTGTTTTGCTGTTGCAAGAATGCATCGTGATATAAACTGCTGCTATGTGATGTTTTTATGTCATCTTTGCCATGTGATATCTTCTAGCTCGTTTGTCTAAATGATGCAAATGACATGTCCACGTGTTCGTCTTGCCATGCTCTACATGTTGTATGTGCTAGGTAGCATGATAGATTTATTCTTGCCATGTTTATCATCGTTGCAAAGTGCCATGTGGCTGTGATGTTGTTTCACTTGTTATGAAATGCCATCTTGTTGAGCTCGTTGCAATCGTTGTGTTTATCTCCATGAAGCATGCTTGTGTGTTTCGGAATCACCATCATGTGTACTTTGATGAGGTGCTTACCACTTGCCATGTCTAGTTTCGAGATGACTTAAACATGCTCTTTTAGATGCCATGATGAAATTGCTGTTTTATGACTTAGTGGATTTTCACTAAGTCTGAAATCTGTAACGTTCCGATGCCATGTTTGCTTGCTGCTCTAGGACAAACCATGATAGTTTTGGAGTGGATCTTGATTGTTACTTGTAGTATATATTGTTGTCTTTCCATTCATGTTCTCACATGTCTATTTAAGTGGCTGTAGAATGTTTATCTTTTGCTCCAAAGTTTCAATAAAATTCTGCTGCCAGAATTTTATTGTCAAGTTCAATATGTCCAAGATCATTGCTATTGATCCGTGGCTCCGTTGGGGGTGCACCTTTGGACTTAGTTGCTGTAGTATATGTCTAGTTTGTGTTCATGTCCTTTTCCATGATATTTGAGTGCTGTAGCTTAATTATTTTGAGCTCCGAAGTTGCTATGATGCTGTAATTTTCAGCTTTCGCTCTTTTCTTGTTTCGGGCATAACTTTTAGCCCGTAACTCCGATTTCAGCGAATCTTTTATGGAACTTGATTGATTTTCCGTGTAGATTCATAATATAAGATTGTTATCATGTTTTGAGGTGTTTTTCTTGAGTGATATTTTACGTGCTCCGTGTGCATCCTTAGTGCATCCATCATGCATCCATCTTTTTTGAGTGCGCATTGCATCTTGTTGATTGGTGCTTGGTGTGATGTTTTGTTTAGAGCCGGAAGCATAGTCCGAGTTCGAGTACGAGCACGAGGTTTCCAACGTGGTTGAGCACGAGGACCCTTCTTACGATCCGAACGACTTCTCTTCAGGCAAGATGACCGTACCCCGATAACATTACTATCTTTGCCTATTGCTAGTAGTTCCGCTCTATAGTTTTGCCTCGATGCCCATGATCTTCTTGTCAGCCTCCTACTTGTAAACCATTGCCATGTTTAACCAACCTACCTATGCAAACCGTTGCTTCGCTAAGTACGCTTCGCTCAGCCCTTCATATAGCGTTGCTAGTTGCAGGTGAAGATCGAAGATGCTTGCTTCATGTTGAAGTTTGGTTGGGTTATATCACACTATATAAATGCTTAAGATGAAATCATCTATATATTGGCAAGGGTGGAAGGCTAAGCCTTTTGCTTGGTGATTTGTTCCACTCATGCCGTTAGGAACCGTATAAACCGGTGTTATGTTCCTTGATTATGCGTTCCTAACACGGTTGGGGTGTATGGGACCCCCTCGATAAACCGCTAAGTGCTAAGTCTTTTCCAGCAAGTCCCAACAATGGTACTATTTGCCTAATAACAAACTAAACTTGCATAGGGAGTAATTAACCCTCTTTCTTAATCAACAACCCTGGGCCAGTGCTCCACATGAGTGTTGGTCCGAAACGGGGGTCCTGCAGGGCCGCCTTGGGGCAACCCGAGGTATCTGGCATACACCTGTAGCATCACCCATCCGGTCGTGTCCTGAGACTTAGATACGCGCGGCTACTATCAGGGTGTCGACACGCCGGGAGGATTTGCTAGATTAGCCTTACCTTAGTTCGGAGTATCTTGAGCACGGGATTCCGAGGATACTCGGGTCTTCCCACTTTGGAGTTGCGACTCTGCGGATCGTGGGCTCGTAATGGGTCAAGTTGGAACACCCCTGCAGGGTTTGAACTTTCGAAAGCCGTGCCCGCGGTTATGTGGCAGATGGCAGCTTGTTAATATCCGGTTGTAGATAACTTGACACAATGTTTCTAATACACTACCAGCGTGTGTTCCGTGACTGTCAATTTCCGAATAGGGATTCGGGAGTTGAACACGGAGGGGTTATGATTGTTGAGCTTGTAGCTAGGATCACTTCGTGATCACTTCTCGTCCGAGGCTTTCTCTTCTCGCTCTCACTCACGTAAGCTAGTTGCTAGTTGCTGCTGCAGACACTTATTCTTTTCTTCAGCCTTTCCTCTCCCAAAGGCTTAAATAGTCTTGTTACCCGGAAACGGGATTGCTGAGTCCTCTGTGGATCACAGTTACTTCACCACACCAGATGCAGGTCCAGTTGTGAGCTATCCAGGTGATGGCACCGAGCTGGATTGGGAGTACGACGAGGAGCGTAGTCGGTACTATGTTCGATATCCGGATGATCGGTAGTGGAGACTCCTACTAGGATTCGATTCGCCTGTGGTTTATTTATTTCAGTTTGGTATCTTGACATTTGGATTTTGCCCTTAGAGGGTTGTGATGTTCTTAATGTATGAAGATTGAGACTTGAATTGTAATTCTGTGACGTGGCGAGTGTAAGCCAACTATTTATGTTTACAATCCCCTCTTTTACATGAGATGTGCAAAGATTACCAAACTTGAGGTCATTCTAGGATGGATTTATGCCTTTAAGTCGTGCCTCGACACGTAGGAGGTATAACTCCATCCTGGGCATTACAGTAAAGGACTTAACTAAGAACTTACCTATAACTGCATCTGGTTGCTCCTCTACCTCCTCCACAGTCACGTGGTTCACTTGTCCTTTGTTGAACGGGTTGGGCTTCTTCCTCACTGTATATCCTATGGTTGGCAACAGCATGCCGCGTACAATGGAAAAACTTCTATACTATTCTAAGGTTTAAACAAAGTGTTGACATCGTCGTCTCTCTACTATAGGTAATTCACTCAGATTTACCATCCCGTATAACAGAGGCAAACAATAAGAGTAAGTCGGTATGGTGATCAATCCACCCCGCACCCAAATCATTACCCTGTATATGGTTTAGTGAATCTCGCATTCTAACACTCGGTCATCCTCACAAGCATTGCAGAATTTCATCTTTGTCGACGAACTGAGTTCGGACATATCCATTTATTCTGCAAGCAAAACAACCTTCTATCGTGTTCACAACCCTCGGGTTTAACGTAACCACCTATAAGATCGTCTGTTGGCAAGGTCGTAACTTCTACCAGGGGTTTTCCTTCAGCAAGAGCGTGCTTGCTTTCTTGACAAGTCCTGGGGCCTGTGGGTTATGGCTCATCTCATCACTAGCAACACTTGTCTTATCCTCGGGTTGCAACTGATCATTCTTCCAACATCCAACTTCCTTGGCTTTCTTAACTCCATCCAATTAAACCTTACTTCTCTGTGGGTAAAACTACGATGTAATTACTCAGACTCATCCTTGGGCAAATCACTCCAAGTCTGACGTATTGCCTCCATGGCAGCTTCACGAACAGAATCAAAGAATGTTGTTCGCGGTACTCGGGAGATGAAAAAGTATTGACCCATAGTCTTTGGGCAAACTCCTTTCACACGGTGGAGGTGGACCTCCACGTACCAAAGTTCAACTCCATTCTCCATGAAGGGATAACCTTTGTCAACTCTTCAAACCTTCGGAGTATCCATTGTTGTAGCTTCAACACTTCCAATGCATGGTAAATCCTCTTTACTCCGAAGTGATCCAATGGTAAAGGGTATTATCTAACTATTCAAGGTCAAGGGAAGGTTTGACAAAACTCAGAAAAGAAGAGAGATAAGAATCTTTTGAAAAAGATAGTTTTAGAGAAATCCTTTCCTATGGTCTGGCCAGTTTCTAGGGTCACGTCCTACAGTCAACATGTGCTCTGATACCATCTTGTAGCGACCATGATCCAAATGGACCGAAGTCTCTGTGCTCTGTGTCATCCCTGGATCGGTATCCTGACACACACAGTACAAACAGGATTTATAACAGAGGTAAATCACATGTATTAAGTAACGTAAATACTATTACCTCAATCGATCATAGCGGAAGCAACAAAGGTCGTGGATTCCCATCAACACCAATGGCAAAGTTGAGTGTAGAAATCATAACCCTAACGTATCACTTACTCGTCGTAAGATAATCCTGCAACATGAGACGTTGCAGCCATAGAGGGTCAGTACATTGAATGTACTGGCAAATTCACACTGTAATGATAATGATAAATAAGGCCTACAACTACATGCATATTTGGCTCGTGGAGGCAGTAAGGTTAAAGTTTTTGTGTAAAGCCAATTTTTCCCTACTTCAAAGGAATAGATTTTAATTAACTATCATGGTAGTTGAAACATTGTTGAGAAGATAGACATCCTCTCAACCCCAATTAAAAATCATCATTAAACCCAACAATATTAAATTAGAGAGTGATGAGATCAACAAATAATCCACTTCTAGATACTCAAAGATGTCCATAACCGGGGACACGGCTACTCATGAATAGTTTGTACACTCTGCAGAGGTTTGTGCACTTTTCCCACAAGACTCGATCGCCTCCGTTTGGTTTCTCGCACCGCATGGTGTTTGAGAAATGGATGACCCAGACACAGTCTTTCCGAAGAGGTCCCCTTAACCAGATAGATAGGCCGTACCACCTACAATCCCCCTACATCTGCTAGCCCATCATGGAAAGGTTTCCCACAACTTACTCAACTACGCCAGAGCCCATATTGGCATGTGGTTGCACATGGAAGTTTCTAGGCATGAAATATTATATGATCCCTTTGAGCCTGGGTGGCATTCCAATAGGACAATCACACGGAAACCCCGAGATTTCCTAGGACAACACTGGCAACCCCAGGTGTCCGGGCAATCCACTGGTTCACTCCCAGGGTGCCCCAAACCAATCCACCCAGATGTGTATTCAAGTAGCCACCTTAAGTTGAACCATTAATTAACAACTCACATCTGTCATGGATTTCACTCAAACCCAAACAACGTCTACGAGCATAGCATGGCCTAACAGCAAACGTAGAAGTAACTCCCAGGGGTTTGAAAATAATGTAAGTAATAGGTTCTATCTCAATCTACTTCCAATCCGACAAGTTAATTAATCCTACTGATGCAATGTGTTTGAGGATATAACTAATGCAATGAAAACTGGGTATTGGAAAATATGATCAAAGTGTGAACTTGCCTGCAATGTTGATGAAGATGATTCGCACTCAAAACTCTGGATAGATCTATTCGTCACACTCCGGTCAATTTATCGTAAGCAAGCAATAGTAACCACACATAAGCTATCACTCAGAAAGATCGGACAGAACGAATAAACACTTCGGCAAACTTCGAAGACAAACGAATGACTCTTGAAACACAAAACAATTTCCAACAGTACCAAAATTATGTGAATTTGGCCTTATCAGAAAGTTTATGTCAAGAGCTTCGATTTGCAAAAAGAATCAACTCAAACGGAGTTACAAAACTCAAGTTATGAACAAACGAAGTTTGAATCTAAAACTAGTTGAATTCAAATTTTAAACTTTTCAAAAACATGTTTAAGTTGCATTACTGGAAAGAGGGGATCGTAACGAAAACGTGGGCGTTGGTTTCGTTGGATTTGGACCAACGAGCAAAAAGTTAGGGCCGCTTGAAGTTTAGGGGCTAAATTGTAAAATTAAAATTTACAGAGAGGTCCCTGGCCGAAACTAAACAGGAAAAGAAAAGTTAAAGGGCAAACGTTCACTACTGAGACTAAACTATTGAATTCGTCCACTACTACTGCCAAACGAACGAACGTTCGTTAACTAACCTAACTACAGAAAAAAACGGTTTTTAGAAAGAACCGAAGCAAACCGAGATCTAAACCGGACCGGGGTTTTCCCTTACCAGTTCTTAGATCGGGGCGGTTCGTCGGCCGGCGAAACTCCGACGAGTTCTTAGCGAACTCCGGCGAGTTCTCTGCGGGCTCCGGCGAGGGGAGGGCAGAGGGCGACGGCGCGGGCGATGCGAGGGGCGAGGGGAGGCGCGGCTGCGGGCGACGGCGTGGCAGCAGTGCGGCGGCGGCGGCGGAAAGCAGCATTTAGCGGCGACGGCGACGAAAGTGCGCGGCGGCGGCGATGCGAGAGGAGGGGCAAGAACGGGGCGGCGGCGGTGACTTAAATAGGGGGAAGGGGGAGGAGATTGCGTGGGGAAGGGGTCGGCGGAGGAGTCTGGCGGCGGCACGAGATTCCGACGGCGGCGGTTTCGCTCGGGACTCTGTCCCGAGCCGGAGTTGGGGGCGGTGGGGGTGCTGGGCCGCGGCTAGCAGGAGCTGGGTCGGCCCAGTTTCGGAGGAACATTTATTTAACAAACAAGAAAACAAATAAAAGCAAAATAAATAAAAATGTCCTATGGGCATATATTATATCAAAATTTGCAGAAAAAATAAGCCCTACAACATGAACATTTTACTACTGTCAAATAAAATGTCCACAAAATCTAATAAATCAAAAGGTCCTACTGTTGCAATTAAAAACCAATAAAAATCATTCTTAAAATACCAAAAGTCATCAAATTTATTTCTCTCCAATTTTCCTCTGTAGGGAATCATGTTACCCTATTTTCCATGTAATTTGTTTTTGGAGAAAAATAATTTGAATAAAACCCAAATAACTCAATATTGTAAATTGAGTTCCAAAAAATTTCAGAAAAACTTCCAACTCATATTTCTTATAATTTGAAGAAGTCATTTTATCTTCTCTCGGGAAAATCATTGAGTTGCTTAAAGTTTCTTAATTGAATAGATTTCGAGGATGAAATTCAAAATCCTTTCAAAGCCCTTTATCATTTAAAATAAATGGAAGAAGTCATATTATCTTCACTCTAGGGTTTTGTGTTGAAAAGAATTTGAATTCCCTCGGAGATCAAGAAGCAAAGTGAAAGTTTTGGGAAAGTCATTTTATTCCCTCTCATTTAACTTTCAAAAGTTTCAAATTTCAATAAATTTCACTCAGCACAAAAACAAGCAATCAATTCTACCTATTTATTATAACATTCCAAAATTTAGAATTTTGGGATGTTACAAACCTACCACACTTAAAATGAATCTCGTCCTCGAGATTCGGAGAGGCTTGCAAGAAATAGGTTAGGGTTTGGGGGTCTTCTAACAAATCCACAGATTGGTGTGGCCTAGTGTGCTACCACACTTAGGAACATGGATACGGTTCCATCAAAACTCAGGCACTCCATCCTTTGGGTTGACGGCGTCGGTCTTCTCAAATCTTCAGGGTATTTCCTTCTCTGGTTCTTTTCGGTAGTGGCAAAATCTTTGTCCTAAATCATTGTATCCTTTCATCTTGATACGGTCCTTTTGGGAATGGTTATTCTTAACTGACAGGTCTGTCACCAATACTAAACAAATATCATTATCTCATGGTGGTCATCAACCAAATTAACAGGGTTCCTGCAGAAACGGGTCTGGGCTTCATCCTCACCGTATATCCTATGGTTGGCAACAACATGCCGTGTACAATGGAAAAACTTCTATACCATTCTAAGGTTTAAACAAAGTTTTGACATCGTCGTCTCTCTACTATAGGTAAGTCACTCAGATTTACCATCCCGTATAACAGAGGCAAACAATAAGAGTAAGTCCGTATGGTGATCAATCCATCCCGCACCCAAATCATTACCCTGTATATGGTTTAGTGAATCTCGCATTCTAACACTCGGTCATCCTCACACGCATTGTAGAATTTCATCTTTGTCGACGAACTGAGTTCGGACATATCCATTTATTCTGCAAGCCAAACAACCATCTATCGTGTTCACAACCCTCGGGTTTAACGTAACCACCTATAAGATCGTCTGTTGGCAAGGTCGTAACTTCTACCAGGGGTTTTCCTTCAGCAAGAGTGTGCTTGCTTTCTTGACAGGTCCTGGGGCCTGTGGGTTATGGCTAATCTCATCACTAGCAACACTTGGTCTTATCCTCGGGTTACAACTGATCATTCTTCCAACATCCAACTTCCTTGGCTTTCTTAACTCCATCCAATTATACCTTACTTCTCTATGGGTAAAACTACGATGTAATTACTCAGACTCATCCTTGGGAAAATCACTCCAAGTCTGACGTAACCAACCACTAGTTTTCTTCAAAATCTCCTTCCATGCATCATGTCTTCACTCATCACTATAGAGTAACAACTCATAAAATCCAAAATCAATACCAGGCTGCTAACTTCACCGATTCTCAACTTACTACGGCCTACTGCATTTCCACTGCAGGCTTCAACTCCAATACTTAGCACAAAACACCTTCTTCTTGGTACAATCTACAACAAAATGCACTGCTTTACTACAGCAGAAACATATTACTACTGACAAGCCTCGTGGTTCCCTTATAACTACGTAGCCTCCTTTAGGTCCTCGTCTTGTGGGTCCACTTCAGAACTTGTATATCCTCAACTCATCCTTGGAGTCACTATTGCTCCACACTTCCAGCATTTAACCCTCTTAAAATCCAATTGCACTTCTTTTCTTCTCATCCTTGGGGTAAACTTCATATCAAACGTAACTCCAGCTATGTGTGTAAACTCTACTCCTTGGAGCAACACTTTCCTTTCTATTGGTCCAGGATTCACTCCGTAAGGTTCAACTAAACAAAATGCACTGGTTCATCCATAATCCATATTCTCCTCATATCAAATCTTGTATTACTACTTGAACCATTATTCATCACTCCAATTACGAAGGTGCTTCACTACAAATGTTGCCATCCACATAGTGGGGTTTCGTCAAACATTCCTCCCATCTTTATTCCTTTGTCCTAGCTAAGGACGCTTCAGTCCCACCGGAATGTTGCAGCGTGATTCCTAAAATCATCAATCTTTAGCTCCATCCTATTGGCTGTGTGCTTCATCTCCACCATCTCAGCATGCATCATACTCAAGCATCCCTGGGTAAAACGAAGTCTTGCTTCGAGTATTTCTCCAATCTGACGTATGGCCTCCATGGCAGCTTCACGAACAGAACCAAATAATGTTGTTCGTGGTACTCTTGAGATGAAAAAGTATTGACCCATAGTCTTTGGGCAAACTCCTTTCACACGGTGGAGGTGGACCTCCACGTACCAAAGTTCAACTCCATTCTCCATGAAGGGTTAACCTTTGTAAACTGCATCTCCTTCCAGTTGAATATGCTTCATCATGTCCTGCAGGATCTTTGGATACTCTTGATCGCTAGTTAGGGTCATGATGGTTTCCGGGCCTTTGAGAAAAGACTCGTAAAGGGTTGTCATCTATAGGCATAAGACAGAAGGGGTTCTCAGGACAATGTATTGATTTCCTTGGGAAAATGTGGTTGGTTGTCCGAGAAAGTTTTGGGGGTCAGCTTCTCCATGGGTTCTAGGTTTTGGTCTGGGTGAGATATCAAGAGAGGCACTCACAATCATCCAACGACTCATAACATTTCCTTCTTAGATTCCAAAATATCAACTTCTATTGCTTCACGAACTACTACAATGTTATTTCCATACTCAACTCAACATTGTAATAAAGTGTATTCCATATCTAGCTACATGCTTCACTCTAATTTCCAGATCTCAACTACTCTGATCATCCTTCCCGTGTTCTGAAACCTCTCTTCGTAAAATGCTCTACTTCCTTGTAGTGTAAACTAATGTCATGAGGCAAAACTAGGGACTCCTTGGCAACTATCCTGGTTCACTAGATTCTCTGTTTCCTGGTTGAGCAGTTTCTAGCATAATGACCTAAATCCTTGCACTGGTAACATGTGATGTTACTTAGGTCCTTTTCCGCAGAAGTTGGGTTTTTCTGGGGACACATGCTCTTTCTCTTCCTCGACTTCTTCGTTCCTATCAATACTATTATCTTCTGTGGATCAAACTCCACTTCTTCTGTCGGGAAGTCTCCGAGATACTCTTGACTTTCCCTCGTGCATTGCTGTGAAAGATGTCCTTTCTCTCCACATGAGTAGCAAGCACGGGAGTAATATCTGTTTAGGCCTTTTCCATCAGGGTCGTCAATATCTTCCTCCATCGCGGATTCCTTTAAGGTTTCCTTGAGGACTTCTTTCATTGCTTCTTTCCTCTGCTGGACAGTTAGTTGCACCATGGGGTAAATGTGACACTGAGCAGGGTAGTGGGTAGTCCCTTCACACAAGAAACAAGTAATCTGCCTAGTTGGGAATTCTTCAGCTAGGTGACTTCCTTCACAATTAGGGCATTCATCCTTGTGGTCCTCCTAGGTGTGTCCTATTTCTCCACAAATCCTACAGGCACAACGTTTCTTCTTCGGGTTGTCATCGTGCTTTCTGATGAGACGGGATCTCAACAGAGTCTTCTTGAATTCCACCCAACTTTCTGCTCTATTACATCGTATGGCTTGATGCATCTTCCACCATGTTGAAGCACTTTTTGTAAAGTACTACAGAGCGTATTGAACTTCATACTTCCTTTCAACTAAATTCTTCCTGAAGTGATCCTCCATGTTTTGTATCCATAACTCTGCCTCCGACTGGGTCATTGGTCCGGAGACTTCAAGTCTATCTTCAGTCATCCTCTATTGGGTTCAAGGGTTTTGGGGATGGGATTCAGAAGAGATAGAGAGGGACACTCAATATAACCAATGATTTCGAAAAGACGGGTTTTATGTTGTGGCTGTCGGAAGAACATCAAACAATTGATAGCTCACAATCGTCGCAACTAACGTAAGTACAAAGCAGGGGTTTGGCCTTCTAAAGGTCATGATCTCTTCAAAGTTGTCAACTCTTCAAACCTTCGGAGTATCCATTGTTGTAGCTTCAACACTTCCAATGCATGGTAAATCCTCTTTACTCCGAAGTGATCCAATGGTAAAGGGTATTATCTAACTATTTAAGGTCAAGGGAAGGTTTGACAAAACTCAGAAGAGAAGAGAGATAAGAATCTTTTGAAAAAGATAGTTTTAGAGAAATCCTTTGCTATGGTCTGGCCAGTTTCGAGGGTCACGTCCTACAGTCAACATGTGCTCTAATACCATCTTGTAGCGACTACGATCCAAATGGACCGAAGTCTCTGTGTTCTGTGTCATCCCTGGATCGGTATGTTGACACACACAGTACAAACATGATTTATAACAGAGGTAAATCACATGTATTAAGTAACGTAAATACTATTACCTCAATCCATCATAGCGGAAGCAACAAAGGTCGTGGATTCCCATCAACACCAACGGCAAAGTTGAGTGTAGAAATCGTAACCCTAACGTATCACTTACTCGTCGTAAGATAATCCTGCAACATGAGACATTGCAGCCACAGAGGGTCAGTACATTGAATGTACTGGCAAATTCACACTATAATGATAATGATAAATAAGGCCTACAACTACATGCATATTTGGCTGGTGGAGGCTGTAAGGTTAAAGTTTTTGCGTAAAGCCAATTTTTCCATACTTCCAAGGAATAGATTTTAATTAACTATCATGGTAGTTGAAACATTGTAGAGAAGATAGACATCCTCTCAACCCCAATTAAAAATCATCATTAAACCCAACAATATTAAATTAGAGAGTGATGAGATGAGCAAATAATCCACTTCTAGATACTCAAAGATGTCCATAACCGGGGACACGACTACTCATGAATAATTTGTACACTCTGCAGAGGTTTGTGCACTTTTCCCACAAGACTCGATAGCCTCCGTTTGGTTTCTCGCACTGCATGGTGTTTGAGAAACGGATGACCGAGACACAGTCTTTCCGAAGAGGTCCCCTTAACCAGATAGATAGGCCGTACCACCTAGAATCCCCCTACATCTGCTAGCCCATCATGGAAAGGTTTCCCACAACTTACTCAACTACGCCAGAGCCCATATTGGCATGTGGTTGCACATGGAAGTATCTAGGCATGAAATATTATATGATCCCTTTGAGCCTGGGTGGCATTCCAATAGGACAATCACACGAAAACCCCGGGATTTCCTAGGACAACACTCGCAACCCCAGGTGTCCGAGCAATCCACTGGTTCACTCCCAGGGTGCCCCAAACCAATCCACCCAGATGTGTATTCAAGTAGCCACCTTAAGTTGAACCATTAATTAACAACTCACATCTTTCATGGATTTCACTCAAACCCAAACCACGTCTACGAGCATAGCATGGCCTAACAACAAACGTAGAAGTAACTCCCTGGGGTTTGAAAATAATGCAGGTAATAGGTTCTACCTCAATCTACTTCCCAATCCCACAAGTTAATTAATCCTACTGATGCAATGTGTTTGAGGATATAACTAATGCAATGAAAACTGGGTATTGGAAAATATGATCAAAGTGTGAACTTGCCTGCAATGTTGATGAAGATGATTCGCACTCCAAACTCTAGATAGATCTACTCGTCACACTCCGGTCAATCTATCGTAAGCAAGCAATAGTAACCACACATAAGCTATCACTCAGAAAGATAGGACAAACGAATAAACACTTCGGAAAACTTCGAAGACAAACGAATGACTCTTTAAACACAAAACAATTTCCAACAGTACCAAAATTATGTGAATTTTGCCTTATCAGAAAGTTTAGGTCAAGAGCTTCGATTTGCAAAAAGAATCAACTCAAACGGAGTTACGAAACTCAAGTAATGAACAAACGAAGTTTGAATCTAAAACTAGTTGAATTCAAATTTTAAACTTTTCAAAAACATTTTTAAGTTGCATTACTGGAAAGAGGGGATCGTAACGAAAACATGGGCGTTGGTTTCGTTGGATTTGGACCAATGAGCAAAAAGTTAGGGCCGTTCGAAGTTTAGGGGCTAAACTGTAAAATTAAAATTTACAGAGAGGTCCCTGGCCAAAACTAAACAGGAAAAGAAAAGTTAAAGGGCGAACGTTCACTACTGAGACTAAACTAATGAATTCGTCCACTACTACTGCCAAACTAACGAACGTTCATTAACTAACCTAACTACAGAAAAAACGGTTTTTAGAAATAACCGAATAAAACCGAGATCTAAACCGGACCGGGCCGTTTTTCCCTTACCAGTTCTTAGATTGGGGCAGATCGGGGCGGTTCGTCGGCCGGCGGAACTCCGGCGAGTTCTCCGCGAACTCCGGCGAGTGGAGGGCAGAGGGCGGCGGCGCGGGCGATGCGAGGGGCGAGGGGAGGCGCGGCTGCGGGCGACGGCGTGGTAGCAGCACGGCGGCGGCGGCGCAAAGCAGCAGTTAGCGGCAGCTGCGGCGAAAGTGCGCGGCGGCGGCGATGCGAGAGGAGGGGGAAGAACGGGGCGGCGGCGGTGACTTAAATAGGGGGAAGGGGGAGGAGATTGCGGTGGGAAGGGGTCGGCGGAGGAGTTCGGCGGCGGCACGAGATTCCGGCGGCGGCGGTTTCGCTCGGGACTCTGTCCTGAGCCGGAGTTGGGGGCGGTGGGGGTGCTGGGCCGCGGCCCGGCAGGAGCTGGGCCGGCCCAGTTTCGGAGGAACATTTTTTTTAACAGACAAGAAAACAAATAAAAGCAAAATAAATAAAAATGTCCTATGGGCATATAATATATCAAAATTTGCAGAAAAATAAGCCCTACAACATGAACATTTTACTACTGCCAAATAAAATGTCCAGACAATCTAATAAATCAAAAGGTCCTACTGTTGTAATTAAAAACCAATAAAAATCATTCTTAAAATACCAAAAGTCTTCAAATTTATTTCTATCCAATTTTCCTCTGTAGGGAATCATGTTACCCTATTTTCCATGTAATTTGTTTTTGGAGAAAAATAATTTGAATAAAACCCAAATAACTCAATATTGGAAATTGAGTTCCAGAAAATTTCAGAAAAACTTCCAACTCATATTTCCTATAATTTGAAGAAGTCATTTTATCTTCTCTCGGGAAAATCATTGAGTTGCTTAAAGTTTCTGAATTGAAAAGATTTCGAGGATGAAATTCAAAATCCTTTCAAAGCCCTTTATCATTTAAAATAAATGGAAGAAGTCATATTATCTTCACTCTAGGGTTTCGTGTTGAAAAGAATTTGAATTCCCTCGAAGATCAAAAAGCAAAGTGAAAGTTTTGGAAATGTCATTTTATTCCCTCTCATTTAACTTTCAAAAGTTTCAAATTTCAATAAATTTCACTCATCACAACAACAAGCAATCAATTCAATCTATTTATTATAACATTCCAAAATTTAGAATTTTGGGATGTTACAAACCTACCATACTTAAAATGAATCTCGTCCTCGAGATTTGGAGAGGCTGGCAAGAAATAGGTTAGGGTTTAGGGGTCGCCTAACAAATCACTGATTGGTATGGTCTAGTGTGCTACCACACTTAGGAACATGGATACGGTTCCATCAAAACTCAGGCACTCCATCCTTTGGGTTGACGGCGTCGGTCTTCTCAAATCTTCGGCATAATACCTTCTTTGGGTTCTTCTTGTAGTGGCATGACATTTGCCATCAATTCTTGGGTCCTTTCGTCTTGGCAAGGTTCCTCTGAGACTAGTTCTCCTTAGCTAACAGGTCTGGCACCAATTCTATACAATATCGGTATCTCATGGGGGTCATCAAACAATTTGCTGGGTCCCTGCAGAAAACGGGTCTGGGCTTCATCCTCACCGTATATCCTATGGTTGGCAACAACATGCCGTGTACAATGGAAAAACTTCTATACCATTCTAAGGTTTAAACAAAGTTTTGACATCGTCGTCTCTCTACTATAGGTAAGTCACTCAGATTTACCATCCCGTATAACAGAGCCAAACAATAAGAGTAAGTCGGTATGGTGATCAATCCATCCCGCACCCAAATCATTACCCTGTATATGGTTTAGTGAATCTCGCATTCTAACACTCGGTCATCCTCACAAGCATTGCAGAATTTCATCTTTGTCGACGAACTGAGTTCGGACATATCCATTTATTCTGCAAGCCAAACAACCATCTATCGTGTTCACAACCCTCGGGTTTAACGTAACCACCTATAAGATCGTGTGTTGGCAAGGTCGTAACTTCTACCAGGGGTTTTCCTTCAGCAAGAGTGTGCTTGCTTTCTTGACAGGTCCTGGGGCCTGTGGGTTATGGCTCATCTCATCACTAGCAACACTTGGTCTTATCCTCGGGTTGCAACTGATCATTCTTCCAACATCCAACTTCCTTGGCTTTCTTAACTCCATCCAATTATACCTTACTTCTCTGTGGGTAAAACTACAATGTAATTACTCAGACTCATCATTGGGCAAATCACTCCAAGTCTGACGTAACCAACCACTAGTTTTCTTCAAAATCTCCTTCCATGCATCATGTCTTCACTCATCACTATAGAGTAACAACTCATAAAATCCAAAATCAATACCAGGCTGCTAACTTCACCGATTCTCAACTTACTACGGTCTACTGCAGTTCCACTGCAGGCTTCAACTCCAATACTTAGCACAAAACTCCTTCTTCTTGGTACAATCTACAACAAAATGCACTGCTTTACTACAGCAGAAACATATTACTACTGACAAGCCTCGTGGTTCCCTTATAACTACGTAGCCTCCTTTAGGTCCTCGGCTTGTGGGTCCACTTCAGAACTTGTATATCCTCAACTCATCCTTGGAGTCACTATTGCTCCACACTTCCAGCATTTCACCCTCTTAAAATCCAATTGTACTTCTCTTCTTCTCATCCTTGGGGTAAACTTTATATCAAACGTAACTCCAGCTAAGTGTGTAAACTCTACTCCTTGGAGCAACACTTTCCTTTCTATTGGTCCAGGGTTCACTCCGTAAGGTTCAACTAAACAAAATGCACTGGTTCATCCATAATCCATATTCTCCTCATATCAAATCTTGTATTACTACTTGAACCATTATTCATCACTCCAATTACGAAGGTTCTTCACTACAAATGTTGCCATCCACATAGTGGGATATGGTCAAACATTCCTTCCATCTTTATTCCCTTGTCCTAGCTAAGGACGCTTCAGTCCCACCGGAATGTTGCAACATGATTCCTAAAATCATCAATCTTTTGCTCCATCCTATTGGCTGTGTGCTTCATCTCCACCATCTCAGCATGCATCATACTCAGGCATCCCTGGATAAAACGAAGTATTGCTTCGAGTATTTCTCCAATCTGACGTATGGCCTCCATGGCAGCTTCACGAACAGAATCAAAGAATGTTGTTTGCGGTACTCGGGACATGAAAAAGTATTGACCCATAGTCTTTGGGCAAACTCCTTTCACACGGTGGAGGTGGACCTCCACGTACCAAAGTTCAACTCCATTCTCCATGAAGGGATAACCTTTGTAAACTTCATCTCCTTCCAGTTGAATATGCTTCATCATGTCCTTCAGGATCTTTGGATAATCTTGATCGCTAGTCAGGGTCATGATGGTTTCCGGGCCTTTGAGAAAATACTCGTAAAGGGTTGTCATCTGTAGGCATAAGACAGAAGGGGTTCTCAGGACAATGTATTGATTTCCTTGGGAAAATGTGGTTGGTTGTCCAAGAAAGTTTTGGGGGTCAGCTTCTCCATGGGTTCTAGGTTTTGGTCTGGGTGAGATATCAAGAGAGGCACTCACAATCATCCAACGACTCATAACATTTCCTTCTTAGATGCCAAAATATCAACTTCTATTGCTTCACGAACTACTACAATGTTATTTCCATACTCAACTCAACATTGTAATAAAGGGTATTCCATATCTAGCGACATGCTTCACTCTAATTTCCAGATCTCAACTACTCTGATCATCCTTCCTGCGGTCTGAAACTTCTCTTCGTAAAATGCTCTACTTCCTTGTAGTGTAAACTAATGTCATGAGACAAAACTAGGGACTCCTTGGCAACTATCCTGGTTCACTGGATTCTCCGTTTCCTGGTTGAGCAGTTGCTAGCATAATGACCTAAGTCCTTGCACCGGTAACATATGATGTTACTTAGGTCCTTTTCCGTAGAAGTTGGGTTCTTCTGGGGACACATGCTCTTTCTCTTCCTCGACTTCTTCGTTCCTATCAATACTTCTATCTTCTGTGGATCGAACTCCACTTCTTCTGTCGGGAAGTCTCCCATATACTCTTGACTTTCCCTCGTGCATTGCTGTGAAAGATGTCCTTTCTCTCCACATGAGTAGCAAGCACAGGAGTAATATCTGTTTAGGCCTTCTCCATCAGGGTGGTCAATATCTTCCTCCATCGCGGATTCCTTTAAGGTTTCCTTGAGGACTTCTTTCATTGCTTCTTTCATCTGTTGGACAGTTAGTTGCACCATGGGGTAAATGTGACACTGAGCAGGGTAGTGGGTAGTCCCTTCACACAAGAAACAAGTAATCTGCCTAGTTGGGCATTCTTCAGCTAGGTGACTTCCTTCACAATTAGGGCATTCATCCTTGTGCTCCTCCTGGGTGTGTCCTATTTCTCCACAAATCCTACAGGCACAACGTTTCTTCTTCGGGTTGTCACCGTGCTTTCTGATGAGACGGGATCTCAACAGAGTCTTCTTGAAGATGGTAAAGGGTATTATCTAACTATTTAAGGTCAAGGGAAGGTTTGACAAAACTCAGAAGAGAAGATAGATAAGAATCTTTTGAAAAAGACAGTTTTAGAGAAATCCTTTCCTATGGTCTGGCCAGTTTTTACGGTCACGTCCTATAGTCAACATGTGCTCTGATACCATCTTGTAGCGACCACGATCCAAATGGACCGAAGTCTCTGTGTTCTGTGTCATCCCTGGATCGGTATGCTGACACACACAGTACAAACAGGATTTAAAACAGAGGTAAATCACATGTATTAAGTAACATAAATACTATTACCTCAATCGATCATAGCGGAAGCAACAAAGGTCATGGATTCCCATCAACACCAACGGCAAAGTTGAGTGTAGAAATCGTAACCCTAACGTATCACTTACTCGTCGTAAGATAATCCTGCAACATGAGACGTTGCAGCCACAGAGGGTCAGTACATTGAATGTACTGGCAAATTCACACTGTAATGATAATGATAAATAAGGCCTACAACTACATGTATATTTGGCTGGTGGAGGCTGTAAGGTTAAAGTTTTTGCGTAAAGTCAATTTTTCCCTACTTCAAAGGAATATATTTTAATTAACTATCATGGTAGTTGAAACATTGTTGAGAAGATAGACATCCTCTCAACCCCAATTAAAAATCATCAATAAACCCAACAATATTAAATTAGAGAATGATGATATCAGTAAATAATCCACTTCTAGATACTCAAAGATGTCCATAACCGGGGACACGGCTACTCATGAATAGTTTGTACACTCTGTAGAGGTTTGTGCACTTTTCCCACAAGACTTGATCGCCTCCGTTTGGTTTCTCGCACTGCATGGTGTTTGAGAAACGGATGACCGAGACACAGTCTTTCCGAAGAGGTCCCCTTAACCAGATAGATATGCCGTACCACCTACAACCCCCCTACATTTGCTAGCCCATCATGGAAAGGTTTCCAACAACTTACTCAACTATGCCAGAGCCCATATTGGCATGTGGTTGCACATGGAAGTTTCTAGGCATGAAATATTATATGATCCCTTTGAGCCTGGGTGGCATTCCAATAAGACAAGCACATGGAAACCCCGGGATTTCCTAGGACAACACTGGCAACCCCAGGTGTCCGGGCGATCCACTGGTTCACTCCCAGGGTGCCCCAAACCAATCCACCCGGATGTGTATTCAAGTAGCCACCTTAAGTTGAACCATTAATTAACAACTCACATCTGTCATGGATTTCACTCAAACCCAAACCATGTCTACGAGCATAGCATGGCCTAACATCAAACGTAGAAGTAACTCCCAGGGGTTTAATAATAATGCAGGTAATAGGTTCTACCTCAATCTACTTCCCAATCCCACACGTTAATTGATCCTACTGATGCAATGTGTTTGAGGATATAACTAATGCAATGAAAACTGGGTATTGGAAAATATGATCAAAGTGTGAACTTGCCTACAATGTTGATGAAGATGATTCGCACTCAAAACTCTGGATAGATCTACTCGTCACACTCCGGTCAATCTATCGTAAGCAAGCAATAGTAACCACACATAAGCTATCACTCAGAAAGATCGGACAGAACGAATAAACACTTCGGAAATCTTCGAAGACAAACGAATGACTCTTGAAACACAAAACAATTTCCAACAGTACCAAAATTATGTGAATTTGGCCTTATCAGAAAGTTTAGGTCAAGAGCTTCGATTTAAAAAAAGAATCAACTCAAACGGAGTTACGAAACTCCAGTTATGAACAAACGAAGTTCGAATCTAAAAGTAGTTGAATTCAAATTTCAACTTTTCAAAAACATGTTTAAGTTGTATTACTGGAAAGAGGGGATCGTAACGAAGACGTGGGCGTTGGTTTCGTTGGATTTGGACCAAAGAGCAAAGAGTTAGGGCCGTTTGAAGTTTAGGGGCTAAACTGTAAAATTAAAATTTACGGAGAGGTCCCTGCCGAAACTAAACAGGAAAAGAAAAGTTAAAGGGCGAACATTCACTACTGAGACTAAACTAATGAATTCGTCCACTACTACTGCCAAACGAACGAACGTTCGTTAACTAACCTAACTACAGAAAAAACGGTTTTTAGAAAGAACCGAAGAAAACCGAGATCTAAACCGGACCGGGCGGTTTTTCCCTTACCAGTTCTTAGATCGGGGCAGATATGGGCGGTTCGTCGGCCGGCGGAACTCCGGCGAGTTCTCCGCGAACTCCGACGAGTTCTCTGCGGGCTCCGGCGAGGGGAGGGCAGAGGGCGGCGGCGCGGGCGATGCGAGAGGTGAGGGGAGGCGCGGCTGCGGGCGACGGCATGGCAGCAGCGCGGCGGCAGCGGCACAAAGCAGCAATTAGCGGCGGCGGCGGCGAAAGTGCGCGGCGGCGGCGATGCGAGAGGAGGAGGAAGAACGGGGCGGCGGCG
>LR738710.1:461141833-461156534 GCA_902687465.1 Secale cereale
TGACTTAAATAGGGGGAAGGGGGAGGAGATTGCGTGGGGAAGGGGTCGGCGGAGGAGTCCGGCGGCGGCACGAGATTCCAGCGGCGGCGGTTTCGCTCGGGACTCTGTCCCGAGCCGGAGTTGGGGGCGGTGGGGGTGCGGGGCCGCGGCCTGGCACGAGCTGGGCCGGCCCAGTTTCGGAGGAACATTTTTTTAACAGACAAGAAAACAAATAAAAGCAAAATAACTAAAAATGTCCTATGGGCATATAATATATCAAAATTTCAGTAAAATAAGCCCTACAACATGAACATTTTACTACTGTCAAATAAAATGTCCACAAAATCTAATAAATCAAAAGGTCCTACTGTTGCAATTAAAAACCAATAAAAATCATTCTTAAAATACCAAAAGTCTTCAAATTTATTTCTCTCCAATTTTCCTCTGTAGGGAATCATGTTACCCTATTTTCCATGTAATTTGTTTTTGGAGAAAAATAATTTGAATAAAACCCAAATAACTCAATATTGGAAATTGAGTTCCAGAAAATTTCAAAAAAACTTCCAACTCATATTTCCTATAATTTGAAGAAGTCATTTTATCTTCTCTCAGGAAAATCATTTAGTTGCTTAAAGTTTCTGAATTGAAAAGATTTCGAGGATGAAATTCAAAATCCTTTCAAGCCCTTTATCATTTAAAATAAATGGAAGAAGTCATATTATCTTCACTCTAGGGTTTTGTGTTGAAAAGAATTTGAATTCCCTCAGAGATCAAAAAGCAAAGTGAAAGTTTTGGGAAAGTCATTTTATTCCCTCTCATTTAACTTTCAAAAGTTTCAAATTTCAATAAATTTCACTCAGCACAACAACAAGCAGTCAATTCTATCTATTTATTATAACATTCCAAAATTTAGAAGACCCAAAGGATGATCTTGTAGCGACCAGACCTCAAACAGTCTGATCTCTGTGCATCAGTGTCATCCCTGGATCCGTAATGCTGACACGCATAGTACTTGAAGGATTTATAACAGAGTAGCAATCACACACTTATTACATCGATAGTCCAACGATGAATATATTACAAATAATATGGCCGAGGGCCATCTAATACGATAACATCGGAAGGCTTGGAAGATAAGTGAGTCCATCAACTCCAGCGGCATCACTGTGTATAGAACCACGACCTAAAAGGCATCTTACTCGTCGTCTGAAAAGTCTGCAACATGAAACGTTGCAGCCCGAAAAACGGGTCAGCACATAGAATATGTTGGCAAGGTAACACAAAAGAATGCAATGAAAGTAAAGCTATACTATATGCAATATTTGGCTGGTGGAAAGCTCTATGGTTAAGTTTTTGCATAAAGCCAATTTTTCCCTACTTCAAAGGAATAGATTTTAATTAACTATCATGGTAGTTGAAACATCGTTGAGAAGATAGACATCCTCTCAACCCCAATTAAAAATAATCATTAACCCAACAATATTAAATTAGAGTAACATGATGAGATGCACATGAAAATCCAAGTACTAGATACTCAAGACGTCCATAACCGGGGACACGGCTAATCATGATCAGTTCGTACACTCTGTAGAGGTTTGTGCACTTTTCCCACAAGACTCGATCGCCTCCGTTTGGTTTCTCGCACTGCATGGTGTTTGAGAAACGAATGACCGAGACATAGTCTTTCAGAAGTGCTAGCACCTTACGATCAGGCGGACCGTACCAACCTACATCCCCTACATCTGCTAGTCCACCACTGTAAGAGTTCGCACGACTTACTCATACTATGCTAGAGCCCATAATAGCATTGTGGCTGCACACGGAAGTTTCTAGTATGAATAATCTCATGATCCCTTTGAGCCTGGGTGCCGGTCCATTAAAAAAACAGGCAATCGCTGGAATACCCAGGTGCCTCAATCCACCCAGATGTGTATTAATGTTTCCACCTTAAGTTGAACCATTAATTAACAAACTCACATCTATCATGGATTTCACTCACCCAATCCACGCCTACGAGCATAGCATGTCCTAACAGCAATGTAGAAGTAACTCCCAAAGGTTTGAATGTAATGCAGGTAATAGGTACTACCTCAATCTACTTCCCACTCCCACAAGTTAATTGATCCTACTAATGCAATGTGTGAGGGTTTGACTAATGTAACGAAAACTGGGTAATTGGAAAGTATGATCCAAGTGTAACTTGCTTTGCTGATGATCCGCAAAACCTAGAGACTCAAAGTAGCAAGCGGCGCACTCCGGGTACTCTATTGCAAACAAACAAGCATACAATAAGTACTTAACTAATGCACGGGTAAAACTCAAATAAGAGATCTAACCAGAAAGTTCAACTTAAGAACTCCGGTTTGCAAAAAGAATCAACTCGAAAGAAGCAACGAAACTCAAACTGCAAAAGAAACGAGCTCCGGTTTATGAGTTGGCCTAAAGTCAACTTTTACAGTAGTCAAAACTTTGTTCAAGTTGATTAAACGTAAACAGGGCATCGAGACGAAGATCTGGGATTTTGAATCACCTGATTCCGATTCTCGAGCGAAAAGAAAAACGCGAAACAAGATCAGGGCAGAAATCACGATCGGAATAACCGCGGATAAATACCCCGAAAAAGAAAAACGACGAACAGGCTAACGAACGAACGTTCGCTGTCTGCGGCTAACTAACGAAAACCGTTCGTTAAAACGAACGTACGGACGAACGTCCGCTAAATAACTAAACCGGCGAAAAAACCGAACTGATCTATTAAAAAAACAGATCTAGGTTTTCCTAAAATAAAACCGATCGGTTAAACGGGAAAAACCGAGAACTACCTCGAGCTCGAACTCCGGTGGGATTCCGGCGGTCCGGCGGTCCGGCGGGGCGAGGCGGTGGTGCTCCGGCGGCGCGGCGGTGGGGCGTTGCGGCGGACGGCAGCGGGTGGCGGTGCGACGGGCGGCGGCGGGTGACGGCGCGACGGCGCGCAGCGCGGCGACGGGTGGCGGCGGCGGGCGAGCGAGGCGGCGGCGGCGGCTGGCTCGGGCGCTAGGGTTTCGGCACTGGCCGGCTGAGCGTAACGGGCCGGCTCTGGCGCTATATAAAGCCCAGAGTCCCAGTCCTTCACGAGTCTAAGTCGGTTTCCTATTTTTTTTTCTAAAAGAGTCCCGGCGCAGAAAAACTAACGAAAGAAATACCAAACGGACTCCAAAATTCCCGAAATAAATTTTCACCGTGCTCTAATAATATTTAGGACAAAGTGAACATTTTTCCCGGACCTAAATGCAATTTTGAAAAACGCGTATTTTTCCTATGCAAATAAATCCGCAAATAAATCCAGAAAAATACCAAAAGTGATTTAAACATTTTTCCTCCAATATTTCTGTTATTTTGGAGAAGTCATATTATCTCTGCTCATTTTTGGTATTTAGAAATAGTTTTAGGAGAGAAAAATAATTAGAATCACACTGCCCCCGTACCGGTATTCGAGCGAACTCAAATACGATAACGGTAAAATCCCCAACTCTCTCCGTAGGTCCTTAAGTTGCTTAGAATTTCAAGGTACTCCATGAACAAAAATGCAAAAACATGCAAATACAATATGATCTATGTATAACATTCCAAATTGAAAATTTGGGATGTTACAAACTTGTAGCGACCACGATCCAAATGGACCGAAGTCTCTGTGTTCTGTGTCATCCCTGGATCGGTATGCTGACACACACAGTACAAACATGATTTATAACAGATGTAAATCACATGTATTAACTAACGTAAATACTATTACCTCAATCGATCATAGCGGAAGCAACAAAGGTCGTGGATTCCCATCAACACCAACGGCAAAGTTGAGTGTAGAAATCGTAACCCGAACGTATCACTTACTCGTTGTAAGATAATCCTGCAACATGAGACGTTGCAGCCACAGAGGGTCAGTACATTGAATGTACTGGAAAATTCACACTGTAATGATAATGATAAATAAGGCCTACAACTACATGCATATTTGGCTGGTGGAGGCTGTAAGGTTAAAGTTTTTGCGTAAAGCCAATTTTTCCCTACTTCAAAGGAATAGATTTTAATTAACTATCATGGTAGTTGAAACATTGTTGAGAAGATAGACATCCTCTCAACCCCAATTAAAAATCATCATTAAACCCAACAATATTAAATTAGAGAGTGATGAGATCAGCAAATAATCCACTTCTAGATACTCAAAGATGTCCATAACCGGGGACACGGCTACTCATGAATAGTTTGTACACTCTGCAGAGGTTTGTGCACTTTTCCCACAAGACTCGATCGCCTCCGTTTAGTTTCTCGCATTGCATGGTGTTTGAGAAACGGATGACCGAGACAGAGTCTTTCCGAAGAGGTCCCCTTAACCAGATAGATAGGCCGTACCACCTAGAATCCCCCTACATCTGCTAGCCCATCATGGAAAGGTTTCCCACAACTTAGGCCCTGTTTGGTTCATAAGTCCTAGGACTTTTTTTAGTCCCAACTTATAAGTCATAAGTCCCTAAAAAGTCCCTACCTGTTTGGTTCCTGAGACTTAACATGGACTAGTAGACCATATTACAACTATAAGTCCCTATAAGTCCCTCCTTGAGATAAGTCCCAAATACCCACTTTAAGTCCCTATAAGTCCCTCCTGTTTGGTTTAGATGGGACTTATAGGGACTTATTTAAGTTCCTAGACCAATAAGTCCCTGGAAACAAACACCCTCTTACTCAACTACGCCAGAGCCCATATTGGCATGTGGTTGCACATGGAAGTTTCTAGGCATGAAATATTATATGATCCCTTTGAGCCTGGGTGGCATTCCAATAGGACAATCACACGGAAACCCCGGGATTTCCTAGGACAACACTGGCAACCCCAGGTGTCCGGGCAATCCACTGGTTCACTCCCGGGGTGCCCTAAACCAATCCACCCAGATGTGTATTCAAGTAGCCACCTTAAGTTGAACCATTAATTAACAACTCACATCTGTCATGGATTTCACTCAAACCCAAACCACGTCTATGAGCATAGCATGGCCTAACAGCAAACGTAGAAGTAACTCCCAGGGGTTTGAAAATAATGCAGGTAATAGGTTCTACCTCAATCTACTTCCCAATCCCACAAGTTAATTGATCCTACTGATGCAATGTGTTTGAGGATATAACTAATGCAAAGAAAACTAGGTATTGGAAAATATGATCAAAGTGTGAACTTGCCTGCTATGTTGATGAAGATGATTCGCACTCAAAACTCTGGATAGATCTATTAGTCACACTCCGGTCAATCTATCATAAGCAAGCAATAATAACCACACATAAGCTATCACTCAGAAAGATCGGATAGAACGAATAAACACTTCGGAAAACTTCGAAGACAAACGAATGACTCTTGAAACACAAAACAATTTCCAACAGTACCAAAATTATGTGAATTTGGCCTTATCAGAAAGTTTAGGTCAAGAGCTTCGATTTGCAAAAAGAATCAACTCAAACGGAGTTACGAAACTTTAGTTATGAACAAACGAAGTTTGAATCTAAAACTAGTTGAATTCAAATTTTAAACTTTTCAAAAACATGTTTAAGTTGTATTACTGGAAAGAGGGGATCGTAACGAAGACGTGGGCGTTGGTTTCGTTGGATTTGGACCAACGAGCAAAAAGTTAGGGCCGTTTGAAGTTTAGGGGCTAAACTGTAAAATTAAAATTTATAGAGAGGTCCCTGGCAGAAACTGAACAGGAAAAGAAAAGTTAAATGGCGAACGTTCACTACTGAGACTAAACTAATGAATTCGTCCACTACTACTGCCAAACGAACGATCGTTCGTTAACTAACCTAACTACAGAAAAAAACGGTTTTTAGAAATAACCGAAGAAAACCGAGATCTAAACTGGACTGGGCGGTTTTTCCCTTACCAGTTCTTAGATCGGGGCGGTTCGTCGGCTGGCGGAACTCCGGCGAGTTCTCCGCGAACTCCGGCGAGTTCTCTGCGGGCCCCGGCGAGGGGAGGGCAGAGGGCGATCAAAAAGAATTTGAATTCCCTCGGAGATCAAAAAGCCCTTTATCATTTAAAATAAATGGAAGAAGTCATATTATCTTCACTCTAGGGTTTTGTGTTGAAAAGAATTTGAATTCCCTCGGAGATCAAAAAGCAAAGTGAAAGTTTTGGGAAAGTCATTTTATTCCCTCTCATTTAACTTTCAAAAGTTTCAAATTTCAATAAATTTCACTCAGCACAACAACAAGCAATCAATTCTATCTATTTATTATAACATTCCAAAATTTAGAATTTTGGGATGTTACAAACCTACCACACTTAAAATGAATCTCGTCCTCGAGATTCGGAGAGGCTTGCAAGAAATAGGTTAGGGTCTGGGGGTCTTCTAACAAATCCACTGATTGGTGTGGCCTAGTGTGCTACCACACTTAGGAACATGGATACGGTTCCATCAAAACTCAGGCACTCCATCCTTTGGGTTGACGGCGTCGGTCTTCTCAAATCTTCAGGGTATTTCCTTCTCTGGCTCTTTTCGCTAGTGGCAAAATCTTTGTCCTAAATCATTGTATCCTTTCATCTTGATACGGTCCTTTCGGGACTGGATATTCTTAACTGACAGGTCTGGCACCAATACTAAACAAATATCGTTATCCCATGGTGGTCATCAACCAAATTAACAGGGTTCCTGCAGAAACGGGTCTGGGATTCATCCTCACCGTATATCCTACGGTTGGCAACAGCATGCCGTGTACAATGGAAAAACTTCTATACCATTCTAAGGTTTAAACAAAGTTTAGACATCGTCGTCTCTCTACTATAGGTAAGTCTCTCAGTTTTACCATCCCGTATAATAGAGGCAAACAATAAGAGTAAGTCGGTATGGTGATCAATCCATCCCGCACCCAAATCATTACCCTGTATATGGTTTAGTGAATCTCGCATTCTAACACTCGGTCATCCTCACAAGCATTGCAGAATTTCATCTTTGTCGACGAACTGAGTTCGGAGATATCCATTTATTCTGCAAGCCAAACAACCATCTATCGTGTTCACAACCCTCGGGTTTAAGGTAACCACCTATAAGATCGTCTGTTGGCAAGGTCGTAACTTCTACCAGGGGTTTTCCTTCAGCAAGAGTGTGTTTGCTTTCTTGACAGGTCCTGGGGCCTGTGGGTTATGGCTCATCTCATCACTAGCAACACTTGGTCTTACCCTCGGGTTGCAACTGATCATTCTTCCAACATCCAACTTCCTTGGCTTTCTTGACTCCATCCAATTATACCTTACTTCTCTGTGGGTAAAACTATGATGTAATTACTCAGACTCATCCTTGGGCAAATCACTCCAAGTCTGACGTAACCAACCACTAGTTTTCTTCAAAATCTCCTTCCATGCATCATGTCTTCACTCATCACTATAGAGTAACAACTCATAAAATCCAAAATCAATACCAGGCTGCTAACTTCACCGATTCTCAACTTACTACGGTCTACTGCATTTCCACTGCAGGCTTCAACTCCAATACTTAGCTCAAAACTCCTTCTTCTTGGTACAATCTACAACAAAATGCACTGCTTTACTACAGCAGAAACATATTACTACTGACAAGCCTCGTGGTTCCCTTATAACTACGTAGCCTCCTTGGAGTCACTATTGCTCCACACTTCCAGCATTTCACCCTCTTAAAATCCAATTGTACTTCTTTTCTTCTCATCCTTGGGGTAAACTTCATATCAAACGTAACTCCAGCTATGTGTGTAAACTCTACTCCTTGGAGCAACACTTTCCTTTCTATTGGTCCAGGGTTCACTCCGTAAGGTTCAACTAAACAAAATGCACTAGTTCATCCATAATCCATATTCTCCTCATATCAAATCTTGTATTACTACTTGAACCATTATTCATCACTCCAATTACGAAGGTTCTTCACCACAAATGTTGCCATCCACATAGTGGGGTATGGTCAAACATTCCTCCCATCTTTATTCCTTTGTCCTAGCTAAGGACGCTTCAGTCCAACGTGATTCCTAAAATCATCAATCTTTTGCTCCATCCTATTGGCTGTGTGCTTCATCTCCACCATCTCAGCATGCATCATACTCAGGCATCCCTGGGTAAAACGAAGTCTTGCTTCGAGTATTTCTCCAATCTGACGTATGGCCTCCATGGCAGCTTCACGAACAGAATCAAAGAATGTTGTTTGTGGTACTCGGGAGATGAAAAAGTATTGACCCATAGTCTTTGGGCAAACTCCTTTCACACGGTGGAGGTGGACCTCCATGTACCAAAGTGTGACGCCCTCGATTTGACCGTACACTAATCATGCACGCAAATGTGTACGACCAAGATCAAGGACTCACTGGAAGATATCACAACACAACACTAGACACAAATTAAAATAATACAAGCTTTATATTACAAGCCAGGGGCCTCGAGGGCTCGAATACAAAAGCTCGAAAACACAAGAGTCAGCGGAAGCAACAATATCTGAGTACAGACATAAGTTAAACAAGTCTGCCTTAAGAAGGCTAGCACAAAACATCAATGATCGAAAAGGCAAGGCCTCCTGCCTGGGACCTCCTAACTACTCCTCGAAACCGATCTTCACGTAGAAACATCCTCGGGATCTTCTGGGTCCGGGACTCCACCGATCTGGTTGCATCAACCAGAAAGAAGAAAGAAGGGGGAAAAGGGGGAGCAAAGCAAACGTGAGTACTCATCCAAAGTACTCGCAAGCAAGGATCTATACTACATATGCAACGGTAACAAAGATATGGGTAATATCGGTGGACTGAACTGCAGCAAGCGAGAATAAGAGGGGGATAGCTAATCCAAACGAAGACTACGCTTCTGGCCACCTCCATCTTGCAGCAGTAGAAGAGAATATATGGAAGTAACAAGTATCCTCGCGTCTCACAGCCTCCGTCTTGAAGCAGTAGAAGGGAAATAGATGGTAAGTTCACCAAGTAACATCGTATAGCATAAACCTACTCGGCGATCCTCCCGCACATCACCCTGTGAGAGAGCAACCACCGAGTTGTATCTGGCACTGGTAAGGGTGTGTTTTATTAAGTATCCGGTTCTAGTTGTCATGAGGTCGGAATACAACTCCGGGTCGTCCTTTTACCGAGGGACACGGCTATTCGAATAGATTAACTTCCCTGCAGGGGTGCACCACATAACCCAGCACGCTTGATCCCATTTGGCCGGACACACTTTCCAGGGTCATGCCCGGCCTCGGAAGATCAACACGTCGCAGCCCTACCTAAGCACAACAGAGAGGTCAGCACGTCGGTCTAAGTCCTAAGCACACAGGGGTCTGGGCCCATCGCCCAATGCACACCTGCACGTTGCGAGGGCGGCCGGTGAGCAGACCTAGCAACCTCCATTACTAAGGAAGTTACGTTATGCGGTCCAACCCGGCGCGCGCCGCTAAACCGCTGACGTCAAGAAGGCTTCGGCTGATACCACGACGTCGAGTACCCATAACTATTCCCACGTAGCTGGTTAGTGCGTATAGACCAAATGGCCAGACTCAGATCAAATACCAAGATCCCGTTAAACGTGTTATTATGAAATAACCGCGGACAACGACCAGGGCCAGGCCCACCTGTCTCCTAGGTGGTCGCAACCTGCGCTGTCGCTCCGCCACAAAGTAACCATCAGGGGGCTGTCGGGAACCCAGGCCCACCACTACCTGGGTGGAACCACCTGCCCCTTCAGCCCCCATATCCGAACCATCATCATGTGTCATGTAAAATGTATGTAGTATAAACCCGAGATCACCCCCAAGTGATCACGGCCCGATAGAATAGCAGGGCAGACGGACAAGGGTGTAGGGCCACTGATGGAATACTAGCATCCTATACTAAGCATTTAGGATTGCAGGTGAAGTATCAACAGTGGTAGCAACAATGACAGGCTATGCAGCAGAATAGGATTATCGAAAGCAGTAACATGCTACACTACTCTAATGCAAGCAGTAGAGAGAAGAGTAGGCGATATCTGGTGATCAAGGGGGGGGGGGCTTGCCTGGAAGCTCTGTAGACGAAAGGAATCTTCGGAAACGTAGCCGTAGTCGAACACCAAAGCATCAATTGTCTCGAGGTCTATCACAGTATCGGAGTCTATCGAAAATAAGCAACGAAGGGGGAAACAAATAAATAACAGACCAAACAATAGCATCACAAAGCATAACATGGCAAAACGCGGTGCTACGTGTGACCTAACGCGGTGCTCGGTGATACAGACGAAGAGGAATAACATCCGGGAAAGTATTCCCGGTGTTAGGCATTTTAGGGCAGATGAAACGGAGGGGAATGTTGCACGTTCGGTATGACAGAGATGTGTGGCGGACGAACAGACCGCGTATTCAGATTCGTCTCGTCGTTCTAAGCAACTTTCATGTACAAAGTATTTTCATCCGAGTTACGGTTTAAAAGATATGATTTTCTAAAGATTTTATTAATTTCTAGAATTTAATTAATTAATTTAATAGAACATTATCCAGAACAGTGTCTGCTGACGTCGTCATGACGTCAGCATGATGTCAGCGGTCAACTGTCTGTTGACCGAGTCAAACTGACATGCGGGTCCCAGTTGTCATTGTCTAAGACTAATTTAAACAGATTAATTAATCTAACAGTAATTAGGTTAATTAATTAAGTTAATTAATTATTTAATTAATATTTTTTTAACATATATATTTTTTTTAACTCCTTTTTTTATTAAGGGGCTGGGCCCCACTTGTAAGTGGCCCAGGGGCCATGCGGGCTAACGGGCGCTGGGCGCTGGGGCGGGGCGCACCCAGGCCGAAGCCCGCCCGGGCACGGGGCGAGGCCGGCAGCGCTGGACCGGGGCGTCGGCGCGGCCAGGCAGCAGGGCGCCGGGCGCCGGAGAGGGCACCGGCGGGGAGGCGCCGGCCCACCACGGGCACGGCCGGGCGAAGCCGGCCCGGCCAGGGCGCAGAGCGGCAAGGGGGAGGGGCGCCGGCGGGGCCGAAGCCCGCCCATGCGCGAGGGGCGCTGGCACGGCGCGGCCAGAGGCGCGGCGAGCTGGAGCAAGGAAGTGGCGGGATGACTGGAGGAGCGGGCGGAGCGCGGCCAAGGGGGCGGCGCGATGCAACGGCAGGGGAGCTGAGGCGGGAGGCGGGGCAGCAGAGAAGGTGCGGCCGGCGTCGGCACGCAGCAAGCCGCGACAGGAGGGGGCGCGAGGGGGAGGGACTGCGGCGCGCGGGGCGGGGCCGAAGGCATCACGGCGACGTTCTACAGGGGGGAAGAGGGGAGGCCGAAGCCGACGGCCTCACCGTCGTGTAGATGTTCAGGGGGCGTCGAGGCTCGATGTAGATGTAGCGTGCTCGGGGGGGAGGACGGGGACGAGGCGTAGTCCGGCGACGACGTCGAGGAGGACGACGGCGTGCAGCTCCATGAGGTGCTGGTGCTCCGATGACCGGGTCGGCAAGGAGCGCCGGGGCGATGGGGATGAGGGGAGGTCGGGCTCTGGAGCCTCGATCCAGATGGGATCGAGAGAAAAAGGGGGGAGGGGGTTCTAGGTCACGGGGGCTGTGGAGGGCCATATAGGCCAGTGTGGCTGGGCCGGCCAGCTGGGCCCTTCGGCCCACTGGAGGGGGGTCTTTGTTTTCTCTTTTAGTTTTTGTTTATTTACTGTTTTCTAATTCCACTATTTTTATTACTTTTCTGTTTAAATTTTATTTTCCAAATTGTTTTAGTTTTGTAAAATATTCAATTAGCACATAAAATAATAACATTAAATATACCACTGCCACCATAACTTTGACACCTAAATAAAATAGTTTAGTACTTTATAAAATATACTGGGTATATAATTTATTGTTTTTGCTGCTGTTTTAATCACTTTAGGGTATTTAACTATTGTATAAAGATGTTGTTTCTCCACAAATATTATCCACGATTTATTTGTCATATTAAGAACATTTTAGTTTTGACTTTTGAAAACTTTAATTGTTTAAATTGTTTTTTTTGAATTTGGATTTTGAATTAGTTTCGAACTAACGCGAGTTTAGCAACATTAACCGTGGTGACGTGGCATCATTACCAGAGGGTTACTGTAGCTTGATTACCCGGGCGTCACAATTCTCCTCCACTACAAGAAATCTCGTCCCGAGATTTAAGCGGTGGAGTAAGGGGGGAAAAGTTCTGGTAGCGAAAAGCTAATGAGTCTTCTTGGTCTTGGTTGCCCTTCTCGAAGAGGTTGACTCCTTTTATTGATGTCTTCAATCCTCTGCTTCAAGTTATCGTGATCAAGTCGTCATCCTTTCTTCGGGATCTCCTTCGTCCTACGAACGCGACCAGGGGGAAAAACTTCGGAGGAACGTATCTCCACGAAGTCTGTGCATACGACGGCGAATTCAGAAAGTGATATACGAAGTACCCTACGAGTAGTATTTCGATGAATTCATTGAGTGCACTATACGATGGTACCAAAGTTTCAAATGGGTAAGCAATCATTCGATGCCTAGACAGAAGCTGGAATGGGGCTTGAACAGCGTGAATAACATGGTGTTTGATACCAGGATGAAACATGGTAGAGTTTAGCTCGTGAACCACATACGAAGCCAGGTGCAAAGGATACCATAGAATTCAGGTTGTAAAGAAGAGTCAGGTTTCGATCCAGTGGACCTGTGGGTTATGGGCCCACCATGTGGATTGAAAGTAAGAGGGGTGGTGACATCTTGCACAGCCTCGACAGGGAGGCATGTCAGTGGATAGCCTTCCAGCTATGTCGGCAACAATGTCGGAACCAAGGACGGGGGACGAAGAGAACCATTTTCTTGCTCGTTGAAACGAGGCGGGCCAATAGGCAAAGTTCTCGCCCATCGGTGGTTACCGGAATGTTATCAACAATAGTAACAGGGTCTTACTGACAGAGTTGTACACCAAGGTGTTTACATAAGCAGAAAATTATTACTGCTTAGATTATATGTAGATTAAAGAAAGGTTAAACAAACAAATGGAAAGGAAAATTGTGATTACACACAATTATTAGGAGTGTATCCTTCCCATGGACAAGAAGAACATGGCATACAGGGTAGGAGAGCAAGTACCCAATCATTTAGATAAAGAGGCAAGGATTATTCAAGATGTTACCCATACAACGGTATTTGGATAACTGACCAAGAAACATTTAGCATCACGCCTCCAATGTTCTTGTTGATGAGCGGGGTATCATAGTCATGCTTCGAGGTAGCAATGATATGGTGTTTCAATCAAGGGCCGGACTTTGGATACACAAATGATCCATCAGAAGCAACTTATTAATATAAGTGTTACAATCTCCTCCTGGAAGAATGGCTATCCTTACAAAAGAAATTATAATGATGGGTCCTCTAGCCCGGGGTGCTAGGCATGACATCATATTACCGGGTCATCAAAGGACCAACATTATAACTACTGGAAAGTTGTCCCAACCATCATATCTGACCGAGATTCAGATCCGATTGGTGTCATGATTCCACAGGCTCAAGATGTTCAAGAATAAAAGGTGCATCACAAATCGACGAAATGACATTGCAAGATTCTCGGAAAATGAACTATGGGAGCAGGTCCCCAAAATAATAGTTCATCATTAAACAAAGGAGAGGATGAGGAGGTGGCTGATGGGCTCAACAACAATTCATCGAGAATTCCAAACGGATGGATTTCCACAATAATGTGAAAAAGAAGGTGACACTTGTCAACTCAAATGATATAATGTTGTATGCTCGACGAAAAACATACACCATTAACCATTAGTTGAAAGGTGTGCCCGAATATGACCTTAGGCAGAAAGATCAATGTCAGAGTGACGATTCAATAAACAACAGCCTAAGAACGAACTGTCGATCGTAAACATCAAAGCAATTGGGTTGCTAGGAGTACAGAACTCAAGCAGCATCGCTAGCATATTGGTATCCCGGCTAAAAACAACACGGGGACCAAGGAAGAATGGTGATGGTGAGTAGTATCATCATACCGAGAATTTCTAAGAGGTGGAGCAATTCCCACAACATTCTCGACATAAAAGACAGTAGTACTTCAATGCAGAACACAACACTAGCTGGAGAGCAAGTTGTATTTATAATGTGGACAAGTTCGCGATGAAAGGAAGTCAAGGGTGTTGTCGATGATAATAAAAAATCATCGAGGGCAAGGAGGGTATTTCGCATCATGAACACATTTTACAACTCGGAAGAAGTCAAAGTGTTGAAGGTGATCCGACACATTTGCCGGGAGGTTTCAAGAGGATGAAATCAACAACAACGGCAATAAGCATGGGAATGACGAATAGGCAAGTTATAGGATCAATATAAGATGCAAGCTCGGAATCAAAGTTTCCTTACTGAACCAGCAACCAGATGCTGAAAGCTCGACGTAAGTTGCGCTCAATCTCTGAAGAATTCGTGCACCAAAGAAGGACGAGGTAGCACAATCAAAGATAGCTAGACAAGGGATGTACCCGATAGGCTAGGATTAAACCAGCTTGAGTTTAAAAATTTCCCAATAATATCTACTAGGGGTGTTGAATTTTTAGAGCAAATTTGATTTACTAAACGGTGTCCTCGGTTGTCGGCAACCTAGAACCCATAGAGTGATTACGACAAGGAAAGGTATTACTTGATCAAAAGCTCAAAAGGTGTGGTGCAAAGGCATGATATCCTCGAGATATCAGAGGGTAAAACTCGAAGGTAGAACACGATAGAAGTTGAACTAGGTCATC
>LR738710.1:461168812-461222707 GCA_902687465.1 Secale cereale
AAAAAAAAAATAGGAAACCGACTTAGACTCGTGAAGGACTGGGACTCTCGGCTTTATATAGCGCCAGAGCCGGCCCGTTACGCTCAGCCCGCCATCGCCACCTCGCCACCCACCGCCGCCCGCCGCGCGGGCACCCGCCTCGCCGCCACCCGCCGCCGCCCGCCGCACCTCCACCCGCCGCCGCCCGCCGCACCGCCGCCACCCGCGGCCGCCCGCGTGCCGCGCCGCCGCCGCCGGAGCACCACCGCCTCGCCCCGCCGGACCGCCGGAGTTCGAGCTCGAGGTAGTTCTCGGTTTTTCCCGTTTAACCGATCGGTTTTGTTTTAGGAAAACCTAGATCTGTTTTTTTATTTTAGTATAGATCGGTTCGGTTTTTTTTCGCCGGTTTAGTTATTTAGCGGACGTTCGTCCGTATGTTCATTTTAACGAACAATTTTCGTTAGTTAGCCGCAGACAGCGAACGTTCGTTCGTTAGCCTGTTTGTCGTTTTTCTTTTTTGGGGTATTTATCCGCGGTTATTCCGATCGCGATTTCTGCCCTGATCTTGTTTCGCGTTTTTCTTTTCGCTCGAGAGTCGGAATCAGGTGATTCAAAATCCCAGATCTTTGTCTCGATGCCCTCTTTACGTTTAATCAACTAGAACAAAGTTTTTTCTACTGTAAAATATGACTTTAGGCCAACTAGTAAACCGGAGCTCGTTTCTTTTGCAGTTTGAGTTTCGTTGCTTCTTCCGAGTTGATTCTTTTTGCAAACCGGAGTTCTTAAGTTGAACTTTCTGGTTATATCTCTTATTTGAGTTTTACCCGTGCATTAGTTAAGTACTTATTGTGTGCTTGTTTGATTGCGATAGAGTACCCGGAGTGCGCCGCTTGCTACTTTGAGTCTCTAGGTTTTGCGGATCATCAGCAAGGCAAGTAACACTTTAATCATACTTTCCAATTACCCAGTTTTCATTGCATTAGTCAAACCCTCACACATTGCATGAGTAGGATCAATTAACTTGTGGGACTGGGAAGTAGATTGAGGTAGTACCTATTACCTGCATTACATTCAAACCTTTGGGAGTTACTTCTACGTTGCTGCTAGGACATGCTATGCTCGTAGACGTGGATTGGGTGAGTGAAATCCATGACAGATGTGAGTTTGTTAATTAATGGTTCAACTTAAGGTGGCAACATTAATACACATCTGGGTGGATTGAGGCACCTGGGTATTCCAGCGATTGCCTGTTTCTTTTTATGGACCGCCACCCAGGCTCAAAGGGATCATGAGATTATTCATACTAGAAACTTCCGTGTGCAGCCACAATGCTATTATGGGCTCTAGCATAGTATGAGTAAGTCGTGCAAACTCTTACAGTGGTGGACTAGCAGATGTAGGGGACGTAGGTTGGTACGGTCCGCCCGATCGTAAGGTGCTAGCGCTTCTGAAAGACTATATCTCGGTCATCCGTTTCTCAAACACCATGTAGTGCGAGAAACCAAACGGAGGCGATCGAGTCTTGTGGGAAAAGTGCACAAACCTCTGCAGAGTGTACAAACTGATCATGATTAGCCGTGTCCCCGGTTATGGACGTCTTGAGTATCTAGTACTTGGATTTTCATGTGCATCTCATCATGTTACTCTAATTTAATATTGTTGGGTTAATGATTATTTTTAATTGGGGTTGAGAGGATGTCTGTCTTCTCAACGATGTTTCAACTACCATGATAGTTAATTAAAATCTATTCCTTCGAAGTAGGGAAAAATTGGCTTTACGCAAAAACTTAACCATAGAGCTTTCCACGAGCCAAATATTGCATATAGTATAGCTTTACTTTCATTGCATTCTCTTGTGTTACCTTGCCAGCATATTCCATGTGCTGACCCGTTTTTCGGGCTGCAACGTTTCATGTTGCAGACTTTTCAGACGACGAGTAAGATGCCTTTTAGGTCGTGGTTCTATACTCAGTGATGTCGCTGGAGATCATGGACTCACTTATCTTCCAAGCCTTCCGCTGTTATCGTGTTAGACGGCCCTCAGCCATATTATTTGTAATAAATTCATCGTTGGACTATCGATGTAATAAGTGTGTGATTGCTACTCTGTTATAAATCCTTCAAGTACTGTGCGTGTCAACATTACTGATCCAGGGATGACACTGATGCACAGAGATCAGACTGTTTGAGGTCTGGTCGCTACAAGATGGTATTAGAGCACACGCTGACTGTAGGACACGAACACTAAGACAAGCCTTAGAACACAACTCACTCTTCTCTTTTCTGACTCCTCATCTTTTCTACTCTTTAGGATGGTGGAAGCAAAGCACAAGTTCATGCAACCGGATGATGACGCGCCATTTGGACGGCACCTGAAGGAAGTCACCAGATATCTACACATTGAATTACCAAGTTTCACTGGAACCTACAATGCCACTCTACCCGAGGAGGAGCGTTGGTTGATTGAAGCTCAAGTTCCAGGAAGTACGTTCGCACCCGTCACCTCACTCATAGCATTTTCCTTTAATGCGCCTACATGGAGCCTAGGAAGGAGCATGGCAGCCCACATTGCTATGGGAAGGATTGGAGAAGTCTACAAGCAGGAGCTAAAGGACACCATCTACCAGATTTGTGGACGCCGAGATGAGAATTGGGATATGATCAGCACCCGGAAGGGTATATCCATTGCAGCATTCATCCAGGAGTTAAACCACCACATTCGTCGCCAGGAGCACCAGATGTGTGCTGGGATGATAGATTTGAAGAAAGCCCTAAATAGGAATTTGGAGCTAGAAGAAGAGCTCAAGTCTACACGCGACGGTTATGAGTAGGAGATGAAAATACTTGTGGAGAAGAATGATGATTTGACCCGGAAGTTAGGGATACTCATGGGAGAAGAAGACGAGGAAGAAGAACCCAAGGAGATTCCACCGGAAGACTATATCATCATAGATGACATAGATTCGGAAGCTGAGGATAGCAAGGATGAAGACTATGAAGATGAAGCTGGAGCAGATATTATGGAATCCTCTGCCGATCAATATTTTTAGATGACCACCCTGTGACTAGTAGTTTACCTCCATATATTAGTTTATGAGCACTTTTGTAACGATCGTTAGATTTGTAAGACCTTGTTTGAAATTGATTGGTGTGATATGATTGTGTGTTTGTCTCATGTGCATATGGGTAGTGATTTTCCCTTAGACCTCTTTTCTATTCTAATCTCTTCCCTCTACACCCATCAGATGCCTCCAAGACGTGAATTCGAGTTTCCCCCTGAGCTCACCCAGTTGATCCAGCAGCAGAACACCCTGATGCAACTTCTTGTCCAGAACACTCAGAACAACCAGAACAATAACAACAACAACCCTCCACCACCACCACCCGTGGACAACCTGACACATTTCTTAAGGTTGCAACCACCCATGATTGCTAGCAGCATCGAACCAATTGTGGCTGATGACTGGCTACGCAAGATTGGAAGGGATTTGACCACCGCCAATTGCTCGGATGCTGAGAAGGTGCGATTTGCCGCACACCAGTTGTCCGGACCAGCCGCAGCATGGTGGGAGAACTACACAGCCACTTACCCCGTAGCCAATGTGACTTGGGATCAGTTTCAGCAAGATTTTCGTACCGCCCATGTCTCAACTGGAGCCATGAGTATGAAGAAGCAGGAGTTTCGCAATTTGCGCCAAGGAAATCGTACTGTGGCACAGTACGTGGATGAGTTTAGTACTCTATCTCGTCACACCCCAGATGATGTGGCCACAAATGCCAAGCAGGAGAGATTCATGGAAGGGCTGAATGATGAGATGAGTGTACAGTTGATGGTGGCAACTTTCAATAATTACCAGGAGTTGGTTGACCGCGCCCTAATGATTGAAAGGAAGCATCAACAGATTGAGAGTCGCAAGAGGAAGTATGGGCAAGGAAAGTATAATTCTGGAGCTCAGCAGAAGCCCCGCTTTACCCCTAAAGCGGTAGGACAGTTTCAACATACCCATGGAGGAGGTAGCTCGCACAACCACAATGGCACCAAGAATGGCAATGGAAACGGGAATGGAGCCAATGGAAACCAGAACCGCCCTACACCGTCCACACCCACCAAGACGGATTTTAGCCATGTCACTTGTTACAAGTGCGGGAAAAATGGACATTATGCCAATGAATTCCTAGAGGTTAAGAATGGGAACGGCAATGGAAGCGCCGGGAAGAAGCCCAACCCGTTCAACAAAGGACAAGTGAACCACGTGACTGTGGAGGAGGTAGAGGAGCAACCAGATGCAGTTATAGGTAAGTTCTTAGTTAAGTCCTTTACTGCACTCGTTCTTTTCGATACTGGTGCATCGCATTCATACATCTCAAGGGGATTCGTGGATAAGTATAAGCTGTCGACCTAAGCCCTTAGATCGCCCATGTTAGTAACCTCACCAGGAGCGGAGTATATGGCTAAGTCATGGTGTGATCAGTTGCCCCTAAGGATTGGTAATTACATTTTCCCTTCGGACCTAATAGTATTGGAATCTCAAGGACTGGATGTGATATTAGGCATGGATTGGTTATCTAAGTATGAAGAGAATATTGAATGTGCCAGCAAGACCATTTTGCTTACTACGCCGGAAGGAAGAAGGATCAAGTATGTATCCCGGCATGAGTCAAAGAGGAGTAGGTTAAATTCCTTATCAGGAGTTGTTCAGGAGGAAGTGCCAGTAGTGAAGGATTATCTGGATGTGTTTCCAGAGGAGTTACCTGGCATGCCACCGGATAGAGATATAGAGTTTTTGATTGAACTTTTGCCAGGCACCGGGCCAATTTCTAAGAGACCCTATAGGATGCCCGCAAAGGATTTGGAGGAAATTAAGAAGCAGATTAAGGAGTTACTAGATAAATGATTCATACGCCCAAGTTCTTTGCCTTGGGGTTCGCCAGTACTTCTAGTGGAGAAGAAGGATGGATCGTTAAGAATGGTTGCTGATAACCGAGGATTGAATGAAGTAACGATCAAGAACAAGTACCCATTACCGATGATCAATGATCAGTCCGATAGATTGCAAGGAGCTAAGGTATTTTCCAAGATCGATCTGCAATCAGGGTACCATCAATTGAAGATCCAAGAGCAAGATATACCTAAGACGGCCTTTACCACTAGGTATGGGTTGTACGAGTATACCGTTATGTCGTTTGGTCTGACAAACGCACCGGCATACTTTATGAACCTGATGAACAAAGTGTTTACGGAGTATTTGGATAAGTTCGTCGTAGTGTTCAGAGATGATATATTGATCTTCTCGAAGGATGAAGAGGAGCATGAAGAGCATTTGCGTTTGGTATTGGAGAAGCACAGAGAACATCAGTTATATGCCAAATTTATCAAATGTGAGTTTTCGTTGAAGGAAGTCGGATTCCTCGGACACGTTATATCAGGAGAAGGAATAGCAGTAGATCCCGCTAAGGTGGACACCGTGACCAAGTGGGAAGCACCGACGACAGTTGGAGAGATCCGGAGTTTTCTTGGACTCGCAGGATACTACCGGAGATTTATCGAGAATTTCTCAAAGATTGCAAAGCCAATGACGGAGTTGTTGAAGAAGGACACCAAGTTCAGTTGGACCGAAGAATGTGAGGCCAGTTTCTAGGAATTGAAGAAAAGGTTGGTCTCATCCCCTGTGTTGATTCTGCCAGATCAACATAAGGATTATGAGGTGTACTACGACGCTTCACGTCGAGGACTTGGAGCTATTCTTATGCAGGAAGGGAGAGTTGTTTCGTATGCTTCGCGACAACTAAAACCTCATGAGATGAACTATGCCACCCACGATTTGGAGTTAGCAGCAGTAGTGCATGCATTGAAGACGTGGAGACATTTTCTCATTGGAAACCATTGTGAAGTATATACGGATCACAAGAGTTTGAAGTATATATTCACTCAGAAGGAGTTGAATCTTAGGCAAAGGAGAAGGCTGGAACTCATTAAGGATTATGACATGAGATTGCATT
Source organism: Secale cereale (assembly GCA_902687465.1). NCBI lineage: Eukaryota > Viridiplantae > Streptophyta > Magnoliopsida > Poales > Poaceae > Secale > Secale cereale. Next base: position 461,174,792 of record LR738710.1, read on the forward strand.
ATCATCCCAGAAAGGCTAACATAGTAGCTGATGCGCTAAGCCGTAAGAGCCATGTCAATACCCTAATGATGGAGGAGTTTCCAAAGGAGTTAGCCGAGGACCTACGAGAACTACGTTTGGAGATAGTTCCAAGAGGCTATGTAGCAACACTAGAAATCCAGTCTACCCTGATGGATAAAATTAGAGGAGCTCAGAAAGCCGACAAAGAGGTCGCCTCTATAAAGGAGAGGATGAGCGAAGGAAAAGCTAAAGGATTTCGTGAGGATGAACACGACACCCTATGGTTTGAGGATCGAATCTATGTGCCTAATGACCCGGAGATAGGGAAGTTGATTTTACAGGAGGCCCATGATTCACCATACTCGATTCACCCAGGAAATACTAAGATGTATTTGGATTTGAAGGATATTTTCTGGTGGACCGGTATGAAGAAGGATATTGCGGAGTATGTAGCAGTTTGTGATGTGTGTGAGAGAGTAAAGGCAGAACATTAGAAGCCAGCAGGATTGTTACAATCTATGCCAATACCCGAATGGAAGTGGGAGAAGCTTGGCATGGATTTTATCACCGGATTGCCCAGGACCAAAGCAGGATATGATTCAATCTGGGTAGTAGTAGACCGATTGACGAAGGTAGCCTGCTTTATCCCTGTGAAAATCACTTATACCAGTGCAAAGTTGGCAAAGATATACATGACCAGAATTGTATGTCTGCATGGAGTTCCGAGGAGCATCGTATCAGATAGAGGAACCCAGTTTACCTCAAAGTTGTGGAATCAGTTACAAGAAACTTTGGGTACTAGGCTAGAGTTTAGCACAGCGGTTCACCCGCAGACAGATGGACAGACTGAAAGAGTCAATTAGATTTTAGAGGATATGCTGAGAGCCTGTTGTAATGCCCAGGATGGGACTATATCTCCTACGTGTCGAGGCACGACTTAAAGATATAAGCCCATTCTGGAATGATCGCAAGTTCGGTATCTTTGCACATCTCATGTAAAAATAGGGATGAAAGGGAAAAAGATAGTTGGCTTACACTCGCCACGTCACACAAATCATTACATATCCAAACATCATTCAAATAAACATCACAACCCGTCTACGGGTGAAGATCCAAATGAAAGATACCAAACATACATAAACCACATGTCTGAATCGCCCCTAGTAGAAACCTCTACTAATCGTCGGGATAGTGCACATAGTAACGGCTACGGTCCTCGTCGTACTCCCAGTACAGCTCGGTGCCGTCACTTGAATAGATCGCCTGAGTACCTGCATCTGGTGTGGTGTAGAATCTGTGAGCCACAGAGGACTCAGCAATCCCGTTCCCGGGTAACACAACTATCCAAGCCTTGGGTGTGGAACAAGGCTGAAGAAAGAATAAGAGGTTGCAACAGCACTAGCACTAACTTACGTAAAAGAGAGCGAGAAGAGAAGTGCCTCGGATGAAAGATGATCACAAAGTGATCCTAACTAAGCAAGTCAAACATAACCCCACCGTGTTCACTTCCCGAACCCCTTTCGGAAAATGACCGTCACGGTACTCATGCTGGTAGTGTGTTCTGAACATGGTGTCAAGTTTTCTACAACCGGATATTAACAAATTCCCATCTGCCACATAACCGCGGGCACGGCTTCCGAAAGTTCATAACCCTGCAGGGGTGTTCCAACTTGGCCCATGACAAGCCCACGATACGCGGAGTCGCAACTCCAAGGTGGGAAGGCCCGAGTATCCTCGGAATCCCATGCTCAAGATACTCCGACTAAGGTAAGGCTAATCCAGCAAATCCTCCGGCGTGCCGACACCCTGATAGTAGCCGCGCGTATCTAGTCTCAGGCCACGACCGGATGAGCAGTACGTACAGATACCGAAGAACCCCAGCGAACTGGGTGGCATCGCAAGTGGCTCTAGTTTGGACCAACACTCAAATCGAGTACTGGCCCAGGGGGGGTTGATTAATTAATCCTCGGGTTAATTACTCCCTCGGTAAGTTTTTAGTTGTTTAGGCAAATAGTACCAATGTTGGGACTTGCTGGAAAACACTTAGCACTTAGCGGTTTATCGAGGGGGTCCCATAACCCCAACCGTGTGAGGAACGCATAATCAAGGAACATAACACCGGTTTATACGGTTCCTAGGGCGGCATGAGTGGAACAAATCACCAAGCAAGTGGCTTAGCCTTCCACCCATTACCAATATATAGATGATTTCATTAAGAGTTAATATAGTGTGATATCCCCACAAGCTTCAACAAGAAGCAAGAATCTTCAAATCTTCTCCTGCAACTAGCAATGCTATAAGAGCGGCTGAGCGAAGCTTACTTAGCCAAACATGGGTTTGCATAGGTAGGGTGGTTAGACAGATTCATGGTTACAATAGGAGGCTGACAGGAAAACATGGGCATCGAGGCAAAATCTAAAGAGCGAGACTTCTAGCAATAGGCAAAGATAGTAATGATATCCGGGTCAGGTCATCTTGCCTGTAGAGTCGTCGATGGGATCGTAAGAGAGCTCCTCGTTCTCAACCTCGGTAGTAACCTCGTTCTCGGCTTCCGGCTCTACTCAACACAAAACACACGAAGCACGAAATCAACAAGATGCAATGCGCAAACCACAGGAAGCATGACTGATGCACTAAGGAAGCACTGAGGATGCACTAAGGATGCACAGAAAGTCAACATAGGAAACACAGGGATACAGGACAAGGAACATGACAATGTGCAACAAGCAAGAAACTTCAAAACATGCTAACAAGAGGATATTATGAATCTACATGCAAAACCGCACAAGTTTCATATAGGACTTGCTCAAAACGGAGCAACGGGCTAAAAGATACACCCGAAACAAGAAACATGTACAAGCTGAAATTAATAGCCACATAGCAACTTCGGAGCAAGAAATATATAGTCTACAGCACTCAAACATCATGACAAGAAGCATGGACATAAAGTAGACATATCCTACAGCAAACAATTCCATTGGAGCATCTCCATAGGAGGCATGGATCAATAGCAACAAGCTAAAACATTTTGAACATGACAACAAAAACCTGACAGCAGTAATTTCTAGCAACTTGACAGCAGTAATTTTTGCACATTTCTTCGGCTTCTGAGATCAAGTCATTGCCAAGAAGTTGACGTTCGCCTGTTTCAGACCAGTTGAGAGGGGTACGGCACTTTCTGCCATAGAGGATTTCAAACGGAGCTTTGCCTGCACTTGCTTGAAAGCTGTTGTTGTAAGAGAACTCGGCAAATGGAAGGCAGTCTTCCCATTTCATGCCAAAAGATATGACACATGCTCTGAGCATGTCTTCTAGAATCTGATTCACTCTCTCGACTTGACCACTAGTCTGAGGGTGAAATGCAGTGCTGAAACGGATCTTAGTGCCCATGGCAGACTGAAAGGAGTCCCAGAACTTGGAAGTGAACAAACTTCCACGGTCTGAGGAGATAACTTGAGGAATGCCATGTAAGGACACAATTCTGGAAGTGTACAATTCTGCCAGTTGAGCTGCATTGATGGATTCTTTGACTGGAAGGAAGTGAGCGACTTTGGTAAGCTTGTCAATCACCACAAAGATAGAATCATTCCCTTTCTTGGACTTAGGAAAGCCAGTGACAAAATCCATTTCAATGTGGTCGAATTTCCACTCGGGAATAGGAAGAGGTTGGAGAAGACCGGCTGGACGTTGATGCTCTGCCTTCACTCTTCTGTAGACATCACATTCATTCACGAATTGGGCAATCTCCCTTTTCATGCGAGTCCACCAGTAAGATTGCTTGAGGTCTTGGTACATCTTGGAACTACCAGGATGAATCGAAAGGAGGGAATCATGTGCTTCGTCCATTATGAGCTTCCTGAGATCACCTTTGGGAACCACAAGTCTGTCCTCAAAGAACAAGGTATCTCTCTCATCAACGCGATATCACTTGTATTTAGGAGTACCCTTTGCAATACCATGTTTCGCTTTCTGCACAATAGCATCACTGAGTTGGGCCTCACGGATCTGATCTTCCAAGGTAGGAGCAACTTGAAGATTTGCAAGAAAGCCTTGCGGAACAACTTGGAGGTTGAGCTTCCTGAATGCTTCACAAAGCTCAGGATGGAACGACTTGATAAGGAGACTGTTGCAATATGCATTTCTGCTCAAAGCATCTGCAATGACATTTGCCTTGCCAGGTGTGTATTCGATGCTTGGATCATACTCTTGGATCATCTCAACCCAACGAGTCTGGCGGAGGTTCAGGTTCGGCTGTGTGAAGATGTACTTCAAGCTCTTGTGATCGGTGAAGATGTCGACTTTTCTGCCCAACAGAAGGTGTCTCCATGTAATCAAAGCATGTACCACAGGTGCTAGCTCGATATCATGTGTGGGGTAGTTCTTCTCACTTGGCTTCAGTTGACGAGAAGTGTATGCCACAATTTCCTTGTCTTGCATTAGCACACCACCAAGTCCTTGAAGAGAAGCATCACAGAATACTTCGTAGGGCTTGGACTCATCTGGAGGAGTAAGAACTGGAGCAGAGATGAGCTTTTCTTTGAGAGTTTTGAAAGCCACATCACAATCGGAGACCAGTTGTACTTGACATTCTTCTGCAGCAAGTTGGAGAGAGGCTTGGCAATCTTGGAGAAGTTCTCAACGAACCTTCTGGAATAGCTAGCAAGACCAAGGAAGCTTCGGAGTTGCTTGACGTTCCGAGGAGGTTCTCAGTTGACAATCGCTTCAACTTTCTCAGGGTTCAGAGCTATACCGTCAGCGGAGATGATATGGCCCAGATACAAGACCTTATCGAGCCAAAATTCGCACTTGGAGAACTTGGCATAGAACTTATGTTCACGGAGTCTGTCGAGAACCAGACGGATGTGCTTTTCGTGATCCTCTTCATTCTTGGAGAATACCAAGATGTCATCGAGATACACAAGCACAAACTCGTTGGTGTAGGGGTTGAAAATGTAGTGCATCATTCTCGAGAAGGTAGGTGGAGCATTAGCGAGACCAAAAGACATGACTGTATACTCATAGGAGCCGTAGCTCATTCTGAAGGCAGTCTTATGGATATCTTCTTCACGAATGCGAATTTGGTGATAGCCCATTCGAAGGTCGAGCTTAGAGAACACTTTAGCTCCTTTGAGCTGCTCGAACAATTCATTGATGTTGGGGAGCGGATACTTGTTCTTTATTGTCTTCTTGTTCAATGGCCGGTAATCAACGCAAAGGCGCTTCGTGCCATCCTTCTTCTTGACAAATAAGACACCACAGCCCCAAGGAGACGTACTAGGCCTGATCAGGCCCATACACTCTTGTTCATCAAGTTGTTTCTTCAACTCCTTCAACTCTTCAGGAGAGAGCTTGTACGGACGCCGGCATGCTGGCTCAGTACCAGGCTTGAGTTCAATGACGAATTCCACTTGACGATGTGGAGGCATGCCGATCCCGATCCCGATCTCGTCGGGGCACAGCGGCTGGCTGCGGGGCCTGGCGCCCGGCGGCGAGCTTGCGGAGGCCGGCGGCGAGGGGTGCCTGAGGCCGGCGAGGGGCGGTGAGGCGGAGGAGGCCGGGCGGCTCGGGGCGCGGCTGGAGAGGCCTGCGCGGCGGCGCTGCGAGCTCCGGCCGGCGCGGATCCCCGGCGGTGGCGACGACCGGCGAGGAAGAACGGCGGTGGAGGGAGCTTCCGGCGGCGGCGGCTGGAGCTGGAAGACGAAGGCGCGGCTCGGCCCAGATCTATGCGGCGGCCAGCCGATGTCGGGCCCAGCGGGCCCGCGCGGCGAGGAGGAACCACTGGCTGGGCGGCGAAGGAAGCACGGAGTGGCAACGGTGGAAGCACGGAGCAGCAACGGCGGAAGCACCGCGCGACAGAGGTGGAAACTCTAGGGTTTTGGACGCAAAATTGGAGGGGGTGGACGTTTATATAGGCACAAGGAGCTAGGGAAGTCCAAATGAGGAGAGATTTTCGGCCACGATATCACAATTGAACGGCCTAGATGAAGGGAAGGGTTTGAGTTGGGTTGGTGGGCTGTTGGAGGGGTGTCTTGGGCCTCAAAGAGGAGGTACTTTTAGCCCACGAGGATAACTGTTGGAGCCTCAAACGAACTCCAAACGCGACAAAACTTGGCAAGCGGGTTACACGTATCAAAAAAACATCGCACGACAAGTCTCACGCCAAACCGGAAACGTTACACGGCCAAACACAAAAGAAGGACTCGGGAAAGCCACGGGCACGTGTGAGAGCGTCGGAACTCGAAACGGACAACGAGAAGAAACGAGTGGGACCGGATGCAAACGACAACACAAATGCAATGCAATGCACATGACAACATGACATGGATGGATGCACACACACACACGACAAAACGACGAAAACCCGAAAAGACGAAGAACCCGGAATGGAACTGATGAAGCCAAAGTTATATATTGCCAAAAAGGGAAAGTATTACATCCGGGGCATTACACCTGTGCATTAGATTATGGATCTAGTTGGGATGACAACTTTCCCTACGCGGAGTTCTCATTACAACAACAGTTACCAGGCCAGCTTGAAGATGGCACCGTTTGAGGCGTTGTAGGGAAGGAGATGCCGAACACCATTGTCGTGGGACGAAGTTGGAGACCGACAGTTGTTTGGACCAGACTTAATCAAAGAGTCTGAGGAGAAGGTTAAGTTGATTCGAGATAGACTGAAGGTAGCTCAGTCCAGGCAGAAGAGTTATGCAGACTCGAAGCGCAAGGAGATAACCTATGAGATCGGAGACAGAGCGTACTTGAGAGTATCGCCTCTGCGAGGAGTTAAACGTTTCGGAGTTAAAGGGAAGTTAGCCCCGAGATTTGTGGGACCTTACCATGTTTTGGAACGCATGGGAGAGGTTGCCTATAAGTTGGAATTGCCCGAAGGATTGTTAGGAGTGCACGATGTGTTTCATGTTTCGCAGCTTAAGAAGTGCCACGCGGAGATGGCCGATATACCGCTTAGAGACACAGTACCCTTGGAAGCAATTCGGTTGGACAGTGATCTGACTTACGAGGAGAAGCCTGTTAAGATTCTCGAATTTTCGAGCAGAGTTACCCGCAGTAAGGTTATCAAGTTTTGCGAAGCTCAGTGGAGTCACCACACCGAGGAAGAAGCCACACCGAGGAAGAAGCCACCAGGGAACGAGAAGATGATCTACGCCAGGACCACCCACACCTGTTTTCTAGCCAAGTCGAATCTCGAGGGCGAGATTCATTCTAAGGGGGGTAGGTTTGTAACATCCCAAATTTTCAATTTGGAATGTTATGCATAGATCATATTGCATTGCATGTTTTTGCATTTTTGTTCGTGGAGTTCCTCGAAATTCTAAGCAACTCAAGGACCTACGGAGAGAGTTGGGGATTTTACCGTTATCGGATTTGAGTTCGCTCGAATACCGGTACGAGGGCAGTGTGATTCTAATTATTTTTCTCTCCTAAAAATATTTCTAAATACCAAAAATGAGTGGAGATAATATGACTTCTCCAAAATAACAGAAATATTGGAGAAAAAATGTTAAAATCACTTTTGGTATTTTTCTGGATTTATTTGCGGATTTATTTGCATAGGAAACATACGTGTTTTTCAAAATTGCATTTAGGTCCGGAAAAAATGTTCACTTTGTCCTAAATATTATTAGAGGACGGTGAAAATTTATTTCGGGAATTTTGGAGTCCGTTTGGTATTTCTTTCGTTAGTTTTTCTCCGGCGGGACTCTTTTAGAAAGAAAAAAAAACAGGAAACCGACTTAGACTCGTGAAGGACTGGGACTCTGGGCTTTATATAGCGCCAAAGCCGGCCCGTTACGCTCAGCCCGCCAGCGCCGAAACCCTAGCGCCCGAGTGAAAGTGCAATTAATCCCCGGGTGGTTTCGGTAATTAATAACAACATATATATCATTGAACTAATATTTACTTGAGAATCATTTCAGAAAAGTTCGATGATATGGGTATGGAAATGTCTGAAGAAGTGGACCCCTCAAAATGCTAAGACAAGCATTGGCAAAAGCTCAAGACTCTATTTTTGGTTTAGTGATCAAAGATCACATTGAGTCCATAGGAAAAGCCAATACTATTAAAAGGGGATGAGGTTGTGTTAATGATCTAGTTGCTCAAGTGCTTGGTGATCTAGCTCCCTCAACTATCAGCACTCTTCACTACTTAACACACTCATAAGTAATCTCGGACAAACCGATTCTGCAAACTCAGTCCCACCGAGATGAACCACCTCAGTTATTCTACCAAACCCTAATTTCTCGGTCCATCCGATTTTGAGTTTCGGTCTCACCGAAAATGGACTGCCAACCTTCTGTAACCAATTGACATCACTTCGGAATATCCGAGTTGTTACTTTCGGTCTCACCGAGATGGCAAGCTCCAACCTTTGACTCACTTCGGACACACCGAGATGGTATTTTCGGTCCCACCGAAAATCCCAACGTTCACTATATTTGAACTTTCGGTCTGACCGAGTTTTCACTTCGGTCTCACCGAGATTGGTCAAATGTGTGTGTAACGGTTGGATTTTGTGTGGAGGCTATATATACCCCTCCACCCCCCTCTTCATTCATGAGGAGAGCCATCAGAAAGTCTACCACTCCTACCATACACTTTCTGAGAAGTGAACCACCTACCCTTGTGTTGAGATCAAGCCATTCCATTCCTACCATATGAAACTTGATTTCTAGCCTTCCCAAGTTGCTTTCCACTCAAACCTTTCTTCCACCACAGCCATATCAGTGAGGAGAGTTGAGTGTTGGGGAGATTATCATCTGAAGCACAAGAGCAAGGAGTTCATCATCATCAACACCGTCTATTACCTTTTGGAGGGTGGTGCCTCCTAGATTGGTTAGGTGTCGTTTGGGAGCCTCCGTCTTCGAGATGTGGAGTTGAACCAAGAAGTTTGTAAGGGCAAGGAGATCGCCTACTTCGTGAAGATCTACCCCGAGTAAGGCTAGTCCTCCGTGGGCGTAGGCCGTGATGGAATAGACAAGGTTGCTTCTTCGTGGACCCTTCGTGGGTGGAGCCCTCCGTGGACTCGCGCAGCCGTTACCCTCCGTGGGTTGAAGTCTCCATCAACGTGGATGTACGATAGCACCACCTATCGGAACCACGACAAAAATCTTCGTGTCACCAAACTGCGTTTGATCTTCTCCACCTCTCTTTTACATGTGCAATTTACTTTCCGCTGCTTATACTCTAGAATTGCATGTGTAGGGTGATACTTGAATTGATCTTAATTGTGAAACTGCCAAAAACATTGCATGATCTAAAGGCAGATTTTTTATATTGTCAAGTAGTCTAATCACCCCCCCTCTAGACCTACTTTCGATCCTACAAGTGGTATCAGAGCTTTGGTCTCCATTGCCTTGGTTTCCATTGCATTGGACTCCATAAGCTTGGTTTCACAACCTAGGAGAGTATGGCGTCTAGTGAGGGTAATTATCGTAGAGGTCCTTACTTTGATGGTACAAATTTTGCTAGTTGGAAGCATAAAATGAAAATGCATATTCTTGGTCATAACCCAGCCGCATGGGGCATTATTTGTGTTGGCATGAAAGGTGATTTCTTTGAAGAAGGAAAAGTTCCGGATCACGAAGCTACACCCGAAGAGTTGCGGATGTTGCAAAACAATGCTCAAGCTTGTGACATTCTCTTCAATGCTTTGTGTCCCGAAGAGTTCAACAAAATCAGTCGTCTTGAGAATGCTAAAGAGATTTGGGATACTTTGGTTGAAATGCACGAAGGTACTGAATCTGTGAAGGAATCAAAGCTAGATATTCTTCAAGGTCAACTTGACAAGTTCAAGATGAAGGATGGTGAAGGAGTCGCTGAAATGTACTCTAGGCTTATGAGATTGCCGGCTTAGGAAGCGAAGAAATGACCGACCGATTCATCATTAAGAAGATTCTCAGAGCTTTGGATGGAAAGTATGACACCGTGTGCACTTTGATCCAAATGATGCCAAACTACAAGACTCTCAAGCCAACTGAAGTCATTGGAAGAATTGTTGCTCATGAGATGACACTTAAGGATAAGGAAGAGCTTCACAATAAGTCAAGTGGTGCTTACAAAGCTACAAGTGATGCTCCTACTACCTCAAGTGACAAGCTAATTTCCAATGAAGAGATAAGCCTAATGGTCAAGAACTTCAACAAGTTCTACAAGAATAGAGGCAAAGAAAGAAGCTCAAAGTCTAGATCATATGATGAAAAGAGATCTTCTAGCCGTGATCGAAACTGCTACAATTGTGGAAGACCCGGACACTTCTCAAATGAGTGTACGGCTCCCCACAAGAGAAGAGAAGAATCTCCAAGAAGAAGAGCAAGAGATGAGTCACCTCGGAGAGAGAGAAGGAGCAGAGATGATCGTTATGAACGAAGACCCTCTCGGAGAAGCAAGGATTCGGAGAGGAAAGACAAGTCATCAAGGAGCTACACAAGAAGAAGACATCAAGCTCATGTAGGTGAATGGGTCTCCGGCTCCGACTCTGACAATCAATCCGATGGAAGCTATCACTCCGACTCCGACTATAGTCAAGATGAAGGTGTTGCCGGACTTGCACTCGTATCCTCCAACTCCAACTCCTACGACTTATTTGATTCACCAAATGAGGGAATTGGAAGATGCTTCATGGCTAAAGGCCCCAAGGTAACACACCCTGAATTCATTGACTTTGATAGTGATGAGGATGACTTGCTTGGTGAAGATGAGCTCTTGCATGATAAATCTAATGAGCTTAGTAATGATGAAAATGCTAGTAGTCTTTATAGTCGAGAAGAGTCGAATGACAATGCTATGAAGGAGATTGAGCGTCTAACTAAAGAACTAAACACTCTTAAGTTAGCTCATGAAACAACTCAAGAAGATCATAGAGAGCTCCTAAGATCTCATGAGAAGCTACGCTTCGAGAAGCTCACTCTAGAGCAAGAACATGAGTTTCTAAAAGCGATCAATGACGATCTTCGAAAGAAGAGTTCTTCATATCTTGCCAAACGACTTCTCTTGTCTAATTTCTTGCCACCTATTAAGACTAAGCATGACAAACATAAGAAAAATTCTTCCTCTAGTAGTAACAATGACAATGTTAAATCAAATGTTGTTACTTCTAGTAGTTCTCTTGATTCCACTAACAATGTTTCAAGCCAAGTTACACTTGAGCAAGAAAATAGCTTATTGAAGGAAATCATAGAGAAAGGTGTCTACAAGAGTCTTGCCGGAAGCAAGAACTTTGAGGAGATTGTACGCAAACAAGGAAGACACCGGAAGAATCAAGGGATTGGTTTTGAGCGAAAGTTCAATGCCGTAGGTGTTGAGTGGGAAGAAGGTCAATACCCTACTCCACAGTTTGTTTCACAAAAGGAGAAGTATGATCCTACTTCTTCCAATATGGAACAAGCTCAAGATGACCTTCCACCACAAGACCACAAGCTAAAGGCCAAGGACAAGCTTCAAGAGGAGATTGATGCATTCTTTGAAGCACCTCAAGCCATGGTCAAGTGGGTTCCCAAGGACACATCAAGTTCTACTTCGTCAAGCTCAACTACAACACCAAGGATTCCCATCAAGATGATGTGGATCCCAAAGAAGAAGAACTAGTAGGTTCTTGAGGGTGACTCCGCCAACAAACTTCACTCATATTCATTTTGGCAAGAACTTGTGCAATCAACTTCCACATCATGCACTAGTTCATGGAGTCACAAACCCTCTTGTTGGTAAGTCAAGGGACAAGGTAATCATTGCTTTCATGGACATCATCTTTTGTGTACTTCACTCTATGTCTATGGATATTCTTGTTTGTTCCTTGTGGGACTAACCCATGTAGGTATTGAAAGTGCCCTAATCCAAAGGATTGCTCCCAACTCTTGATGATCTGCATCAACATTGAGCATCCACATCTTCAACATCTACATGAAGTCTTCTACGACAACCCAAGGTTAGTTTGACCCTTTAAAAGGGGTTCTCACATCTAGGGGGAGCTTTGCTCTAAAAATTGAGCTAAAAGCATCTTCAAATGATGTGAACACATAAATGCTTTATGTAAAAGTGGTAACCCCACTTGTGCTTAAACGATGAGTATGACCTATGATCAAATGTTCTCATTTGGCTCCTAAGTCAATATACTCATATATAGATGACCTAGTCATCGACAAATTGTGTGTTAGTAGCTAGAGTGATTGGTTGTGCATGTTTGACACATATTTCAGTTGCTATCTTATTGTGTGAGCATGTTGAATGCATGATTTTATCCATTCAAGGACATCCATTTGTTGTTTTGATTGTTTTGTTTTCTTTTTCTGGCCAAATGGATGGACAAGAATGCCTAAGCACCTTTCTCTAGCTATCTATGCTTTCTTGTCTCAAATTCTATTCATGCTCATATCACAACTTTGAACAAGTCTTTTTCGGACAGTCCGAGTGAGGAGCACTCGGAACCACCGATTCGTCTAAGGCTGACTTCCAAAACCTTCTAAGTCCATTTCGGTCTGACCGGCTTCTCAATCTCGGTCCAACCGAAACGCTTAGACTGACCTAGGTTTCGTCTCGGTGAAACCAAGTTCAAAATCTCGGTCTGACCGATATGCGTAACTGCACAGCAGTTATACATCTCGGTGACACCGAGTTTTTCAACTCGGTCCCACCGACAGCATGGGGTTATATATACCTGAGGGCTGCGCGCGATTCAATTCTTCAAACCGTTCGCCCCCAAGACCCCTGCTGCCGTCGCCCTGGTCTACGGATCGTCGCCGTCGTCGCCTGTGCGCCCTCGCCGCAGGTCTCCGCCGCCGTCAACGGTAATCATCTCCACCGTTGCCGCCGTAGAGGGACACCACCAAGTTAGGGTGTGTCCCGATCCCTTTTCGTGCTCCCCATCCGATTCTTGCACGATAGGCTTGCCATGATTCAATCCACGTTTGAGATATTCCCTATACATTAGTTCAGATCTTCTAGTTTCGAGCAAAATTCTTAGGTTTAGGTTTCCACGGAATGCATCTCGGTGAAGCCGATTTTTGAAACTCGGAATGACCGATTTGGCCTCTGGCCATTGCACTGCATCATTCGGTTTAACCGAGTTGTGCCAATCGGAATGACCGAAACGTAGTTTCAGTGAAACCCTAAGTTATCGGTAGAACCGAAACCCATTTCGGTCTGACCGAAAGTGGTGTGTAGGTTTCTGTTGAACACTTCGGTTGCACCGAAACTTGAAATCGGTTTGACCGAAATACATTCTGTGAAAACTCAAAACTAAGTTTTAAACTCATTTTTTTTGCAAAAACCTCTGCAGTTGTGATAACTCTTCTACTCTGCCTATACCTTATCTTTTCACAGGTTTTTCAGTCATGTCAGATGTCAGTGACAGCCAGAACAGGTCTGAATCACCGTTTGCTGAAATTCCAGAGGCAGATACAAGTCCTGCTTGCAGCTCCAGTGATGATGGTGAGAGGAGCACCCCTAGTGGTTTGCCTCCTGCAGCCACCAGAACCAGGAAGAAGAGAACTTCTGATGATGAGGACTCTGACTTTGTTGCTGAGGAAGTTACCTCCAAGCCAAAGAGGAATGTGGTTGCCAAAGAGCACCAAGGGCAGCAGTCAAGGAAAGGCACAAGCAAAGTAAAGCAGTCAGCAGTTGCAAAGAAGCTCAACTTGGAAGAGCCTGCTCCAAGCAAGGTGAAGAAGACTTCCAAAAGGAAGAGGGTAGTATATGCTGAACCTCAAGTTGATGCTGCAGAAGAAGAAGAAGAAGAAGAAGCACCCCAGCCTCCTCCTCAGAAAGCTAAGTTCATGGGTGATGCTATTCGGGCTCAAGCCTCCTCTAAGCCCAAGAAGCCTGCTCAAGCCAAGGCAGCTCCAGCCAAGCCCAAGAGAACAACCAGAAGCATTCCAGCTTCTGAGAAGAACAAAGGTGAGATGCCACCGTCTGAATCAGATGAAGAGCATGTGTTGCTTAAGCTCCGTCCCAAGTTGCCACTCCACAATGATGCTCATCCTCAAGCTGAGGACATGAAGGCAAGGAAGGACAAAGGTCTCAGGCTATGGAGACAGTCTAATCCATATGCTGTAAGGAGAAGGACTGCTGTGGACCCCAGATTCCACACCAGAGAGCAGCAGGATTTCTATGAGACTGTGCTGATGGATAAGAAGCCCATTGTTGCTGACACCAGGTATGTTGACTGGAAGTATATTGACAGTGAAGAGCACCGGAACTTCTTTCCCCATGTGCATGAGAGCTTTACTGCATGTGGAGTTGCTGATTTTGTGGGTCAAGAGCTGACAGCTTGGAATGACGAGATGATCATGCAGTTCTATGCCACAGCCCACTTCTATCCTGATGGCAAGATCACCTGGATGACTGAAGGTCAAAGGTTTTCTTCGACTGTTGAAGAATGGGCAGAACTTCTGAACGCTCCAGTACAGAGAGAGGACGACATTGATGTCTATGGGATTCCTAAGAAGAGTCATGATTCCATGAAGAACATGTACAAGGAGATCCCGGCTGCTGATTTGGAAGGATGGAAGCTTGGCTCAGTGTACTATCTCCAGGCAGGTCTGACCACCACTAACACTATTCTGAGGCATACATTGATGCCTAAGTCTGGAGACCACCGGATGATTCGAGGCTATTCTATCAACATGCTGCACATTCTCGATGAGAAGGCACCTTTCAAGGTGATGGACTTGATGGTAGAGACCATTAAGAGGACTGCAGCTGACCAGAAGAGGTCGTGTGGGTTTGCTCCGCAGATTCAGATGCTCATCAACGCCAAGTTTGGCACGGGCAAATTCATGTTGGATAGGAAGCACTTGCCACTGCAGCCAGAGCATGAGGACAACGTAGTTGTGATGGACGAAGAGGATCCTACCTCAGTTGAAGGACAAGCCAAAATCGAAGCTGCGAAGAAGGCTAAAGCTGACAAAGAGGCAGCAGCAGCAGCAGCTAAGCCAAAGAGCTTTGGAGAACAAATTCTTGAAGCTACCCAAAGGATTGAACAACGCCTGGCCAGCATTGAGCAATCTCAGGAGAGCCTAGAGAGGATTGTTGAGGACAAGATCCACGCTCTGGACGTGAAGCTGACTGAGATTCAGGTGTCTGTCAACAAGCTTGAGGCAGACATGGAGGAGACAAGGCATGAGAGAGCAGAGCTTATGCAGGATGATCTAGTCCAGGACTCTCATCGCCAGACTGCTCAGGTTCCCAGAGGATCCAGATCTGCAGCTATCCCAGTGACAGACTCCAGGGCTACCACTTCAGCACCAGCTACAGCTCCAGCAGTTGCTCCAGCTCCAGCATCCACTCCTCCACCGCAGACTTCAGCAGAAGTCTTCGCTGATGCAGCTATCTCTACACCGACATCTACCCAGACGGGAGCCGCCAGCAGAGCCCGTAGTGACGCTTAGCTCTATACCTTTTCGAACTTTTTGGTAACTTGTTGCCAAAGGGGGAGAAATTGTTATAGATCATAGGGCTTCGAGAGAGAGAGTGCTCTTTCGTCTTTCGTTCTTTTGCCGGTTTTCTTTGAGATACAGTGATTTCTTTTGGTTCCTGAAACTTTAAGTGTGCTTGCTACTAAGTTTGATGCTACCTTAATGAGTGCTGAGTCATACTATGCTTTAATGTGTGCTTAATGCTTATCCTATGCTATTCCTTATTGTATGGCTATTTACTCTTGTCTTGGTGATTGAGTGCATGTTATTCATTCTTATCATTTTGTGCGCTCCACCAGGATGTATGTGACATGGAAGAGTGACCCATAATCCTAATCGATTGTGCATTTGCATTCAAACGCAAATTTTAAATAATGCACAAATTTAGGGGGAGCTCTTGTTTATCACATACTTCTCAAAGCGACGATATTATTCATTGATTATATCTTTTGTCGAAGCTTTGATCTATATGTTGTCATCAATTACCAAAAAGGGGGAGAATGAAAGTGCAACTAATCCCCGGGTGGTTTTGGTAATTAATAACAACATATATATCATCGAACTAATATTTACTTGAGAATCATTTCAGAAAAGTTCGATGATATGGGTATGGAAATGTCTGAAGAAGTGGACCCCTCAAAATGCTAAGACAAGCATTGGCAAAAGCTCAAGACTCTATTTTTGGTTTAGTGATCAAAGATCACATTGAGTCCATAGGAAAAGCCAATACTATTAAAAGGGGATGAGGTTGTGTTAATGATCTAGTTGCTCAAGTGCTTGGTGATCTAGCTCCCTCAACTATCAGCACTCTTCACTACTTAACACACTCATAAGTAATCTCGGACAAACCGATTCTGCAAACTCAGTCCCACCGAGATGAACCACCTCAGTTATTCTACCAAACCCTAATTTCTCGGTCCATCCGATTTTGAGTTTCGGTCTCACCGAAAATGGACTGCCAACCTTCTGTAACGAATTGACATCACTTCGGAATATCCGAGTTGTTACTTTCGGTCTCACCGAGATGGCAAGCTCCAACCTTTGACTCACTTCGGACACACCGAGATGGTATTTTCGGTCCCACCGAAAATCCCAACGTTCACTATATTTGAACTTTTGGTCTGACCGAGTTTTCACTTCGGTCTCACCGAGATTGGTCAAATGTGTGTGTAACGGTTGGATTTTGTGTGGAGGCTATATATACCCCTCCACCCCCCTCTTCATTCGTGAGGAGAGCCATCAGAAAGTCTACCACTCCTACCATACACTTTCTGAGAAGTGAACCACCTACCCTTGTGTTGAGATCAAGCCATTCCATTCCTACCATATGAAACTTGATTTCTAGCCTTCCCAAGTTGCTTTCCACTCAAACCTTTCTTCCACCACAGCCATATCAGTGAGGAGAGTTGAGTGTTGGGGAGATTATCATCTGAAGCACAAGAGCAAGGAGTTCATCATCATCAACACCGTCTATTACCTTTTGGAGGGTGGTGCCTCCTAGATTGGTTAGGTGTCGCTTGGGAGCCTCCGTCTTCGAGATGTGGAGTTGAACCAAGAAGTTTGTAAGGGAAAGGAGATCGCCTACTTCGTGAAGATCTACCCCGAGTAAGGCTAGTCCTCCGTGGGCGTAGGCCGTGATGGAATAGACAAGGTTGCTTCTTCGTGGACCCTTCGTGGGTGGAGCCCTCCGTGGACTCGCGCAGCCGTTACCCTCCGTGGGTTGAAGTCTCCATCAACGTGGATGTACGATAGCACCACCTATCGGAACCACGACAAAAATCTTCGTGTCACCAAACTGCGTTTGATCTTCTCCACCTCTCTTTTACATGTGCAATTTACTTTCCGCTGCTTATACTCTAGAATTGCATGTGTAGGGTGATACTTGAATTGATCTTAATTGTGAAACTGCCAAAAACATTGCATGATCTAAAGGCAGATTTTTTATATTGTCAAGTAGTCTAATCACCCCCCCTCTAGACCTACTTTCGATCCTACACCGAGCCAGCCGCCGCCTCGCTCGCCCGCCGCCGCCGCCACCCGCCGCCGCCGCCCGCCGCACCGCCACCCGCCGCCGCCCGCGTGCCGCGTCGCCGGAGCACCACCGCCTCACCCCGCCGGACCGCCGGAATCCCGCCGGAGTTCGAGCTTGAGGTAGTTCTCGGTTTTTCCCGTTTAACCGATTGGTTTTGTTTTAGGAAAACCTAGATTTGTTTTTTTATTTTAGAATAGATCGGTTCGTTTTTTTTCGCCGGTTTAGTTATTTAGCGGACGTTCGTCCGTACGTTCGTTTTAACGAACGGTTTTCGTTAGTTAGCCGCAGATATGATCAAAGTGTGAACTTGCCTGCAATGTTGATGAAGATGATTCGCACTCCAAACTCTAGATAGATCTACTCGTCACACTCCGGTCAATCTATCGTAAGCAAGCAATAGTAACCACACATAAGCTATCACTCAGAAAGATAGGACAAACGAATAAACACTTCGGAAAACTTCGAAGACAAACGAATGACTCTTTAAACACAAAACAATTTCCAACAGTACCAAAATTATGTGAATTTTGCCTTATCAGAAAGTTTAGGTCAAGAGCTTCGATTTGCAAAAAGAATCAACTCAAACGGAGTTACGAAACTCAAGTTATGAACAAACGAAGTTTGAATCTAAAACTAGTTGAATTCAAATTTTAAACTTTTCAAAAACATTTTTAAGTTGCATTACTGGAAAGAGGGGATCGTAACGAAAACATGGGCGTTGGTTTCGTTGGATTTGGACCAATGAGCAAAAAGTTAGGGCCGTTTGAAGTTTAGGGGCTAAACTGTAAAATTAAAATTTACAGAGAGGTCCCTGGCTGAAACTAAACAGGAAAAGAAAAGTTAAAGGGCGAACGTTCACTACTGAGACTAAACTAATGAATTCGTCCACTACTACTGCCAAACTAACGAACGTTCATTAACTAACCTAACTACAGAAAAAACGGTTTTTAGAAATAACCGAATAAAACCGAGATCTAAACCGGACCGGGCCGTTTTTCCCTTACCAGTTCTTAGATTGGGGCAGATCGGGGCGGTTCGTCGGCCGGCGGAACTCCGGCGAGTTCTCCGCGAACTCCCGCGAGTGGAGGGCAGAGGGCGGCGGCGCGGGCGATGCGAGGGGCGAGGGGAGGCGCGGCTGCGGGCGACGGCGTGGTAGCAGCACGGCGGCGGCGGCGCAAAGCAGCAGTTAGCGGCAGCTGCGGCGAAAGTGCGCGGCGGCGGCGGCGATGCGAGAGGAGGGGGAAGAACGGGGCGGCGGCGGTGACTTAAATAGGGGGAAGGGGGAGGAGATTGCGTGGGGAAGGG
Organism: Secale cereale; assembly: GCA_902687465.1. NCBI lineage: Eukaryota > Viridiplantae > Streptophyta > Magnoliopsida > Poales > Poaceae > Secale > Secale cereale. The sequence goes on from LR738710.1 coordinate 461,193,554, forward strand.
GTCGGCGGAGGAGTTCGGCGGCGGCACGAGATTCCGGCGGCGGCGGTTTCGCTCGGGACTCTGTCCTGAGCCGGAGTTGGGGGCGGTGGGGGTGCTGGGCCGCGGCCCGGCAGGAGCTGGGCCGGCCCAGTTTCGGAGGAACATTTTTTTTAACAGACAAGAAAACAAATAAAAGCAAAATAAATAAAAATGTCCTATGGGCATATAATATATCAAAATTTGCAGAAAAATAAGCCCTACAACATGAACATTTTACTACTGCCAAATAAAATGTCCAGACAATCTAATAAATCAAAAGGTCCTACTGTTGTAATTAAAAACCAATAAAAATCATTCTTAAAATACCAAAAGTCTTCAAATTTATTTCTATCCAATTTTCCTCTGTAGGGAATCATGTTACCCTATTTTCCATGTAATTTGTTTTTGGAGAAAAATAATTTGAATAAAACCCAAATAACTCAATATTGGAAATTGAGTTCCAGAAAATTTCAGAAAAACTTCCAACTCATATTTCCTATAATTTGAAGAAGTCATTTTATCTTCTCTCGGGAAAATCATTGAGTTGCTTAAAGTTTCTGAATTGAAAAGATTTCGAGGATGAAATTCAAAATCCTTTCAAAGCCCTTTATCATTTAAAATAAATGGAAGAAGTCATATTATCTTCACTCTAGGGTTTTGTGTTGAAAAGAATTTGAATTCCCTCGAAGATCAAAAAGCAAAGTGAAAGTTTTGGGAATGTCATTTTATTCCCTCTCATTTAACTTTCAAAAGTTTCAAATTTCAATAAATTTCACTCATCACAACAACAAGCAATCAATTCTATCTATTTATTATAACATTCCAAAATTTAGAATTTTGGGATGTTACAAACCTACCATACTTAAAATGAATCTCGTCCTCGAGATTTGGAGAGGCTGGCAAGAAATAGGTTAGGGTTTAGGGGTCGCCTAAAAAATCACTGATTGGTATGGTCTAGTGTGCTACCACACTTAGGAACATGGATACGGTTCCATCAAAACTCAGGCACTCCATCCTTTGGGTTGACGGCGTCGGTCTTCTCAAATCTTCGGCATAATACCTTCTTTGGGTTCTTCTTGTAGTGGCATGACATTTGCCATCAATTCTTGGGTCCTTTCGTCTTGGCAAGGTTCCTCTGAGACTAGTTCTCCTTAGCTAACAGGTCTGGCACCAATTCTATACAATATCGGTATCTCATGGGGGTCATCAAACAATTTGCTGGGTCCCTGCAGAAAACGGGTCTGGGCTTCATCCTCACCGTATATCCTATGGTTGGCAACAACATGCCGTGTACAATGGAAAAACTTCTATACCATTCTAAGGTTTAAACAAAGTTTTGACATCGTCGTCTCTCTACTATAGGTAAGTCACTCAGATTTACCATCCCGTATAACAGAGCCAAACAATAAGAGTAAGTCGGTATGGTGATCAATCCATCCCGCACCCAAATCATTACCCTGTATATGGTTTAGTGAATCTCGCATTCTAACACTCGGTCATCCTCACAAGCATTGCAGAATTTCATCTTTGTCGACGAACTGAGTTCGGACATATCCATTTATTCTGCAAGCCAAACAACCATCTATCGTGTTCACAACCCTCGGGTTTAACGTAACCACCTATAAGATCGTGTGTTGGCAAGGTCGTAACTTCTACCAGGGGTTTTCCTTCAGCAAGAGTGTGCTTGCTTTCTTGACAGGTCCTGGGGCCTGTGGGTTATGGCTCATCTCATCACTAGCAACACTTGGTCTTATCCTCGGGTTGCAACTGATCATTCTTCCAACATCCAACTTCCTTGGCTTTCTTAACTCCATCCAATTATACCTTACTTCTCTGTGGGTAAAACTACAATGTAATTACTCAGACTCATCATTGGGCAAATCACTCCAAGTCTGACGTAACCAACCACTAGTTTTCTTCAAAATCTCCTTCCATGCATCATGTCTTCACTCATCACTATAGATTAACAACTCATAAAATCCAAAATCAATACCAGGCTGCTAACTTCACCGATTCTCAACTTACTACGGTCTACTGCAGTTCCACTGCAGGCTTCAACTCCAATACTTAGCACAAAACTCCTTCTTCTTGGTACAATCTACAACAAAATGCACTGCTTTACTACAGCAGAAACATATTACTACTGACAAGCCTCGTGGTTCCCTTATAACTACGTAGCCTCCTTTAGGTCCTCGGCTTGTGGGTCCACTTCAGAACTTGTATATCCTCAACTCATCCTTGGAGTCACTATTGCTCCACACTTCCAGCATTTCACCCTCTTAAAATCCAATTGTACTTCTCTTCTTCTCATCCTTGGGGTAAACTTTATATCAAACGTAACTCCAGCTAAGTGTGTAAACTCTACTCCTTGGAGCAACACTTTCCTTTCTATTGGTCCAGGGTTCACTCCGTAAGGTTCAACTAAACAAAATGCACTGGTTCATCCATAATCCATATTCTCCTCATATCAAATCTTGTATTACTACTTGAACCATTATTCATCACTCCAATTACGAAGGTTCTTCACTACAAATGTTGCCATCCACATAGTGGGATATGGTCAAACATTCCTTCCATCTTTATTCCTTTGTCCTAGCTAAGGACGCTTCAGTCCCACCGGAATGTTGCAACATGATTCCTAAAATCATCAATCTTTTGCTCCATCCTATTGGCTGTGTGCTTCATCTCCACCATCTCAGCATGCATCATACTCAGGCATCCCTGGATAAAACGAAGTATTGCTTCGAGTATTTCTCCAATCTGACGTATGGCCTCCATGGCAGCTTCACGAACAGAATCAAAGAATGTTGTTTGCGGTACTCGGGACATGAAAAAGTATTGACCCATAGTCTTTGGGCGAACTCCTTTCACACGGTGGAGGTGGACCTCCACGTACCAAAGTTCAACTCCATTCTCCATGAAGGGATAACCTTTGTAAACTTCATCTCCTTCCAGTTGAATATGCTTCATCATGTCCTTCAGGATCTTTGGATAATCTTGATCGCTAGTCAGGGTCATGATGGTTTCCGGGCCTTTGAGAAAATACTCGTAAAGGGTTGTCATCTGTAGGCATAAGATAGAAGGGGTTCTCAGGACAATGTATTGATTTCCTTGGGAAAATGTGGTTGGTTGTCCAAGAAAGTTTTGGGGGTCAGCTTCTCCATGGGTTCTAGGTTTTGGTCTGGGTGAGATATCAAGAGAGGCACTCACAATCATCCAACGACTCATAACATTTCCTTCTTAGATGCCAAAATATCAACTTCTATTGCTTCACGAACTACTACAATGTTATTTCCATACTCAACTCAACATTGTAATAAAGGGTATTCCATATCTAGCGACATGCTTCACTCTAATTTCCAGATCTCAACTACTCTGATCATCCTTCCTGCGGTCTGAAACTTCTCTTCGTAAAATGCTCTACTTCCTTGTAGTGTAAACTAATGTCATGAGACAAAACTAGGGACTCCTTGGCAACTATCCTGGTTCACTGGATTCTCCGTTTCCTGGTTGAGCAGTTGCTAGCATAATGACCTAAATCCTTGCACCGGTAACATATGATGTTACTTAGGTCCTTTTCCGTAGAAGTTGGGTTCTTCTGGGGACACATGCTCTTTCTCTTCCTCGACTTCTTCGTTCTTATCAATACTTCTATCTTCTGTGGATCGAACTCCACTTCTTCTGTCGGGAAGTCTCCCATATACTCTTGACTTTCCCTCGTGCATTGCTGTGAAAGATGTCCTTTCTCTCCACATGAGTAGCAAGCACAGGAGTAATATCTGTTTAGGCCTTCTCCATCAGGGTGGTCAATATCTTCCTCCATCGCGGATTCCTTTAAGGTTTGCTTGAGGACTTCTTTCATTGCTTCTTTCATCTGTTGGACAGTTAGTTGCACCATGGGGTAAATGTGACACTGAGCAGGGTAGTGGGTAGTCCCTTCACACAAGAAACAAGTAATCTGCCTAGTTGGGCATTCTTCAGCTAGGTGACTTCCTTCACAATTAGGGCATTCATCCTTGTGCTCCTCCTGGGTGTGTCCTATTTCTCCACAAATCCTACAGGCACAACGTTTCTTCTTCGGGTTGTCACCGTGCTTTCTGATGAGACGGGATCTCAACAGAGTCTTCTTGAAGATGGTAAAGGGTATTATCTAACTATTTAAGGTCAAGGGAAGGTTTGACAAAACTCAGAAGAGAAGATAGATAAGAATCTTTTGAAAAAGACAGTTTTAGAGAAATCCTTTCCTATGGTCTGGCCAGTTTTTACGGTCACGTCCTATAGTCAACATGTGCTCTGATACCATCTTGTAGCGACCACGATCCAAATGGACCGAAGTCTCTGTGTTCTGTGTCATCCCTGGATCGGTATGCTGACACACACAGTACAAACAGGATTTAAAACAGAGGTAAATCACATGTATTAAGTAACATAAATACTATTACCTCAATCGATCATAGCGGAAGCAACAAAGGTCATGGATTCCCATCAACACCAACGGCAAAGTTGAGTGTAGAAATCGTAACCCTAACGTATCACTTACTCGTCGTAAGATAATCCTGCAACATGAGACGTTGCAGCCACAGAGGGTCAGTACATTGAATGTACTGGCAAATTCACACTGTAATGATAATGATAAATAAGGCCTACAACTACATGTATATTTGGCTGGTGGAGGCTGTAAGGTTAAAGTTTTTGCGTAAAGTCAATTTTTCCCTACTTCAAAGGAATATATTTTAATTAACTATCATGGTAGTTGAAACATTGTTGAGAAGATAGACATCCTCTCAACCCCAATTGAAAATCATCAATAAACCCAACAATATTAAATTAGAGAATGATGATATCAGTAAATAATCCACTTCTAGATACTCAAAGATGTCCATAACCGGGGACACGGCTACTCATGAATAGTTTGTACACTCTGTAGAGGTTTGTGCACTTTTCCCACAAGACTTGATCGCCTCCGTTTGGTTTCTCGCACTGCATGGTGTTTGAGAAACGGATGACCGAGACACAGTCTTTCCGAAGAGGTCCCCTTAACCAGATAGATATGCCGTACCACCTACAACCCCCCTACATTTGCTAGCCCATCATGGAAAGGTTTCCAACAACTTACTCAACTATGCCAGAGCCCATATTGGCATGTGGTTGCACATGGAAGTTTCTAGGCATGAAATATTATATGATCCCTTTGAGCCTGGGTGGCATTCCAATAAGACAAGCACATGGAAACCCCGGGATTTCCTAGGACAACACTGGCAACCCCAGGTGTCCGGGCGATCCACTGGTTCACTCCCAGGGTGCCCCAAACCAATCCACCCGGATGTGTATTCAAGTAGCCACCTTAAGTTGAACCATTAATTAACAACTCACATCTGTCATGGATTTCACTCAAACCCAAACCATGTCTACGAGCATAGCATGGCCTAACATCAAACGTAGAAGTAACTCCCAGGGGTTTAATAATAATGCAGGTAATAGGTTCTACCTCAATCTACTTCCCAATCCCACACGTTAATTGATCCTACTGATGCAATGTGTTTGAGGATATAACTAATGCAATGAAAACTGGGTATTGGAAAATATGATCAAAGTGTGAACTTGCCTACAATGTTGATGAAGATGATTCGCACTCAAAACTCTGGATAGATCTACTCGTCACACTCCGGTCAATCTATCGTAAGCAAGCAATAGTAACCACACATAAGCTATCACTCAGAAAGATCGGACAGAACGAATAAACACTTCGGAAATCTTCGAAGACAAACGAATGACTCTTGAAACACAAAACAATTTCCAACAGTACCAAAATTATGTGAATTTGGCCTTATCAGAAAGTTTAGGTCAAGAGCTTCGATTTAAAAAAAGAATCAACTCAAACGGAGTTACGAAACTCCAGTTATGAACAAACGAAGTTCGAATCTAAAAGTAGTTGAATTCAAATTTCAACTTTTCAAAAACATGTTTAAGTTGTATTACTGGAAAGAGGGGATCGTAACGAAGACGTGGGCGTTGGTTCCGTTGGATTTGGACCAACGAGCAAAGAGTTAGGGCCGTTTGAAGTTTAGGGGCTAAACTGTAAAATTAAAATTTACGGAGAGGTCCCTGCCGAAACTAAACAGGAAAAGAAAAGTTAAAGGGCGAACATTCACTACTGAGACTAAACTAATGAATTCGTCCACTACTACTGCCAAACGAACGAACGTTCGTTAACTAACCTAACTACAGAAAAAACGGTTTTTAGAAAGAACCGAAGAAAACCGAGATCTAAACCGGACCGGGCGGTTTTTCCCTTACCAGTTCTTAGATCGGGGCAGATATGGGCGGTTCGTCGGCCGGCGGAACTCCGGCGAGTTCTCCGCGAACTCCGACGAGTTCTCTGCGGGCTCCGGCGAGGGGAGGGCAGAGGGCGGCGGCGCGGGCGATGCGAGAGGTGAGGGGAGGCGCGGCTGCGGGCGACGGCATGGCAGCAGCGCGGCGGCAGCGGCACAAAGCAGCAATTAGCGGCGGCGGCGGCGAAAGTGCGCGGCGGCGGCGATGCGAGAGGAGGAGGAAGAACGGGGCGGCGGCGGTGACTTAAATAGGGGGAAGGGGGAGGAGATTGCGTGGGGAAGGGGTCGGCGGAGGAGTCCGGCGGCGGCACGAGATTCCAGCGGCGGCGGTTTCGCTCGGGACTCTGTCCCGAGCCGGAGTTGGGGGCGGTGGGGGTGCGGGGCCGCGGCCTGGCACGAGCTGGGCCGGCCCAGTTTCGGAGGAACATTTTTTTAACAGACAAGAAAACAAATAAAAGCAAAATAACTAAAAATGTCCTATGGGCATATAATATATCAAAATTTCAGTAAAATAAGCCCTACAACATGAACATTTTACTACTGTCAAATAAAATGTCCACAAAATCTAATAAATCAAAAGGTCCTACTGTTGCAATTAAAAACCAATAAAAATCATTCTTAAAATACCAAAAGTCTTCAAATTTATTTCTCTCCAATTTTCCTCTGTAGGGAATCATGTTACCCTATTTTCCATGTAATTTGTTTTTGGAGAAAAATAATTTTAATAAAACCCAAATAACTCAATATTGGAAATTGAGTTCCAGAAAATTTCAGAAAAACTTCCAACTCATATTTCCTATAATTTGAAGAAGTCATTTTATCTTCTCTCGGGAAAATCATTGAGTTGCTTAAAGTTTCAGAATTGAAAAGATTTCGAGGATGAAATTCAAAATCCTTTCAAGCCCTTTATCATTTAAAATAAATGGAAGAAGTCATATTATCTTCACTCTAGGGTTTTGTGTTGAAAAGAATTTGAATTCCCTCGGAGATCAAAAAGCAAAGTGAAAGTTTTGAGAAAGTCATTTTATTCCCTCTCATTTAACTTTCAAAAGTTTCAAATTTCAATAAATTTCACTCAGCACAACAACAAGCAATCAATTCTATCTATTTATTATAACATTCCAAAATTTAGAAGACCCAAAGGATGATCTTGTAGCGACCAGACCTCAAACAGTCTGATCTCTGTGCATCAGTGTCATCTCTGGATCAGTAATGCTGACACGCACAGTACTTGAAGGATTTATAACAGAGTAGCTATCACACACTTATTACATCGATAGTCCAACAATGAATTTATTACAAATAATATGGCCGACGACCATCTAATACGATAACATCGGAAGGCTTGGAAGATAAGTGAGTCAATCAACTCCAGCGGCATCACTGAGTATAGAACCACGACCTAAAAGGCATCTTACTCGTCGTCTGAAAAGTCTGCAACATGAAACGTTGCAGCCCAAAAAACGGGCCAGCACATGGAATATGCTGGCAAGGTAACACAAAAGAATGCAATGAAAGTAAAGCTATACTATATGCAATATTTGACTGGTGGAAAGCTCTATGGTGAAGTTTTTGCGTAAAGCCAATTTTTCCCTACTTCAAAGGAATAGATTTTAATTAACTATCATGGTAGTTGAAACATCGTTGAGAAGATAGACATCCTCTCAACCCCAATTAAAAATAATCATTAACCCAACAATATTAAATTAGAGTAACATGATGAGATGCACATGAAAATCCAAGTACTAGATACTCAAGACGTCCATAACCGGGGACACAGCTAATCATGATCAGTTTGTACACTCTGTAGAGGTTTTTGCACTTTTCCCACAAGACTCGATCGCCTCCGTTTGGTTTCTCGCACTTCATGGTGTTTGAGAAACGGATGACCGAGACACAGCCTTTCCGAAGAGGTCCCCTTAACTAGATCGATAGGCCGTACCACCTACAATCCCCCTACATCTGCTAGCCCATCATGGAAAGGTTTCCCACAACTTACTCAACTACGCCAGAGCCCATATTGGTATGTGGTTACACATGGAAGTTCCTAGGCATGAAATATTATATGATCCCTTTGAGCCTGGTTGGCATTCCAATAGGACAATCACACGGAAACCCCGGGATTTCCTAGGACAACACTGGCAACCCCAGGTGTCCGGGCAATCCACTGGTTCACTCCCAGGGTGCCCCAAACCAATCCACCCAGATGTGTATTCAAGTAGCCACCTTAAGTTGAACCATTAATTAACAACTCACATCTGTCATGGATTTCCATCAAACCCAAACCACGTCTACGAGCATAGCATGGCCTAACAGCAAACGTAGAAGTAACTCCCAGGGGTTTGAAAATAATGCAGGTAATAGGTTCTACCTCAATCTACTTCCCAATCCCACAAGTTAATTGATCCTACTGATGCAATGTGTTTGAGGATATAACTAATGCAATGAAAACTGGGTATTGGAAAATATGATCAAAGTGCGAACTTTCCTGCAATGTTGATGAAGATGATTCGCACTCAAAACTCTGGATAGATCTACTCGTCACACTCCGGTCAATCTATCGTAAGCAAGCAATAGTAACCACACATAAGCTATCACTCAGAAAGATCGGACAGAACGAATAAACACTTCGGAAAACTTCGAAGACAAACGAATGACTCTTGAAACACAAAACAATTTCCAACAGTACCAAAATTATGTGAATTTGGCCTTATCAGAAAGTTTAGGTCAAGAGCTTCGATTTTCAAAAAGAATCAACTCAAACGGAGTTACGAAACTCAAGTTATGAACAAACGAAGTTTGAATCTAAAAGTAGTTGAGTTCAAATTTTAAACTTTTCAAAAACATGTTTAAATTGTATTACTGGATAGAGGGGATCGTAACGAAGACGTGGGCGTTGGTTTCGTTGGATTTGGACCAACGAGCAAAGAGTTAGGGCCATTTGAAGTTTAGGGGCTAAACTATAAAATTAAAATTTACAGAGAGGTCCCTGGCCGAAACTAAACAGGAAAAGAAAAGTTAAAGGGCGAACGTTCACTACTGAGACTAAACTAATGAATTCGTCCACTACTACTGCCAAATGAACGAACATTCGTTAACTAACCTAACTACAGAAAAAATGGTTTTTAGAAAGAACCGAAGAAAACCGAGATCTAAACCGGACCGGGCGGTTTTTCCCTTACCTGTACTTAGATCGGGGCAGATCGGGGCGGTTCGTCGGCCGGCGGAACTCCGGCGAGTTCTCCGCGAATTCCGGCAAGTTCTCTGCGGGCTCCGGCGAGGGGAGGGCAGAGGGCGGCGGCGCGGGCGATGCGAGGGGCGAGGGGAGGCGCGGCTGCGGGCGACGGCATGGCAGCAGCGCGGCGGCGGTGGCGCAAAGCAGCAGTTAGCGGCGGCGGCGGCGAAAGTGCGCGGCGGCGGCGATGCGAGAGGAGGAGGAAGAACGGGGCGGCGACGGTGACTTAAATAGGGGGAAGGGGGAGGAGATTGCGTGGGGAAGGGGTCGGCGGAGGAGTCCGGCGGCGGCACGAGATTCCGGCGGCAGCGGTTTCGCTCGGGACTCTGTCCCGAGCCGGAGTTGGGGGCGGTGGGGGTGCTGGGCCGCGGCCTGGCAGGAGCTGGGCCGGCCCAGTTTTGGAGGAACATTTTTTTTAACACACAAGAAAACAAATAAAAGCAAAATAAATAAAAATGTCCAATGGACATATAATATATCAAAATTTGCAGAAAAATAAGCCCTACAACATGAACATTTTACTACTGTCAAATAAAATGTCCACAAAATCTAATAAATCAAAAGGTCCTACTGTTGCAATTAAAAACCAATAAAAATCATTCTTAAAATACCAAAAGTCTTCAAATTTATTTCTCTCCAATTTTCCTCTGTAGGGAATCATGTTACCCTATTTTCCATGTAATTTGTTTTTGGAGAAAAATAATTTGAATAAAACCCAAATAACTCAATATTGGAAATTGAGTTCCAGAAAATTTCAAAAAAACTTCCAACTCATATTTCCTATAATTTGAAGAAGTCATTTTATCTTCTCTCAGGAAAATCATTTAGTTGCTTAAAGTTTCTGAATTGAAAAGATTTCGAGGATGAAATTCAAAATCCTTTCAAGCCCTTTATCATTTAAAATAAATGGAAGAAGTCATATTATCTTCACTCTAGGGTTTTGTGTTGAAAAGAATTTGAATTCCCTCAGAGATCAAAAAGCAAAGTGAAAGTTTTGGGAAAGTCATTTTATTCCCTCTCATTTAACTTTCAAAAGTTTCAAATTTCAATAAATTTCACTCAGCACAACAACAAGCAGTCAATTCTATCTATTTATTATAACATTCCAAAATTTAGAAGACCCAAAGGATGATCTTGTAGCGACCAGACCTCAAACAGTCTGATCTCTGTGCATCAGTGTCATCCCTGGATCCGTAATGCTGACACGCATAGTACTTGAAGGATTTATAACAGAGTAGCAATCACACACTTATTACATCGATAGTCCAACGATGAATATATTACAAATAATATGGCCGAGGGCCATCTAATACGATAACATCGGAAGGCTTGGAAGATAAGTGAGTCCATCAACTCCAGCGGCATCACTGTGTATAGAACCACGACCTAAAAGGCATCTTACTCGTCGTCTGAAAAGTCTGCAACATGAAACGTTGCAGCCCGAAAAACGGGTCAGCACATAGAATATGTTGGCAAGGTAACACAAAAGAATGCAATGAAAGTAAAGCTATACTATATGCAATATTTGGCTGGTGGAAAGCTCTATGGTTAAGTTTTTGCATAAAGCCAATTTTTCCCTACTTCAAAGGAATAGATTTTAATTAACTATCATGGTAGTTGAAACATCGTTGAGAAGATAGACATCCTCTCAACCCCAATTAAAAATAATCATTAACCCAACAATATTAAATTAGAGTAACATGATGAGATGCACATGAAAATCCAAGTACTAGATACTCAAGACGTCCATAACCGGGGACACGGCTAATCATGATCAGTTCGTACACTCTGTAGAGGTTTGTGCACTTTTCCCACAAGACTCGATCGCCTCCGTTTGGTTTCTCGCACTGCATGGTGTTTGAGAAACGAATGACCGAGACATAGTCTTTCAGAAGTGCTAGCACCTTACGATCAGGCGGACCGTACCAACCTACATCCCCTACATCTGCTAGTCCACCACTGTAAGAGTTCGCACGACTTACTCATACTATGCTAGAGCCCATAATAGCATTGTGGCTGCACACGGAAGTTTCTAGTATGAATAATCTCATGATCCCTTTGAGCCTGGGTGCCGGTCCATTAAAAAAACAGGCAATCGCTGGAATACCCAGGTGCCTCAATCCACCCAGATGTGTATTAATGTTTCCACCTTAAGTTGAACCATTAATTAACAAACTCACATCTATCATGGATTTCACTCACCCAATCCACGCCTACGAGCATAGCATGTCCTAACAGCAATGTAGAAGTAACTCCCAAAGGTTTGAATGTAATGCAGGTAATAGGTACTACCTCAATCTACTTCCCACTCCCACAAGTTAATTGATCCTACTAATGCAATGTGTGAGGGTTTGACTAATGTAACGAAAACTGGGTAATTGGAAAGTATGATCCAAGTGTAACTTGCTTTGCTGATGATCCGCAAAACCTAGAGACTCAAAGTAGCAAGCGGCGCACTCCGGGTACTCTATTGCAAACAAACAAGCATACAATAAGTACTTAACTAATGCACGGGTAAAACTCAAATAAGAGATCTAACCAGAAAGTTCAACTTAAGAACTCCGGTTTGCAAAAAGAATCAACTCGAAAGAAGCAACGAAACTCAAACTGCAAAAGAAACGAGCTCCGGTTTATGAGTTGGCCTAAAGTCAACTTTTACAGTAGTCAAAACTTTGTTCAAGTTGATTAAACGTAAACAGGGCATCGAGACGAAGATCTGGGATTTTGAATCACCTGATTCCGATTCTCGAGCGAAAAGAAAAACGCGAAACAAGATCAGGGCAGAAATCACGATCGGAATAACCGCGGATAAATACCCCGAAAAAGAAAAACGACGAACAGGCTAACGAACGAACGTTCGCTGTCTGCGGCTAACTAACGAAAACCGTTCGTTAAAACGAGCGTACGGACGAACGTCCGCTAAATAACTAAACCGGCGAAAAACCGAACTGATCTATTAAAAAAACAGATCTAGGTTTTCCTAAAATAAAACCGATCGGTTAAACGGGAAAAACCGAGAACTACCTCGAGCTCGAACTCCGGTGGGATTCCGGCGGTCCGGCGGTCCGGCGGGGCGAGGCGGTGGTGCTCCGGCGGCGCGGCGGTGGGGCGTTGCGGCGGGCGGCAGCGGGTGGCGGTGCGACGGGCGGCGGCGGGTGACGGCGCGAAGGCGCGCAGCGCGGCGACGGGTGGCGGCGGCGGGCGAGCGAGGCGGCGGCGGCGGCTGGCTCGGGCGCTAGGGTTTCGGCACTGGCCGGCTGAGCGTAACGGGCCGGCTCTGGCGCTATATAAAGCCCAGAGTCCCAGTCCTTCACGAGTCTAAGTCGGTTTCCTATTTTTTTTTCTAAAAGAGTCCCGGCGCAGAAAAACTAACGAAAGAAATACCAAACGGACTCCAAAATTCCCGAAATAAATTTTCACCGTGCTCTAATAATATTTAGGACAAAGTGAACATTTTTCCCGGACCTAAATGCAATTTTGAAAAATGCGTATTTTTCCTATGCAAATAAATCCGCAAATAAATCCAGAAAAATACCAAAAGTGATTTAAACATTTTTCCTCCAATATTTCTGTTATTTTGGAGAAGTCATATTATCTCTGCTCATTTTTGGTATTTAGAAATAGTTTTAGGAGAGAAAAATAATTAGAATCACACTGCCCCCGTACCGGTATTCGAGCGAACTCAAATACGATAACGGTAAAATCCCCAACTCTCTCCGTAGGTCCTTAAGTTGCTTAGAATTTCAAGGTACTCCATGAACAAAAATGCAAAAACATGCAAATACAATATGATCTGTGTATAACATTCCAAATTGAAAATTTGGGATGTTACAAACTTGTAGCGACCACGATCCAAATGGACCGAAGTCTCTGTGTTCTGTGTCATCCCTGGATCGGTATGCTGACACACACAGTACAAACATGATTTATAACAGATGTAAATCACATGTATTAACTAACGTAAATACTATTACCTCAATCGATCATAGCGGAAGCAACAAAGGTCGTGGATTCCCATCAACACCAACGGCAAAGTTGAGTGTAGAAATCGTAACCCGAACGTATCACTTACTCGTTGTAAGATAATCCTGCAACATGAGACGTTGCAGCCACAGAGGGTCAGTACATTGAATGTACTGGAAAATTCACACTGTAATGATAATGATAAATAAGGCCTACAACTACATGCATATTTGGCTGGTGGAGGCTGTAAGGTTAAAGTTTTTGCGTAAAGCCAATTTTTCCCTACTTCAAAGGAATAGATTTTAATTAACTATCATGGTAGTTGAAACATTGTTGAGAAGATAGACATCCTCTCAACCCCAATTAAAAATCATCATTAAACCCAACAATATTAAATTAGAGAGTGATGAGATCAGCAAATAATCCACTTCTAGATACTCAAAGATGTCCATAACCGGGGACACGGCTACTCATGAATAGTTTGTACACTCTGCAGAGGTTTGTGCACTTTTCCCACAAGACTCGATCGCCTCCGTTTAGTTTCTCGCATTGCATGGTGTTTGAGAAACGGATGACCGAGACACAGTCTTTCCGAAGAGGTCCCCTTAACCAGATAGATAGGCCGTACCACCTAGAATCCCCCTACATCTGCTAGCCCATCATGGAAAGGTTTCCCACAACTTAGGCCCTGTTTGGTTCATAAGTCCTAGGACTTTTTTTAGTCCCAACTTATAAGTCATAAGTCCCTAAAAAGTCCCTACCTGTTTGGTTCCTGAGACTTAACATGGACTAGTAGACCATATTACAACTATAAGTCCCTATAAGTCCCTCCTTGAGATAAGTCCCAAATACCCACTTTAAGTCCCAATAAGTCCCTCCTGTTTGGTTTAGATGGGACTTATAGGGACTTATTTAAGTTCCTAGACCAATAAGTCCCTGGAAACAAACACCCTCTTACTCAACTACGCCAGAGCCCATATTGGCATGTGGTTGCACATGGAAGTTTCTAGGCATGAAATATTATATGATCCCTTTGAGCCTGGGTGGCATTCCAATAGGACAATCACACGGAAACCCCGGGATTTCCTAGGACAACACTAGCAACCCCAGGTGTCCGGGCAATCCACTGGTTCACTCCCGGGGTGCCCTAAACCAATCCACCCAGATGTGTATTCAAGTAGCCACCTTAAGTTGAACCATTAATTAACAACTCACATCTGTCATGGATTTCACTCAAACCCAAACCACGTCTATGAGCATAGCATGGCCTAACAGCAAACGTAGAAGTAACTCCCAGGGGTTTGAAAATAATGCAGGTAATAGGTTCTACCTCAATCTACTTCCCAATCCCACAAGTTAATTGATCCTACTGATGCAATGTGTTTGAGGATATAACTAATGCAATGAAAACTAGGTATTGGAAAATATGATCAAAGTGTGAACTTGCCTGCTATGTTGATGAAGATGATTCGCACTCAAAACTCTGGATAGATCTATTAGTCACACTCCGGTCAATCTATCATAAGCAAGCAATAATAACCACACATAAGCTATCACTCAGAAAGATCGGATAGAACGAATAAACACTTCGGAAAACTTCGAAGACAAACGAATGACTCTTGAAACACAAAACAATTTCCAACAGTACCAAAATTATGTGAATTTGGCCTTATCAGAAAGTGTAGGTCAAGAGCTTCGATTTGCAAAAAGAATCAACTCAAACGGAGTTACGAAACTTTAGTTATGAACAAACGAAGTTTGAATTTAAACTAGTTGAATTCAAATTTTAAACTTTTCAAAAACATGTTTAAGTTGTATTACTGGAAAGAGGGGATCGTAACGAAGACGTGGGCGTTGGTTTCGTTGGATTTGGACCAACGAGCAAAAAGTTAGGGCCGTTTGAAGTTTAGGGGCTAAACTGTAAAATTAAAATTTACAGAGAGGTCCCTGGCAGAAACTGAACAGGAAAAGAAAAGTTAAATGGCGAACGTTCACTACTGAGACTAAACTAATGAATTCGTCCACTACTACTGCCAAACGAACGATCGTTCGTTAACTAACCTAACTACAGAAAAAAACGGTTTTTAGAAATAACCGAAGAAAACCGAGATCTAAACTGGACTGGGCGGTTTTTCCCTTACCAGTTCTTAGATCGGGGCGGTTCGTCGGCTGGCGGAACTCCGGCGAGTTCTCCGCGAACTCCGGCGAGTTCTCTGCGGGCCCCGGCGAGGGGAGGGCAGAGGGCGATCAAAAAGAATTTGAATTCCCTCGGAGATCAAAAAGCCCTTTATCATTTAAAATAAATGGAAGAAGTCATATTATCTTCACTCTAGGGTTTTGTGTTGAAAAGAATTTGAATTCCCTCGGAGATCAAAAAGCAAAGTGAAAGTTTTGGGAAAGTCATTTTATTCCCTCTCATTTAACTTTCAAAAGTTTCAAATTTCAATAAATTTCACTCAGCACAACAACAAGCAATCAATTCTATCTATTTATTATAACATTCCAAAATTTAGAATTTTGGGATGTTACAAACCTACCACACTTAAAATGAATCTCGTCCTCGAGATTCGGAGAGGCTTGCGAGAAATAGGTTAGGGTCTGGGGGTCTTCTAACAAATCCACTGATTGGTGTGGCCTAGTGTGCTACCACACTTAGGAACATGGATACGGTTCCATCAAAACTCAGGCACTCCATCCTTTGGGTTGACGGCGTCGGTCTTCTCAAATCTTCAGGGTATTTCCTTCTCTGGCTCTTTTCGCTAGTGGCAAAATCTTTGTCCTAAATCATTGTATCCTTTCATCTTGATACGGTCCTTTCGGGACTGGATATTCTTAACTGACAGGTCTGGCACCAATACTAAACAAATATCGTTATCCCATGGTGGTCATCAACCAAATTAACAGGGTTCCTGCAGAAACGGGTCTGGGATTCATCCTCACCGTATATCCTACGGTTGGCAACAGCATGCCGTGTACAATGGAAAAACTTCTATACCATTCTAAGGTTTAAACAAAGTTTAGACATCGTCGTCTCTCTACTATAGGTAAGTCTCTCAGTTTTACCATCCCGTATAATAGAGGCAAACAATAAGAGTAAGTCGGTATGGTGATCAATCCATCCCGCACCCAAATCATTACCCTGTATATGGTTTAGTGAATCTCGCATTCTAACACTCGGTCATCCTCACAAGCATTGCAGAATTTCATCTTTGTCGACGAACTGAGTTCGGAGATATCCATTTATTCTGCAAGCCAAACAACCATCTATCGTGTTCACAACCCTCGGGTTTAAGGTAACCACCTATAAGATCGTCTGTTGGCAAGGTCGTAACTTCTACCAGGGGTTTTCCTTCAGCAAGAGTGTGTTTGCTTTCTTGACAGGTCCTGGGGCCTGTGGGTTATGGCTCATCTCATCACTAGCAACACTTGGTCTTACCCTCGGGTTGCAACTGATCATTCTTCCAACATCCAACTTCCTTGGCTTTCTTGACTCCATCCAATTATACCTTACTTCTCTGTGGGTAAAACTATGATGTAATTACTCAGACTCATCCTTGGGCAAATCACTCCAAGTCTGACGTAACCAACCACTAGTTTTCTTCAAAATCTCCTTCCATGCATCATGTCTTCACTCATCACTATAGAGTAACAACTCATAAAATCCAAAATCAATACCAGGCTGCTAACTTCACCGATTCTCAACTTACTACGGTCTACTGCATTTCCACTGCAGGCTTCAACTCCAATACTTAGCTCAAAACTCCTTCTTCTTGGTACAATCTACAACAAAATGCACTGCTTTACTACAGCAGAAACATATTACTACTGACAAGCCTCGTGGTTCCCTTATAACTACGTAGCCTCCTTGGAGTCACTATTGCTCCACACTTCCAGCATTTCACCCTCTTAAAATCCAATTGTACTTCTTTTCTTCTCATCCTTGGGGTAAACTTCATATCAAACGTAACTCCAGCTATGTGTGTAAACTCTACTCCTTGGAGCAACACTTTCCTTTCTATTGGTCCAGGGTTCACTCCGTAAGGTTCAACTAAACAAAATGCACTAGTTCATCCATAATCCATATTCTCCTCATATCAAATCTTGTATTACTACTTGAACCATTATTCATCACTCCAATTACGAAGGTTCTTCACCACAAATGTTGCCATCCACATAGTGGGGTATGGTCAAACATTCCTCCCATCTTTATTCCTTTGTCCTAGCTAAGGACGCTTCAGTCCAACGTGATTCCTAAAATCATCAATCTTTTGCTCCATCCTATTGGCTGTGTGCTTCATCTCCACCATCTCAGCATGCATCATACTCAGGCATCCCTGGGTAAAACGAAGTCTTGCTTCGAGTATTTCTCCAATCTGACGTATGGCCTCCATGGCAGCTTCACGAACAGAATCAAAGAATGTTGTTTGTGGTACTCGGGAGATGAAAAAGTATTGACCCATAGTCTTTGGGCAAACTCCTTTCACACGGTGGAGGTGGACCTCCATGTACCAAAGTGTGACGCCCCCGATTTGACCGTACACTAATCATGCACGCAAATGTGTACGACCAAGATCAAGGACTCACTGGAAGATATCACAACACAACACTAGACACAAATTAAAATAATACAAGCTTTATATTACAAGCCAGGGGCCTCGAGGGCTCGAATACAAAAGCTCGAAAACACAAGAGTCAGCGGAAGCAACAATATCTGAGTACAGACATAAGTTAAACAAGTCTGCCTTAAGAAGGCTAGCACAAAACATCAATGATCGAAAAGGCAAGGCCTCCTGCCTGGGACCTCCTAACTACTCCTCGAAACCGATCTTCACGTAGAAACATCCTCGGGATCTTCTGGGTCCGGGACTCCACCGATCTGGTTGCATCAACCAGAAAGAAGAAAGAAGGGGGAAAAGGGGGAGCAAAGCAAACGTGAGTACTCATCCAAAGTACTCGCAAGCAAGGATCTATACTACATATGCAACGGTAACAAAGATATGGGTAATATCGGTGGACTGAACTGCAGCAAGCGAGAATAAGAGGGGGATAGCTAATCCAAACGAAGACTACGCTTCTGGCCACCTCCATCTTGCAGCAGTAGAAGAGAATATATGGAAGTAACAAGTATCCTCGCGTCTCACAGCCTCCGTCTTGAAGCAGTAGAAGGGAAATAGATGGTAAGTTCACCAAGTAACATCGTATAGCATAAACCTACTCGGCGATCCTCCCGCACATCACCCTGTGAGAGAGCAACCACCGAGTTGTATCTGGCACTGGTAAGGGTGTGTTTTATTAAGTATCCGGTTCTAGTTGTCATGAGGTCGGAATACAACTCCGGGTCGTCCTTTTACCGAGGGACACGGCTATTCGAATATATTAACTTCCCTGCAGGGGTGCACCACATAACCCAGCACGCTTGATCCCATTTGGCCGGACACACTTTCCAGGGTCATGCCCGGCCTCGGAAGATCAACACGTCGCAGCCCTACCTAAGCACAACAGAGAGGTCAGCACGTCGGTCTAAGTCCTAAGCACACAGGGGTCTGGGCCCATCGCCCAATGCACACCTGCACGTTGCGAGGGCGGCCGGTGAGCAGACCTAGCAACCTCCATTACTAAGGAAGTTACGTTACGCGGTCCAACCCGGCGCGCGCCGCTAAACCGCTGACGTCAAGAAGGCTTCGGCTGATACCACGACGTCGAGTACCCATAACTATTCCCACGTAGCTGGTTAGTGCGTATAGACCAAATGGCCAGACTCAGATCAAATACCAAGATCCCGTTAAACGTGTTATTATGAAATAACCGCGGACAATGACCAGGGCCAGCCCCACCTGTCTCCTAGGTGGTCGCAACCTGCCCTGTCGCTCCACCACAAAGTAACCATCAGGGGGCTGTCGGGAACCCAGGCCCACCACTACCTGGGTGGAACCACCTGCCCCTTCAGCCCCCATATCCGAACCATCATCATGTGTCATGTAAAATGTATGTAGTATAAACCCGAGATCACCCCCAAGTGATCACGGCCCGATAGAATAGCAGGGCAGACGGACAAGGGTGTAGGGCCACTGATGGAATACTAGCATCCTATACTAAGCATTTAGGATTGCAGGTGAAGTATCAATAGTGGTAGCAACAATGACAGGCTATGCAGCAGAATAGGATTATCGAAAGCAGTAACATGCTACACTACTCTAATGCAAGCAGTAGAGAGAAGAGTAGGCGATATCTGGTGATCAAGGGGGGGGGGGCTTGCCTGGAAGCTCTGTAGACGAAAGGAATCTTCGGAAACGTAGCCGTAGTCGAACACCGAAGCATCAATTGTCTCGAGGTCTATCACAGTATCGGAGTCTATCGAAAATAAGCAACGAAGGGGGAAACAAATAAATAACAGACCAAACAATAGCATCACAAAGCATAACATGGCAAAACGCGGTGCTACGTGTGACCTAACGCGGTGCTCGGTGATACAGACGAAGAGGAATAACATCCGGGAAAGTATTCCCGGTGTTAGGCATTTTAGGGCAGATGAAACGGAGGGGAATGTTGCACGTTCGGTATGACAGAGATGTGTGGCGGACGAACAGACCGCGTATTCAGATTCGTCTCGTCGTTCTAAGCAACTTTCATGTACAAAGTATTTTCATCCGAGTTACGGTTTAAAAGATATGATTTTCTAAAGATTTTATTAATTTCTGGAATTTAATTAATTAATTTAATAGAACATTATCCAGAACAGTGTCTGCTGACGTCGTCATGACGTCAGCATGATGTCAGCGGTCAACTGTCTGTTGACCGAGTCAAACTGACATGCGGGTCCCAGTTGTCATTGTCTAAGACTAATTTAAACAGATTAATTAATCTAACAGTAATTAGGTTAATTAATTAAGTTAATTAATTATTTAATTAATATTTTTTTAACATATATATTTTTTTAACTCCTTTTTTTTATTAAGGGGCTGGGCCCCACTTGTAAGTGGCCCAGGGGCCATGCGGGCTAACGGGCGCTGGGCGCTGGGGCGGGGCGCACCCAGGCCGAAGCCCGCCCGGGCACGGGGCGAGGCCGGCAGCGCTGGACCGGGGCGTCGGCGCGGCCAGGCAGCAGGGCGCCGGGTGCCGGAGAGGGCACCGGCGGGGAGGCGCCGGCCCACCACGGGCACGGCCGGGCGAAGCCGGCCCGGCCAGGGCGCAGAGCGGCAAGGGGGAGGGGCGCCGGCGGGGCCGAAGCCCGCCCATGCGCGAGGGGCGCTGGCACGGCGCGGCCAGAGGCGCGGCGAGCTGGAGCAAGGAAGTGGCGGGATGGCTGGAGGAGCGGGCGGAGCGCGGCCAAGGGGGCGGCGCGATGCAACGGCAGGGGAGCTGAGGCGGGAGGCGGGGCAGCAGAGAAGGTGCGGCCGGCGTCGGCACGCAGCAAGCCGCGACAGGAGGGGGCGCGAGGGGGAGGGACTGCGGCGCGCGGGGCGGGGCCGAAGGCATCACGGCGACGTTCTACAGGGGGGAAGAGGGGAGGCCGAAGCCGACGGCCTCACCGTCGTGTAGATGTTCAGGGGGCGTCGAGGCTCGATGTAGATGTAGCGTGCTCGGGGGGGAGGACGGGGACGAGGCGTAGTCCGGCGACGACGTCGAGGAGGACGACGGCGTGCAGCTCCATGAGGTGCTGGTGCTCCGATGACCGGGTCGGCAAGGAGCGCCGGGGCGATGGGGATGAGGGGAGGTCGGGCTCTGGAGCCTCGATCCAGATGGGATCGAGAGAAAAAGGGGGGAGGGGGTTCTAGGTCACGGGGGCTGTGGAGGGCCATATAGGCCAGTGTGGCTGGGCCGGCCAGCTGGGCCCTTCGGCCCACTGGAGGGGGGTCTTTGTTTTCTCTTTTAGTTTTTGTTTATTTACTGTTTTCTAATTCCACTATTTTTATTACTTTTCTGTTTAAATTTTATTTTCCAAATTGTTTTAGTTTTGTAAAATATTCAATTAGCACATAAAATAATAACATTAAATATACCACTGCCACCATAACTTTGACACCTAAATAAAATAGTTTAGTACTTTATAAAATATACTGGGTATATAATTTATTGTTTTTGCTGCTGTTTTAATCACTTTAGGGTATTTAACTATTGTATAAAGATGTTGTTTCTCCACAAATATTATCCACGATTTATTTGTCATATTAAGAACATTTTAGTTTTGACTTTTGAAAACTTTAATTGTTTAAATTGTTTTTTTTTTGAATTTGGATTTTGAATTAGTTTCGAACTAACGCGAGTTTAGCAACATTAACCGTGGTGACGTGGCATCATTACCAGAGGGTTACTGTAGCTTGATTACCCGGGCGTCACAATTCTCCTCCACTACAAGAAATCTCGTCCCGAGATTTAAGCGGTGGAGTAAGGGGGGAAAAGTTCTGGTAGCGAAAAGCTAATGAGTCTTCTTGGTCTTGGTTGCCCTTCTCGAAGAGGTTGACTCCTTTTATTGATGTCTTCAATCCTCTGCTTCAAGTTATCGTGATCAAGTCGTCATCCTTTCTTCGGGATCTCCTTCGTCCTACGAACGCGACCAGGGGGAAAAACTTCGGAGGAATGTATCTCCACGAAGTCTGTGCATACGACGGCGAATTCAGAAAGTGATATACGAAGTACCCTACGAGTAGTATTTCGATGAATTCATTGAGTGCACTATACGATGGTACCAAAGTTTCAAATGGGTAAGCAATCATTCGATGCCTAGACAGAAGCTGGAATGGGGCTTGAACAGCGTGAATAACATGGTGTTTGATACCAGGATGAAACATGGTAGAGTTTAGCTCGTGAACCACATACGAAGCCAGGTGCAAAGGATACCATAGAATTCAGGTTGTAAAGAAGAGTCAGGTTTCGATCCAGTGGACCTGTGGGTTATGGGCCCACCATGTGGATTGAAAGTAAGAGGGGTGGTGACATCTTGCACAGCCTTGACAGGGAGGCATGTCAGTGGATAGCCTTCCAGCTATGTCGGCAACAATGTCGGAACCAAGGACGGGGGACGAAGAGAACCATTTTCTTGCTCGTTGAAACGAGGCGGGCCAATAGGCAAAGTTCTCGCCCATCGGTGGTTACCGGAATGTTATCAACAATAGTAACAGGGTCTTACTGACAGAGTTGTACACCAAGGTGTTTACATAAGCATAAAATTATTACTGCTTAGATTATATGTAGATTAAAGAAAGGTTAAACAAACAAATGGAAAGGAAAATTGTGATTACACACAATTATTAGGAGTGTATCCTTCCCATGGACAAGAAGAACATGGCATACAGGGTAGGAGAGCAAGTACCCAATCATTTAGATAAAGAGGCAAGGATTATTCAAGATGTTACCCATACAACGGTATTTGGATAACTGACCAAGAAACATTTAGCATCACGCCTCCAATGTTCTTGTTGATGAGCGGGGTATCATAGTCATGCTTCGAGGTAGCAATGATATGGTGTTTCAATCAAGGGCCGGACTTTGGATACACAAATGATCCATCAGAAGCAACTTATTAATATAAGTGTTACAATCTCCTCCTGGAAGAATGGCTATCCTTACAAAAGAAATTATAATGATGGGTCCTCTAGCCCGGGGTGCTAGGCATGACATCATATTACCGGGTCATCAAAGGACCAACATTATAACTACTGGAAAGTTGTCCCAACCATCATATCTGACCGAGATTCAGATCCGATTGGTGTCATGATTCCACAGGCTCAAGATGTTCAAGAATAAAAGGTGCATCACAAATCGACGAAATGACATTGCAAGATTCTCGGAAAATGAACTATGGGAGCAGGTCCCCAAAATAATAGTTCATCATTAAACAAAGGAGAGGATGAGGAGGTGGCTGATGGGCTCAACAACAATTCATCGAGAATTCCAAACGGATGGATTTCCACAATAATGTGAAAAAGAAGGTGACACTTGTCAACTCAAATGATATAATGTTGTATGCTCGACGAAAAACATACACCATTAACCATTAGTTGAAAGGTGTGCCCGAATATGACCTTAGGCAGAAAGATCAATGTCAGAGTGACGATTCAATAAACAACAGCCTAAGAACGAACTGTCGATCGTAAACATCAAAGCAATTGGGTTGCTAGGAGTACAGAACTCAAGCAGCATCGCTAGCATATTGGTATCCCGGCTAAAAACAACACGGGGACCAAGGAAGAATGGTGATGGTGAGTAGTATCATCATACCGAGAATTTCTAAGAGGTGGAGCAATTCCCACAACATTCTCGACATAAAAGACAGTAGTACTTCAATGCAGAACACAACACTAGCTGGAGAGCAAGTTGTATTTATAATGTGGACAAGTTCACGATGAAAGGAAGTCAAGGGTGTTGTCGATGATAATAAAAAATCATCGAGGGCAAGGAGGGTATTTCGCATCATGAACACATTTTACAACTCGGAAGAAGTCAAAGTGTTGAAGGTGATCCGACACATTTGCCGGGAGGTTTCAAGAGGATGAAATCAACAACAACGGCAATAAGCATGGGAATGACGAAGTGGCAAGTTATAGGATCAATATAAGATGCAAGCTCGGAATCAAAGTTTCCTTACTGAACCAGCAACCAGATGCTGAAAGCTCGACGTAAGTTGCGCTCAATCTCTGAAGAATTCGTGCACCAAAGAAGGACGAGGTAGCACAATCAAAGATAGCTAGACAAGGGATGTACCCGATAGGCTAGGATTAAACCAGCTTGAGTTTAAAAATTTCCCAATAATATCTACTAGGGGTGTTGAATTTTTAGAGCAAATTTGATTTACTAAACGGTGTCCTCGGTTGTCGGCAACCTAGAACCCATAGAGTGATTACGACAAGGAAAGGTATTACTTGATCAAAAGCTCAAAAGGTGTGGTGCAAAGGCATGATATCCTCGAGATATCAGAGGGTAAAACTCGAAGGTAGAACACGATAGAAGTTGAACTAGGTCATCAACCTATGACAGTAGATGATTTAACCTTGTCAAAAATTGGCGAGGCGTGGAATGGATTTATTCCAGATATATTGAATAAGGACAGCATGGTCGAAACCATAACTGCAAGGGATCAAATTTATTGACACCGAAAGAATTATTTAGATGAAAAAATCATTTTGCAAGAAGCTTCCGAGACGGTCTACATCATTTTCATGGGCATGAACACAAGTTCAAGGTCGACTCCCACTTCTTTAATGCAAATCGTTTCATTCACCTCTCGCTTTGATAAAGCTGTAGTGTTGGAATTTTATCTGGTAGAACACCGGAAGAGTATGACTTGTGAAAACTTTCGGGTTTTCACGGATTAGGGGAAGGCATAGGTTCAACCCATCGGGCATCTTAGTAACATATACCACAAGTTACAAAACTAAAAACACAAGCTCGAAAGCAGAGCATGGTTGGCCAAGCGGAGGATACAATTTGCCAAAGGCATTATGTATCAGGGGAAGAACTCACAAGGTGCATGAATATGAAGGACACTGTCGGATGATATTTCAACAAAGGATCGAGCGATTCACAACGGAGCTGATGTGAGTATCGGTACTCACTTAGAGGAAGAAGAATGCAGAGGCATCAGATTCAAGAATCACCTGATTAGTATGATGCTTAAATAGAAAGAAATTATGGTTTCCAAAACGAAGGATCAGAAGCAGACGCTCTGATCCAGGATGGATAAGTTGAAAACACTTAGTTGGGCAATCAATAAAGGTTTGAATTGTCGAGAACCAACTCATGTCCGAAATGACGTGTGAGTCGGAAGGATAATTTCAAAAAGGATAACCGATGACTGCGTGCATATGCACACATTGAATTAATAGGTTCAAAAATAGCTAAGTCAAGCGATATTGACGAAGACTACTAGTCATATGGAATTAACCATAATGTAAGCAGGCAAGAATTTCAAGAGTAACAGCCTGCAGAGGATTTTCGAAACATCGAAAAGTATTCCGAAGAATTTTTGGGAGACATATGAACAATCAATTAGAACGGGTCCTCGATAAATGTGAGGAAATAACCGTGAGGGTTTTCATGCGAAATAAAACTGCAAGACAGTAAACTCAAAGGATTCTCGAGACAACGGAGAATATTTCGGGGCATCTTGTAACAACAAGAGCGACGAGGAATGATCATGAGAATGACCAGTGCATGCAGATATCCACAAGGATATATCGGTGATAGTGATTTGCAAAGGCGATGAACACAAGTTCTCGGGTTAACAGCGGAGAGTATCTTCAGGGTCTTCTGGTGCAGCAGACGATCATCGATCATAAGGTGCTCTCCGGGTGAAAGTGATAACGAGATCCTAATGTTAGATTTAGCAAAATTCATTTATCCCGAATAGAAGAGAGATAAGAGTCCCAGAGTATAGACGAGGAGTAAAAGATCCTAATACCACCCAATGGTGCTGTGGGCCCGTAAGCCACACAACAAGTTAGTAAAGTTGTTTTTCAAAGACTAGACTCAACTTCGGCCAAGGAGTTGGAAAGGGGGATTCCTACAGGCAGTCGGCTCTGATACCAACTTGTGACGCCCCCGATTTGACCGTACACTAATCATGCACGCAAATGTGTACGACCAAGATCAAGGACTCACTGGAAGATATCACAACACAACACTAGACACAAATTAAAATAATACAAGCTTTATATTACAAGCCAGGGGCCTCGAGGGCTCGAATACATAAGCTCGAAAACACAAGAGTCAGCGGAAGCAACAATATCTGAGTACAGACATAAGTTAAACAAGTCTGCCTTAAGAAGGCTAGCACAAAACATCAACGATCGAAAAGGCAAGGCCTCCTGCCTGGGACCTCCTAACTACTCCTCGAAACCGATCTTCACGTAGAAACATCCTCGGGATCTTCTGGGTCCGGGACTCCACCGATCTGGTTGCATCAACCAGAAAGAAGAAAGAAGGGGGAAAAGGGGGAGCAAAGCAAACGTGAGTACTCATCCAAAGTACTCGCAAGCAAGGATCTATACTACATATGCAACGGTAACAAAGATATGGGTAATATCGGTGGACTGAACTGCAGCAAGCGAGAATAAGAGGGGAATAGCTAATCCAAACGAAGACTACGCTTCTGGCCACCTCCATCTTGCAGCAGTAGAAGAGAATATATGGAAGTAACAAGTATCCTCGCGTCTCGCAGCCTCCGTCTTGAAGCAGTAGAAGGGAAATAGATGGTAAGTTCACCAAGTAACATCGTATAGCATAAACCTACTCGGCGATCCTCCCGCACATCACCCTGTGAGAGAGCAACCACCGAGTTGTATCTGGCACTGGTAAGGGTGTGTTTTATTAAGTATCCGGTTCTAGTTGTCATGAGGTCGGAATACAACTCCGGGTCGTCCTTTTACCGAGGGACACGGCTATTCGAATAGATTAACTTCCCTGCAGGGGTGCACCACATAACCCAGCACGCTTGATCCCATTTGGCCGGACACACTTTCCAGGGTCATGCCCGGCCTCGGAAGATCAACACGTCGCAGCCCTACCTAAGCACAACAGAGAGGTCAGCACGTCGGTCTAAGTCCTAAGCACACAGGGGTCTGGGCCCATCGCCCAATGCACACCTGCACGTTGCGAGGGCGGCCGGTGAGCAGACCTAGCAACCTCCATTACTAAGGAAGTTACGTTACGCGGTCCAACCCGGCGCGCGCCGCTAAACCGCTGACGTCAAGAAGGCTTCGGCTGATACCACGACGTCGAGTACCCATAACTATTCCCACGTAGCTGGTTAGTGCGTATAGACCAAATGGCCAGACTCAGATCAAATACCAAGATCCCGTTAAACGTGTTATTATGAAATAACCGCGGACAACGACCAGGGCCAGGCCCACCTGTCTCCTAGGTGGTCGCAACCTGCCCTGTCACTCTGCCACAAAGTAACCATCAGGGGGCTGTCGGGAACCCAGGCCCACCACTACCTGGGTGGAACCACCTGCCCCTTCAGCCCCCATATCCGAACCATCATCATGTGTCATGTAAAATGTATGTAGTATAAACCCGAGATCACCCCCAAGTGATCACGGCCCGATAGAATAGCAGGGCAGACGGACAAGGGTGTAGGGCCACTGATGGAATACTAGCATCCCATACTAAGCATTTAGGATTGCAGGTGAAGTATCAACAGTGGTAGCAACAATGACAGGCTATGTAGCAGAATAGGATTATCGAAAGCAGTAACATGCTACACTACTCTAATGCAAGCAGTAGAGAGAAGAGTAGGCGATATCTGGTGATCAAGGGGGGGGGGGCTTGCCTGGAAGCTCTGTAGACGAAAGGAATCTTCGGAAACGTAGCCGTAGTCGAACACCGAAGCATCAATTGTCTCGAGGTCTATCACAGTATCGGAGTCTATCGAAAATAAGCAACGAAGGGGGAAACAAATAAATAACAGACCAAACAATAGCATCACAAAGCATAACATGGCAAAACGCGGTGCTACGTGTGACCTAACGCGGTGCTCGGTGATACAGACGAAGAGGAATAACATCCGGGAAAGTATTCCCGGTGTTAGGCATTTTCGGGCAGATGAAACGGAGGGGAATGTTGCACGTTCGGTATGATAGAGATGTGTGGCGGACGAACAGACCGCGTATTCAGATTCGTCTTGTCGTTCTGAGCAACTTTCATGTACAAAGTATTTTCATCCGAGTTACGGTTTAAAAGATATGATTTTCTAAAGATTTTATTAATTTCTGGAATTTAATTAATTAATTTAATAGAACATTATCCAGAATAGTGTCTGCTGACGTCGTCATGACGTCAGCATGATGTCAGCGGTCAACTGTCTGTTGACCGAGTCAAACTGACATGCGGGTCCCAGTTGTCATTGTCTAAGACTAATTTAAACAGATTAATTAATCTAACAGTAATTAGGTTAATTAAGATTAATTAATTAAGTTAATTAATTATTTAATTAATATTTTTTAACATATATATTTTTTTAACTCCTTTTTTTATTAAGGGGCTGGGCCCCACTTGTAAGTGGCCCAGGGGCCATGCGGGCTAACGGGCGCTGGGCGCTGGGGCGGGGCGCACCCAGGCCGAAGCCCGCCCGGGCACGGGGCGAGGCCGGCAGCGCTGGACCGGGGCGTCGGCGCGGCCAGGCAGCAGGGCGCCGGGCGCCGGAGAGGGCACCGGCGGGGAGGCGCCGGCCCACCACGGGCACGGCCAGGCGAAGCCGGCCCGGCCAGGGCGCAGAGCGGCAAGGGGGAGGGGCGCCGGCGGGGCCGAAGCCCGCCCATGCGCGAGGGGCGCTGGCACGCCGCGGCCAGAGGCGCGGCGAGCTGGAGCAAGGAAGTGGCGGGATGGCTGGAGGAGCGGGCGGAGCGCGGCCAAGGGGGCGGCGCGATGCAACGGCAGGGGAGCTGAGGCGGGAGGCGGGGCAGCAGAGAAGGTGCGGCCGGCGTCGGCACGCAGCAAGCCGCGACAGGAGGGGGCGCGAGGGGGAGGGACTGCGGCGCGCGGGGCGGGGCCGAAGGCATCACGGCGACGTTCTACAGGGGGGAAGAGGGGAGGCCGAAGCCGACGGCCTCACCGTCGTGTAGATGTTCAGGGGGCGTCGAGGCTCGATGTAGATGTAGCGTGCTCGGG